>CAVLGL010000002.1:34077500-35277500 GCA_963668995.1 Parnassius mnemosyne
ACTGAGTGCTTCATAACAAAATTAATACGTTTATATGCTAATTTTAAAGGGTAACAGGCCTGCAAAAATTCAAAGAAAAGGTTTCCTTTTAAGAAAGAAGTCCCCTTTTAATCCGAAAAACTGAGGTTTCAACTGAAAGTCAGTTTTGTTTTCGATAAACTTAAATCATCGCGTTTTGTTATTACTTGAAAATTACTACGCGTCGTCTAAAGTAGCATCTTAAATTAAAGGTCTTATGTGTCTTGACAAGGGATTATTTACCGAGAAAGATTTAGTTTTTCTTAATATATTATTCAATCAAATACACCGATAAAACACACTGATATTCAAGAAAATGGAAATACATTCTGATATTAATAGAACACTCCTGTGATAAAAAGAATTTGATATTTAAACATAAATTAATACCATATGTACCTTCTTTTAGTTACATTACTATATTATATAATTGATTTTCTATCATCATCACAAAACTCCAAACATTTGAATGTTCTCCAAAGTTTATTGGTTATGGAAGTGCAATCAATCAATGTTTGAAACTAGAATTATAGGTTATAGCGCACACGCTAAACCACAATTTATAGGTTTATGGTTAACTTTAACTGACTTTTTAACTAATATTACTAATGTTTAATGTGTATTTGTGTACAATAAAGATTATATTGATTGATTAATGATATTTAAGGACGTGTATTTGATTTCTGAACAATTACTTTTTCATTTCACAGTTCAAATACCTTTTTAATGTCGTTTATAGTATCCTCCTAATTGCTTGTATATAATAAATGAAGAACAGTAAACCGTAAATTTGTAACTAATTTTATGAGGTACCGCACTTTGCAGTTTTACATATAATTTTTACAATTTTATCGACGCAATATCATAAGCAGCATGTTGACAAGTAAGTCGCACCGCAAGCTGATTCCTGCGATAGTGTCTACGAATACTTTTTACAGTCTCAAACGCGTAAGTTGATGTGCTAAACATACACATAACATATTTTCCTATTAAATTCCACTGCTGAATAAAGGCATCTCAATAGTCTGGCTCAAAGAGAGATGTTTGCCATAGTTACCATGCTTGACAGGCGGGTTAGCAACCGCAGTTTTTTTTTTCAAGTTTTTATTAGGAAACTGCTACTAGCTGGTTTCCTCTGTCACCTCTTACGATAACCACGGGATAAGATGGGATAGTGGACTTCATCACATTGCCACTACACGGTAAATTTTACGCCAAAAGTTTAATATATATGTACACGCCCCTAGCTGCCCCAACCAAGTCTGACGGGATTAGGGCCCATGAGTAATCCCATCGACGAGCAGCAGAGGGACGGGGCCAGAATATGGCCACGTGGAATCTCTCTAAGTACACTAAAATATATGGGGGAGCGTTCTATACTACGGCCAGTCGACCGGTAGGAATTAGACGGAGCTTACTTACCTATATCCAAGGCGCCTGGTCCCTCCGGATTCGGTCTGGTCGCATGTGTTTGTGTAGTGCAAGGGAAATCAGGTGATGTGATGTGTATCTGGGTGTGACTGATGGTGATTGAACCTAGACCTTGGCCGTCAGCAGCAGCCCGAGCGTCGACACCGCTTCAACTTGAGGGGGCCTTCTGAGGTTGTCCACAGTCACTTTCCTCTTTCGTCACGATGACTGTCAATTAACTCTATCGTACGATTAACTAACTTACAGAAGCCACTAACTATCGCTGGGTATAAGGTTAACGCATAAAACGCACACGGAGTTTCTGGATCAAAGGTCACTACCGTTTCGCGTAGCAACAGTTAGTTCTAGAATATCAGAGGCCGCACTAGCTAATATTGTCGAATACACTTATACAGATTCTGAGTCGGACCCAATAAGTCCCAGGAAGCTCTCCAGCAGGAATGCGCGTCACAAAATCCTATACCATATATTTACGGGCCGCACCTAATTATTCCGAGTTCCCTAACAAAATTGACAGCGTGCTGTTCCAAGCACAGCTAGCCGACGACTCATCCTTTTTCGCTCGCGACCCGCGCGCTCTTGCCACGCTCGGCCGAACTTCAAACCGGTATCGCGCCGAGCCGAGTGACATCTGGCGTTGATTCTTGACAGTGTTTGGCGCGAACATATAATATGTCACAATACTGAACACAGCCCTCCTCTCATTTCTTAGAGAGTTTTTAAGTGAAAGAAAACGTCTGTGAAAAAAAACTGCAGTTGCCAATACGCCTGCTAAGCGTGGTCACTATGGTAAACATTTCTACCCTAGCCCTAATGCGTGTAGGTGGATATCTGCAAAAAATCTTTTAATGGTTCATACATTCCAGTTTTCTCACGATGTTTCCCTTCACCGTCGAGCACGGGGTGAGTAAGCACTTTAGATTGCAACTAACAATTTTATTGGTGTCGCGGCGGTCAAACCTTGGTATTTCGAAAACCATGAAATTAGCAGCTTGCCCTTAGCCCTGCGAACTATCGTGTGTGTAATAAAACGCCGCACAACATACAGCGCAGCGGTAAAAATCATCCCCGTTGCACGTGAAATGGTAGCGTGTCTCGCTCTCGGCAGCCTGCCGCTACCTACCTACAACATCTTCGGTGCCGAACCTCCAGAAAATCGCGCACCCTCCCAGGATAACCCCTAGCCCATCTCCATCGCCGGGCTCTCTGTGTAAGGTCCTGAGTCCGATAGAGATGTAAAAGCTAACTGCCTAACATCACTATTATCACAGAAACTAGATGACGCTAAGCATGGGAGTTATTGAGTGGGGTAATCTACTGGGGAATATCAAACCATCTAAAACTGCCTTCTGGCAGTTGACTCAAGGTCTCCAAGCAGAACAATCCTCACCCATGCCGCCTATGATGACTCTGAAAAGGCCGAATGCCTTGCGGATAGTCTAGATAACCAATGCGGAGTGCATCTGGCGAACCTACAGATCCCGCTCACCTTGCAGAGGTCGAAGCGGAGGTTGAGCGTAAGTCTGCACTACCACCTGCGGGCGACTCCTTAGATCCTGTGACCGTCTACGAAGTCACAAAAGTAATTAAAAGCCTTAAAAATCAGCACCCGGCCCCAATGGCATCAGCAAAGGGGTACTGGATTTTCACTCCGCGCCCCTCGTTTGCCTCCTAGTAGGCATAATAAACGCTCTTCTTTCCAGTTGCTCCTTCCCACAACAACTTAGCCTCTAGTTACAGACCAATTAGTCTCCGTAGCACACTGGGGAAAGTATACGAGTGACTCATATTTCAACTTCTTCCAGATGAGCAGTTCGGCTTCAGACCCGATCACTCGTGTACCAACCAATTACATCGCCTCATAGAATACATTCTGGAAGGATTCAAGCTCCCACAAAAAAGTCACAGAACCACCATAACTGGAGACGTCTTTTTACGTGGTAGAGCCGTGCTGCAGCTATATTAGTAGTATAATTGAAGCACGAATGTCTCGGCTCGACCGGGGAAGGATCACGCTCTCACAGAATACCAGCGTCAAATAGTAGCTTCATGCTGCTGTGTTTCGTATGGTGAGTGTAGAGAACCGGATACCTTTTTTACTGGAAAAGAGGCATTCAATCTTAGTCCTCACGAGTGACAACGCATCTGCATTTTGATTCGCAAACGAGGATAAATGTAGATGTCTATGGGCCACAGCAACCACTTACCATCAGATGGACTGTGTGCTCGTTTGTCACCCAATCCTATAATAAAAAAAAAACGTCCCATTCGACGTCGCAAAAGCGTTTGACAAAGTCTGGCACGACAGTTTGCTTTACAAGCTGTACAAGCTCAACGTGCCAGATAGGCTCACCCACATCACGAGAGCCTCCTTGCCAATCGCCACCTTCGCTATCGAATAGAGGGTGCTCACCCTACAAAGCTTCCCCTCAAAGCTGGAGTCCCACAGGGCTCCGTCCCCTCCCCACTTCTCTTTACACTCTTCACGAGTGACATTTAGAAGGATCCGGTAGTGAATACTGCCCTTTTCTCCAATGACACGGCACTTTTCGTCACCCATCATAATAAAAGAATCCTCACCTAGATGCTCCAAACAGCCGTCAGTCGCCTAAGCGATTGGTTCCGCTTATGGAGAATCGAAGTGAATTCTGAGAAGAATGTAGCAATATACTTTCCAGGGCTCCTTCCAAGGCTCTTACAATCGTAAATACAAAACCCCCAAAAAAGCGATAGGTACGATCACATTGTACCTGTACTGGCAATCAACGGCCAAATATCTAGGTGTCACATTCGACCACAGTATGATATTCGCGAAACACATTCGCAATGTCCGCAACCGGGCAAAATTCGTTACTAGTCGCCTGCACCTGCTAGTTAACAGCAAGAGCAAACTGTACTCAAGACACAAGCTACATCTTTACAAAGCATGCGTAAGACCTATCATGTCTTACGCAAGCGTAATTTTCGCGCACGCAGAGTATAGTCATTTGTACGACCACCAAGTCGTCCAAAATAGGTTCATTCGAATAGCCGCCGGAGCTCGATTGTACCAGCAAAACTCCAACTTACGCACTCTGTATTAGAGTACCTACGTACCAACTCCGAACGTTATGCAAACACTGCGAAGGCCCCGCAATGTTCTAATTGAATCCCATGTTCCGTTAGATTTCGACGACCGAAATGTCGCCGGCCAGTCGTCCACAAAAGCTACACAATCACCTAGTGCCACAAACCCTGTTAGGACAACAACGGATGGGACGCAGCGAGTCCGCAGATGGGCATGCCGCACACCCCTCCACTCCACGTACACCCGCGTCCCTGGGCGGTTCTCACCGCCAAGAACATTCAACGATACGAGTTAGCTGCCAGAGCCGGGATCCACTACCTCCTGTTCGGACGGCGGTTAGAAAACTCACCCATGTCATGTGGTGATTTTTGACAACATCATGGAGTATTTGATGTTTATGTGATGATGATCACTAAACATAATAAATGCTACCTCCAGATTATCAATTTTAGTGCAACATTGCGATAGCGATGTTGCAATAAAATTAACTAAAATAAATAATCCACGCCCCCTTTTTATATCCCGCGGACTTGTAGGCCGTGATCCCGGACTCCGGTAAAGCTGTAAGAGATCAGGTAGAGCATTAACACCACATAATTTAGAGAGTTGTTGTTATTAAAATGTACTCGTAAGTTATAAAAGTTAAGTTCCCGTGTATGTAAGTTGGAGCGTAACAAAATTCGCTACCCTATATCATCCCATAGTTATCATAAGAGACACAGATGGAAATAAACAGACCATGTGCACAGCATCTACCTAAAAACCACGCAAAGTAATAAAAAATGCGGTTGCTTAAATTTACAGCCTCCCACTCCTGAGCACAGCCCTCCCCCACCCTCATTTCTTAGAAGGTATTTAAAGCTAGAAAAAGTTAGCCACGCTCCCTTAATTCATGTTGGTGGACTTCACATGTCTCCGAAATATTTTTTTTATTCTACATCATACAGGTTTCCTCACGATGTTTTTCTTCACCGTAGAGAACGAGGTAAATCAGCAATTAAAATTGTAAATAATTTCATTGGTGCCGGCAGGGTTCAAACCGGGATTGCTCGCATATTTACAGCGAGTGTTTGACCCCTAAAGCTACCCTCTTCTTGGTCCTGTAAAATAAAAATTAAATAGTTTAAACTGAGGAGTTATGGTCAAAGAAATAAGTTTTATCTCTGGGCTTTAATTTAACTGTAGATAGAAAAATCGGACAAATAGAGGCTAAAGTATCTGGTAATATGTATATAGGAAACCTTAGTAAATCATTGCAGGAACGAGAAATATATTTTTATTTATTGTACATAAATCCACGTTCTCATATCTTCATATCGTCCACCCTGTTTAAATAACGAGAAACGTCTTACAGGCTATAGTTTGTTTTTTATTTATTTTATTGCTGGTTATACTAAAATTGCAATACGCTCAGCAAGTGAAATTAATTTGAAAGGTTTAATGGTAATAAAATTCGGACTATGATGTAAAATAGAAATCTTTTTTTAATAAGTACGATGTTACTTTTATATTTTGGCAACCGTACTGCCTAAAGGTACACGTCCACAGGCGCTCATCGTACGATTCGAAAGAATCGTATCAAATGGTTTGTGTTTATTTTTATTAGTTTGTAGTAGTGCCCCAGTTGTATTCAAAAAAATTAGATTGCAATCAGATTTTGAACAATAAAATTCGGGTTTGTATAGCGAGTGGCAATGAGGAAACTGTATGTGTGAAAAAAATGGAATGAATGTGATAAAGAAGAACTTGGCGTGGTTACTTGTTTGTTGGCAGAAGTAGAGAAAAGAAAAATGGAAACTTGACGCGTATATAGAGGCCTCAGTGACTAATAACTGTAAGATTTTACTGTTTAAGAAAATAAAAAAATGTAATTTAAAATATGATAAATGAAAGAGTAATGTGCAGTCTTACTAGCATAAACGATGTATCGAATTAATGCATTTTTTAAGTGCTCACTTTGCGCTAAAGCTGCTAGGACAAAGTAACAGTAAAGTTTATAAGATAACGATTAAGGTTCCTAGAAATATTCCCTACTGAGTAACATAGAATTTCTTCTTAAATATGGTTCTATTTTCATTCCGTAATGCCTTAACTGAAAATCTTAATTATTAAAATAATCTAATTTAGCATCAGTTAACTGCCCTCAAGTAAGAACAAGCAACATTTATTAAAACCATTTTAATTATATAATCAGTGATGTCCTTAATCTGAATAAATATGTTTCACTTATACATACTACAAGTGAAAAAATTTGTTTAGTTTTTCAATTTATGTTGCTTCACTTTTTCGTAGAATTTTGCTCTGCCAAAGACACATTGTAGTTCAAATGCATTCTTTCATTGCCTGTTAAAAACAATATTCAATCACATTGCATAGTTCACTTTTTGTTTACATGAATAATTTTGTTATTTCATTCCAATTGAAAGGGATGCGTGTATTTTTTATGATTATAATTACACTAGTATTCTATGAGAGCATGGTGGAGATCCCGGCTGAGCCGACCCATTCGTACTTCATTTATAATATAACGGCAGAGTGGCTCTCGCACGTAAATAGTTTTAGTGACTTTTTATACCAAAGAAACAAAAAAATGATAGTGAAGTCTAGTTATCGCGTCTGGTGACAAGATGGCTGATTCTTTTCTTTTTTAACATCTAAGTATAGTTATTTAGCGAGGAAAGTAATCCAGCGTTTTTGGCGTGAGAAGGATTTCATTATTTTAAATTTTAGTATTTTAATATTTTAAATACCTGTTGCATGGGTTCCAATTATTATGATGATTACATGAATGTTTATTTAATTTTAGATATTTTCAAAGCAGATAAAAATGGTAATGACATTATTCTATTTTCAACAAGGGCAATAAGATAATAACACTATTGAAAGTTAGCAACTATACAGACTATTTTATAAAACCATTAGGGAACGCAGTTCTTGCGTTTATTTTGATATTGCCCGTTTTCAGGGCCCGCCTCCTAAAACTGTCGTATCTATTTGTGCGAAGTGTTACTATTATTTTTGACAGCTCGGTGGCGCAGTGGCTTAGCAATGTGTTGCCTGCGCTTCGAATTCGAATCCCGCACGGAACAAGTATTTGTATGGCCTACAAATACTATGGGTTACTAATAAAGTTCCGGGTCTGGATGTTTGTCCTTGTGCAATTTATGTTTGTAAACTGCCTCCACGATACAGGAGAAAATTCTAGTATGGGGGTTACGTTTTTTAAAAATAAACTAATAAACAAACTATTGTTTTCCGGCTTGTTGAACGTGGACAGCCAATAATGTTACACACAATGAGGTATTCTATCCTAATTCTCAAAGGTTACAACACCACCTGAGTTACAAAATCAGTTAGAAACTGTAGTCGACTTTCAATGATAAATAAAATATTTATATGTTCCACAACACATTTATATTAACAATGTCATAAATCGTAGCCAAGGGACTCATGAGTACAGATCGTGATTTATTTTTTTGCAGATTTAAAGTAAAAATATGCTTCTTATAAAATATGTTATATTTATTTTTCATAAATGTTTTAGCACAAATAGTTTTAAGAGGGGATCATATAATTTTTTATAGGATAGGGTGGCAAATGAACACACAGGCCAGCAAGTAGTTGCTGTAACCCATAGACATCTACATCTATCCTCAATAAAGAATCAAAATGCAGATGCGTCGTCACGCGTGAGGACTAAAGCTTTGGTCTGGTGATCATGACGCACAACGCTGCGGTATGCGGTATGCGATGCCGGACACTCAATCATATGAAAAACGTCGAGAATGTTCTCTTGTTCCGTCGCAGTATGCGTCAGCGGCGAAGGACAAGCGCGGTGAAGTGGGGAGGTGTACTCCCGCATAGCGCGGCGTCATTCTGGAGTAAAGTATTCTGTGGTCATTCTCGTTTCATAGCTGCGGTGTGCGGGTGTGCGTCACGGGTTGACAATATGGATTTTTTTCGAAGACAATTTAATAGAATTAGTTCGCAATTATCCTTTTTTATATAAAAATAAAGACAAAAAACATAAAAGTTTGATAATTAAAGAAAATTGCGCGTGTGTGTCACTAATATCTTTTATGGCCATTAAAATCTTGTTAAAGATCTCCCTTGAAACCCGAAAGTAACCCATGAATTTTTCTTCACAACCAATCAAATGCCTTTTTATTAAGGTTTCGTAACAACCTTCACTCCTCCGTTGTAAAAACATGTTCCTCGGAGAGTTTCTTTGTCTATTCAAAAGCAGTAAAAATTCTTCTTCTTCTTCCTCTTCAAGCAAAGCACAAATTACAAAAAAAATGTTCATGTTCACGTCTACCTTGGTAGCTGCGGCAAAATCAACTGACCACCTCTCCGCAGGGACGGTAAATGCTGCGTCGTGACGCTGCGTTGGAGCGCATACCGCAGCGTTGTGCGTCTTGATCACCAGACCAAAGCTTTAGATGGAATGCCTCTTTTCTAGTAAAAAGGGGTTCCGATTCTCTACACTCACCATACGAAACACAGCAGTGTTAAGCTGCTATTTTACGTAAATTTTCCATATTTTCTACCGACTTCAAACAAGAGAGAGTACTCTATTCGACTGTATGACTTTTTTATGTGCTCACCCTGATAACTTTTTTCAGGGTGAACTGATTTCGATGGTTTTTTATTTGAAAGATTGTGCTTCTCATGTGGTCCCATACAAATTGATGATCAAGGTCTAGTTATTAGTTTTTGATTTATTCTTTATAATTTATATTGAAGTCTGTTGTACAAAGTTTTTAACTTTAAAATATTATATTACAACCAGCTGGGCCTAAGACTTGCCGCGTGGAATTGGTACTTTTGTTATTTTAATTTATTTATTTAAAATATAAAAGATTTTAAGTATTGGTGTGGTCACTATAAGATGTTGTTAGGCTAGTTTATTACGTAATAACTTAAGACAGAAGCACCCTTAAATAGAGACTGAATAAATTAACCGACTTGGTATTACATGGATCTCACAAATTTTTACGGTAGAAGAACAGTGTTGCGAGACTTGGTTTTTTTTACAAAGTTATGTTTTTGATGGCATTACTTATTTTTAGTACCTCTCAATCACTTTTATTACAAAAATATAAAACGTACAGACATCTGCTATTAACATTTTTATTATATGTATAGATTTGAAACAAACTTATAGTTTGCCCAATACATTTCTTGGTTCGTTCGAGGGACAGTCCATTAGTTCTTTTGTGGGCCTGTCTAGTCGTATAAAGTACTAATTTATATCATAAGAATCGTTAAGTAAATTATTAAGTGTATCTTTGGGTTACACTTAGTCTTTATTTCATTAAAATCAGTTGATTCCATCAAAAGTAATGATAAATATTCTGAAGTATGGGTACTAAGTATAGGTACGAATTTGTTCAATAGTGGCGTTTGATGAGTCATCAAGTATATTTTAAATTAATATCATATTATAAATTGCAATATCTTGGGATTGAATGAAAGATGTCTTTCTCGTAACGGCTTTAATGGCGGACTGAGCGGTGACGTTACAATAATTAACAAATACCTTACACCTCCAGCCTTAAATATCTACATAATTATATAGCAATGAACTTAATAACTAGTTTTAAACTTATAATTTAACTAAGTATACCATTAATCTAACATTGGAATTTAATTACGGGTTTTCGGATTCGCCTGGAACGGGTCACTGGCCGCGACGGTGGCGGTGGTTGTGGAGGAGTGGCGGGGCCTGGTACAGTCTCGCTGGGACATTGCGTATCTGCCACGTGCTCGGTATCCACGTCATATTTTCCAGCCGAAACCGCCACCTCCGTTTGCAACTCTGAAGACGCATCTGCAAACTCATCCTCATCCTTTTCATCGACCTCATTAGTGATATCTGGACAGGTAATATCGGATAAGCGCGACCTACGTCTTATTTGATCAATATGTCTTTTAATAAGTCGACCGTCACCATTGTCGAGAACGTATCTTCCAGAACCTTCTTTATGGGCTACCGTGCCCTTGACCCATTTATCTCGGGTGCCGTAGTCCCTACTCCAGACGGTGTCTCCCAAAGAGAAATTACGCGGAACACCACCCGCATATTCGACTTGACGCTGCTGAGCATCGAGCACACGCGCTTGCACCACGTACCCACCGCGAAGTAAATCCAACCGTGAACGCAAAGAACGTCGCTGCAGCAGCATCGCTGGGCTCTCACCCGTGGAGCTTTGCTTACTGTTGCGATAGCTTAGTAAAAAGGTTTGTAGGGCGGTATCAATATCTACGTCATCCCTATAAGCCTTTTTAATTGCCCTCTTACACAGCTTAACAGCATTTTCCGCTGCCCCATTAGATGCAGGGTGGTACGCCGGTGAAAACCTTTGCTGAATGCCATTATTTTTCAAAAAACTTTTAAATTCAATACTTGTGAAAGGCGGTCCCTGGTCAGACACTAGTTCTAAGGGCAAACCGAATCTTGCAAATATTGACCTCAGCACCTTAACAATGGAAGTCGCATTCGTTCGCGCTACTTCAATAATTTCAAGCCATTTCGAGCTCGAATCTATTAAAACTAAATAAGTTTTACCTTTATACGGTCCTAGGAAGTCTATGTGAACTCTAGACCAGGGAGGCAAGTAGGGCCAGGGGTTAGGAGGCGCGCGCGGCGGGGCGTCCGCCTCAGAGGCGCAGGTCTCGCAGCTTCGGCATAGCGCTTCCACATCCGCATCGATGTTCGGCCACCACACATAACTCCGTGCCAGCCCCTTAGTTTTCACAATACCCATGTGGCTGCTGTGTAGTTGTTTTAAAATAATTGGACGTAAATATGAAGGTATTACCATTCTATACCCCCACATAATCGACCCGTTATCTAAATATAGTTCATTGCGCCTAACAAAATAAGGTTTAACCTCTTCACCAGGGCAAACTGTCGGCCAACCCGATTTGATATAGGCGAAAATTCTACTAAGAATAATATCCTTTGAAGTCGCCTTCGTAACATCCTCATTAGTAACCGGTAAAAAATTTTCAACGAAGTTAATATAAGTAATTTCTCTATTTATCGTTTTTTTATTATTAGAAGAAATTGGTAATCTTGATAAACCGTCGGCGCAATTTTTATTAGACGTTACGTATTCGATATTGTAGTCGTAACCAGATAAAAGTACGGCCCAACGTTGGATACGTGAAGCGGCCATAACCGGTATTCCCGTTTATTTACCGAATATGTGTGTTAACGGTTTATGGTCCGTACGCAATATGAATTTTCGCCCATAAAGATACTGATGATATTTTCTTACACCGAACACAATAGCGAGCGCCTCCCGATCGATCTGCGAGTAGGCTCGCTCTGCAGCCGTGAGCGAGCGCGACGCATACGCCACCGGCCGCTCGCCCTCTGGCGTCAGGTGCGAGATCACTGCAACTACACCCACGCTACTCGCATCACACGTCAGCACAATAGGCAAATCGCTAGAGTAATGCATTAGAATTTTACTAGAACTCAATAGTTCTTTTACCTTTTTAAAGGCTCTTTGACAATCGTCACACCAATCAAATTTTATTCCCGTACGCAATAAATTATATAAGGGTGCGAGAATAGTGCTGATATTTTTTACGAATTTTGCATAATACATTATCATTCCTATATAGGCCCTTAACTCAGACACGTTCGTAGGAACGGGAGTGTCTACTATTGCCTTAATCTTATCCGGACAAGTGTGAATACCATCCTTACTAATTACATAACCTAAGTAATTGACTGATTCAGCAAAAAATACACACTTTTCCTTTTTAACTCGAAGTCCGTACGACTGCAAACGGTCAAATACTTTATGTAAATTACTAATATGCTCCTCTGTGTTGCGCCCTGTAATAATTATATCGTCCAAAAATACGCCTACATACGGTAGATTAAATAATTGCTCTAAATGTTTTTGAAAAATGCCAGGGCTTGATGATAAGCCGTATACTAAGCGGTTATACCTAAACAAACCTTTATGTGTGTTGATCACCGTATATTTGGCAGATTCGTCAAGTACAAATTGTGCGTAAGCTTGTGAAAGGTCAATTTTACTGAACCTCTGCCCCCCTTGTAAACGTACCAGTAAGTCTTCTACTCTAGGCAAAGGATAACGGTCGACTTCTATAACTTTATTTAAAGTTAACTTATAATCGGCGCAAATCCTAATGTTACCGTCTTTTTTCACTACGGGCACAATGGGAGTCGCCCAGTCGGAGCGGTCGACGGGTGTGAGAATACCGTCCGCCATCAGCTGCTCGAGTGCGCGCTCCACGGGTGCACGTAACGCATAAGCCAGCGGACGCGCTCGCATGAACACGGGCTGCGCTCCCTCCCGCACACGGATGCTCACCGGCGGCCCAGTGAACCGTCCCAGGCCGTCCGCGAACACCTTACAATATCTGGAACTGAAATCGTTTAAGTTAAAAACATCATTCGATAAACAGTTTAAGCTTCCAAATGGGGGTAACTGTATATTGAGTTCTGCCAACCATTGTCTGCCTAACAATATACTTTTACCATTTTTAATAACATATAAATCGAGATGCTTTTCTTTATCTTTGTACTTTACTAAAGGCCTTATCACACCTACAGGTTTCACTTGTTCACCCGTATAGTACCTTAGCAACAAAGGACACATATTCAGTTTTAGGTTACTGAATTGTTGTTTATATAACTCGTAGCTAATACATGAAACGGCACTGCCTGTATCACATTCCATTTGAACATCCCTACCGTGTACTGTTAATGATATAAACAATGGTTTGTAATGACTAACGCTTAATTGATTAATGCAAACCATTACCTCGTCACTTACTTCACTGTTTAATAAACTGTCAGTCTCACTCTGCACCACGTCGAGGCTGTGTTGTCCTGCTAGATAAGGACACATCCTTTGTAAATGCCCTTGTTTATTGCACACTCGACACACGTAGCGAGCAAACTTGCAGGTCACTACATCGTGTGCATTACCGCACGCGCGACACTCGCGCTGGTGTCGTCGTCGATCATCCAGCACCGATGTTGATACCCTCGGCCCGGTGGGCGTTGCTGCTGCTATCCTGGATGCTCTGCCACGCATCCTGACCTCGCCCTTACTGCCCGCGCGCCGCTCGCCGTCACAACCGATCGCGCGCCCGGTCCGTCTTGTACTGACCATCGCGTAGCAGTTTGTGGATGCGCTCGAGTCTCCAGATATTTTCGGATGCACATCGACGCTGGCTGCATCCTTCTCCGCCGCCTCCATACTCACGGCTAATCGATAAGCCTTGCCAAAGTCTAGTTTGCTTTCGGCAAATAATCTCTGCCGAATTGTTTCACTACTGATACCGCATACGAACTGATCGCGCAAACTTTCTTGCAACCAGCTACCAAACTCGCAAGTTTTCGACATTTTCTTTAGGTCCGTTACATATTCTGATATACTTTCACCATCCCTTTGTTTTCTTTGTCGGAATTTAAATCTTTCCGCCAGCTCGCTGGGTTTTGGTTGAAGGTAATTTTCCAAAATTTTTGTTAGCTCTAAAAACGTTTTTGATGTGGGTTTTTCCGGGGTACACAAACTCACGAGTAGTTCATAACTCTCCGCCCCCATAACCGTGATTAATGTAGGTACATGTAGCTCACTTGATATTTTGTTCACAACAAAGAATTGTTCGAGCCTTTCCACATATAGTTTCCAATTGTCTGTGGCCACTTTAAATTCCGATATTTTACCAATCGACATGGTTTAGGCCGGTTAGCTTATACACACGCGAACTTTTACGATATATATTTTTTTTCTTTTTTTTTCTCTCGTCGCCAATGCAATATCTTGGGATTGAATGAAAGATGTCTTTCTCGTAACGGCTTTAATGGCGGACTGAGCGGTGACGTTACAATAATTAACAAATACATAACTAAATGATGTATAATAATGTTCTATAATGATATAATTATATCTAAAACGCAGTAAATAAAAGTATTACATAAAGAACGTAATAAATATATACAAAAATATATTAACCTTATTATCTAAATCTAAAGTACAATAGTTAACCAATTTCATCAATAGATGGTGGTGTGGCACATGTGATACAAAAAGGCAGGTTAAGGTTTTTTCCTGTAGATGAGTTTCATATTTGCTTCTACTGCGTGTTGACAATCTCATTTATTTTTTACCACCGAGTACTCTATGTGGTAAATCAAATTTTAAAAGAGCTATTAACAATTTAGTTGGTTTCGGCGAGGATCAAACTTTCTTTTTTGCTTACTATGCAGGCACTGGTTTATAAGTTCTCTTATGTTTTTATTGTATCAATCGCGTCAATTAATCTCTTATTTTTAGATATGATGTTAACAGCGCCATCTCTCTTTTTTATATCTATACATATAATAAAAATGGTGATAACATGTTGAGTTTGTATCTGTACATTGTACGGTATATTAATTTGTGACTAAAATTATTATGGAGACTGAAAATCATTAAATACGTACATTTGTATAATTTTATGAATTGTACTGTCTGACGGTCTGTCTGTTTGTTTATGAACGCATGACGTTTTGAGTAAATATCTTTTTTTGCTATGAAATCCTTAAGAAAAACATAAAGCGTATCATCGAGTTAATTTAGTCTTTGTTTTATTAAAATTGGTTAATTCTATCGAAAGTTATGATTATTATTTTGAAATGTAAGTTCTAATTTGTTTAATGGCGCCATAAAATCTTAAAAATAGCAATATAAAGATTCGTGTGTAAAAAAAATATTTTCCTTAAATTAAAAAAGGATGTTTTCTCACAAAGAACGTAATAGATGGCGTTGTACAAATTACAACCTTTTCTGAATTGCAGATTTTTCGCCAGTGAATCGTATTGAGACTCACTGAAGAAATTTATGTCCATGAGCCCGATGAAGCCGTACAAGCCGTGCAGGCTAACATCACAAACACGATCAGAAACAAAAATCAGAAAAAATATACGTACGCCAAATTTATGCAACAAAACTAGACTTTTTAATACGAGTATGCGGCTCACCTGATGGTAAGTGACTACCGCCGCCCATGAACAACTGCAACACCAGGGGAATCGCAGATGCATTGCCGGCCTTTTAAAAAGGAGTACGCTCTTTTCTTGAAGGTCCCTAAGTCGTATCGATCCGGAAAAATCGCTGATGGTAATCGATTCCACAAGGAGGTCGTGCGAGGAAGAAAACATCTTCTAAATCGCACAGTGGTGGACCGCCAATCATCCAGATGGTGTGGATGGTATCGGGAGTTCTGCCGCGATGTGCGTTCGTGAAATTTGGCGGCTGGGATTAATCCGAACAATTCCTCAGAGCACTCCCCATGGTAGATGCGAAAGAAAATGCAAAGGGATGCAACATCTCTTCGCAGTGCCAATGAATCGAGCCGATCGAAAAGGGCTCGGTCGTCGACAATTCGAGCAGCTCTGCGTTGGATGCGGTCAAGTGGAAGGAGCTGGCACTGAGGACCTCTGCCCAGAGATGGGAACAGTATTCCATGTGAGGCCGAACCTGCGCCTTGTAAAAATGCAAACGGTGTGCCCGCATGAAATACTATCTCACTCTGCTGAGCACGCCAAGCTTTTTAGAGGCCAATTTGGCCTTCTCTTCCAAGTGACCACGAAACTGCACGTCACTCGATATGTCGACTCCGAGGATACCGATACTGGCTGAGGCAAGAAGGGGAGTGCCTTGAAACTGAGGAGATACGACAAATGTGTTCTTTTTAGCGGTAAACGCGCAAACTTGTGTCTTCTGAGGATTAAACTGGACTAGACTCCGAGACTTTGTTCAGCAAAGACTCGACATCAGACACAAGTTCGTTCCGGTACTCGGCGACGTTTTCGATTTATTTTGTTACCACTTATTCATACAGTTATAATATATATCGTTTAATATTCTCTTACCCTAAACGTCAAATTCTTTAAGTAAAATTTATATACGCGAGCTACGCCGCCGGCACAGCTAGTTGAAAATAAAAAACTAAATGACTGCAATAACGTTATTCACAATTTGCTTAAGAATTTCTCTATGCAACACTTGTGTCTCCCATGCAATAGATAAGAGATTGCCCTTAATAAGAAAGCTCCATCACCAATTGCTATTAATGTATGCATATGGCATGAGGCACCATATTGCTATTAATATTAAAATATTTGAAATTAAAACAACAATTCAATGCCTATATAAAATTAGGTACCTAATTACTCTAGCAAAATAAATGATATCTAAATTATGTCTTATCCTGCAACAGAATGAAAAATCTTTTAATCATTTAGTAATAAGTGTAATCGGGCCCAAAATTAGTTAGATTTTTTGTCATAAAATTCGCAGTAACATTACGAAGTCAATATTTTAGAGGTGTTTCATCCTTGTTGCTTAGAAAGCACGTAAACTGTTGGTTCTGCATTCGATCTCTCTGTATTTTCCGTCGGATTCCCGATCCATCGCACTATGAGAGTGTGAGGGAATAGAAAGTGCACCAGTGGTTGCGCACGTCATTAAAGTATATAAAGCATAATGTAGGTACTCTTTTAGAACTTACGTACGTATTATAGAACACTTGTACTCTTTACTGAAAGGCTCGTACATAATATATCAAGTTCCTGCATAAACAGTTAGCCTTCGTAGAGACAGGCCGCTAGGACCAAAATCGTATGTTGGAATTAGTAAGTAATTAAAAAATTTTAAATGTTTTGAGCTTCATACACTTAACATAAATACTCTAATATCGGAATGTTTAAAATGTAAAAACAATGCTTTTAAAAATGGGAAATTATATTAGTTAAGACCTGTTAATATAACCTATGGTAGTGACAAAACCTTTTAATTCAGCACACAGTACCGTACTACACAGTACATACACGCAATGATAAAAAACAACTGTACTCTATTGTATAAATTATAGTTAAAATTTAAGTAAGTGAATATATGCGTCAGGAAGGCGCGTGAAAAGCAGCACGATGGACTCTTCACCGGTCCAAGAAAACCCTCTCAGAAATATGAGAATATTTTTACATCACGGTGGGCCATAAAATAGGCTTTAATTTTACTTTTTAATTGAACTCATTCCTTTTTTTCTCTTATAACAGATATAAGCTATTAAACAAGCTCTTTATCACAACACATTTAGAATAAACATATGATATGAAAGTTCACGTTGGTATATAATAATTTCGCCTATGACCAATCATGAAAATACATCTAAAGAACGGGAACAACCTGCTACTTGCAAAGACTTAGTCAGATGAAGGTAAGAAAATCGAATTGACTGATCTACTAAAAACTATGACTCGCATATAATAAAACCATACCATGCTTTATGAATACCAATAGCGCCATCTAAGATGAAAGTTTATTAATAAGTTGATTATTACACTAAAATAAATATTAAGATATTTTGAAAATACCGGGTAAGAATTATACAACAACAACTCAAAATCGGATAGTGTAATTTTTCAATTTCACGACAATGTAAGTTTTAAGACGTTTTGTAGCTGCAAAAGGTAAGATTATGCCTACTGCCCAGCTCCTATAATAGATAACGTGATGATATGTATACTTATTCGAACAGTTCGACCCCTACACAATACTATTGTGAAAATGTCGTCAAAGTCCGTTTACAGGTTTTTGCGTGATGCGTGTCCAGACAGATAGACAGAAAACGTTTCCAAAAAAAATGTTTTGGCATCTGTATCGCCGTCTGTATTTTTAGCTGTATACTCCAATTCAGATATCAAAAATATATTTAGTATACAGAAGGCGTTTTGAATCCAAACGATCAATTATATTGCACAATAATATGAAATACGCAATGTTTTCGTGTTCAGTCGGAGAATAGTATTAATCCCGTGTGCACCGTACGTAAAGCAACATGTCCGAACAAGATTTAGCTGCAGCTGTAATGTTGTTGCTTGTGGCTAAATGTAAACGTAACGAACACGTCGCTGGTCGAGAGATTGGTACAAGAAGAGGCATAAATACACTCACGAAAATCTTTTAAAAGACTTGATTTTAACTGGGGAAGCAGGCTTCAAAATTTTTTTACGACTGAACTTGGAACAGTTTCAAGAGCTACTAGAATTATTCACGATATTGATTGAGAAACAAATACAAATATGAGGTAAGCAATACCACCTTTTCAAAGGATTTCAATAACATTAAGGTATCTAGCGATCGAAAATACTCTAGAAGATTTAAAGTTTCATAGTGCTATTTCCCCACAAAGTCTTTCCTTAATAATTATGGAAACCTGCGATGCGATGATACACGTTTTGGAGAAATTAGTCAAGGTAAATAAAGGCTTTCATTTATTATTCTTTTTCATTTGTTATATATAAATTAACTAAACTGTATATATTGCGATAATAAACCTTCGTTGGCCATTAAGTCATCGGCATTATTTTCCTATTGAAAATTGTTCATGTTCTGCTGATTATCCTGTTGGAAGTAGTACATGTACTGCTGCTTATGTGGCAACTGCTCAGGTGTAAATTCAGAATCTTGCCGTCTTTGGACACAATTATAAAAGAAGCTCTGTACTTGTGTTCCCTAAGTAATATTTTGATTCGAGAATTTTTAATCACGTTTAAAGTCTAAATGATTAAGATCTAATAATTATAGTGCGTAAAGATTGTGTTGTGATATAAAAACCTCAAGAAAACCTGGTCTAAAATCATTATTTAAACAAATAAAAGTTGAAATTGTTTGTTTTTATTTATATTGAGCAGTAGAGGAACAATTGTGAGTGCCGATGTGCTGAGCTCCCGGCTACGCAAACTGCGAGCTTACCCGAACTGTTGTCTGGTAATAATCGCATACGCCCGGCCTGTTTGTGATGCGTCGCCCGACCCAGTACTGATAAGGTAAAACAGATGGAACAACGATAATATCGTGCATTACCTTTGCATCTGAGAGGACAAGATTACGCGGTTCGTCTTTTGAATATAACATAATTAAATTTGAGTGGATTTATGATGTCTAATGCAAATTGGGGCTGTTGTTTTTCCGAAAAAGATAACTGTGATTCATTTATTGTTTGCATTAAATGCGATAAAAAATATCATTATGCATGTATGATGATTGATCGCAAAATTATTTCCTCTGATTTACTGGCGACATGGGCCTGCCCTGAATGTGTCCACCTACTACCAAAACCGACAAATAAAGAAAATACACCTGTGAGAAACGTTACTACCGTTAGAGGAAACAAAAGAGTAGCTATTGGTTTGCCGCATTCTGATTCCGAAAAAGTGAACATTTCTATCTAATTAAAACGCTAAAATATAAGTATAAAATTAGGTGCCGTCACAAAAAATACAAAAATTCCAGAGATGAGCTTGAACTGCAATTGGTGAGTAAAAGGTGTACACATATGGCCACAGATCGCTAAAATAGGTATATAAAGCTAATACAGAGCGACATAGCAAAAAACCCAAAACTATTTTGGTCCTTTGTTAAGGCGAAACGTGGTGGTTCAAGCGCCTATCTCCTCGCAATGACTGACGGAATGACAGTAACTTCTGATGGAGTGGAAACTTGCGAACTTTTCTCTTCACACTTTTCATCCGTCTACTCTGAGAATACTGAATGTACAGAGCAGGATTATGTTTATGACCATTCAGAGTCTTTGAAATCAATAGAAATTAATAGTCTTCACTTAGCAAAGCTGATAATTAATCATGATACCCTATTAAATAAAAAAAGCTATCAATTGTAATAAAGGGGCAGGTCCTGACGGAATACCTCCAGTGTTCGTAGTCAGATGTGCTGAACATCTTGTTAACCCACTTTTAATTATTCTCAATCTTTCTCTTTGTACTGGGTAGTTTCCTACATAATGGAAAATAGCTAAAATCGTTCCGGTTCATAAAGCGGGTAGTGCGGATTATGTAAAAAATAACAGACCAATCTCTATACTATCAGTCTTCGCTAAATTATCTGAGTCAATAATGTGTCCTTCTATTCAGAGACATATCAATCTTTACTTAACCACTAGCCAACATGGTTTCGTTAATTCTAGGTCCATGAGTACTAACTTGGTACATATTACGGAAACACTAATTGAAGCGCTTGATGCGGGAAAACAAGTCGACTTAATATATACCGATTTTAGCAAAGCGTTTGATTGGGTCCCACATGATATATTGATTCGAAAGTTAGCTGCCTATGGTATTACTGGTAGTTTGTTGAATTGGCTAAAATCATATTTAAATGACCGAGCGTTTTTTTGTAGTAGTGAATGGATATCAGTCAGGCTTGAAAAACATTCATTCTGGTGTACCCCAAGGGTCACATCTCGGACCGAATCTGTTTGGAGTGTTCATTAATGAAATTCCAGAATTGATGAAAAGTTCTTGTGCGTACTTGTATGCGGATGACTTAAAAATTTGCAAGATGATAACGGAAGAGAATGATTCAGTGAAGCTACAAAATGATTTGGATCTATTGGTGGAATAGTGCAAAGTAAATCGCATGGACTTAAATATTAGTAAATGTTTTTATGTGCAATATGCAAGAAAAAGTAATACTATCGATTATAGCTATCACATTGGAGATAATAATATACAGCAGTTAGACGAAATTAGAGATCTAGGGGTTGTCTTCGATAAAAAAATTACTTTTGTGCCTCACATTGAAAACATTACTAAGCGTGCATCTTGGATGATGGGTTTTGTAATAAGAAATATCAAAGTCTTTCAAAGCTCTAAAATTAAAATTCTATTGTTTAACAGTTTGTTAAGAAGTATATTAGAATACTGTGCTGTAGTCTGAAGACCTCATTATGCTACACATTCACTGAGAATCGAGCGGATCCAAAAAAGATTCATAAGACATTTGTCTTACACGCGTGGGTTTAGAAGTTATAAGAAGCGTGTATCATATGAAAATAACTTGGTCTATTTCAAAATAATTTCTCTAGAAAACCGCAGGGATATTATTGATTTAATTTTTGCTTCGAAAATTATTAGTGGTGTTATTGACTGTCCCAAAATTTTGAGTAAATTTAATTTGTGCGTTCCCTATCGCTATCCGTGTTTTGCTCGTAAGATAACACCGTTGACTAGACCTCATCGTAGAACAGTGTTTGGCTCCAATTCTCCAACTGCTAGAATGAGTAAAATTGTTAACAAATTTAGCGAAACAATCGATATATTTTTCGATCCTCCTAATAAGCTCCGTCGCACATTAAGAAACCATTTCTTGTAATATTCTATAAAACATTTTCTTTTCTTTTCGCTCTATGTATTTTTATTACTGTATATCATTATTATTATTTTTTTACCCTAGAAATAAAGTTACAGCGCTGAGATAGTTATTAGCATGTGGTATCCGCCTGTAATTATTTGTACATTTTAGTTCTTATTGGTTCATTGTATTTAAATAGCATGTAAGGAATGATACAAATGTTGGTGGATCAATAAATAAAAAAAATACGATAACTATCACAATTTACAGTATCATTAGTAACCAAATCGTGGTTGATGACAGTAGAGAAACTTTGAAAGATGAACTGAAGTACCGCAAACGTTCACATATTCCTTGTGTGTCAGAAGAAAATTCTGTACTAAGAGCTATGACTCTTGTGGCATACCTTAGCTACCTATTTTATTGCTAAAAAAATCCAAAATATCTCTATGTTCCTCTATGGAGGTGATTAAACGATATGGAAGCCGATTTCGTGAGTTTTTTTACATCTTTTGCGTAGCAATGCATAAATGTAGTACTCCCTAGGATTATGATATTTTTAACGAACGAAGATGATATTTATTTTTTTCTTTGAGACACTTCATTAATGCTGAAGTATACAATGGTGGATATTTTTTATTGATTTTACTTACAAGCGGAGTGTATTTTGCAATTAACTCACACGTATATACGAGAGTGTAGTACTTATCGACAGCATTATTTATATCCGGTTCATTCGATAAGCTAGACCAATCAACAGTTTTTGATCCTCTTTTAAATCGAAATAATTATATTTGCGATAGTTATAACTTATTTGTTGCGCACGTTTATTTTTTTAATTTAAAATTTCCTTTACTACAATTTGCCGTGAGGGTGATGAGAATAATTTCAAGTAAAAGGCTCAGTAGATGTTACGAGCACTTTCTGTGTTGTTGATAAAGGGAGTTCAAGAAGACTGTTATGCGCATTATAGACTGAATTAAGTTGAACTAGGTTACAAAGATTCATAATATCTACAAGATAATTAAATTGAAAGTCGGACCAACTCAGATGTGGGGTGTTAAAATCAGCAATAAGTAAGAATGCGCCTTTATCCTCGCCATGATATATGTTTTTTTGAACATTCTAAAATAACTTTCTTCTCGATATGGAAAAGAACACAAATGTGCATGTGGTGATCATTACTGCAAGTTAATTTTTATCTGTGTATGTCACAAAACATCAAGTTGTGATTAATTTGCTTAGTAAGACAATGTGACAATAAAAAATAATAGTATCCTATAAACAAATTAGTTGTATACAGTTAAATTATTTAAAATGAAAGCAAAGTTACATTCTGTTACCTTCCATCGTTTAACGGCAACTCCCGGCTTGGGCAGTCACTTTTAGCTTTATGGCAGGCAAGCTAACCAATTTCCTTCCCCATCAAATCTACTTCATTTATAATTATAGAAATATAGAGTAGAGGAAAAACTTGCGAAAAAACCCGCATATCTGAGAAATTAGTAATATTTTCAAAAACATATTATGAAGAATGCTAACACGCATTACAGCAAGGGAGGTGATCCCTCTTTGCTCCAAAAACACATCTTAGATTTGCTTGAAAAGTATAGGAATATGTCAGTATATGAAGGGGGATGAAGCTGCTCGCGTCCGTAGGAATTACTTGGATCCTGATTCCCTATACCTAGTGAGCTTGGCGTGCTCAGCAGAGCGGGACAGTATTTCATGCCGGCACACCGCCTGCAACTTTACAAGGCGCAGGTTCGGCCTCACATGGAATACTGTTCCCATCTCTGGGCAGGGGCTCCCCAGTGCCAGCTCCTTCTACTTGACCGCATCCAGCGCAGAGCGGCTCGAATCGTCGACGACCGAGCCCTTTCCGATCGGCTCGATTCATTGGCACTGCGAAGAGATGTTGCATCCCTTTGCATTTTCTTTCGCATCTACCATGGGGAGTGCTCTGAGGAATTGTTCGGATTAATCCCAGCCACCAAATTTCATGAACGCACATTGCGGCAGAACTCCCGATACCATCCACACCATTTGGATGATTGACGGTCCACCAATGTGCGATTTAAAAGATGTTTTCTTCCTCGCACGACTTCCTTGTGGAATCGATTACCATCAGCGATTTTTCCGGACCGATACGACTTAGGGACCTTCAAGAAAAGAGCGTACTGCTTTTTAAAAGGCCGGCAACGCATCTGCGATTCCCTTGGTGTTGCAGTTGTTCATGGGCGGCGGTAGTCACTTACCATCAGGTGAGCCGCATGCTCGTTTGCCCCTTCTCCTATAAAAAAAAAAACAAGCAGTACTACATACTGTTGGTGGGTTGGTTCTCTACTTGTGAGAGGCACGGCTGAGGGTTAGTTACCATCCACCTGGCAAAGACATACCGCCAAATAATGCAAATCATGTTCCGGTATGATGTTAGGTGAAACCCATTTCTTATGGAAAATGGGTCTGGATAGTTGCGTTGCGCATACGAACCGATTACGACGCAGCCGTTTCTTAGTGTCAGGTGCCTGGTTATGGAGGCTAGAGAGATCCGAAGCACGGTTGCACCGCTGGCTAACCATAGATAGTTGGGGGCTCAATAAATGAGCCAGCCACTCATGAAAAGCTGCCCCGCCATCTTATGAAAAATCCCGGGATGGCTCTACCATGCCGGTTGGCGACCAAAGGAGAGGGCCTGGTGGCGATTTCCAGGGTGGTTCAGGCGTCCCCGCGATCTCCATGCTAGGTTCCATCGATGCTGTGACTCTGTTTGCGTCCCTAGGTTATATGTGTGACGCCTCGTCCAACTGCTATTCTCTCAACCTATTCACTCCCAATATTAAAATGAAAAAGAAGAGTAAGTTTGTACAGCGGTTGCACTCCCTCTGAAAATGCACCTCACAAACATCCGAGGTCTGCACTGTAATCTCAATGCAGTCCATTACCACCTTGAGACGGACAAGCCGCACTTATTCTTCTTGACTGAGACGTAGATCAGATGTCCTCTAGATGCGGCGTACCTTGGCAACCCTGGGTACATATTGGAGCATATTTTCCATCAGCGCGCTGGTGTCTGTGTTTAGGTCCGCAGCGACATCTGCTGTAAGCGTCTCCGTCACCTTGAAGACCCCACTTTCTCTACGATCTGAGTATTGATAGACACAGGAATGAAAAAAATTATTTATACTTGTATCTACCGATCGCACAGCGGTGACCAGGAGACAAATAGGGGCTGTTTGAACACCTTAGTAAAGCCTCTGATGTGGCTTTAAATCAGTACCCTAATTCATAGTTGGTTTTTCTGGGGGAATTTAATGCCTGGCATCAGGACCGCCTGTTTCCATACCAGAAAACCGACCACGCTAGAAGAGAGGCGTAGAATTTTGCATTGTTGCTGGGGCTCCTCTAGCTCGTACAACAAGCGACTAGGGTGCCTGATGTGGATGTGCACACCGCCTCGACATTCTGCTGACGACCGATCCAGACAGGTACGATGTTTAGGTTACCTCACACTTGGGAACTTCTGACAACTGTCTGGTGAAATCTATGTCGTTATATTCCCCGCCTAACTACGATTTCCACGTAGTGCGACAAATGTGGCGATACAAATCAGCAGAATGGGATGAGTTTAGGCATTTCTTTACATTTTATCTTTGGCGGCAGGTCTGCTTCTCCTATGAAGACCCATCGAGCTGCGCGGATACCATAACCAATGTGATACGTCAAGTGATGGAGTATTTCATCCCCTTTGCTGAGGTGCCCATTGGTGGTAAACGCCAACAGTTGGTTAACGCTGAAAGCGCTCGTGCTGAAGAGCACAAGCATATGGCGTACTTATCCCGGGTCGATGCTCGAGGCTGTAAAGCTCCGGATGTTAGCCTTAAGAAGAAAGCCTTTGACTAAGCAGCCAAGTCCTGCAAAAAGGCATTACGCCAAGCTAGTTTCGACCGCATTAAATTTGGAAGTAGAGCTTTTTGGTCTCTCGCCAAAGCGGTCGAGACAAACTTCTGTTGGTCTACACTACCTCCGCTGGTAAAACCAGATGGCTCACTGGAACATGCTCCTAAGGAGAAAGCGGACTTATTTGCTTCTCTTTTGCTTGTAATTCGCGTCTGAACAGTTGTAGCAGTGTACCATCTCAATTAACTCACTGCGGTACCTCTAAGTCAGAGATCCGTATCACCAACAAGGAGGTTCTTAAAACTTTGCGAAGTCTAGACGTGAACAAAGCTAGTGGACCTGATGGTGTACCAGCTATAGTTCTAAAGGTCTGTGCACCTAAGTTGTTTCCTGTGCTGACACGCTTGTTCCACCTCTCATTCAGGACTGGAATATTTTTTTTATAGGATATGGTGACAAACGAGCACACAGTCCACCTGATGGTAAGTGGTTGCTGCGGCCCCTAGACATCTACATTTATCCTCAAAAAAGAATCAAAATGCAGATGCGTCGTCACCCGTAAGGACTAAGATGGAATGCCTCTTCTCCAGTAAAATGGGTCTCCGGTTCTCTACACTTACCATACGAAACACAGCAGTGTCCAGCTGCCATTTTACGCTACTATTCTGTGATAGCGCTTAAATGTTGGAAGCTGACCAATGTGCAGCCTGTGCCTAAAAAAGGTAGCCATTCCAACCCTGCCAACTATCGGCCAATTTCAATCACCTCCATACTCTGCAAGATTATGGAGTGTATATTTAAATCCCACGTCATGGCATACCTAGACGAAAATGATCTCCTCAGTGATCTCCAGTACGGGTTTCGCCGAAATGGATCAACTGGGGACCTTCTAGCGTATGCCACTCATATATTGGATGAAGCCCTCGAGAACTATGTTAAAGAACTTGCTGTTTCCCTCGATGTTTCGAAGGCCTTTGACAGGGTAGCAAGTTACTCTATTGGGCAAACTTTCAGCGTACGGCTTATTTGTTTGGCCTAATTGTCTGGGTGAAGGACTTTCTGAGTGAATGGTCTCTCCGAGTCAGTTCAGACGGCAGCACAGTTGTAGATAGATACCAACCAAGTGCCCGGGCCAGTCGGGATCAAATCCAGTCAGAACGAGAGGCTATGGTTGAGCGTGTGAGTATCACACTACAGGCAGTCTCCGAATGGGGCGATGCCGATCTCGTGAGATTTAACGCCTCTAAAATACATTCGTGACATTTTACCGCTGAAAGCAGCCCACTCACCTTGGCTCCTACTTTCCGGAATGTATCCTTGGAGTACACTGATCACCTCCATTTATTAGGGATTAAATTTTCTCCGAACTTCAACTATGGGCGGTTCATTGAGTCCAGAGCCAAAGCAGCCGCAAGGAAACATGGTGTTCTTGCAAGGGTGCAGTACTTCACGCCTGGGGCAGCTTCTTACCTTATATAAAACGATCAATCTTGTCAGCCTCGAGCACAGGCGCATAGTATCCAGTCTTTTGGTATTTTATAGGATGCATTTCGGTGACTGTGCGCAGGAATTACACACTTTAATTCCTCCCTCTCCTTTCCACCATCGGACAACCAGGCGTTCGGCGTGTCTTCATCCCTTTGTTGTTAATATTCCACGCTTTAGAACCAAACGGTTTGCTTCGTCTTTTGTAATGCGTACAGCAAATTAGTGGAATAATTTGCCGGCGTCTATCTTTCCGCCCGAATACAATCTGGGCGTCTTCAAAGCAAGAGTGAATATGCTTTTGTTATGATAAGACAGTACGATTTACTATCTAAGGCTGCATAACCACTTACCAGTGTATTTTATTAAAGAGTGCCATTAAAGCCCCGACTTTTTTCAGTGGACATACTCGTACAAATATTTTGAGTGGACTAAATAATATCACATTCTTAATGTCATTGAAATAGTGTTATTTAAAACTTTATTACTTATTTTGTCATTTTCAGGGTCACCTTAAATATATATAATATAAAAAGAATCATCAAAATTGGTTCAAAACTGACGAAGATATCCCGTAACATATACGCCTAATAAAAAAACATACACTTTAATTGTAAGCCTCCCTTTTTTAGATGTCAGCTAAAAAGGCTCTATGGTGCCAGTCATAACACGATGTATGCTTCGAAAGGTCTTGTAAGCGCCGTAAAATTCCACTAAGGAAAAATAAGCTTTCGGAATGTTTTCAAACTGGATGTCGGTCTAATTACCGAAAATACAAAATAAAAAATATCATGCGGTCTTAAAGGCTTTGCAAAAATCGTTTTCTTAAAAATATTTCACAAGGGTTCGAAGGCGCATTGGCTTAGTAATGGGCTGTTGCGTTGGGGGCCGCGGGTTCGAATCCCGCACAGAACAAGTATTTGTATGGCCTACAAACGTTACGTGTCTGGATGTTTGGCCTCGTGTAATTTATGTTTGTAAACTGTCTTCACGATACAGGAGAAAATCCTAGACTGGGGGTATCGTTTTTTTATATAAAAAGGGTATATACAGAATGGCACATAATAAAGAAATTTTATAATAAAAAGCCAGAATAAATAGCATTCCAATAATAAAACTAACACAAATATTACTTCCCAGGTGTTGACCTTTATTAAAAATTACGGCACCCTTGGGACGACATTGACAGATGGATTTTCTCGCGCATCTACCTAACGGCTAATACTAGCATAATTTTTAAAGTTAACATTAACATTATGTCATCATCACTATCATCACACCATTATTACCACAGTAACAAGAGAAAAGTCTACTACTAAACGTAGAACACACCAGCAAATTGCCATAGAACACGGTCTCGATCACTAACATCCATTCGGGGCGGCGTTCTACTAAGTAACTACTAATTCGTAAATCAGTCTTATCCACTAATTAGCAGTCAACATTATCATCATAATTACAGCCCATTACAACTCACTGCTAAATATAGACCTAACATAAGGAATGTATATTCCAAAATAAAATCGTAAGCAGATTTTTTGTCTATGCGTTTGTAGATGCTTATCTCTTTTATAGCTTAACAAAACAATTTTGATTTGTTTTCCTGTGATTTATTAAGCTATGTTTGGGCTAACTTATATGTTTTCTTTTGTGTAAATAGTATGAAAATTAAAAAAATGTCAATTTTAATGCACATCTCACACACGCGCGTACGCACTAGTCGCAAAACACGCTGCTCGGCTGCATTATCGGGGTGCGCTGAAAAATAGATTGGATATAATATGTGAAATAAGTGTAGCAACCACCAGTCTCATTTTTGTTAAAGATAATCTATATTAGAAGTAGAACATACGGTTAATTTGTCAGTTTTGTTAATGTTTATTGGTTCTATAGTAAAATTATTTTATTAGATTAAAGTTTAATAAGAAGTTAATATACACAAAGTCCATCGCCCATTTTGTCTTTTATAGTCAGTTAACTAACTCTTGAAATAGGAATCACAGCTTTAAACTTTAAACCTTTGCTTGAAGTTTGAAATCAAGCTAGAACCTCCCATAAGATTTGAATGAAAATGAAATTAACCCCGGTTAATGCAAATATAATGTGACTGGATTACCTTTAAAAGATCGGCCAATTTACGTTTTGTGTTTTAAAACCTTAATAATATTCATAGGAAGTTAAAGTGCTTGTATAATTGGTCGGTTAACATAATATTTAACTAGTGCAAGTTTTTTTATTTGCAGCGTATCTATTTATTATTATTAATAATTAAAATTGTCGTATTGTCGTCAGTGGTGTGTCTTTCCTAGTGTGGTGGTGTTGGGAGTAGTGGTGACGGTGATAGTGCACGCAATTGAAGGAGGGCGGGAGGTGCTCTTCAAACTATGTAGGTAAGACACATCATTTTCTGTCGACTTCCAAAAAGGAGACGGTACAATTCGACTGTATTTTTTTATGTGTGCTACCTCATAACTTTTTACTGGGTGAACCGACTTCGATGATTCTTTCTTTATTTGAAAGCTGGTACTTCTCGTGTGGTCCCATATGAATTTGATTAAGGACAGATCAATAGTTATTGAGTTATTCTTAATAACTTATATTGAAGTCGGCTGTACAAAATTTTAAATTTTTAATTGTATTTTACCGAGCGGATGTACGCGAAGTAATTTTTTTTTGCCAACTTTAACTTCCTCATTCCATTTTATTAGATGAAATAAAATTATGTAATTAATTGCGCAAAATTTTCCTAACAACAAGAACAAGAACATGAATGAATGCTTCCAGGCATACAGGTTCTTTACACTTTAATTGTAATAATTATAATATGATGATACGTAATATACGTAATAATACGTAAATATACCACGATGGAATTAAAATAATATCGTTGAATATTACAAAAAAAAAACAAACAGAGACTGTCTCTATGAATATTGTACTGTGCATTACCGTGGTGACAGTCACCGTTAAACTTACAGCCCGATAAAAAGTCCACTGCTTTCGAGTACTTTACAGCAACTATGTTCACGGTTACCGTGAAGGTCCGTGGTAGCTCAGGGGCCAAGCACTCGTTGTAAATTCATGTCTTCTAAAGTATTCTCACAATTTTTTATTAAGTCGCTAATTGTCACTAATTCCTCACTAAATCTTGACAATAAAATTCAGGATATCGTTAGAGACGTATATGGTTTGAAGGTCACATTTTAAATTTCAACTGCTGGACTTGTAATTTTCAAGAATGATTCAGCAGACAAGAATTACTTTTAAAATTTGCTCAAGCTCACTAAGCTGAGCAAGCAATTTAATGTGTGCAGAGTCGCTACCCTCGCTAGCAATGCAATAGAAATCTATTATTTGTAAAATTTATATTCGATTCGAATAAATCCATCCATTGTTTCATGGTTTTAGTTTTTAAAAAGCTTTAATTGACAAATTAAATAAATAAATTCAAAACAAAATTGAGCTAAAGTGTTTCGTCTCCCAGCTTTACAATAAATGGTACTTACACGCACATGAATTCATTTGTAAATATTGCCTACTGTCCCATTTAATATTGTCAACTTATATCAATGCAAATAAGTGGTAAAGACATTAAGAGGGTCATTTATTATCAACAGGCACTTTAGGTAGAGTGAGAGCTTCAACATAAATGCGATCTCTTCCTGAAACATCAATCAAATTCCGTCTAAGTACCTACGCAATATGGAATCCGTCCCCCGTATTAGACATATCGAGTTGGTGAGATATTAGCATATAAATATTTAGGCAAATTACGTAGATGGTCGTTGTTTGGGATTTTTTTTATAGAGATAAGTTTGATGAATTAAAATTTACAAGGTTATTTTAAATAACCTGTAACTAAAGAAAAAGAGCGATTCAGCCAGTCAGGACTCCGTGCAGGTTCGATTCTTCCACGATAACTTATTTCAAATAGACTGTCATCACTTTACAAAGTTACTCACATGAATTCTCGCAATCACCAGATACATCACTATAATTCGGCTCGGTATGTGTAAATGTAGATGATACATAGTTACATTAGGTTAGAGAAAATTTGCAATTTTTTTTGCAACCATGTGTGTATATGTATATTTATATGTATATATGTATATATGTATATACAATATTTTTTAACGCTTCTATTTTGATTACTGCTGCACTGCCTCTTGTTTGTATATCTCTGTTTAGTATAATGGTTGACTGGGAGAGAATGCCCTATGGCATTAAGTCCGCCATACATATGTACAACTTTGTGCATGATAGATTAAATAAATAAAAAATAGCTCATGCAGCAGCTCCTGCGGTACCTTGAGGATCATCAGCTGATTAGTAACCGCCAATACGTTTTTCGTCGGGGTCGATCAGCCGGTGATCTTCTGGTCTACCTTACCCATAGATGGGCGGAGGCAGTAGAGTCCAAGGGGGAGGCGTTGGCCGTTAGTTTGGATATTGCGAAGGCCTTCGATCGGGTTTGGTAAAAATCGCTTCTTTCAAAGCTCCCTTCCTATGGGCTTCCCGAGAAATTGTGCAAATGGATCACCAGCTTCCTTGCAGATCGGAGCATCAAGGTCGTTGTAGACGGTACATGCTCCGACTACAAGCCTATTAACACTGGTGTTCCAAAAGGCTGTGTGCTATCACCAACGCTGTTTCTTCTGCATATCGATGGTATGTTGCTAACTGGTAACATTCATTGCTATACGGATGACAGCACTGGTGATGTTCTATACACCTACCGTGCCAATATTTCTCGGGAAAACGTCGCCGAGTACCGGAACAAACTTGTGTCTGAAGTCGAGTCTTTGCTGAACAAACTCTCGGATTTGGGGCGACTAAATCTAGTCCAGTTTAATCCTCAGAAGACAAAAGTTTGCGCGTTTACCGCTAAAATGAACCCCTTTGTCGTATCTCCTCAATTTTAAGGCACTCCCCTTCTCGCTTCAGCCAGTATCGGAATCCTCGGAGTCGACATATCGAGTGACGTGCAATTTCGTGGTCACTTGGAAGAGAAGGCCAAATTGGCCTCTAAAAATCTTGGCGTGCTCAGCAGAGCGGGACAGTATTTCATGCTGGCACACCGCCTGCAACTTTACAAGACGCAGATTCAGCCTCACATGGAATACTGTTCCCATCTCTGGGCAGGGGCTCCCCAGTGCCAGCTCCTTCCACTTGACCGCATCCAGCGCAGAGCGGCTCGAATCGTCGACGACCCGAGTTCTTTCCGATTGGCTCGATTCATTGGCACTGTGAAGAGATGTTGCAACCCTTTGCATTTTCTTTCGAATTTACCACGGGGAGTGCTCTGAGGAATTGTTCGGATTAATCCCAGTCGCCAAATTTCACGAACGCACATCGCTGCAGAACTCCCGATACCATCCACACCATATGGATGATTGGCGGTCCACCACTGTGCGATTTAGAAGATGTTTTCTTCCTCGCACGACTTCCTTGTGGAATCGATTACCATCAGCGATTTTTCCGGACCGATACGACTTAAGGACCTTCAAGAAAAGAGCCTACTCCTTTTTAAAAGGCCGGCAAAGCATCTGTGATTTCCCTGGTGTTGCAGTTGTTCATGGGCGGCGGTAGTCACTTAGCATTAGGTGAGCCGCATGCTCGTTTGCCCCCTCTCCTATAAAAAAAAAATATGAATAAATCAATTAATGAATAACCACATTAAACTTTCTATATTGAACCCATTTATTTTTACGAAATTTAAATTGTGTTTTTTTTTATTTTTTAAAATAGGGCTTTTTTAATAGGGGTAACAAACGGGCACACAGTCTCACACAGTCATAGTCAATTTGGCTCAGAGCTATAAAAAGAGGGAGGGAGGAGATTATTTACTTTAGTGCAACGTTGCGGGCGCGAAATTGCACTAAAATCGATAATCTGAGGTGGTATTTTATTGTGTTCAGTGATCACATCAACATGACAGGCCTATGACATGACAGGTCTTATGCATGTTTTGTAGAGATGTAGCTTGTATCTTAAGGACAGTTTGCTTTTTTTTTGGGGTTTTTTTGATGACAAAGTGCAGGTTTCCTTTGGAAGTATATTGCTACACTTTTCTTTTATATTCATTTATTTTACAGTTATTTTGTCTATAATAGATATAATAGCACCTTACCTAGCCACTATATTTAATATAAGCGTCGAATCTGGTGTGTATCCTGATTTAATGAAACACAGTAAAGTCATACCTATATTTAAATATGGTAGTTCATTAGACCCCGCAAATTTTAGATCAATTTCTGTACTAACAACGTTTAGTAAAATTTTTGAAAAAGATTATTTTAGATCATATGTTAAGTTTCTTTAAAATTAATAAATTGCTACATAAAAATCAATTCGGTTTCACAAGGGGTCGCTCGACAACTGAAGCTGGATTTGAGCTTATTAAACATATTCTTTGTGCATGGGAGAGGATGCTTTGGGTATATTTTGTGACCTTTCCAAGGCCTTCGACTGTGTTCACCATGAGACATTAATCAGGAAGCTACAGTACTATGGTGTCAAGAACACAGCGCGTAAACTTATTATTTGATATTTAAGTTATAAAAAGCAGAAGGTTATTATCAATGTTAAAAGTTCTTCCGGGTCACCTGTACTAATGGGTGTCCCTCAGGGCTCTATTCTCGGCCCATTCCTGTTTATGGTGTATATTAATGACTTACCTCACCTTGTAGGGGATAGTCATCATATAGTATTATTTGCTGATGATACTTCCTTGATTTTTAAACTTAAACGTCAATCATTTAAACGTGACGAAGTGAATAATGCTATATCAAAATTAGTGCATTGGTTTAAGGCGCAGGTTGAGCAAAATGTCACGCTAGTCGTTATTTGTGCGGTATTTAGGAGCTATCTACTTTTTATTTAAAAGATATATCAACAAATAAAAAACAAATTATATTTCTACATAATCTTGATTCCATAAAAGCTATATCCAATTTTTTTTAAAGGAATAAATATTAATATAATCTCCTTACAACGAAACCACATAAATGTGAAATTATTATTGATAACATGCATCTCCTCGTAAAGTAAGTATTATTTTATTTTGCGATTTACACCAATGGATAGGCAATTTATTAATGAACATTTCTATAGTAAATTTTTTTTCAAAAGACCAAAATTTGATTTTATTAAGAAATTATTTTAAAATCTGGGCGTATTTACTGCCCACGGGCTTGCTGGAGTCAGTGAGCCCTGAGCTCTTACACGTAGAACCCGTGTCGTTAGAGCGTCTGCCAGCGCACACGCGCATAATATTATAATATTATTACTTATTAGGTTACTTATAGGTAGTCTTATTTGTTTGTTTTGGGTATAATTTTTCGTATTACTTATACATATATTTGTTGTGTTTTTTACTGCGCGATGAAGCTTTTTGCGTGTATTTCTTTGAAGTAAATGCAAATAAAAAAATTAAGCACCATTAGCATGTAAGGTTCGAATCCATAATTAAAATTTCGACAAATATTATAATTTACACTATAAAAGGCTAATTCAATATTATCACCCAACCACAACTTATTAGATATAGTACTGCCTCGTTGGTCTAGTGGTTGTAGTAGTGCGACTGCTGATCATGAGGTCCCGGGTTCGAATCCTGGGTCGGGCCAAAAGTCAGTTATGAGTTTTTAATTTATGTTTTAAGTTATAATTAGTATTACTAAGTTACAGTTTTTTGCTAAAATATAGTATATTATTTATTGCTTGTTTTTTCTTCTTTTTCATAAAATAATTGAGTACATAAGGTGTTCTATACTTATAATTCGGTAAAAAGTATTTAAGTAGGTACTAATATAACTACTTTTTACTATCTAAAAATTTTTAAAACTAAATTTAACTATAAAGACTAAACTGACCATTTATTTTTTAACTCAAAACAGGACGTGGGTTTATTTATACTCTAAAAACTATAACTTTATACAATTAGTGTTCACTATAAAATTATATTCGGTATAGACGGTAATTATTATAAGAAGATAAGGGTTACAAACGAGCACACAGTCCACCTGATGGTATGTGGTTGCTGCGGCCCATAATTTTTTTTTTATAAAAAATTGTTTTTAATTATTAATTACTTTTGTAAGTGAATTAAATTTGCTTTAATAAAGTTGGTGATGATTTTAAATAAGAATAAAATTCTGCTCAAGTTTTTTTATTGTTATCTTTGTTAACAACATCGCCTTTAGAACTCTGGAACCGTAAGTGTTTCTTTCAGACGTCCACCATTTATTCAAAATAAAAAAATACTCTTTCTACCGGAGCATTCGTACCAGGTAGACATAAAATATATTCGATTAAAAAAAATTATGTTGAAGATTGTTGACTTTGAATACTTCCATCCAACGAGTTACGGGACAATTTTGTGTCCCGGAGCTTTGTTTAGGGACAATGGGACAGGTGACCGAGAAAAAAGACAGTCCCGTTCAAAACGGGACGTATGGTCACTTTAGCTATAACCCGGCGACGGCTCCGTGGCGCAGTAGCTTAGCAATCAATTGTTGCGCTGGGGGCCGCGGGTTCGAATCTCTCACGGAACAAGTATTTGTATGGCCTACAAATAATTTTTCCGGGTCTGGATGTTTGTCCTTGTGCAATTTATGTTTGTAAACTGCCTCCACGACACAGGAGAAAATCCTAGTGTGGGGGTAACGTTTTTTTACAATTGAAATTGAAAGATTGAACCCTTATACTTCTTGTTGATTTTTGTAGTACCTTTATTAAAGTTACCCTTATGTATAAATAAATATAATTACGTATGTAGAAATAAAATTGATTTTCATCCTCATCAATCATTGGGGCAAGGATAATGTCTGCCAGCATAAGTAATAAGCAGGCTAAGTTACAAGGTGCTCAGTTCAAAAATTTGTAGGTAGGTATGTTACTTTTCAATACGTGACACGTAAAAATTAACAATAATCAAAAACACATCTACGAAACATCCTATTTATTTATTTATTCATTATTGCACCAAATATTTGTACAAAAGGCGAGCTATCTATTTATTTACCTTTTAATATATAATTAATTATAAAATTTCATAATTAGATAATATATGAAAATACATATTTCTAATATAATGCAACTAATATACCGAATAAAAAAATTAAAATACATTTATCGTTGTACGCTGTGTGTATTTCCATAAATTAGTTTATTGATGTTGAAAAAATAATACTACGTTCTTACCTACAATAGGTGGGCAATATATTGAAGCGAGCGGCGTGCCGCCGGCAAAATGCTCAAGGTCGTTCGCATGGAGTAGCCCCTTAATGTTAATAATCTGCGTTTGAACGGAAATAAAACTAATTGTGTTAAATTTACAACAGCGAATGTCAAAAATTTGAAACATATGTGTTTCTAAATGGGGAGGAATTGAGCCCTGTTGTATTCACTGTTTTCTTGGCATCACTCTCGACGCAAAGCTTCAGTGGGGCCCCCATATATCCAAATTAGCAAGCAGACTAAGTTCTGCTTGCTAATTTGCAAGCTGTAAAAAAAATTAGAGGTCTCACTAGTGTCGAGACAGCTAGATTAGTATATTTCAGTTATTTCCATTGCATAATGTCTTATGGGATTTTGCTATGGGGAAAGGCGGCTGATTCAGAAACTATTTTTGTTTTACAGAAGAGGGCCATTAGAGCTATTTACAATCTAAAACCGAGAGAGTCTCTTAAAGATAAATTTAAAGAAATAAATATATTAACTTTGGCCTCTCAGTATATTTACGAAATTTTAATATATGTTCACAAAAACAAAGGTAGTTTTAGTAAAAAAAGTGATGTACATTCTGTAAACACTAGGAACAAACACAAGTTAGTGATGCCAGTTTCTCAACTCCACAGTGTCAGTAATTCATTCTTGGGGCAATGTATACGCTATTACAACAAGGTCCCGGAAAGTGTACAGGTTCTCTCTATTACCAAGTTTAAATGTTATTAAGCTGAAACTGTATAAAAAAGGTTATTATAGTATAAATGAATACATGGTTGATAATAGCCCCTGGGATTGAGGTGGTCGCTTCCAAGCAGTTTCTAAAATAAATTTTGTAAATAGTTCGTAATCATTTATATTGTAAAATTTATTTAAAAAAAAAGTCTCGCTGGGTTACTTGCTGTTTCTTCCCAGGACAGAAGGTTTCTTTTTTGAACCAGTGGTAAAAAAATGACTTTTAATAAAAATTACACATGTACTGTATATTGAATTAAAAAAAATATTCTATTCTACTCTATTCTTCGGTTTTGATTTGATTCTACATAGCGGAACCAATCGCCTAAATGGTTGACGGCTGTTTGGAGTATTTGGGCGATCGATCTCATTCATTTATTTTGGTGGGTGACGAAAAGTGCCGTGTCGTTAGCAAAGAGAGCAGTGTTAACTATTGGGTCTTTCGGGATGTCATTCGTGAATAGTGTGAAGAGGATTGGGTATAGGACTGAGCCCTGCGAGACTCCGGCCTTTAGAAGGCGTTTCGAGTATCGAGTTCCCTCTATTCGATATCGAAAGTAGCGGTTGGCAAGGAAGGCACTGCTGATTTGGATGAGCCTATCCGGCACGTTGCGCTTATAAAGAAAGCCATCGTACCAAACTTTGTCAAATGCTTTTGCGACATCGAAGAAAATTGCGCCGGCGTTTGTGGTCCTACAACTTCTTTTTGGGAGAATAAAGCCTTTCAGAATGTACGCTTTGAGGCGGTATAACTGATTTGTGCACGAGTGTTCGGATCTGAATCCGAAATGCTCGTTAGGAACCAGTTTGCTTGACGTACTTACGTAGTCGATTCAAAATGAGTCGCTCGTAAACTTTCCATAGTGTACTGAGGGGATTGATAGGTGTATAGCTAACGCTAAGTTTTGCGGTTTCCTTGATTTCGGGATTCCTATTACGTCTCTCTCTTTCGAGGAATCCGAGAAGGATCAATGGAAAGAACAGCGTTAAATTGCTGCTAGGAGACATACAAGCGGCCCTAAGAACGATTTCTTGACCCTGTTGACGATGCCATCGGGGTCAAGTGCTGATTTATTTTTGAGACTTTTGATGATATCTGCGTCAACAAACAACGGGTCAAATGGGTTGTTTTTAAGTTGTTTTTGCATTTTATCCCTATTTTGATGTATGCTCAGATATACTTGCAATTCATGTAAAGAGTGTGTCATTTTGTTTATTAATATTTCAACAATTTTATTAGGATCATCGCATAATAGTAAAATAGATAAATTTTTATAAGCATGGCTAGTAATCACCTTATTAAAATCGGTATATGTTTTTGTTTTCTGACAAGTTTTTATTTCTTTAATTTCAGTTAAATTAAAGAACACGATATAGTGATCGGTGATGGATGTATTTATTACTGCTATATTTGTTTGTGTCTTAATCCTATTTCATTTAAGGATAACATAATCCAGGCAACTATTTTCTCTGGCAGCAATTGTTTGTCCCGGTAACAAGCCGAAAGTAGAAAGGACATCTAGATGGTAAAGTGTATTTTTTTGTTCACTATTAAGTTCATTAGGTTTTGGAACAAGATTTATGTTGATATCTCCAGTAATAATTATATTTTGATTGTTTTTATTCCTGTTGAGATGTCGTTGCAAAGATTTAGTAAATTTTTCAGTATTTGTATGTGAAGGTGATCTGTATATAACTACTGTTATATGATTAAAGATTTCTATTTGTAAGCAAGAGGCATACTCTAATTTTATTTCTTTTATTTTAGGGTTGAGGTTATTTTTATAGTAATTTGTTACTCCGTCATTTTGGTTAAGATGTTGCATAGTAACAAATGATGTGTAATTTGCAATTTGTGGCATGTGCTTATTATTATCAAGCCTGCATTCTGTTAGAATTAGCAGATCTACTTCAAAGGTAATACTAGATAGTAATAATTGCAAGAAGGTGTAAGTGCCGCCTGCACGGCTGGTCGACATATCATTTCTAACTAAGGTGTAGTTTGCGATCTGAGGATCGTGATGGCTAGGTTTCAAAAAAGTATCTTGCGCTAACATTACGTCTACATCGTGGTTGCGCCGGAAGAGCGCGATCTCGTCTTTTTGGTCTCTGAGGCCGTTTGCGTAAAAGAACGTGACATTCCGAGAGCTTGGTTTAGTTCTATCGCGATTTTGTGATGCCATTTTCATATTTAGAAGAGGTACTTAGGCGCACTGAAAAGACCAAATTGCGTCGACAAGTCCTATGTGCTCCATCGTAGCGTTGAGTTTGTCCTGAGGTGAGGTGTCGCCATGGAGTTTGCGACCCAAGGAGGATAACTCAGTAATGTTGATGCTGCTGATAAAGCTGCAGCTTAGCGATAAGTCAGCGGCGTAGGAGGACGAGCCTTGTGGGATAAGCTTTGATTTCGGGGCCTGGGGAGGTGGTATGGTGCGGAAGGCGCGGAAGGCGCGGAAAGCGCGGAAAGCGCGGAAAGCGCGGAAAGCGCGGAAAGCGCGGAAAGCGCGGGAAGGTTAGCACCTTCCTCGGCCGCCCCGGCGACTGGGCCGGCTTGGTGGCGATTTGTGGCAAGGAAGTGGGCACCGTGGACGGTGTAGGTTTGGGGCTGGCAGCCGAGAGCGAGACACGCTGGCTTGACCCACGCATCCGGTATGGCTTCTACCTTCGCATTGCTTCCTTCGCGGTGCCATAGAATACCCGCGATAATTCGTTGGTTGTCACTCTTCGCGATAATTGACGCAGCTCCGGGGTTCAACCGTCTCGGGCGTGCAGATGCAACTAGTGGTGCCGTGGTCACCTAGGCACTTGACGCACCTAGGTCTGGCGTAACAATTTTTGGCAGAGTGGACATACAATTGGCATCGGTGGCACTAGCCAACGATTCCCTTATGTCGGAGGGCTTCAACTGCTAACCCCGTTAGGTTGCAGATGCGCCAAACGTCAAAATGTTCTTTGTCTTCCGGAGACAGGTCCAGAATGACGAGGCACAGATCTAAGAAACGTTTTTTATCGGTCTGGTGGTGCAATCTGTGCACCTCTCGGACCGGGAGATTTTGGGCTTTTAGGTCGTTTAAAATGTACTCAGTCTAAAGCTCTTTAGGGAGAACGTGAACGACCACACGAACGTTACGCTCTTATGTGTGGAAGCTTATTTGCTGGGCGCGCAGGTGATTTGTTACATTGCTGTATTCCTCGGTCGGGCTAACAAACATGCGAATGTCCTGACCGGTGTTTTGCACCTTTGGGCAGTACATTTTTTTAAAGTTCAACCAATTGGAAAGGCTATTCCATTTGGTTTTACCTTGAACTATGATGAGTGGCGGCGGCTTAGGGGTGTGCCTAAAACAAACACCTATACACCTAGCACGTTTAGTTAACTGTTATCTAATGCTACAAGCAACAGAAAAAGTAAAAACAATGGCCACCTCTAAGGCGGCGAGTATGTTTCATTCCCAACACAGAGCACCAAGCAAGAAAGCAAGGAATTGTATAACATTTGTTAATCCTGTGCATGAACTAAGAGAGTGGAGAGACGGGAGTGAACTCCACCGACCCGTCCAAAGTCTACAGAGCCCAAGTACAGAATGTGAACGACTGTTCCGCTCCGTCGATTTTTTTTACGCCCACAGCAAGGCTACCCTCCGGATGCGGGGAGGAAGGTGGTGAATGCTCATAGCATACCAAGCAGCTGGCTGCGTGGTTATGTGGGACTCACTATGAAGTGCCTATCCACTAAACACCACCTGTGGGACTGGCTTTAGCCTGGATGGCCTTTCTGCCGAATCGGTAGCGACCTCCTTAGAGAAAGGGGGCGCAAATCTGATAATCTTCTTCTGGTCTTCCTTACCGTTCCAGTAGAAAAAAACACCAGTTTACAAAAGTATACAAAACTTCGATCAGTTAGCAACTTGTAAAAAAATTATCGAATGTAACTAGAGAATCACGAGGTACATTCTTATATTTTTTTTTACTACCGTAAAAACTAAACAGCTTCATCTGGGTACTTATAGTAAAACTATCATAACCATCAAAAAAAATAATCAGAAAAATAAATAGATTGCACCTGATGAAACAGTGTATAGTAAAATAACGACACACAGTCGTATATACTTTACAAATATTTACCAAAAAATGCCTCAACTGTCAACGGTCGTATATTTGCCACGTACTTTTAACGCAATAGGTATTTTGTATATAATTAATTGTTACCTATCATTTTTATATTGCAAACACTTAAGAATATCGTATACTTTACAATTAAATCAAAATTTTATCAAAAATTAAGTCAAAAAAATTGTAACTTATAACGTATGTATAAAAATGCCATCGGAGAAAGTTTTGGAGACCGTTTTGATTTTTATATTCAAATAAAGCCAAACTTTTTTTTTAATCAGTAATGCCAATATGACAAAAATACTAAGACAAAGGTAAATATATTTATTATGTAAAACATGAGAAAAAATATAAAGGTGTTAAAAATTTAAAACAAGCTGCATGTTTTGCTATTTATGGCGTAGAAAAATTATACTACATATTTTATTAATTATACAAAATAAAAACTAACCCCACGAACATAATTCTAAATGTGCACCAATTTTAATGGCATCTCCTAAGATTTCATTAGAGAAATGTCACAATTCAATATTTAGCTTAGAAAAATTAATCATTTAAGAAATCAGGCAAGCTGTGATAACATTTAGCTATCAGATATTTTTTTAAATGTAGCTTTAAAAAGTGTAGTAGGCAGTTCTTTGATGAGTTTCGAGATTTTAATATATACTATTGGTGCTAGACAGAAAACATTTTTATGCATCAGTGCCGTAACTCTTGATCTAATTGCGCATAACCTGTTATTATCCCGGCGATTGCGAATTGTAACGTCTGATAATTTGTTAAACAATTTAGGGTTACTTTTAAGTTTTTTTAAGTTGCTGCTTTTTAAATAAATAAGGAAGGCAAGCTTAAAATTTTGTACTCAATAAAATATGGTCTGCAGCTATCAGTAATTTTAAGACCAAACATAGCCCTGTTGCACCTTTTTTGGTACTTAAATATAACTTACTTATTAGTAGAATTTCCCCAGAATATGATGCCAAACCAGATGGAATCAACTAAACCGTGGTAAACCGTGAGAAGCGCATCAACATTTAAGAAGGATGCGAGTGTATGGAGCGCACAAGCAGAAGAACTAATTCTCTTGTTTTGTTCTTCTGTGTGCGCTTTCCAGTTAAGAGTTTTATCAATAGTTACACCTTGAAATTTTGTTGTGTCTACTTAGTTGATTTCTGTCCCTCTTCAGGTAAAACCTGAGCAATGCACTGATATAAGTGTGATTATTGCTTTAGCACTGTTCCTCTTAACAGCCTATATAAGTCCACTGCAGAACATAGGTCTACCCCAAAAGTTGCCTCATTGGGAGAATTTTACCATAGGTACCATGCTTGGCAGGCGAATTGACTACCACAGTTTCTTTTATTTTGCTTTTTATTTTTGCTTCGGGAAGATGTTGCTGACAATATCTTGTTTCAGTTTCCCTCTGTAGCCTCTTACGACACCCATGGACGATTTGGTGTAGTAGATATTCCTACACTGCCACTACATGGTACTATATGCTTCTATTCAATGATACGGAACCAGCAATGATAGACAATGCTTTAGAGTAAGAAGAAGGGCAGCATTAAAAAAAAGGAAATGGTAGCATATAGAGCATAGAGCATTGGAGATTAAAAGAAACAGAAAAAGAATTGATGACATTATACAAATAATTAATTAAAGGCGAAAGGAAATGTTTTGAATATTTAAAATTTCAGATATAATTTTCAATATTCTTCTGGAGAAACTACGAAGAAAATTAGTTAGGGAAGATACTCGTTGGAGAAGGCTATATCTCCAGGATCTGACAAAAAATTCGTCGTATGCGATTGCCGTCCCTGATTGCTGGTGCCGGCACTGTCACTAAGAGTACTCTGTCGTCACTGACATTGACAGGTATGGATGAATTCATAGAGAATGTATAAAAGAATAATTATCATAATCGAGTTACTATGGCGGTACTGAGCCAGAACTTTGATTTCACTGATACGTGTGAATTGGCATTAAGGGTTAATTAGAAGAGAAATAGATCGTTACATAACCTAAATTTGCATAGTTTATTACTACTTGTCAGAATATAAAGATGCAACTCAACCTACAATGTAAACGTTTAACGTAAATAAATATAAGATTTCTGAAATGCCACGGTAAGTTACGACTGCTATGTAAATGTATTTTAATTAATTTCATGGCTTTGAAATAATTTAAAGATCTTGGCGATTTATCCAAATTGAAGGACGTGCTTAGACGAATACTTATAATTACGATTTGAGCTTGCAACTAAATCTGACTCGCATTTATTTATTTTATTTATTTAAAAACTTAAATATAATACCTTAAGGTAATGGGTACATAGGGTGGACTAAAGGCCATATGCCATTCTCTGTCAGTCAACCCTGGGTGCCAAAGACAATTGTAGGCAGGTGCGAAACATAAATCATAAATAATGTGTACATATATCAGAATATAATAAATGCATAGTACATACATACACAACATATATTTAAATATATGTATACATTTATATCATCATCATTACAGCCCTTCACAAGTCCACTGCTGAACATAGGCCTCCCCCAAAGAATGCCACAAAGCACGGTCCTGAGCCACCTGCATCCATCGACTTCCTGCATGTCTTACCAATTCGTCACTTCATCTCGTGGGGGGACGCCCTACACTTCGCCTGCCGGTAAGAGGCTGCCACTCGAGAACCTTTCTTCCCCATCGGTTGTCGGTTCTTCGAGCTATATGGCCGGCCCATTGCCACTTCAGCTTACTAATCCGTTGGGCTATGTCGGTCACTCTAGTTCTACTACGGATATCCTCATTTCTGAGTTTATCACGCAGAGAAACTCCAAGCATAGCCCTCTCCATAGCTCGCTGAGCGACCTTGAGCTTCCTCATACGGCCAGCAGTGAAGGACCACGTCTCAGTTCCGTAAGTCATCACTGGCAACACGCACTGGTTGTACAATTTCGTTTTAAGGTTTTAAGGTATGTCTGAAGAGAAGATGTGTCGTAGCTTCCCGAACGCTGCCCAGCCGAGTTGAATCCGTCGATTGACCTCTCGATCGAAGTTAGACTTATCTAGTCGGACTATTTGTCCCAGGTAAACATACTCGTCAACAACTTCGAGCTTATTGCTACCAACAACTACCGGCATAGGTGTGACATGGACATTAAACATGATCTTTGTTTTTTCCATGTTCATCTTAAGACCTATCCGTTGGGAAACACTATTGAGGTCATTGAGCATAGTGCTTAGGTCCTCCAGCGATTCTGCCATAAGGACTATATCGTCGGCAAATCGAAGGTGAGTGATGTACTCGCCATTGATGTTGATACCGTATCCTTTCCAGTCCAGAAGCTTGAAAACGTCTTCCAATGCAGCGGTAAAGATTTTCGGGGATATGACGTCACCCTGTCTTACACCTCTCTGCAATTGGATAGTTTTCGTACTCTGGTTCTGTACTCGGATAGCCATCGTAGCCCTACTGTACAAGCACTTCAACACTTCGATATACCGACAGTCAACTTGGCACCGCTGAAGGGACTGCAGCACCGCCCAAATTTCGACGGAATCAAAGGCTTTCTCATAGTCCACATACGCCAGAAATAATGACAAATTGTACTCCTCGGACTTCTGTACAATTTGCCGAAGGGTCATGTATGTGGTATATGGTGCTAAAGCCTTTTCGGAAACCGGCTTGTTCAGGAGGCTGGAAGTCGTCAAGTCTGCGCGCGAGACGATTCGTAATGACTCTGAAAAACAGCACGTAGACGCGGCTTAGAAGGGAAATCGGTCTGTAGTTCTACAATAGAGTGTTGTTAACTTTCTTGAAAAATACGACCACCGCACTTCTGCTCCACGCCTCCGGTGTAATGCCACCATGGAGGACGGAATTAAAGAGCTTCTGAAGGACTTCAAGTACCGGTCTTCCACCCGCTTTCAGAAGCTCCGCTGTAATTCCATCCTCGCCTGGGGCCTTACCGTTTTTAAGGTGCTGGAGAGCCATCCTAATCTCGCTCAGACTGACGTCCGGGATATCTTCAGAATAGTGTCGGATGAGACTCGCTCTTGGATCGTTACTCACACTTGCGTGTGGCTCCAACGATGACGTGTACAGCTGCCCATAGAACCTCTCAATCTCACTCAAAATCTCAGGTGTCCCGGAAACGATGCTGCCACATTCTGTCTTCATCTTTGACAGTTGGCTCTTTCTGCCAGACAGGTCTCTGGCAAAGACTTTGGAGCCTTGGTTCCGCTCGATCGCTTCTTCAATACGAGCTGTATTGAAGTTGCGTAAGTCCCGCCGCATGCATTTGGAGATCTGTCTGTTCAGTTGCCTGTATGCTGTTAAATCTGTTGAAGAATGTAGCTTCATCTCCCGTCTAACAGCCATGAGATTAAGAGTGTGATCGGAGAGTTTTTGTTCTTAGAGTTCTTCTGCGGCGGGTCTTGCAGAACTTAGCTCCGACCGCATGGACAGTTTCCACGAGCTTGTCATTCATATCGTCCACTTCATTGCAGTCTTCTAGGCACTGAAAACGGTTTTGTAACTCGAGCTGAAAGGTTTCGGGACTTTGGAACAGAGCACGTGGGGGACGGAGCGTTGACTTCATTAGACGAGATCTCTCCAACTTAACGTTTAGGTTCAGTGTGCCTCTAACCATTCGATGATCACTACCAGTTTTCACCCTCGCGATCACGGAGACATCACTAAACAGTTGTCGTCTGGTCGTCATAATGAAGTCAATCTCATTTTTTGTCGAACCGTCGGGGCTCGACCAGGTCCACTTCCTGTGGGGCCGCTTGTGGAAGAAAGAGTTTATCATAAAGAGTCCCTTTTTCTCCATTAAGTCGGCCAGCTGCTGGCCCCTTGGGTTCCGTTGCCCTATTCTAAATTTCCCTACTTTCAGCTCACCGTTCTCTCTTGTGCCTAGTTTTGCATTGAAGTCTTCCATCTCCTGCCTGTTTCCCTTTGTTGCCTTTTACGACACCCACGGGAGGATATGGGTAGTGGTAGTGGATATTCTTGACCGCCACTACACGCCACTACATTTATATATATATATATATATATATATATATATATATATATATATATATAAATATATATTATAAAGACAAAAGTTTTATTTAAATGACTTTCCGTATTTAATCCGACCAATACTTTGAATTTAAGAAAAGTTACGTCAAAATTAAATTACTTGCTAATTTTAAAGTGATTGCCGCCTCTAGAGTTGCCAACACTAATTTGTCAAATTCCCCAATTTAAGGATTCCTCAATTTTATTTTAAGAAATGAATCAATTTTCAACTAATTTTATAAGATTTGCTTTTAAATAACATTTTTGTTTCTTAAAAATTAAAAAAAAAAAGAAATTAAAAGCATTAAATGATACACAAAAGTTGCCGAAATAAATCCAAAAATTAAATATGGTGCAATGAATAATTAAAATATAAAAATTTTGTTCAGCCGACTTCAATTTAAATTAATAAGAATAACTCAAAAACTATTGGTCTGACCCTAATCAAATTCATAAAGAACCACACGAGAAGTACCAGCTTTTAAATAAAAAAGAAATCATCGAAATCGGTTCACCCAGTAAAAAGTCGAATTGAGTAATGTCTCCTTTTTGGAAGTCGGCAGAAAAGGGAGTCATTCGATATTCATAAGTAACCTAACAAAATGTTAAGATTAAGATTTCTTGAAAAAAGTTTCTGACATGGCCCTGGCTATCGACTTTCAAAATACTCGTATTTTCCCCGCATAATACCAATCCCCATAAAATCCCCAACCAACTTTAAATTCCCCGCGATTTTGGAAATTCCCCACATGTTGGCAAAGCTGACATGTGTAAATTCCACAGCGCGAGGCGAAACGAGCCGGCTGGGCGGCAGTAGCATGTGTGTGAAAGGGAAGGGTACAGTGAGTAGGCACTGCTTCGCACCGATCTAGATACACAAGAGTTCGGCGTCCGCGAGAATATTAACCCTATTTTCAGCATATTTAATGATTTATTTATTTTAAATTTCACTGCTGGTTTTATCTTTAAGTATTTTCATTATTTTTAATGTAATAACCGTTTTATTTAGCTGTACCAACATAATGGGGCGTGAATAAAGTTAATAAAATGTTGCAAAAAGATGATTTTCTTTCCTCAGGATCGATTTTATTTCTTACCCATTATCAAAGATATAGTTAGTACTATCGTCTGTCTTCGTTTTCGGGAGCGTTTCATAAATCCCCTGTATATCTCTTGTAGAGACTTTTGCATTAATATCTTAGAATTTTTTTAAAAACTAAGTCATTTAGTAACACCCTTCCTGACAAGGCAACTAATGCAAATATCCTCTTCTGTGGTGATCTACACCAGCGACTTAATTAAGCAGTGGAGTTTTAGTACTCTTTGATGAATGACAATGAATGAATAATAAATGTTGTGAAGAAATCAAAATGTTTATTATTTGCGGACGACCTTAAGTTATCGATGAATATAGGTAGTTTGGAGGACTGTGATAGTCTCCAAGACGATATAAATAAAGTTGTTGAATGGAGCAAAGACAACAAATTACAATTTAATACCGCTAAATGCTTAACAATATCTTTCACGCGCAAACATATGCCCATAGGGTATACATATTACATTGACAGGACACCTATGTCTAGGGTAATGCAAGTCATGGATTTAGGAGTAAAATTTTCTGCTGATTTAACGTTTAAGGATCATATTGTTGATACATGTAAAAAGGCTTTTAGAACTCTAGGTTTTACGTTACGAACGGTTAACGGTTTCACAAATGTGAAAGCTATTATAGCTTTGTACAACACACTAGTTCGGAGTCATTTGGAGTGTAATTCAATAATTTGGGCTCCACATGAGAAGAAGTACGATCTAATGCTAGAGAAGGTACAAAACAAATTTGTAAGGTATTTGTATCTCAAGTTATATGGGGTGTATCCTTTTTACCCACTGCAATACCCCACATTATTTGTTCTGGGTATGGTAGGGTATAATCAGCTCAGGGTAAGGAGAGAACTTAGACTAGTTTCATATATTTTTATGGTCCTTAGGAGTAAAATTATTAATGAGAATATGTTGAAGAAGATTAATATTTATGTTCCGGAAAGATATGTATGGCGGCGGCGTCAGCCAGACCTACTGGCCGTCCCTAGATGTCGCACTAACTTACTGCGAGAGGCACCCTTGACGCGAGCTTTTCGAACACTAAACCTGATCGACAGAAAATCAGATTTATTCTTTTGTACTCTGAACGAATTCACAAAACTGGCTTTATGGATAATTAGTTATAAGGTAGTATAGTAATATAGGTAATATATGATTGTAGATAGTGCTTTATCTATCGCATTGGGTAGAAACCTGTAATGTTAGATATAAGTTGGATGTATATAAATAAATAAATAAATAAATAAATAAATTTAATTTTTGTACAACAAGGAATACACAATATCACTAAAAAGAATATGCACCTTAATTGTTTTTTTTATGACATTGCATCAATAAATTAATATTTCTCTTACAAATATGCGTTAAAGAATAGAGGGTTAAACACACTTCTTATACGATTATTGAAGATGAGTAATGCATATGTATTGGTTACCTTTTTCTGAATAAATTAACATAAGCTTTTATATATCATCACAATAAACTGAAACTCCTTTGCTAAGCCTTTGCAGTTAAAGCCAACAGATAGGAAAGTAACACGTACAGTATACAAGTTTATTGCTTAAAAGTAAACATAAAGCCTGCAAAAAGAATGTTTATCCGTATATACGTGACATGAACTAGTTATATGGCGTTTGTTTTGTTTACTACTATACGACAAACTTGTTCTCGTCTCTTTGGTGGGTAGATTATGTATCCATTGTATATTTTTCGAACGAAACCTTTCTTAATCCACTCCTTTGAGAAAGCCATTAATGAGTTCAGGTACACTGGTAATACTAATCCCTGGCGACAATTTATATAGGTTAGTCTTTTCTATTAATATACTGTACATTAAAATTTATTATATTGCGTAGTGTTATTACAGTATTACTGATCGTGAATCTACTGAGTTTCATTTAAGTTATGTTTAAATTATTTTTCTTTGTTTTATTTGTACACGGTGTTTTGCTTGTTTTGTAAATTTCTGATAATCATTATACCCTTATAATAATAATTTATCACAAAGCACTCACAATATAATATCCATTCATTAAATTCAGCGTTTAATGGCCATAATTCAGCTTTATTCAGATATTCATAAAACTGTTCAGGTAAACCTATTATAAAAGATAAATAAACTCGCTCTCTTTTATGTTTGATTTTTTTAATTTTTATATTCACTTCCATGCCACATATGCTCTTAATATGGTCAGTAACCGCTTCTGGGGTGGTTTTCGGGTGTAAACGCCATACGTGCAGATATTTTTTTCGTTCCGTAGCCTGTGTTGCTTTTATATCTGTATTTTTTCCTATTCTCACATCTTTATATAATCTATTAGTCTACACGCTCGGCGCGCGGACGTGCATAGAATACCTACAGTATATGGACGTGTAAAATCGTACCGGTGCAATACAAAAAATAAATTGTTTAACTTATAAATACTCTAAAATAGTGCAGTGTAAGAAGTGTAAACAGTATGTGTCCTTATCAAAGCATGAGGTGATCAAGTGTAAGGGTTCTTGTGAGTCTGTATTTCACAAAAAATGTGTTCGAGACCTTAAGAAGCATATGCAGAAAGAAATTTGTGAAGAATGCCAAAAGAATGAAAGCCCTAAAAGAATTAGCAAGCCCATGATTGATGTTGATCTCAGTAAGACGTCAGTGGAAATGTTGCTAGGTGAGGTAAACAAAAAGCTAGAGATTATCTATAAAATGGAAAGGAGTATTGAAGAACTCAAGGATACAGTAGACTTCTACGCTGAGCAGTACCAATCGATTATTGAATTCAAGGAGGAATCTGAGAGAAAAATCAAAAATTTGGAGAATAAAAATACCTATCTGGAAAAATGTAACAAAGCAATGGAGGAAAGGATCTTGCAAATCGAGCAGAGGGAGAAGGAAAATAACATAGAAATTGCTGGTCTGGAGATGCAAAATAATGAACAAATTTTGGAGGTCGTGAATGTTATAGCAGAAAAATATACTCGTAACTTGTGCAAGGCTGATATTGTCGACGTAAAGAGGGTAGGAAGACCAAAACCAGAAAGAACAAAGCCGCAACTAGTTATAGTTACTCTTTGGTCGAGATCGGCACGTGATAAATGGTTCAGTCTTCGCAAAACGATATTAACGAATGATCAGGTATATGGTAATAAATCCAAAAGTTCGATTTACATTAATGAGGACCTACCTAAATACAAGCGACAATTGTTTTGGACCTCAAAGAATGAACTAAAACAAATTTATAAATACATATGGATACAGAATTCTAATATATTAGTTAAAAAAGAAAACGAAACTAAAATACACAGGATTTCATGTGAGAAAGATATACAAAATCTTAAAGCATATATATAACTAACTAGCGTAATGTGGAAACACTACGTGGTTTTTGTTAACCTTAAAATTCGAAAATTTTAATGAGAGCATCACAGATATACAATTTAATAGATTTAAAAATATTATTACTTAGAGTAAACCATGGGACACAAGCTATAATAAAATACATATTTTACACCTAAATATTAGGTCTCTACGAAAACATTTTAATGAGTAAACAGTACTATTACAACAAACATTATGCTCTATAAATATTATAATCTTAACAGAAGTAAACATAAAGAATGAAGAATTACCCTTTTATGAGATTCAAGGATATAATAGCTATGCGAGTACCAGAGAAGTGAAAAGAGGAGGAGGAATACTTATCTACTGGAAGGAAGGACTAAATATTGAAATGGAAATTATATATGGACGAATAATTACGACAACAAGAACTTTACATCTTATAGCATGTTACCGACCACCGAGTAAAAACAAAAAGCAATTTATAGATCAATTAGGAATATTAATAAGGAATATACCGTCACAGGATGATCTTATCATAATCGGAGACACAAATATAGATATCTCAAGAAATATAATAAACCCGACAATTAACCGTTATAAATGCACCCTGTGTGAAAACGGCCTCATGTGTGCTATACCTGCGAGGGAGATAACGCGCGAGGCGATCGTCGACGGCCGACTCGACCAGAGCTGCATCGACCATGTATGGGTACGGACGACGCGCTCCGGATGCAGGCCGACGGCTTCATTTATACTCGAGTGCAACATCTCAGATCACAGTGCAGTAGGTATTACCCTTGATATTGACCGTAAGCATACAGTGTGCAATAACTATAATGAAGTATGTAAATACAAATTCGTAATAGATAATAAGTTAGTTAAAGAAAAATTAAGATTAACGGACTGGTCACAATTTTTGTCTATATTATGCCCAATATTGTTATATGAATCAATATGTTCTACATTCTCTAAGATTTATGAGGAAAGTAAAATTAAAATAACTTTAAAGAATAAAAGAATTAGTCAACCATGGGTCAATAAAGAACTATATGATAAATTATTAAAGCGTGATATGCTATTTCGGGAGTGGAAAGCATCGCCTAACAATATGACCAAAAGGTTAGAGTACACTTCATTTAGGAATAAGGTGAACAAATTGATTAATTGTGCTAAAAATAGGTATAGGTAAAGGGAAATAAATAATTGTAACGGGGATTTTAGAAAAATATGGGAAAATATCAATACGTGGATAGGACGCCCTAAGCCTAATCTAGATAGCGTTATCTTGAAATATCTCGGTAAAAGGTATAATATATACAATATATGTAGTGAATTTTCAAAAACCTTCACTAAAGAAATAGACTGTATAAAACATAGATGTAGCACTAATTTCCTAAATAGAAATAGTTATGTTAAATCGAGCGAAGTATCTTTCAGGTTTGTTAAAGTAAACTCGTCAGAAATAAAAGAAATTATAAATAAATTGTCAGAACGAAATTCACCAGGGGTAGATAAAATTAGAGTTAAAGATTTAAAATATATAAAAAATGAAATAAGTCCAATTTTAGCAAATTTTGTCAATTTATGTTTAAAAAAAGTATTTATCCAGATGAATTAAAGAAATCCATAATAAGACCCATTTATAAAGGTGGCAGCCATTATGAATACACAAATTACAGACCAATTGCTATTCTTCCAGTAATAAATAAAATTGTAGAAAAGGTAGTCATACAAAGAGTGAATAGATTCTTAGAGAAATTTAACATTATTACTGATTGTCAACATGGTTTTAGGAGAGGACGGAGTACTAGTACTGCGTTAACTAAGTTTTCGGAAACAATTAACTGCAGTCTTAATAATGGTAAACAGGTTGTGGCTCTTTTCATAGACTTTAAGAAGGCATTTGATACTCTGGACCATGAGGTACTTCTGGGGGCTATGGAGGAATGTGGAATTCGGGGCCTGTAAATGAATGGTTCCGTAATTATCTATCAAATCGGACTACTCGCACTATGGTGAGTGGGACGACTGGCGCTGAAGAAGATATCGCTCTCGGTGTACCAACCGGTTCTGTGTACGGCCCCGTAGGGTACATTATACTGGTGAATAGTGTGGTAAATGTAGTGCATCACTGCGATACCTACATGTACGCCGATGACATGTGCCTATTGTATGCTTCCAAAAACTTACATGAAGCTTGTGATAAAATACAGGAGGACTTTGATCGGATTACCCAATGGGCACATGATAACGGCATAATACTGAATTTGAAAAAAACAAAGTGTATGCATATACATTCTCCATACAACAGGCTAGCTAAGAATGTACGCTATGAAGAAATAGGTATTGTAGGGCATGACTATGAGTGCTTGCATAGGAGAAAATTATTATGTCAATGTACCAAAATAGAGTTTGTTAATAGTTACAAATATTTAGGATTGTTGGTAGATAGCAGTTTTAATTGGAAATTACACATTGAAGAAGTATGTTCAAAATTAAGGTCCATTTTAGGTAAATTCTATCAAATTCGAAAAGTAGTAAGTAAACATGTTCTATTAGTGGTTTACTATGCATTAGTTGAGTCTTTAATTAACTATGGACTTATTGTTTATGGCCGCACATTTAGTACCTATATAAAACAAGTGAAAAGCCTACAAATACGTATTATAAAATTTTAATTAATTCAAAAGATAAGAAGAGTTGTAAAAAACAATATGAAAAATTATTTCCCATGTGTAAAATACTCCCTGTTGATACACGGCTAAAATATTTAATAGCAATTGAACATAACTATACTGACGACTATAAAGTACCAATTATTAACACTTACAACACGCGTAAGGTAAGGGAAAAAAAACTTGAAGAGCTTAGTGCAAATAACTATTACGGACAACGCTTGAATAAATACATTGCACCTAGAATCTTTAACAAAATAAAATGGTTAAGAGAAACGACTCCAAATAAAAATAAAAATAAATTAAGCAAAAACTTATTAAAATCCTCTCTGAAAAGGACATTATTAACAGAGCTATAACACATTACATATTGTTACATACATACATACATTACAGCCCTTCACAAGTCCACTGCTGAACATAGGCCTCCCCCAAGGAATGCCATAAAGCACGGTCCTGAGCCACCTGCATCCATCGACTTCCTGCATATCTTACCAGGTCGTCACTCCATCTAGTGGGGGGACGCCCTACACTTCGCCTGCCGGTACGAGGCTGCCACTCGAGAACCTTTCTTCCCCATCGGTTGTCGGTTCTTCGAGCTATATGGCCGGCCCATTGCCACTTCAGCTTACTAATCCGTTGGGCTATGTCGGTCACTCTAGTTCTACTGCGGATATCCTCATTTCTGAGTTTATCACGCAGAGAAACTCCGAGCATAGCCCTCTCCATAGCTCGCTGAGCGACCTTGAGCTTCCTCATCCGGCCAGCAGTGAAGGACCACGTCTCAGTTCCGTATGTCATCACTGGCAACACGCACTGGGTGTACAGTCTCGTTTTCAAGTTTTGAGGTATACCTGACGAGAAGATGTGCTGTATTTTCCCGAACGCTGCCCAACAGAGTTGAATCCGTCGATTGACCTCTCGGTCGAAGTTGGACTTACCTAATCGGACTATTTGTCCCAGGTAAACATACTCGTCAACAACTTCGAGCTTAGTGTTCCCAACAACTACCGGCATAGGTGTGACATGGACATTAAACATGATCTTTGTTTTGTCCATGTTCATCTTAAGACCTATCCGTTGGGAAACACTATTGAGGTCATTGAGCATAGTGCTTAGGTCCTCCAGCGATTCTGCCATAAGGACTATATCGTCGGCAAATCGAAGGTGAGTGATGTACTCGCCATTGATGTTGATACCGTATCCTTTCCAGTCCATAAGCTTGAAAACATCTTCCAATGCAGCGGTAAAGAGTTTCGGGGATATGACGTCACCCTGTCTTACACCTCTCTGCAATTGGATAGGTTTCGTACTCTGGTTCTGTACTCGGATAGCCATCGTAGCCCTACTGTACAAGCACTTCAACACTTCGATATACCGACAGTCAACTTGGCATCGCTGAAGGGACTGCAGCACCACCCAAATTTCGACGGAATCAAAGGCTTTCTTATAGTTCACATACGCCAGACATAGTGGCAAATTGTACTCCTCGGACTTCTGTACAATTTGCCGAAGGGTATGTATGTGGTCTATGGTGCTAAAGCCTTTTCGGAAACCGGCTTGTTCGGGAGGCTGGAAGTCGTCAAGTCTGCGCGCGAGAAGATTCGTAATGACTCTCGAAAACAGCACGTAGACGCGGCTCAGAAGGGAAATCGGTCTGTAGTTCTTCAAGAGAGCGTTGTCGCCTTTCTTGAAGAACAAGACCACCGCACTTCTGCCCCACGACTCCGGTGTAATGCCACCATGGAGGACGGAATTAAAGAGCTTCTGAAGGACTTCAAGTACCGGTTTTCCACCCGCTTTCAGAAGCTCCGCTGTAATTCCATCCTCGCCTGGGGTCTTGCCGTTTTTAAGGTGCTGGAAAGCCATTCTAATCTCGCTCAGACTGACGTCCGGGATATCATCGGAATAATGTCGGATAAGACTCGCTCTTGGATCGTTACTCACACTTGCGTACGGCTCCAACGATGACGTGTACAGCTGCCCATAGAACCTCTCATTCTCACTCAAAATCTCAGGTGCCCCGGAAACAATGCTGCCACATTTTGTCTTCAGCTTTGACAGTTGGCTCTTTCTGGCAGACAGATCTCTGGCAAAGACTTTGGAGCCTTGGTTCCGCTCGATCGCTTCTTCAATACGAGCTGTATTGAAGTTGCGTAAGTCCCGCCGCATGCATTTGGAGATCTGTCTGTTCAGTTGCCTGTATGCTGTTAAATCTGTTGAAGAATGTAGCTTCATCTCCCGTCTAACAGCCATGAGATTAAGAGTGTGATCGGAGAGTTTTTGTGTTCTTCTGCGGCGGGTCTTGCAGAACTTAGCTCCGACCGCATGGACAGTTTCCACGAGCTTGTCATTCATATCGTCCACTTCATTGCAGTCTTCTAGGCACTGGAAACGGTTTTGTAACTCGAGCTGAAAGGTTTCGGGACTTTCAATTAGAGCACGAGGGGGACGGAGCGTTGACTTCATTAGACGAGACCTCTCCAACTTAACGCTTAGGTTCAGTGTGCCTCTAACCATTCGGTGATCGCTGCCGGTTTTCACCCTCGCAATCACTGAGACATCACTGAACAGTTTTCGTCTGGTCGTCATAATAAAGTCAATCTCATTTTTTGTCGAACCGTCGGGGCTCGACCAGGTCCACTTCCTGTGGGGCCGCTTCTGGAAGAAAGAGTTCATCATAAAGAGTCCCTCTTTCTCCATGAAGTCAGCCAACTGCTGGCCCCTTGGGTTCCGTTGCCCTATTCCAAATTTCCCTACTTTCAGCTCACCGTTCTCTCTTGTGCCTAGTTTTGCATTGAAGTCTCCCATTAACACCGTATATTGGGTTTTGGAGGAATGCATGGCTCTAGAGATATCCTCATACATTTCCTCCACTTCCTGATCGGGGTGTGCCGAGGTTGGTTCGTAAACCTGTATGACCTTCAGCGAATACCGTTTGGTGATTCTGAGTATAAGGTACGCAACTCTCGTCGACACACTTCCAATCTTTACAACGTTGTTAACGAGAGACTTGTGGACGATAAATCCGACACCTCCTTGTGACAGATGGTCGCCCTCCCGGTAATAGAGCAAGTTGCCGGATTCGAGGATTACCGTGTCCTCCCCTCGCTTCGGACTTCGGATAATCCTATAATATGCCAGCGTAACTTGTCTATATCTTCTTCCAGCTCCACAATCTTCACGTCAGTCCTCAGGGTGCGTGCGTTGTATGTTGCCAGGTTGAATCGTCGTAGTTGGCAACCGAACCTCCACCGGAGATTCTTAGCACCCCCTGCCCCGCCGTTACCATGGTCGCCACCGTAGCCAGGAATAGCGGGGCCGCCGGGGACTGGGGGCCGTTTATTATTGTCATTGCTCATGGGGGCTATATTGCCATAGTTGCCACGCTTGGCGAGCGGGTTGGCAACCACAGTTTTTTATTGTTATTTTGGCTATCATCAGGAAGATGCTGCTGCCCATCTCCTGCCTGTTTCCCTTTGTTGCCTTTTACGACACCCACGGGAAGATATGGGGTAGTTGATATTCTTAACCGCCACTACACGGGAACATATTATTGCATATATATTACATATTGTTGCATACTTTTATTTATCGCTTTTTATATTTAATTGATTTGCTTATTGTTTGTGTTCTATTTTTTTTTTCATTATTATTATTATTATTTTTTTAGTTTTATAATTTCTAAATATTATGAAATTGTAGTAGGTAAATTTGATATAACTATCTTTTATTTTCTTTTGCTTATTATAATTAATTGTATTTGTATAGGTGATAGTGCATAATAATATATAGTTTTAAGAGCGTGTACTCGCCGACAAACTGATTGCAGTTTGGCGAGAGAATAGTAAAAATAATGTACTTACCTTTGTATGAATAAATAAATTGAAAAAAAAAATTAAAAAAAAAATAATATTGTAGGTACCGTCTTCCAACCAGCTTGTTGAGGATCCTCTTTGTTAATCGAATCCGTACTTATTGACTCAGTAATCATCGGTGTGCTTGTTATTTTCGCCTGAGTCGTATGTTGATTCGGTTTCGTGGCTTCACCGTTGTTCATATTTTGCGTATTTTGCGTATTAGAAATATGGCGACTATATGTTCTCTTTTTCAATAGTGTATTGGTACTAGTGGCTTGGCCGACTATTTTAGCAAGCGCACACGAAGGGTTAATGCTATCTTTACTTATAACTTGTGGCGAGCTATTTTGGGATAATTTCGACTCTACTTTTTCCTTTACTACCGTCATTAATTTTATTAAATGATCAAGGTCAGTTTTGGTTTAGGAGAATTTATCTTGTACATGTTTTATCACATTTGCTTGACTTTCAAAACTAGATGTCAATTCATCATTCAAGATCATTCAAGAATACAAAAATTAATCTGCATCCATCTCTACCGGCGAGAACCTTCGTTGACTCCCGCGCTGGGTGTTCACATAGCTCATTGGCGTAACATTTACACATTCCACAGTTGGATACTCATTTACACAAGTACTAATTTCACTTGTCATTTCTTCATATGTTTTTGAACAAGGTAATGTCTGCTAAAGATATTATAACTATTTTAAAGATGGTAAAATACTGATTCCAAAGATGCATAATACTTGTATAACTAACAAATTTTAACACCGTCTTTTTATTTAAATATACGAAGCAAAAAATAACTCTTCTACTGACAATGACACCGGTAAGCAAAAGAAAGAAGAAGAAGCAAGAATACAATAATCACATTGAAAATTTATATAACGTAAAAACACGGGTGGGGTCTACAGGGATCCCCAGTAGGTAAAATACATATTTAGCACGACGTACGTCCACCCGTCGAGAAACATGCGACGCACTGAGATTAAGTTACTTGTCAATGTCAAAATTTACCGTTAAAAACAGCGCGTGGATTCTGGCCAGACCCGCTCTTGCGTTAACGGTTATTTACAACGATGTTTTACGTTTTAGTAGCCTCCACATCTGCGAGCACGGCAGTGCCCCCGCCAAGTCGAGCAAACAAGCGGCACGGCCGTACCATCCTTTTCTCGAAGCAGTTCAGGTTTCAGTTCACACTAAAATAAAATCTAATTTATTGTAATATGTATTACTTGAGAGATACATTGTGTTTTCATGCGATGGCCAAGTTTTTTTTTTACTTATTATAAGCCAGTGCTTGACCACAATCCCACCTGGTGGTAAGTGGTGATGCAGCCTTAGATGGTAAATCGCACTGTCTTATCGTAACAAAAGCCTATTCACTCTTGCCTTGAAGACGCCTAGATTGTATTCGGATGGAAAGATAGACACCGGCAAATTATTCCACTCCTTTGCTGTACGCATTACAAAACACGAAGCAAACCGTTTGATTTTAAATCGTGGAATATCCACAACAAAGGGATGAAGACCCTTCGACCGTCTGGTTGTCCGATGGTGGAAAGAAGAGGGAGGAATAAAGGCGTGTAAATCCTGCGCACACTCACCGAAATGCATCATATAGAATGCCGAGAGACTGGCTACTCTGCACCTGTGCTAGAGGCTGACAAGATTGGTTTCAACCAAATCAAGGTCACCAATGAGCCTCTTAGCACGTTTCTCCACTGAGTCCAATGCTGCCAGGTAAAATTTTGCAGCACGAGCCCATATATGACACCAGTACTCCATGCACGACCGGACTTGCGCTTTATATAAGGTAAGAAGCTATACCGGCTTGAAATACCGCCGCACCCTTGCATGGACACCAAGTTTCCTTGCGACTGCTTTGGCTTTGGACTCAATGAACCACCCATAGTTTAGGTTCGGAGAAAATTCAATCCCTAACAACTGAAGGCGGTCAGTGTACTCCAAGGATACATTCCGGAAAGTAGAAGCCAAGGTGAGCGGGCTCCTTTTAGCGGTAAAAAGACACGCTTGTGTTTTGGAGGCGTTAAATCTCACGAGATTGGCATCGCCCCATTCGGAGACTGCCATTAGTGTGATACGGTGGTAGAGCCACGCAGCAGTTTTTGCCGTTGCATGTATGGGCCGGCTCGAGCCGGGTTGGTACCACGACCTCACAGAATACCGGCGTGAAGTAGAAGCTCTGCTTCTGCGTTTCGTCTGGTGAGTGCAGGTGGCCGGAGGCCCAATTCCCCCCCCCCCCCATCAACATGGTAGCGGAATTACACGAAGAACTACCCCAGGAGGGTACCAGCACCACTGGAGAATCCCTCGCTGAGCATCCACGACCATGTTATTCCGATCCTGAGCGTGGGTGCTCAGGCTGCCCCGCGTATTCTGGGGGGGGGGGGGCAAAATTCCGCTCTAAAGCATTACTGCTAGGGGCAAACTGAGCAAGAACACCAAGGCGACCCCTGCCACGCTATCCGTGAATTTCTGCAACATCAGGGGACTTCACTCTAACCTAAACGCCGTCCACTACCATCTCGAGACGGCGAAGCCGGCCTTGCTGTTTCTGACCGAGACGCAGGTTTCCTCTCCGGCTGATATTTCGTATCTCTCCTACCCGGGGTACAAATTGGAGCATTCCTTTGTGCCTCGGGTTGGAGTTTGCGTGTATGTCAGAGAGGACATCTGTTCTCGACACCTCGGCAGTCTTGAAGGTTCGGACCTGTCCATCCTTTGGCTACGCGTAGACAGCGACGACCATCCGCGCGTCTACGGGTGCCTCTATAGGTCCCATAGCGGTAATGCCGAAACAGACCGACTCGTCGACCACGTCCAAATGGCTACAGATTTCTTGCTACAACAGGTCCCATCCGCATAGATCGCGATCCTTGGCGATTTTAACGCCCACCATGCTGAATGGCTCGGTTCACGTCTAACCGATCATGCGGGGAGATCTGTTTATGACTTTGCCTTGACATATGGTCTGACACAACTGGTTACTTCGCCTACGCGGATTCCAGATGTGGAGGATCATACACCTTCCCTGTTGGACCTTCTGCTGACCTCACATCCGGACGGATATCAGGTTTCCGTCGATGCCCCTCTCGGCTCTTCGGACCATTGTCTCATCCGGAGTGTGGTGCCACTCACGCTCCCTTCGCGGTTGCGTTTTGCAGGTTGCCGCCGTGTTTGGCATTACAGGTCGGCGGATTGGGACGGAATGCGGTCTTTCTTTGCATCCTACCCATGGGGGCGGGTTTGCTTCTCGCCGGATGATCCCAGCGCTGTTGCTGACTCTGTCACTGATGTGGTGCTACAGGGAATGGAACTATTTATTCCATCATCTGTGGTACCCATCGGAGGCAGATCTCAGCCTTGGTTTGGTCGCTCCTGTAAGACTGCATTACGCAGTAAGCAGGAGTGTTATCAAGCCTGGGCTGCGACTTCGGCGACTCGGGATGTAAATACCAGCACGCTTAAAAAGAAGTATAACTTCGCCTCCAGGTCCTTCAAAAGAGTTATTGCCAAGGCAAAGTCAGAGCACATAGGCAGAATTGGCGAGAAACTAGTTCGCCTTCCTTCGGGAACCCGTGCATTCTGGTCTCTCGCCAAGGCTGTCCAAGGGAATTTCTGTAAGCCATCACTACCATCTCTGCACAGGGAGGATGACTCACTGGCCCATGACGCAAAAGACAAAGCCGACCTTTTAGGCTCCCTTTTTGCGTCCAACTCGACTCTTGATGACGGGGGGAAAACACCGCCGACCATCCCGCGGTGTGAGTGCTCCATGCCAGATGTGCTGTTCTCACAGCGCTCGGTTCGCAAAGCACTGCTCTCCCTGGACATCCAGAAGTCGAGTGGGCCTGACGGAATCCCCCCAATTGTGCTGAGGACGTGTGCTCCGGAGTTGGCACCGGTCCTAACGCGTCTTTTCCGGTACTCCTACTCCCAAGGCGTAGTCCCGAATTCATGGAAGACAGCTTTTGTCCACCCGTTCCCTAAAAAAGGCGACCGCTCAGACCCATCCAACTATAGGCCTATCGCGATCAACTACTTGTTCTCCAAAGTAATGGAATCCATTATTAACTGCGAGCTCATCCGGTACCTTGAGGATCACCAGCTGATTAGTGACCGCCAATACGGTTTTCGTCGGGGTCGATCAGCTGGTGATCTTCTGGTCTACCTGACCCATAGATGGGCGGAGGCAGTAGAGTCCAAGGGGGAGGCGTTGGCCGTTAGTCTGGACATTGCGAAGGCCTTCGATCGGGTTTGGCACAAAGCGCTTCTTTCGAAGCTCCCTTCCTATGGGCTTCCCGAGAAATTGTGCAATTGGATCACCAGCTTCCTTGCAGATCGGAGCATCAAGGTCGTTGTAGACGGTGCATGCTCTGACTACAAGCCTATTAACGCTGGTGTTCCACAAGGCTGTGTGCTATCACCAACGCTGTTTCTTCTGCATATCAATGATATGTTGCTAACTGGTAACATTCATTGCTATGCGGATGACAGCACTGGTGATGCTCTATACACCGGCCGTGCCAATATTTCTCGGGAAAACGTCGCTGAGTACCGGAACAAACTTGTGTCTGAAGTCGAGTCTTTGCTGAACAAAGTCTCGGATTGGGGGCGACTAAATCTAGTCCAGTTTAATCCTCAGAAGACACAAGTTTGCGCGTTTACCGCTAAAAAGAACCCCTTTGTCGTATCTCCTCAGTTTCAAGGCACTCCCCTTCTTGCCTCAGCCAGTATCGGTATCCTCGGAGTCGACATATCGAGTGACGTGCAGTTTCGTGGTCACTTGGAAGGGAAGGCCAAAATGGCCTCTAAAAAGCTTGGCGTGCTCAGCAGAGCGGGACAGTATTTCATGCCGGCACACCGCCTGCTACTTTACAAGGCGCAAGTTCGGCCTCACATGGAATACTGTTCCCATCTCTGGGCAGGGGCTCCCCAGTGCCAGCTCCTTCCACTTGACCGCATCCAACGCAGAGCGGCTCGAATTGTCGACGACCGAGCCCTTTCCGATCGGCTCGATTCATTGGCACTGCGAAGAGATGTTGCATCCCTTTGAATTTTCTTTCGCATCTACCATGGGGAGTGCTCTGAGGAATTGTTCGGATTAATCCCAGCCGCCAAATTTCACGAACGCACATCGCGGCAGAACTCTTGATACCATCCACACCATCTGGATGATTGGCGGTCCACCACTGTGCGATTTAGAAGATGTTTTCTTCCTCGCACGACCTCCTTGTGGAATCGATTACCATCAGCGATTTTTCCGGACCGATACGACTTAGGGACCTTCAAGATAAGAGCGTACTCCTCTTTAAAAGGCCGGCAACGCATCTGCGATTCCCCTGGTGTTGCAGTTGTTCATGGGCGGCGGTAGTCACTTACCATCAGGTGAGCCGCATGCTTTTTTGCCCCCTCTCCTATAAAAAAAAAAAACTCACACGCTCAACCATAGCCTCTCGTTCTGACTGGATTTGATCCCGACTGGCCCGGGCGCTTGGTTGGTATCTCTCTACAACTGTGCTGTCGTCTGCATATCCATAGATACGGGGAATGAGCAGATCATTTATATGCAGCAGGAACAGAGTTGCGGAGAGAACGGACCCCTGAGGAACACCGGCGTTAGTCGCCATAGAATTGGATGAGCAACCATCAACGACGACCCGAAGAGACCGTTCACTCAGAAAGTCCTTCATCCAGACAATTAGGCCAGGGGATAAGCCGTACACTGAAAGCTTGCCCAATAGACTAGCGTGCCAAACCCTGTCAAAAGCTTTCGAAACATCGAGGGAAACAGCAAGGCTTCACCACTGTTCTCGAGGGCTTCATATATGAGTGGCATACGCTAGAAGGTCCCCAAATGATCGATTTCGGCGAAACCCGTACTGGCGATCACTGAGGAGATCATTTTGCTTTAGGTATGCCATGAGGTGGGCGTTCAATATACGCTCCATAATCTTGCAGAGTATGGAGGTAATTGAAATTGGCCGATAGTTGGCAGAGTCGATACGGCTACCTTTTTTAGGCACAGGCTGCACATTGGCCAGCTTCCAAGATTTAGGCACTATTCCAGTCCTGAATGAAAGGCGGAACAAGCGTGTCAACACAGGAGACAACTCAGGTGCACAGACCTTTAGAACTATAACTGGTATACCACTAGCTTTGTTTACGTCTAGACTTCGCAAGGTTTTAAGAACCTCCTTGTTGGTGATACGGACCTCAGACATAGAGGTACCGCAGTGAGGTAATTGAGATGGTACGCTGTTGCTACTGTCCAGACGCGAATTGCAAGCAAAAAGAGAAGCAAATAAGTCCGCTTTCTCCTTAGGTGCATGTGCCAGTGAGCCATCTGGTTTTACCAGCAGAGGCAGTGTAGACCGACAGAAGTTTGTCTCGACCGCTTTGGCAAGATACCAAAAAGCTCTACTGCCAGATGGTTTGACAGAGAGCTTTGTGCCGATGCGTTTAATGCGGTCTAAACTGGCTTGGCGTAATGCTTTTTTGCACGACTTGGCGGCTTGGTTAAAGGCTCTCTTCTTAAGGCTAACATCCGGAGCTTTACGGTCTCGAGCATCGACCCAGAAAAAGTACGCTTTGCTTGTGCTTTTTAGCACGAGCGCACTCGGCGTTAAACCATGGGCGAGCTTTACCACCAATGGGCACGTCAGCAAAGATGATGAAATACTCCATCGCTTGACGAATCACATTGGTTATGGCATCCGCGCAGCTCGACGGGTCTTCAGAGGAGAAGCAGACCTGCCGCCAAGGATAAGATGCAAAGAAATGCCGCATCTCATCCGAATCTGCTGACTTGTATCGCCACATTCGTCGCACTCTGTGGAAATCGTAGTTAGGTGGGGAATATAACTACACAGATTTCACCAGACAGTGGTCAGAAGTTCCCAAGGGTGAGGTGAAAAGTCAATCTATTTAAAACATAAAAGATTTTTAATATTGATATGGTCAACTACAAGGTGTTGTTAGGTTAGCTAATTACGTAATAACTTAAGACAGAAGGACCCTTAAGTAGGGACTGAATAAATTAACCGACTTGGTATTACAAGGACCTCACAACTTTTTACGGTAGAAGAACTGATTTGTGAGACTTGGTTTTTTTACAAGTTATGTTTTTGATGGCTTGATATTTTTCGCAGCATTACTTACCCTTCTGTATCTGAAACGAATACGAATATGGCATAGGTGTACGAAACAAAAGTAAAGTACAGTAAAGTAACAACCTATATACGTACGTCCCACTGCTGGACAGAGGTCTCCCCTTATTTCTGAGAAGGTTTTAGAGCAAAGAAATGTCCGCCGCGCTGACACGAACTTCCTATGTCTTCACTTTCATTATTGCTACCGGGGATCGAACCTGGGCGAAATTTATAGCGAGCGCTTAGTACCAGACGACACAAATAAATACTTTCAACAAATATAATAAAAAGTCTTACGTACTTAAAACTTAAACACTTGATATTGTAAGCATCTTTTTAAAGTTATCCTCAACTTCTTTTATTTTTTCTTCCTTTGTTACTTAAATTAGAATTTTACATACATACATATAATACATAAACACTCACGCCTGTCACCCAGAGGGGTAGGCAGAGATTATGGACTTCCATTTGGCACGATCCTGACACACCTCTCTCGCTTCCTACACATCCATATACCTACGCATACACGCTCGTCGGTTAAAGGTACTCTTGATTTGGCCTATTTTTAATATATCGCCAGTTTGGTCGATCAACTTTCGCCTAGGGCGACCCTTCCCGACTATGCCGTTCACCTTTGCAACATAAATTTGCTTTGTCACTCTTTTCTTTTAGAATTTTCCGTTTTTAAATATCAAAAAGAAATTAATTGAATCTAACTTTGTACAGAAATAATAAAAAAAAACTGAAGAACTTTGCGTTTAACAAAAAAGGTAACCAAAAGTAATATATATTAAAATAATAAACCGACTTAGGATGTTGATTTAGTTCTACAAAGTAAATAGCGATAAATTCACTTCAGCGGAAACACGAGGCCTAATTAACCAAAATGCTATTTTATCGTTAATTTTCCTTGAAATGAAATCTTACAGAGCTCTGTATGATAGCTTAAATAGATTGTACCGAAATTTAGTCCAAAGTTGAGGAGAAAGTCACGTTTTTTCATATGAAAATATTATATAAAATTTCTATTTCATTATCTTTTGAAATATTATCGAGTATGATGACACAAGCATACAAATATCTATTTTTGGCAGTAAGTAAAACTAAATGTAACCAACTATTCAGTGTTTAATGAGTTTTTTCTTTTCAAAAAGTTTTTAAAATTACTACATATATTTAAACACTTTTTATATTTGCAGGTTGTGTGGTAAATGGTCTTAAATGAGTCTTCTGTTTGAATCGGCGCACTGACGGAAAGGACCGCTGCATTCCTGAGAAAGCCTCAGAGGGCAAGGCTGGGTGAATATTGGTGTTGAGAATTTCAGCTCCATGTCCCTTCACGAGAAGGAACCTGCATGGGCTACCTCCGGCAGGGTGCGATTTTGCCAAGCGTTCCCGTAGTACCGACACAGGGCTAAAAGATGAACGCTGTGCGGTTTAAGTCGTTTAGAGTGCGGTAAGAAAGAATTAATAGAAATCCGTTTAGGTACAATAAAGATTTCCTCGCAAACAAATAAAAAGAGATAGCCTAAAATATTTTTTGTTAATTCTACGTGTGTACTACATTTTAACAACACGAATATGCGAACATAAAGCGAACAAATCCTTCAGTTTGTTGTGGTTAAACTATTTCATTCGTAAGTAATCCCAAATTTTAAAGGCTATTTATTTATTCAAAATAATTATATTCAACTAAATAGTAAAAGTTTGTGTTGTTTATTTTGTACTATAAAACAACAACCATAAAATCACTAATGCAAACGGAGACTCGAGGTTTGATTAACATAACTGCTACTTTATCTTGCAGTATCCCTGAAATAAATAAAAGCACGCAAAAATATTCCGTGCCTATATTTTATATAAATAAACATCACAATAACATTTCAGTATTTTGCCAGTTTAACATAGATTGTAACGTAAATAAATAAATAGTAAAAAAAATTTAAACGTGCTTTTGTGTATTTAAATGTTCTAAAAAGAAAAAAATAAACTTTAAATTAAATCAAGTCCATCAATATACTTCATAACACAAGTTGAGTAATATAAAAGCTTGTCGTGCACTTCTAGGCGTTCTTTTTCCTGGCCTCTTTGCTTTCGCGACCCGGGGGGTCCGTTACACAGGTGGAGTTGGAGACCGTGGAGGAAGACGCGTCTTGTGTTCCCGGTGTGCCTTAACTAAGAGAACGAGAAGGGGGAAGGCAAGTCTTCCCCCGAGGAGAGGCTGTCATGGGGTGGACGACGCTGATCGGGCCGTGGATGTATGCGAAGACGTTCCCGTGGCCCTTCCAGTATGCAGTGAAGGTGGAACACCGTGGGGTATTAATCGATGCGTCCTTGCCTCCGTGAGGTTAGTATGTGAAAGCAAGAACCCGCTAAGTCTTACCATTTAGTCGAGCAGTAGTACATCATCTCCTCAAAGAGCTATACGCGGACGTCATTTTATTCATATTTGAGAATTCTTTCATTTGATATCCAATTAATAATAATGGGTTAATAAAACATAGTCCGCCATCTTTGAGTGTCCACCATATTTGATTTCGAATAGGTTAGAATTTCAAAAGATTTGAATTTTGTAAAAGACATGGTTTAGAAAATGTAACTTAAAATATGTATAGAAAATTTCATCTCAATCCTTTAAAGATAACTGCTTTAATATTTGGTTACAAGATTTGACCCTAACCAACATATAAACATCGCAAGTTAAATAAAAGCTTCTAAAATAAATACCTTCATAACATTTACAGTCCACTTGTCTTGAACACTTATTTTACGTTGAGTACTTTTGTCGTACTGAATTGATATAATGTTTAACATTTTTGTACTTGGACAAATATAAGAGGTAAAATTTTGAGTGAATCTTCTGATATTATTGTGGTTGGCAATTTGCCTGCCAACCTTGATCGTTACATATAAGAGTATACGTATGTACTTCCACAAAGCAATATACCGAGCGTATAGTGGATTATTATAGACTAGCTGAGCCCCGCGGTTTCACCCGCGTCATCACGTGTCCGAGGTGCGCGACATGACATGAAACCTAGTTCAAGTATTTTATAATTGCAATTAAATATTTTATTTGATAGCAATGTATGGAAACTTTGGCATAATTAATGAAATACTTTTATCTGTCGGCATGTTATGTATGATGTAGAGCGAAGTTAATGTTCATCCACTTTCCCTCCCCCTCCCTTTTGAGAGTCCACCCCCCTCACATCCCAGAAAGTGTCCCGAAGCGCGGTTTTATCCAGTTTTAAAGAAAACCGTACACGATACATGAAAAGTGTGTAGGCATGAAATGATTCGTGATAAATTTGCTATCAAACTCTTATACTTATTAATCAATAAAATTTTCAAAATACCATAGCAATGTGAAGTGAAAGAGTTCAGAAATAAAGATGTAACTAATCATTGTCATAAAAGTACTCAATTAATTTTTAATTTATTTTAGCTATAATGATTGAACTAATCTCACTCATAGAAGCTTTCATTCAATACTGGCTTCTCGCAGATCTCACCGGGCGGCTAGGGTTTATGCGTCGTTCGCGCTCCAGCCAAGTAAATTATTTTAATTTTACATTATCTCTTAAATTATGCGTCCCAATAACATGGTATAAGGAACAAAGTTTATCTTCATAAAATTTTCTTGATGATGAAGTAACTTCCGTTCGTAAGGATAAATAAACCATGCCTAATAATAACGCTCGTAATTCTCTTTTTAATTTTCAATATTTTTTGTCACACACTGCCTAATTTTGGCTTATGTATAAGAAATAGACATATGGTATCGCGGACTTTTTTTTAGACGGAGTAAAGATCTATATTTTTCTAAAACATTATATATACGTATACCTAATGATAACACCAGCGTACGCGGATAAATCATTTCGGGAGTGCTTTTTCTTCTGACTTGCTTAACAAATATCCATATTTAAGGCTAGCTGAGTGATTTAGCTTAATGCTAGATAGCTTATACTGTTCCCATGAATCTGGCTATAATATACAAAAAGAAAAATTTAAATCGGACTGGTAGTTCCAGAGATTAGCGCTTTTATACAAACAAAAAAACAAAAAAACTCTTCCGCTTTATTATATTAGTATAGATTCCGGTAGTAATTATCAGGTTGAATTTTCTTATAAAAAATCTCACCCGTATGGTGTCTATGCCCTGCTATATGATGAAGGAGGTTCTGGCGACGAACTGAAATCTGAAGTCTTCTTAGCTATGCTGCAGGTATCTGTTTTGTTTTTCATAAGACGTTACTGTGCTCTAATATAAGGCATTTTTCCTGTGCTTCCTCATCTTTAGGCACACACATGAATTGCATTTAAAAAACATAACCCGGAGCATTCAAATCTCTCAGGCAGGACCCCTTTATTGCTTAGTAGTTCATCTGGGTAGGTACAACATTTCTTAGATATTTCTGTCACCAAGTTGTAGTACTTACACGGTATTGTATACACATATACACTTGTGTTCCGGCCTGAAGAATATAAAGAGATAAATAAAGGTTATAAGATTATAAGATAAATAAGAAATAGGTTGCAGATATCCATGGATTATTTAATAGAATTTAAGGCAAACGAGCATGCTCCTCACCCGATGGAAAGTTTCGACCGTCGACATACAGTAGACACTTGCCATCAGATTTTCTGTAAAATCATTTGTCTATTCAGCTTAATAAATAAAGAAATAATAATTGTAAGCCGAGCCAAGCCAAGCCCGGAATAATTTTCTGGTGTCCCGTGCGGAGTTCCCTGGTGCATTCTTGGTGCATACTCGACTGATTTGGATGATCACGATAATGTCTACTGAGTGTTCTTTTGTTTTTAAAGTTATATCTTTCTTAATTATCAAAGTAAATGACTGCATAGCGAGATCTGGGTTTAAATTATAGCCATAGCTAAGCAAAAGCACCGATCGTTGTTTTTATTGGTGACTAGCTGTTCCCCGCGACTTGCCCTCGTGTTATTTGGGGTTTCAATTTTTTTCACGGAATTCTAATTTTTTTTTAAATTAATGTAGTTTTAGTTGTTCCTTATGACATCAGCTATCTCCTAGTGAAAGTCCCGTCAAAATAAGTCAAGCCATTGCAGAGATTAGCCGGAACAAACAGACAGAACCATTTTAAAAATTATTATTTTTTATAAGTACCGTATAGTCGTATACTTTCATATGAATTTAGTAAAAAGCTGTAATTTTAACACTACAAATAGATACTTCAATTTTATTTATTTGTATAGATATAGGTGACTTCTCATTGTTTCCAATGTCTCGATGCGGCATCTAAGCCTAAACTTCATGTTGTCGCAGTGCGCAATCAATTCATATTTTATGGGGTCTATTGCTACTATAAGTCGCTTAAATGTATGGAAGGACTACACTTAATTTTCTTCTTGATCATCAACCCTTAAACATCCATGCTGGATATAGGTCTCATTTATTTTTGTTTAGAGGATTTTTCATATTCACCATACTTAATACGATATGCGGTGGCATTAATTACCAGACATCTCGCACCTTTGATTCGCTCTTCGTCGTCAATACGGGCATTACGTCTGGCACCAACCTCTCTCTGAAAATTTCCATAATCGCCTTTTACGACACTCGTGGCATGAAATAGGGACATGAATTTACTAACTACTCTTTATTTATATGTGTTTGAATACCTCTCTGGTTTAGATTCACTTTTAGACACGAAAGGTGGCGCTGTTTTCAAGATCCATAAATCACCTTGCGAAGCAGGGGCTGATCGCTAGTAGCTTAGAAAGTTTTTGATAGAATCGATACACACATGTATACAGCCTAAAAACTCACTGCTAAACATATACTTCCCCCATAGATTTGCCTCATAGGAAATATATTTGCCATAGTTGCCACGCTTGGCAAACGGGTTGCAACCGGAGTTTCTTATTAGTTTATGTTGTTATCGGGAAGATGCTGCTGCCTATTTCTTGATTCAGTCCCTCTGTCGCCTCTTATAAAACCCATGTGATGATATGGAAGGTAGTGGATATTCTTACACTACTTCACATTATTATTGTTGTCACTACATTGATAGAATAGAGGTATAAAATTGTTTTATTTTTTACTATTCATGTTACGGAAATAAATATCACTTATCTTTGAAACGCATAAAGCGTTACAATCTATGTTCGGATGCAAAAATTTAAAACAGTTCTTCGAAACTGTTACTATTTGTTTATATAGTTTGTCTACGTATCGACCATTCGTTAAGTTCGATAATACAGCGGAAATCGCGGAATGACTGCGACACACTCTCTCGTGGAGACAATGCCTAAATATTTACTTTGACAAAGGTTACGCAATACAAAAACTAAAAATTTGTTTTATATTTTACCCCAGCAATAAATTATTACCTAAATAACTATAGGTAATATTATTGTTATCATTCAACATAATTTTACAAATTACAATGACCTTGAAAGATTTTTCATTAAATATAACAATAGTTAATGTGATTTATTTTTTATTATTTATTATTATAACAAAACTTGTGTAACGTAATATGTTCTTACAGAATAGCAGTGTGAAACGGCAGCATTATTAAACCGTAGGAAATCGTATGTTTTACGTGACGTGAGAGCCACGTTGCAAATGTATTATGACGTCAGCACAAAAGAGTCTGTTTGACGCCCTTTCATAAATTGATTTTATGAGATGGAATTGTAATAGTTTTTGTGTTTACTTGAAGGAATCTTTAGAATTGTACACTTGTAATTGGGATTGACTTCAAAATTTTGTAAATTATAATTGAAATAAAAATTCACTTCGAAATTTTTACCACGGAATTGTTCTTAGCTTTGATTAAAATTTTAATATTTTTAAAAAGAAGTTACTTGGCTAAAAGTAACTTCTGAGGATTCTCCTAATTTATTTTGGAAGTCTGAAAATAAATTTGCACCCCTATTATAGCAGTGGGGGTATAAAATAGTGTACAGATTTAATATATTATAGTTGAAAATGTTGTTACCTTAAAATGGAAAACTATATCGAAATAATACTTTTCTTAATATTTAAATATAAAAATAAAAATTGAATGTCTGTTTGAAATATTGAAATAACTATATTTTTCGAGCTCAAGGAGTTATTTGCAAGCCACTTATGAATATCTGTACGAGTTCCGCACAATAGTTAATAAAACATACATTACTAATTAATTAAGGTCGCTTAGAGACAATATTATTTGTTAATTATGCACACGTGTATGACTTCCGTACTTCTGGTTATACATCATTTTTATAATTATTATATAAGTAAATATTTGTTTACAATAAAATCAGTGTTAGAACGACTTTCATTGGGTTTATTTCACACATAAACTTTCCCTTACATCTCGTGTTGCACTTATCATGTAAACTGTAGACACACTATAGTTTCCTTGGTCCTTTGAACTGTTCTTCTCGACATTCGAGATAAACAGTTCCGTTTGTTACACTTGTGTTGTAAACTAAACACACATTTCAATAACCATTTTTAAAATGTTTGTCTATCTGTCTGTTTAGCCGGGCTAATCTTCGGAATGGCTGAATCGATTGTAATGAAACTTCACGAACAGGTAGAGAGAAATGCCAGAAGTGATCTAGAATAAATTTTGTCTGAAAAATTTTGCGAATTTAAAAAATAATATTCTTTGATTGTCATAAATCTAAATAAGTCAACATAAATAGATCCTACCCAGGGGAAGTCAGGGAGGGGGGGGGGGGGGTCGCTAGTATTTAAAGAAATCATTTTAAGGCTATAAGACAAGACTTGATCAGAAGATGTTGCTGTACCATTGTAGACCCGCGAATAGAACAAAAGGGTTCTTTTCATAAGAATGAAATAAAAAAAAATCGCTATTGCAGTTGCTTATACGAGTATATTATCTAATGCAGGCTTTAACATTAATAACAAATCAAATTGATATTTACATAAAACATGATATTTACACGTGGTAGAGCCATGCTGTATGCACATGGTAGAGCCATGCTGTATGCACATGGTAGAGCCATGCTGTATGCACATGGTAGAGCCATACTTTTGTTTTGATATTCTTTTTAAACCAAGGTACATTTTATTTTACACTTAACAACTTTTCAAACTTACATAATAATAATGTACCTATGCTAATGCTAAGCAAAAAAGCTGTTCCGTGAGATTGATGTACATTTAACTACCTATTAGTTTAGTTGTATTTTATATATATATTTGTAGTTCACTTGTATTTTATTTTATTATTTGCTAATAAACTATACTATATGGCAATCAAATCACTATACAGCAATAAAGCGGAGTCAAAAAGGAAAATTTAAACAATGTGTCAGAAATCAAAAGAAAGTTAAAGTAGGTTAGCCGCATTTTAGTGTATGATTATTGTCAGTGCTATACCAAAAAGCAGTTAAGGTATACTTAACTGCCTTTTATTTTGCGATAAACATTCAGATATAATTATTCAATACTTACATTAAGTACATTTTTATTTTTAGGAGATCTTCTGTTTTAGAGAGTAAGATTTTAACTTTAGGAATTTCGTAACTGTTTCTTTACAAGTGTAGCGTGGTTTAGAGTAAATATTCACAGCCTGATTAATTTTATTGTGCAATAAAGGTCCCAAAAAGACATGTTGTCGTTTTGCAAACGGTGATGTCTCTTTAGGAATCCTGAATATTATATCTTTACGTAGTTTATTCATGTGAATAACGTGATCGAAAGTAGTTTTAGCGTGGCTGTGTAATATTGACTTTAAGATATAAAATTGTCGAACTGAAAGGACTCCTGTATTTGAGTAAATCAGAAATATTGCTCTTTGTGCCCTTTCAACTTGCAGAATACTATTCTTAAACGTTCCTCCCCATGACATTATGCAGTATGTAATTATTGATTGGCGTAATGCGAGATAAGTTACTTTAAGTAATTTAAAGTCAGTAGCAGCTCTTAGACATTTAAAAGCATATATTAATTTGCGGATCCTTTTGGTGAGTGTCTCAACCTGATATTTCCAGGAAAGTGTTGAATCGATGTATACACCGAGGTATTTTATTTTTAGTAACTGTTCAATATTGGTACACATATATGAGCAGGAATCATGATAGGTGGAGTGTTGACAGGGATGAGCAACTATTTTAAAATTAGATGGTTGAAGACGCTGTAGTTTGGTTAAAGTAATGTACTTAGTCTTTTCCAAGTTAAAAGTTAATAAATTATGCTGTAGCCATTTCATAACTCTACCCAGTACATTTTCTACGTTACGTGTTAGCTGATCCCAAGATGAGCTATGGAATACCAAGGCTGTATCATCTGCAAAAGCGAACAATTTTCCTTTAACTAGTTTCAGGTTACACAAATCATTCACATAGATCAAAAATAAGCTAGATCCAAGTATACTTCCCTGGGGAACGCCATAAGAAATATATTGAGAGTCACTTATCACATTGTCAATTTTTACACGTTGGGTTCGATTTTTTAGATAACTACCAAATAAATCTAAAGCGGTTCCCTTTATCCCTATTCTTTCCAACTTATTCAACAACAACGGGACAGAGACAGTATCAAATGCTTTATTCAATTCCAAGAACACTGCTAAACATTTGTTTTTTTTTTGTTCTAATAGCGAGACTATATGCGATTTTAAGTCACTAACAGCGTTTTCGGTAGACTTTCCGCAAGAAAAGCCGTATTGATTATTGGAAATAATATTATATCTATTTAAAACTTGGGTAAGTCTTTTATTTATTAATCGCTCTAGTACTTTCGACAATGCGGTTAAATAGAAATTGGTCTATAATAACTGATAATGGCTCTGTCCCCAGATTTATAAATTGGTTTAACGAGTGCCATCTGGAAACACGCCCTCCCTGAAACTTCTATTACATATATGTGTAATTGGAGGTACAAGAACATGACTCGACATTTTTAGCACCTTAGTAGGTATATCATCTATTCCAGTTGCTGGGCTGTTTTAAGTTTAGTAATAGTATTATACACTGCAAGAAAATCAGAATCATTTAACACAAATGAGTTAGCAATAGAACTCTCAATTTCGCTCGGGATAGACTGAATATCTCTAGGAATCTTCTCTGCTAGGTTTTTTCCTACAATCGCAAAGTATGTATTTACTTAATTTATTGAGAGATTAGGATTTTCAGCAAGATGTAGCAACTCACTATTTTTGTAGTGTGCTTTTAAGTTTAACTTGGCAACAGATCTAATTACATCCCTCGTTTCTTTAATATTCTTTCCAGCTTTTATAAATTTATCTTTGTTTAATTTTTTTCGACTTTTTTTAAAATTTCATTGCAAAAATTTCTGTATCGCTTATAGGTAATATTTATTGCATTATTTACACGAAACTTTTTAGATTCAGCATGAAGTTTATCACGATTTCTTATGCACCGTAACAATCCCGGTGTGACCCATGGTTGGATAATTCGTTTGCGATTTGATATAAATTTCATTTTAGTGTGTTTATTCACAACATCAGTAATATTCAATGAATATTTGACTGATTGTGTGTATGGCGTTGAATTTATTATGTAATGTAGCTTTATGTATAATAGGAATGAATAGCGATGAAGTGTTGTATGAGTGTTATATGATTGTGTGATTGTTAAGAATGAGTAATGATGGAGTGTTATGTGACTGATGTGTGTTGAATGTGAGTGTTAATAGTTACATATTACTTTATATCTTAATGAGATAATATAACCTATGTTAAAATTATATATTAACAGAGAAATGAAGCATGAAAAATAAAACAAAATAGGGCCAACTAGTCACTTTTCCTTTTTGAGTGATACAAGGTCCACTTCTGAGGTGATACGTATTATTGGAGATCCATCTTCTTTGCGAAGGAAAACTTTCCCGGAAGATGTCCAGCAATACTTATACCGCTGAAGCGCTGCGAGCTCTCTGGGTAGGAAGAATAGACGCTTGGCTCTGGGGGTTAGATTTTCTGAAATATATATTGGTAGTTTTGGTCCATCTATATGTAGCAGGTGGGTGTTTAATTGTGCGGCATTGCTTTTTTTGTTGAACGTTTTATTTGACTGTAAAACTTTTTCCTTAGTTATAACTGTCATAAATTTAGCAATCATTTTCTTTCGATCTGTTATGGAATGAACACGGAAAACGTCCTTTATATCTGAAGGTTGAATGGAAGCATTTATGTATTACGTATTGCATTCCCCAATATGTTTAGTTACTATTTGCTTAGAGGTCAAGCAACTGGTCATTGATAGACGATTCTTATACAAAAGGCCTTTCTGTCTAATATTACTTGATATCTCATCCTATGCATACAATATTCATTTATGTTCTCCATGTTTTATTCAATGACGCAATGATTAAGCATTTCTTTCTCGTTTGAACTATTTATTAATTTGCAAACAATTTATAACACTTCAATAATAAGGGTTTTACTCACACAGCTGCATGGGAATTAAAAGTCTGTATCGAAGACTAGTGTTGAGAGTTAGAGAACACTTCTTCACTTTTATGCACTCCTAAGTATTTATTTGATTTTGTCTGAATTTAAGCATAAGTTAGGAGGGGGTTTCTTTTTTATTTTGGTTCCTAATCGAGGATAGATGTAGATGTCTGTGGGCCACAGTAGTCTCTTAACCATAATGTTGACTGTGTGTTCGTTTGTTACCCTGATCCTATAAAAAAGAATTATTATAGGTATGAGATTCTATCCCACTCTCCTACCAAAGCTGAAACTAATATAAAGGAATAGTTAAGACGTTACTTATGATTACAAAATAAAAATAGTAATTGTAATGTCTTTTCTATTAAAATAGCTTTTTTTTAATAAAACTAATGTATTAACTATTTTAATTTTATTTTTGTTTAAGGTGTGGTAATTGACTGTAGCCCACACGAATTTGAATTTAAGTCTAATTAAACACCTAGTACCGGCCAAATGTTTCCTTATTTAACGCCTTTCTCTATATAACAAAGTACCGCAAGTTTATATTATAAGCGCAGTATTATTTGGTGTCATAATCATACTAAATTAATTAATGAAATATGGCATACACTTTATTATAGTAGAAAGACTGTATAAAGTTTGAAGGCACCAAAGTGTGATTTATGCAAATTTGTAATTTATATTTGGGAAAGAAAAGGACCACAGTCAAAACTTGCAATAATTATTGTAAGAAAGAAAGAAACAAAAATTGTACTGTGATGAAATTTCATAATTAATTTAATGGGAAGTTAAAACCGTTTGTATTCATCCACATAATTCATAAATATTTATTTAAGAATTTTCAAAGGTCAACCCCTTCCCTTCGGACTCTCGAAGAGACCAGACGTGTGTGTTTAGTTAGTTAATACAGTTTACTTATGCTTAAATTCAGACAAAATCAAATAAATACGTAGAAGTGCATAAAAGTGAAGAAGTGTTCTCTAACTCTCAACACTAGTCTTCGATACAGACTTTAAATTCCCATGCAGCTATGTGAGTAAAACCCTTGTTTTTTAAGTGTTATAATTCAGGTTTCAAAGTTAATAAATATTATAAGTGTGTATTTCTTTTAGGAAATCAGCTGTAAACTATAATATCAGAATATTATAAAAGATATCACTAACGCAATCATCATATAGTATTTCAAAATTTTCTAAAACATGAAGGTTCCATTAGATCTCTTTTCTTCACCATTGAATACATTATAATAATAATAATAACTTTATTAAAAACTTTAAACATGTAGGACATACAGAAAAAAAGTCTTACATAAAATAATAAAAATTAGGTAAAAATACTAGTAAGGGTTACGTTCTGTTTATTTTTTTTTATTTATTTATTCTTTTTTACATCTACCTTATAATAAGGGATATAAAGGGCGGACTTAATGCCTTGTGGCATTCTCTACCAGTCAACCCTGGATGATTTGAGAAGCTGTGGTAGGTGCAACACCACTCATTTATTAATAAATAAGTAAAAACATTATATCTTATAACAAAAAGCAAATAAATAAAATATTTTTAAACTATACAAACTTAATATTATCTACTTAGTAATAAACAGAAAAAAAAAATTAATAGTAAATATATAAACGGATAAAATATACTTATATATACAAAATATAAACGGATATAATATACTTATGTATATAAACAAAATATATAAACGGATATAATATACATATATATACAAAATCTCTAAATAAATATAAAATAATATAACACAAAAATAAAATAACATGATGCATATTAAAATACATATTATTCAAAATATCAATTACAAAGCGAAAGAGTGAGAAAAACAAAAATCGGATAAATCAGGTGGTATTATTCTTGTTAAAGAATTCTCGAACAAGTCTTTTAAAATATTGTTTGTTACTGGTTTTTTTTATATGAACAGGCAAGGCATTCCAGAGCAGTATGGACTGCACAGTAAAAGAGGAATTAAAGAAACCACTCTTATGTGGTGGAATACGAATTTTAAGACTGTTTTGGGAACGGGGAACTCTATCATGAGTAGAATATTGGTACTGAAAGTTATTCTTAAGATAAGAAGGAGAATTTGGGTCATTTAAAATTGAATATAGTACTTGTAAAATTCGGGAGCTACGCCTTTGACGAATAGAAAGCCATTTAAGCTTAGAACGGTATTGAGAAACATGGTCATACTTACGTAAGCCGAAAATGAACCTAATGCAATTGTTGAGAAGGCGCTCCAACTTATCAAGAAGATATTGAGATAGATCTGGGTAACACACATCCGCGTAATCAATAATGGGTAATATCAAAGTCTGGACAAGTAGAAGTTTAGTTTTAAAAGGCAGAAAGTTTTTGAGACGGCAAAGAGATCGTAAGGTGGCAGTAACTTTACGGCTTATTTCAGCAACTTGAACTCCCCAGCTCAAGGTATGGTCTATATGTAAGCCAAGATTTTTAACAGATTTACAAAATGGCAGCAATTTTCCATTGTAAAATACGGGAGAAAGATCATTGTTATTAATCTTGGCTAATATTCTGCTACTACCTATAACCATTACCTTACATTTGGAAGGGTTAACCGAAACACCATGTCTGTACGACCAATCTCTTATGGCATCAAAGTTGTGGTTGATTTTGTGAATATTATGGTTAAGGTCATTAACACTAGATTGCACATAGAGCTGAAGATCATCTGCATACAGATGGTACGAACAGTTGAGAACTGAAGTAATAGAATTTATAAATAGAGAAAACATTATAGGAGAAAGTATTCCGCCTTGCGGCACGCCTGTTTCAATGTCAGCCCATGTTGAAGACTGTTGTCCTAATCGAACTGATTGCTGGCGGCCGCGAAGATAGGATGAAAATCATTCCAAGGCTGGGATTGAGAATCTAAGATTAGCTAGGAAGGCTATAAGGATATCGTGGTCGACTGTGTTAAAAGCATTTGAAAAATCAACAAGTACTACCACTGTAAGCTTCTGCTCATCCATTCCCATTCGAATGTCATCTGTGACTTTTATCAAGGCAGTGGTAGTACTATGACCTGCTCGAAAGCCTGACTGATATTTATTCAGCAGGTTATGTTTGGTTATGAACATAGAGATTTGCTTGTGAACACAGGCTTCCAGAACTTTAGATAGGTACGGCAAAATTGAAATTGGTCTAAAATGGGTTGGTAATAAGGGATTGGGTATTTTAGGAAGTGGTCGCACAAATGCTTTTTTCCACTGAGTAGGATATTGTCCTGCGTCAAGGGAAAAGTTTACGATATGTGTGATTACAGGCAAAAGGCACTCAAGGATCATGGATATCATAACCTTGCTAACCTCATCGCAACCCACAGCCTTGGATTTAATAGCTAAAACTGATTTGTTGATCTCATCTTCAGCCACAGGTAAAAAGTGAAAAAAAGGAATAGGAGGAGAAGGCATGGATTGAATGGAAGCTATTGTTGTAGAACGAACTGTGGGATCCAAAGGAGGAGTAGAGATAAAATGATGATTTATTTCATCCAGAGTGATTGATGGACCATGATCAGATGTAACAGCCTTACTAATACCAAGTGTTTTAAGAAATTTCCACACATCGGCGGTCGAAGAATTTGTAATATTGCTATGGATATAACGGCGTTTAGCATTTCGTACCATCTGATTGCATCTGTTTCTCAGCATTTTGTAGCAATCCCAGCTCTCCTGAGTACGATGCTTCTTAAATTTGACAAATGCTCGATCTCGCCTGGTCATTGCCACCTTTACGGCCCTAGTCATCCACGGGGCTGGTGGACGCTTTACTCTTACTTGATGTTTAGGAGCATGATTGTTGTACAGACTAAGAACTATATTATTAAGCACGGAGACTTTATCGTCAATAGAAGTTGATTTAAAAACAGGGGTTAAGTCCATACGATATGCGTTACTTTTAAGTTTATCAGAATCCATTGTAGCGAAATTACGAATATATAGTACTGCGGGATTGTGTTTAGGAGAAACAAGCTTATATGGTATATAAGTAAGGTCATGTCGTGAAAAAGCAGGAGCCGATAGTTGTCCGTGCTTAATAACATAATTGGGAGAAGCTGTGATAATATGATCAATCCATGAGTCATCAGTGTCAATGTTGTGGTGAGTTGCCTCTAAGAGGAGAATGTGGAGATCGACTGACTCTATGACTGACCGAAATTTTTGAGACCGAGAAGAATTTCTCAACAAATCAGTATTGAAATCACCCATTATTATGCAGTGCGTGTACTCAGATGAAATGGTAGAGAGAGCGCTTTCAAAAGCGTTGAAAAAATTAATAGCAAGTGGGCAGTATACTACCCCAAGAATTGCCTTTACACCTTTGATATCGATTTCCAGAAACAGAAACTCCAATGAGGCAGAATAAGGAGATGGTGAAGCTAAAATTGTATTATAAGGAATATTTGCTCTCAGGTATATGGCGACACCTCCACCTCCTTTTTCAGTCCGGTCGTTACGCACAAGAACAAAGTTATTTAAGGGATACATGCTGGACATTAATGAAGGCTTTAGCCAACTTTCTGATACTAAGATTGCATGAACACAATCTATAGAAAAAACTTCTTCAAAATAAGAGTAATGACCCGGTATGCTCTGAGCATTAACATGACATACATTTAGAAAATTTTTACAAGGAGTAAGTAAATTAATAAGCTCATCGCGGAGGGAGGGCAAGCTATTAGTATAATTAAAAGACTCGAACGAGACATCTGAATCATGTGCAGAATAAAAAGATTCATCATCCGACGTAGCTGACATAATAATAATATGTATATGATAAATATAAAACAATATGTTAAAAAATACTTATATAACACAGAATATAAATTACTTAAACTAACTAATAAAAATACGACTTAATTTAAATATATCACCCAACAGTTGACTGATTGCAAAAAGCATAATGAATAAAATATACAAAGATAATAATAATAACAAAAGGTAATCTACACAAACTAAGACTACTTGATCAGGCATAACAAGACTACAGACGTTTAAAAGTTAATCTAGGTTGTTTAGTGACTAAATTAACAAGATAATTTAATGGAATTATTTACCATCGAAATTAACCAGTTGTAAACAGTATTGCAAAAAAAACCTTAAAGTATTTTTACAGTGTGACACAAAAAGAGCAATAAAAAAAGTTGCTAACAATGCAGCAAGTAGGTGCAATACAAAAAGGAATACAAAAATTATTAAGTTTCGACAGACAAGATTAATATTATTGTGAAGCAGTGTACGATGAATGATAATTATTATACACTGTAACTTCAGACTAAGAAGGGCTAGAACCCAGAGCTGTAAAGCCAATTATAAAAGAAAACACTCTGTGCTGTCAGATCTTCAGTTGTTTTTTTGTTTTGCACCCTTTGCTTTTGTTGACATTTTTGACATAAACAGTATTACTCTATTGTAGAACTTGTGTGTAATCAGCTAAACGTAAATAATACAATTACCTTCAACTAATGATAACTGATAATGACAAAAAGCAACGAAATAACAAAAAAGAAAAAAAAGCAACTAAAAATTGTACAAAAATGTAAATTATAAGTTTATGTAACCAGAGTATGTGGTTGAAATAAATGTTTCTTTTTTTATTATAATACTTACATAATAATAAAGACGTATTCAATATATTGCAATGTAGGTATGATAACTGATAATGCCAAAAAATAACGAAATAATAAAAAAGAAAAAAAAATTAACTTAAGAATCGAAGATACAAAGATACAATACACAAACTTCCGACGACAGTGGAATTATTTTTTGGGCACCACACGACGCGTCTTCTTACTTTCCACACTTTGAACGGTCTGAATGACTTGTTTACGACTGGCCCCATCTTGCTGACAACTGGGTTCTAATGGGCCTTGCTGCACAGTGTCAGACGAGGAACTAGGCTGGGGCCATTTAGTAAGAAGGATATCAAACTCTTCCTCAGTGAAAATTTTTATGAGGGTACTATCTGGGAGTTTAATGTTTATGGTTCCATCAAGAGTCCAAACACTCTTCATGCCGAAATGTCTGCGAGCCTTCTTATATGTACTCTGTCGCATTTTAGTAAGAAACTCCGATACCGTGTATGATGTATTCTTTAATTTAGCCTTAGATCTCCAGACTTCGGATTTAGTATCATGATTATAAAAATGGACAAGTACAGCTCTTACCCGATCATTTCCCGGAGCTCCCAATCGATGACAGCGTTAATAAGCACTTAATTTTTTAATAAACAAGTTCAATAATTTCTGCTACTGATAGAAGGGCCAGTTGTTTTCTTGGTCCAAGGATAAGTATAGCCAACCGAGGAAACGCAGCCAACGTTTGTGGCACTTTACGACGGGGAGTATCACTATGATATGATAATTTTAGCTTTAAGTTTTTTTTACTATGGTAATAAATATTGTATATTTTAATGTTATACTCAAGTTATTTACGAGCTATAAACCGTTTTTGTCCATTTGACCTCTTCTGACCACGATAAAGTAGACTTATTATGGTCACATTCATATTATGTGCACAATTTCATTTTTATCACCGTATGTTTTTAAAGTGTGCATAGAAATGAGTTATAATTTTCACAAGAAAAAGTTGTATTAAAATGATTAGATTAAACACAGTGTTTCTTGTGTAGAGTGACTGTAATGTGGCATTTCAATTGTAACAAGACGATGTTGTAATCCAAGGTCACATATATCTATCTTCAATTAGGAATAAAAATGCAGATATGCTGTCATTTCTGATGACGAAGATGTATTTTTTCATTTCTAGTAAAAGGATTTTTCTAACACTCACCATACGTAGTACACCTGCATTAAGTGATATTTTACACTAGTATTCTGTGAGAATGTGGTCTTTCCACGGTCGAGCCGGCACATTAGTGCTACAACCTTAATATAGCTGAATTATAGATATGCCACATGAGACAGACAGCTGATACAAACTAGATGTAAACTATCTATGATGAAATTAATTCCACTCTTTGTTACTTTAGGTGTAGATTTGGCATACTATAATGGTTTGCTTTTGCCATGAATAAACTAAGGTAATTTTTGAACAAGAATATTTAATGCTTACAAAATAAATAACCCTCTGGGTGACAAGCGTGACTGTTTGTATTGTATTGTAAATAACTTAACGACTTATATATACTACATATATTCCACTTCTGAACAATGCCCTTCCCAAATATCTAAGTGGCTTCAAGGGCAGTGAAGGCCATGGGTATTGGCATACTTGTAAAGCTTAGAAATCGAAGCTTAGATCTCGGTAAGCAGATTTTTTACGATGTTCTCCTTTACTTTGAAGCACGTGGAAAACCAGTAATGAATAAACCAGTATAATAAATTTAACTGGAGCTTATGGGACTCTCTCTCTCTCTCTCTGTTTCTCTATCTGGTCGGGTGTCGCTTTCTCTAACTGGGGTATCACTTACTCTTAATAAAAAAATAAGTAAGCTTTAAAATAAAAATAAATAATTTTTAACAATTTAAATCTAGTTTTGTATTACCGACGTTCCTTGCTTCCATCATTTTCAGTGATTTCTGTTAAACAACTTTAATAATAAGACTGTCTGATGATCCTGCCCCAGCGAAAATATTTCTCTCTCTAGTTTCTGCGATGCTAGTACTGTTAGCTTTTGGCTTTTGCAGCTTCATCGAACTCAGGGCTTAAATATAACCAACAAGAAAGTAGACAGAATAATATAAAAACAAATGTAAGGCAAAAATAAAAGTCTATAAAAGTTATTACCGACAACTTTTTATTACTAAAACAACTCATCAATATAGTTTTACTTTAAAAAACTATTCTTGTGTGTTTGAAATTTCTGAAGTGTTGACAAATTAATTAAAGGGCTGAGAAACCTGTTATAGAAGTTATGTAAGTTAGTTAACTGAATCCCTTAAGTTGTGAAAGTCCTGTACGCTATTCGGAAAACTTGGTGGATATACCATAAATTGTTGTTTAAGCTTGTCTTTGATGTTTCATCACCCGGATAAACTACATGAGTTTATCCGGGTGATGAAACAAAATAAAGTTTTGGATGTGCTCGTAAGGTAGTTTTCAGCCGAGTGGTTAGGGTTAGCTGTTATAATTGCGTTTGTTAAGAATTTCTTGAATATTCTAAGAGAAGAGATTGTTTTATCATACGATACTTAATTGGCAAAGGTGTAAAGCATTGCACCGTTTGCAACTTTATAAGGCGGAGATTCTGCCCCACATGAAACACTGTTCCTATCTTTGGGCAGAGGGCAGTGCCAGCTCCTTCTCTCTTGACCGCACCCAACGCAGAGCGGTTCGAATCTTCGACGACCGAGTTCTTTACGACAAATTACTAATATTATTTTAATCGCTTAATCACCAGTTACATATATCTACAGATATCTGACATGGCACCAGGAAGTCATCTACCATACAGCACCACCTGTTAAAGCAAATAACATCATGTCGTGGTTCAATTCACTTACGTGACTTATGAATACTCAAAACAGTGTCTTGAGGAAATCACCTACCTTATTGCACAACAATTTAAGCCAACATGCTGCGTCTTTTACGCGACTTAAGAATATTCAATATAATATAAAAACCAGGGTCTAATTGTTAAGACAAAGCAGTAGTTATTAAGTTAATTTATAAGTTAGTTTGTTGTCCATTATTGCTGTGTACTCACATCGTTACAGTAGTTAACTTGTGAGTTAGAAAATAAAAGTAATATAGGAAAAAGCCTTCGTCTCCTTCCGCTTCAACCCTCTCTAAGCTGCCACAAACATAAGTTACCTGTCAGAATTGTATTAAAATTCTACATTACCAACTTGTAATTAAGCCCCCCGAATCAGTCAAATGGTTTGACTCAAACCTTACGTGCTTGATAAAGCCGTTTGATTCCGGTTTGAGGGTTCGTCAAACACACACAGACTTGTGACGCAGATAAATTGTATGATTGCGATTTTGTCGTGCTTAATATGTTAATGTCCTGCTTGAAAACTACTACACAGGGATTAATATCCAGACGCCGAAATATTATTTGTAGGCCAATACAAATACTTGTTCTATGTGGGACTCGAACGCGTGTCCCTTAGCGCTGTGACCCATTGCACTAATGTACATTGCAAAGATAATAGCAACGAAGTTAATTCACGATCAGAATGACGCTTCAATGACGCCGTAATATCAATATCTTCATTTCTCTCCTCTTCGTTCGACATCCTCGCCGCACACAACCTCACGCTACTAAAATCTAGCGCAAACTGACCCTTGTTTGTTCAAACGTGTCGAAAAACGATCAAACGCATCAAATACAACAAACTTTTTTTTCATTAAACCTGTGAATGTTTGACAAACCTTTCAAACTAGCTTTGTAAACGATCAAAAGGCAGAACAAAATTTACGCGTTTGAATCAAACCGTTTGACCGTCTCGGGGCGCCTTACAAAGTTTTTCTGAAAAAAAAAATACTTATTATAAGCCAGAGCTTGAACACAGTCCCACTTGCATCACCTGTGGTGATGCAGCCTTAGATTGTAAATCGCACTGTCTTAGCATAACAAAAGCCTATTCACTCTTGCCTTGAAGACGCCCAGATTGTATTCGGACGGAAAAATAAACGCCGGAAAATTATTCCACTCATTTTTTGTACGCATTACAAAAGAAAAAGCAAACCTTTTGATTATAATTCGTAAAATATCGACAGACAAGGGTTTAAGACTCGCCGACCGCCTGGTTGTCCGATGGTGGCTAGTTTTGCGCTATGATTGAACAGAAATATGTAAAATTGTAGCTAAAATTCTACAATATTGTAAATTTTCTGCTTTGAAAATCCAAATAGTACTTAATTTGAAGAAAAAAGAACATTTGACAAACTATTTCTTTTTTTTTATATCGGAGACAAATAACTATATTTCAATTTCAATACAAAAAATATTAAAAGCAAATGTGCCTTATAATCCTAATTAATATTTATATTTTATTAATATTTTAGGCATCTTGTTATAAATCATACTTAGATGTTGTAGTAAAATATGTAAATATTTTCCGATATTAAGTTACGACATCTCAAACGGGATTGTCCCGTATATCTACGGCGTAGGAGAATACATTATCACATCATGCCGTAAATGTGGTAAGAGGCATTTTACCGATAATAACTTAATGTAATAAAAAAACTATGGCTACCAGCCCGCTTAACTAAAGTGTAGTAAATGTGAAGCTATTTTCAGCAGTGGTCTTTTGATAGCCAATAAACGAATTAATGAAAAATAAGTTACAAAAATTTAACACGGAAAGAACGTAAACTAAATGTATAGCAGCCTCATTAGAAAAACATTTTCCGTTTATTGGTTTCAATCACGAGAAGTACGCAGTCCAGGCTTATACTCAAATTAAGTTTACCCAGGAATGTGACTAAGTTAATAAAAAGTTGGATTATTTTATACTTTTTACAAAATAAAAAACCCACTTTTCATAAATATTAAACATTTAATATTAAAGGGATTTTTTTTCTCAAATTAAGTTTACCCAGGAATGTGACTAAGTTAATAAAAAGTTGGATTATTTTCTATACTTTTTACAAAATAAAAAACCCACTTTTCATAAATATTAAAAATTTAATATTAAAGGGATTTGGAGCAATTCCCTCTCAGAAATGAGAAAAAAGTTCTTCGCGCTACTTCAGAGCATGTTAGCTAAACTCAAACTACCCGAAATATATCTATTTCTTAGAAAACGCAGGTTTTCTTATAATGTCCTCCTTTAACGCCGACCGGCACGCAACTACGTAAATCAGCTCTATAAATCGCAATGAACAATTTCAATGGTGCTGACGGGAATCGGTCTCTTGTTGCTCGTGTATTGTGAAATTTATAACGAGCGTTTGGTTTGACGGTAACTTGTGCTGGTGGAAAGTGAAATTTTTCAATTTTTTTTATATCGGGCTAGCTGTTTCCCGCGATATCACACACATATATCACGCGTCTAAGCCGCGCGATAATTTTTTTTTATAGGATAAGGGTGACAAACGTGCACACAGTCCACCTGATGGTAAGTGGTTGCTGAGGCCCATAGACATCTACATCTGAAAATGCAGATGCGTTGTCACCCATGAGGACTAAGATGGAATGCCTCGTTTCCAGTAAAAAGGGTCTCCGGTTCTCTACACTCACCACACGAAACACAGCAGCGTTAAGCTACTATTTTACGCTGGTATTCTGTGAGAGCGTGGTCCTTCCGCGGTCGAGCCGAATCATTCGTGCTATAACCATAATATAGCTGCAGCATGGCTCTACCACGTATAAAATCTATGTGACACCTCCCTTAGAGGTGTTCACTGCTGGTTTCTCACGGTTCTCATCAGTTAGCTAGGCGACGTTCGCGCGCTGAGCAGAGTGTTAAATTTAATTATTTTAATTTTTCATTGTCTCTTAAATTATGCGTCCAAATAATATGTATGAAAAGGTACTCTCAGACTGAGCGTCAATGTTAAAAATGATACTTTATTCTTCATATACTTGGTATTTGTTAGTAATTTTAAAATATAATAACATAAAATAGACAAAATATTCCGAGTGAGCTCAGAAATAACTAAACCGATTTTAACCTTTTTTTCACCAATACAAAGCTTAATTATCAGGAAGTAACATAGGTGTTAGGGATCGAAGTGGACTCTATTAATTTACTTTGCAAGTGGACTGTATGACTGACTACGCTAGGGAACTGCTTAAAGAAAAGATGGTACTAAGAAACTATACTGTATTCAACTATTTACAAATGTGGCACTATAAACTATACTATGTACAGAGGGGAGTCTACTGGATTTCCCTGGAGTCTTGATTTCTTCTTGTTTCTTCTAGTGCCGCTTCCGAAGTGAAAATGAACAGCTCACAGACCAAAACGCCCTTCTTATATCCCGCAAGAGAGCGTCTCGGTTCGTGAGTAGCGTTGTAAGGTGTTGCCGCACGCTGATTGGTCGGCGACATCTCGTGATCTGCTGCCGGTGTGCGGGGTGCGCGGGGCGCAACGGGGTGTGAAGGGGGTGACGGGGCGGCGGCCTCCTCGCTGTCCGCTACATCCTCCCCCCGGCGTAGCTTGCGAGCCTAAGCTTCCCTCGGGAGGACAGCGATCTTCCTGACGGGCCGCCGCAGCACTCCGCCCTTGGTCCTGACCTCGACGTTGCGCACCACGCCGTCTGTGGTCCAGGAAACGTCTTCGTCACGATGCCCCGCAGCCACACATTTCTTGGCAGGTTTCTATCTGTAACCACGACGAGGTCCTCTTCTCGAATTTGGCGCTGCTGAGCATCTCTGGAATCCTCGCGCGCAACCAGCGTCGGCAGGTATTCCTTCACCCAGCGCCTCCAGTACTCGTCGGCGAGCCCCTACGCCGCTCTCCACGCCCGACGATCCATGGGTGTGCACGGCGCGGTGACTGGTAGGCCCGATGGTCCCAACAGTAAGAAGTGGTTGGGTGTCAACGCCTCTTCGTCGTTGATGTCGACCGGTACGTGCGTCAACGGACGAGAATTCACCGTATTCTCTGCTTCTGTCAGGAGCGTTGCCAACGTCTCTTCTTGTGGGCTTTTCTGATGTAGAGTGGCTTCGAGTGCGGTCTTCACTGAGCGTACGAGACGCTCCCATGCGCCTCCCTGGTTAGGCGCACCCGGTGCGATGACTTTCCAATCGACTCGCCGAGTCAGCGCGTAATCCTTCAGCTGCGGTGCCCACTCTTCCATCGCCCGTTGCAGTTATGTATTCGCCCCATGAAAGTTTGTACCATTGTCGGAGTAAATAACCCGTGGCCACCCACGCCTAGCCGCCATGCGCCGCAATGCCGATATCGCCGAGTCCGCGGTCAGAGAGTAGACTACCTAAATGCACTGCGCGCGTCGTTAGGCACGTGAATAGTGCCACCCACCGTTTTTCGTGCCGTCGTCCTATCGTAACTGTCAGAGGCCCGAGGAAATCAATTCCGATGTACGTGAATGGTCGCGCAAACGCCCCTAACCTTTCGGGTGGTAAATCCCCCGTAACCACAGGCCGTTGTGTCGCCTTCCGTACTCTGCACCGTAGGCATCTCCGCTCCGCTTCTCGTACTGTAGGTCGTAATCGGAGGATATGAAACCTAGTGCGCAGGTCGTTCACCACTCTCTCTTTGTTGGCGTGGCTTGCTTCCTGATGCGCCTTCTCCACAAGCAGCTTTATGAATTGGTGGCACCCGTTCATTATGATGGGTCTCTTTATTTGGCCGTCCACGTCGGCTGCGTCGATCCTTCCCCTGGCTCATAGCACTCTATCTTCCAATATGGGGTCGAGCTTCCTCAGTGCGCTGCCGGTGGCCAAATTCCTTCACCGCTGAAGGCGACTAATGTCTTCAGCGAAGCTTTCAAGTTGGCTATGTTCTATCCACATCTGCTCTGCTCTCTGGATGTGCTGCAATGTCAATCCTTGGGCCCTTCCTCGTACTGTATCGATGAACTGTAGTACTCTCGCTGTGGCCCTGATTAATCTCTCATAGGCGGAGAATCGTCTTATGTCTGGCAGGTGTGGAGCGTCCTGGGTGTCGCTCTGGTGCGCCACGATTTCCTCCAACTCTTCATCATCCCCTGCCTTCTCTTCCTGTCGATGAGGCCATCTGTCTTCATTCTCGTAGAGGAAGGGCGGTCCTGTGAACCACTTATCGCTTTCTTCCTTGGTTGCGAAATTCATACGCGTCGCTTGATCCGCTACGTTTTCCGCAGTCGGTATCCACCTCCATTGCTCGGGCGATGTCTTCTCAGCTATCTCCCCTAACCGGTGAACCACGTATGGAGTGTAACGCGCCGTATCATTCTGTATCCAGTGGAGCGCCGTAGTAGAGTCCGTCCAATATACGACCCTATCCGCTACCACTCTGTGTTCGCCTTGCACGAATTCCGCGAGTCGCGCGCAAATTAAGTTCGCCTGCAACTCTAATCGCAGTATACTTTGCACTTTGATTGGAGCGACTTTCGCCTTAGCCGCCACTAATCGCACCCTAACCGTTCCGTCGATATATCGTATACGCCAATATACCGCGGATGCGTACGCACGTTCGCTTGCATCGTTATACACGTGAAGTTGACGCTCTACCACTCCCCCCGTAGGAGCATAGCACCTTGGCAGTCGTAGTCGTGACACCTCCTCGACGACTCGCAGCCACCTCTGAAATTCCTCTGCTGCCTCCTCGGGTAGTTCGTCATCCCATGCGAACTCCTTCATACGCCATAGGTCTTGTAGCAGGATCTTGGCGGTGATGGTGAGGTAGCTTAGCAGTCCAAGCGGGTCAAACACAGACATAACTGCGCTTAATGCTTCCCTCTTGGTCGGTGGTCGCTGTAGCGCCTACTTCCTGCGGCACCCTATTCATTGACGTGTTGAAAGTTAGGGCCTCTTTGTCGGCCATCCATTACAACCCTAGGGTTCTGCCTGGGCTATCTTGCCTTAAGCCTACTTCCTTAGGCTTGTGCGCCAGTAGTTCCTCCGGCTTGTCTTCCAATAGGGCTGCGTGATTAGAATTCCAGCCTGCCAAGGTGAAACCGGCCTTCTGGTGTACCTCCGAAACCTGCTTCGCAGTATTTACCGCTTCCTCTACCGTTGCATAACTGTCTAAATAGTCGTCCATGTAATGGCTACGTACGATAGCGTTAGGTGCCAACGGGTGTGTCTCTGCGTGTGCGCGCGCGTTATAATCTCTAACACTATGTGCGAGAAACGGCGAGCTCCTCGCACCGAAAATCATAGACGTCATAACGTACTCCCGCGGTGGGCTGTGTCGCTCGTTTCCTCGCCAGAGAAACAATTGCGCGGGCTGATCGTGACGGTCGATTTTCACACGCAAAAACATTTCCCTAATATCCGCGGACACTGTTATCTCATTCTCTCTAAACCGAAACAGTATGCCCGGTAAGTTCCGTAATAAGTCGGGGCCGTCGAGTAAATAATCATTAAGACATCTACCGGATGCGCGCGCTGCCGAGTCGTACACTACTCTTGTCTTCCCCGGCTTGTTCGGATTCCTTATCAAATTGTCGGCGCCTAATAACAATCTCGGCTTTGCATCGTCGTAACACACCGAACTCGGTAAGTCACGTAAGTGCTTTAACCGTAAGCACGCCCTACTCACAGACTACGAGCCTTTCTTTAAATCGGTTATCGTTCGCGCGTTTATGTTATACATCTCGCTGCGCGTCTTGCCACGTATCCCTATATTAACTAATCTACTATTAGCCTTGCGTTGACTATTACCTACGCCTCTAATATTGAGCGGCTTTACCGGTCTTTCCGCTCCTAACTCGCGAGCTAAGTCGTCGTCGATCGACGATATGGTAGAGCCTTCGTCAAGTAGCGCATACGTATTAACTTCCTTACCGCGCGGTCCGCGCACGGTTATGGGGCACACTTTCAACAGTACGGACGCACTACTGCTAACACTCGACGCGACGAGCACGGTTTCGTCCGGTTTAACCGACGCTTCAGGCTTGCGGGCCTTGCGGGTGTGAAGGAGAGCGTGGTGGGGGGGCGTTGCAGCCGTCGACGCCACACTTCCTAGCTTTGCAGCGTATGCGTCGGTGTTTGCTACTTAATCACTTAAAACACACCCCATCTTCCCTAACCCACTTCCACCGGTCGTCTAAACCCATTTGCTCTAGCTTCCTACATTTTGCGATTGGGTGTTTACCCCCACAACACATACATGAGGCACTACCAGTGTCCTCCTGGGCTGTGAACGTCCTTACGTCGCGGGCCCTATCCTCTACGCGGCGTGTCGACACTATTCTTTTCGACGGCGGCGCCTCCCGTCTTACGGGCGATTCTTTAGTCGGCGTTACGGACGTATAGGCGTGACTTAACGCTCAATCAGCCTCTCTCATCATGAACTGGGATAGCGTGACCATGTCCGGTTCATCCGCACTTCCGTAGTGCTCCGCATAATCACACCAACGGGACCGTAAGTGAGGGCTAAGTTTGCTAGTAACCTCCCTAGCCAGCATTGGATTACGTAAATATCCTTTGCCGTCGACGTTCTGCATAATGCACACCATATTCTGTAATTTGATAGTGAACGAGTTTAATTCCTGGGCGGTTTGACCCGGGCGCGGAAGGCGTTTTAATTCCTCTAACGCACGATCTATAATTACTTCCGGGCCGCCAAAACACTGCTCCAGTGTCCGTATAATGTCTGCCGGATCCTTCGCGGTAAACAGCAGCGCCGATACTACTTCTCTAGCCTCTCTCTCTCTGGTCTAACTCTAATCATGCTTTCTAAAGCTTCCGCTAGCCGTTCTATACCCCTATCTTTCCCTCGCGGGGTGAGCGACCTATCTCTATCCCTATTTACCTCTAGCCTACGCTGTGGCGCCGGCGACCTATGTACACCTACATCCCTATAACACGGCGACGGTAATCTACGATCCGCAAGGCGATGTGGCGATTTATCTCTGCCTACATCATTACACGGCGACGGTGATCTACGATCCGCGTGGCGATGTGGCGATTTATGTATAGGCGATAGAGTGCGGCTTTGGACGTGTGACGGCGACGTAACCCGTACACGGCGATCCACCTGGTTCATTTCTACGGCGACTCCATTGTCCCTTTGTATCGTATCTATGCAGCGCGGTTGAACATCATTCGCAATCAACATCCCCTGGAAATCTTCAGCGTGGTCGTAACCGGTTCCCCTACTCGGTGGGGCCTGCTCTATCTCGATGCGGGGCGCGGGCTGTGACGGGCGGTAGGGCGGCTCCCCCCGCACAGTCTCTACGTTCTCTAACCACCTATTAACGCGTACTCTATTTTCAACTAATTCGTCCTCGTTTAGACTTTCCCTAGCCGTTTCTTCTTGCAGTTGAGCGATATCCCTAGCATACTTCTTCTTGATGAGATCTTCCTCGATTTGCAATTGCTTCCTCCTAATGCAACTAGTTCCTCCGCAGTATTACACTCGATTTGCTTTAACCTTGCTATTGCGCTAGCTGTCGACCGGGCTGAACGGACTGAACGGACTGACGGGGCGCGGGGCGCGGGCCTACGTATAACGTCTGCTACAGACGCGACGGTACGCACTATCGAACTAGTTTCTGTAGTCGGAAGATCTTCTATTATCGCGGCGAGCGTCTCTGTGCGCGGCGCGGATGTGCTAAATTCTCACAAGCGATCGGTTGTAGACACGGACATAACGGGGCGCAGCGGCGCGGGCGCGGGCGCGGGCGCGGGCATAGATGCGGGCGCGAGCGGGGGCTGCGGCGCGGCGGAGGGCGCTTGTGCCAACGCGAGATAATCGGACGGGGACGCGGGTGCTTCCTCGAATATCCACATTCCTACTGGCGTTTCGTTGTCGTTCCGTGTCTTCTGGCTTCTTGTCTTCCGCATGGTGATGTCCCACGTTGCGACCTCCGATCGTCTTCAAAAAGACGCACGTATTGGACGCCGTTCCCGCCTCAAGAGCGATACCAGATGGTCACAGTTTGGCACCGTTAGGGAGCAACCACTCAGCCGCGTAAACGCGGTTTAAGAAACAAGAATTGTCTGGAAATAGACAATATGTATATGACGTAGATGTAAATAAGAAAGGAGGAAGGAATTAGTACCGACGATCTTCTCTCTTCGTCGACGTACTTCTTTCTTCCTTGAAGATCTTCTATAATGATCTTCTTTCTTCTGTAATTATGTTCTTTCTTCTTTCTTCTGGCTTGAATCCGGCGACGATGGACCAAGATTTTATTAGGGATCGAAGTGGTCTGTATTAATTTACTTTGCAAGTGGACTGTATGACTGACTACGCTAGGGAACTGCTTAAAGAAAAGATGGTACTAAGAAACTATACTGTATTCAACTATTTACAAATGTGGCACTATAAACTATACTATGTACAGAGGGGAGTCTTCTGGATTTCCCTGGAGTCTTGATTTCTTCTTGTTTCTTCTAGTGCCGCTTCCGAAGTGAAAATGAACAGCTCACAGACCAAAACGCCCTTCTTATATCCCGCAAGAGAGCGTCTCGGTTCGTGAGTAGCGTTGTAAGGCGTTGCCGCACGCTGATTGGTCGGCGACATCTCGTGATCTGCTGCCGGTGTGCGGGGTGCGCGGGGCGCAACGGGGTGTGAAGGGGGTGACGGGGCGGCGGCCTCCTCGCTGTCCGCTACAATAGGTTATATTAATTTCTGATAATTTATTATTGATATTAATTAGAGATCCTTAAAAAAATTAAATAATGTAAATAATATATATATATATATATATTTATAACGCTCATAAACCACTTTTTAATTTTCAATATCTTTGTCACACTATATCGTATTGTGGCTTTCGTATAAGAAATAGGCCTATAGTAACTTGGATTATTTTTTTTAGATGGAGGAAAAACTATATTTTGTAGAACATTACGTTATTACTTATAACTAACCATTACGACATTGCACGTGGATAAAGCAGTTCCTGAGCGCTTTCCTTTCCGAATTGCTTAATAAAAATAAATATTAAACAGTAGCTGATAAGGTGGAACTTAATGCTAGATAGCCTATAATGTTCTTTATGAACCTGGCTGTCATATACAAAAATAATTTATCAAATCGGACTGCTATGGCAACATCCACTATTTAGAGTAAAGAACATCGCGGCGTCGTCGCACGATTCGCGTATTGCATTTTTATACTCGGGATAACTTAGGAATTAAATGTCCTATTCGAATAAATTAAAAGGGGCTTTACTGCTACATAAATACCTCTGACGTTAAATCTACATACTTGAATACGAATTAATACTGCGATACAAATGTACGTAGAATAATCGTTTAATTCTTACCAGCGATCTTAATATATTTTAAAACACAAAAGCTACTATTGTGACTTAACTATGACAGTTAGATATATCCCCTGCAGATTTTTTGTAGGTAATAATGAGTACTTTAATCACGTAGTACATATAATTTCTAAGTATCATCAATAATTTTCTCAGCGAACTCCAATTAATGTATTATTTTACAGGTAAAATTTTGCTACTTTGGGTTACATTATTTCAATTTTTTAAGGATTTTTGAATGAAAAATTATCAATGATAAATTATGAAAAATTAACCTATGTTACTTCCTGATAATTTAGCTTTGTATTGGTGAAAAAAAGGATAAAATCGGTTCAGTTATTTCTGAGCTTACTCGGAATATTTTTTCTATTTTATGTTAGTATATTTTAAAATTACTAATAAATACCAAGTTACAGCCTACAGCTGCTCCAGCAAGGGTCGAATCTTCTGGGGCCCATGAGACGAAGGTTCCGGGTGAGTGGGTGTGAGGCGAATGGCAGGTAGTGTTCAGTGATGTGTAAATGTGTGAGGCCTTGACCACCTTAGGCGAACAGCAGCGGCCGAGTTCCAGGCTGCCCCAAAATGCTGCATCGCTCCAGCAGGCTCCACCGCTGGACCATTTCTTTCTTCCTTGTCACTATTTCAGTCTATTAGCTTCATTGTACATTTAACTAACCTAAACTCGCCTAATTCCACATTCATCGTAGAATCGAATACGTGATAACCGACACAGTAACGGACAGTAGTTCAAATTCAACATTCAATGTCCCGGATTCACTTATCACAAAATTATAAAGAGGGAATTAAAGCGATCTCTTAATGAGTCATACTACGCAGCGTTAAACACAACTAAGTTCCATCATTCGACACCAAAACACCATGTCGCGAAAAGATTCAAAATACGCCTCGTTGACACGTAAACTAACAAGCCAATACACACAAAAAAGGGCACTTAACGCAACGGCACAATTATAATGATTTCCTGACGAGCAACCGGGAGAAGCTCTCGAACAAGGAATGCGCGGTTCGAAGCATAGACCGTATATCTACTCAACGCGCGCGTACACAATTCCGCATCCCCGTACAAGTTAAATATTGCAAAATTCACATATCCACGTAAGGAAGTAACACGCATTCAATCTAACTATCTGGACCCGACAACGGTCGCGTGAACCTCGGCCGCGCTAAACCACCTAAACGGGTTCCTCGCTTCGCGGCCAGTGGGAAACTCTTTCTTCGCCCACGCGTCGAGCTACTCAAGCCGCACACCGCCGCCCCACCTAGCGGCGTTTTTTCACCTACATACTATCGGGTGACGCGACAGCTGGAACGCAATTGGATAGCGTTCAACATGACCAAATTTGGGCATAAGCACCAAGTATATGAAGAATATAGTATCATTTATAACATTGACGCTCAGTCTGAGAGTACCTTTTTTGTTGGAAAACCGGTCCTATACATTTAAATACTCCGAAAAATGGTAAAGTTATTAGGTCTCATGGTACACACAAAGTAATGTTACAATATAAAAAACATGTACAAAGGCAACGCTATAGGTAAATAATAATATTTTTTATTATTAAATATAAAGAAGTTTTAGTTCATACGCCTTTAAAGATTACACCGAATTATTTTTTTAATTTCGTTGTTTGTTATATCGCGTATTAAAATTTAATTAATTTTCTCCGACATAATTTACAAACAATAATAAAATTTCAAATATGGTTAAGCCGTTCATTGTCTTCTCCTAGATATTTCATTTGGAGCATCTTACGTATGATTTATTTTATTGCTGTCTTTTTGTACAGTACAAATGGCCAGTACAAGAAACTATATTTTACAGCCTACTGGGTCTAATATAATGTCAAATACTCTCAATACCAACTCATCTCAAACTTTTGATTCATAGCCAACGACCTAACCTCAGCGTCCGCCAGACTCTATTGAACGTTAATGAATGGACAACCCATCGTTAACGTGCCTACAGCTCGGCATAGACTATCAATCTTTCACGTTAGGACGTGAACACAGCGTTACACTTGGTAGAACTAAATTAAAACTAAGATTTTAGTGTAACGTGTGGCCTACTCGTTGGCACCGCAGGTTCAACGAGCAGTAGGCGGGTTGTAGAAGGTTTTCACACGAATTTTAACATTTTTTTTCTGTCACGTGACATAAAGCCACATTTCAATGTTTTACTTTGATATGGTTGGTAAAAACCAACCGAGTCGTTATGGTGTGTTAAGGACCTTACTTGTTAAGGTCATCTACTCCATATACCAAGAAAGAAACTACGCTCTTGTGGATGCGTAATATTACATCAATTCAATAAGTGCTTTATATTATTCGATCTTTTTAAATAAATCACAATACATCTCTGCATATTGTGTTAGACAGACGTGAAAACAATTTCCTCTTTGTGCGAAATTTCATTCGTAAAAAGTATAAGTTCGCGTCTGATATATTTTTTTTGCGTTGACACTTGAAATATATTTAAAAGTTTTATTGCTTTTTAACACAGTTGTTAACTTTTGAGCAAACTCACTTCTAAATCACTTATACAAAATAAATACGAAAACGTTAACGTTTTAAAACTCACGTTTTATATTTTTGCCCTTAAAATTTATAGAAAAAGTAAGACCATTAAGAGGTGTATTAAAAATATTTTGTTTGAATCTGGTTGAATATTTTATTCCATAAGTTATGTGTCTTTGATTTATTCCGCCGTATGCCGGGAGTGTCGGAGAAATCCCATTTCTTCCCTTTGTATAATACTTATACAAAGGGAAGAATATGTAAAGTACACCAGCGACGAGAAGCAGCGTTAATGGTGTCTGGGTTCTCGTCCACTAAACGATAAATCCAGCTGTTAGCCAGCTGTTACAGCTTAATTGGACACAGGAACAAAATATACAAATTATATGGATTTATTATGAGATCAACTCGCGTCTTCAAACGATCCTCCTCATATCTTTGTATATATAAACCCCTAGTGCGCTCACAGCTTGTGTATTCTGTGCCTATTTGGAATCCTTATTGTAATAAATATGTATACACGACTGAAAATGTTCAAAGCCGATTTCTACGTGCAATGCAATTATAGATGTCATAAATCTTATCTACCATATGACCAGTTACTCAGTAGATACAAACTTCTAACCTTCCACTCTAGACGTAAGCAATTAGTAATGAGTAAGCTATATAAAAAAGTGGGGGAGGGTATTGATGATGATTAGAAAGTTCCTTTTCAGTTACGATATTCATCAATACGCAAATGTATGTTCAGATAAGTTATACATCAATAATCGCGGCACGCGGGTCTACTGTGTGTACTCGGAGTGGAATGATGTCACGTACATCATCTCATACGTTGTCCTAATTGTGTTTGTTATACTAGGTGGTGTCTAGTGTTATTGTGTGACGCACCAGCGACATTAGAGTTATCGAAGTTGAGAAAAACCGGTGGTCATATTAAACTTTGCGGGATTTCCGGAGACCGGTCGCAATGTTTGGGGTCGGAGCGTAAATGGTTGTATATAAATAGGTATATTATAGAGATAATACAGAAGGAATACTGCTGCCCATTTCCTGTATATATTAGCAGTTACACACACACACACACACACATACGCACGCACGCACGCACGTACGCATACACGCACGCACGCACGCACGCACGCACGCACTCACGCACACACGCACGCAAGCGCGCACGCACGCACGCACTCACGCTAGCACGCGCACACGCACGCACGGACGCACGCACGCACGCACGCACGCACGCACGCTCGCACGCAAGTAAGCTGGCGCGCACGCACGCACGCACGCACGCACGCTCGCACGCACGCACGCACGCACGTACGCACGCACGCAAGTAAGCACGCGCGCACGCACGCACTCACGCACGCACGCACGCACGCACTCACGCACGCACGCATACAGATTTCCTTCTTTTAAAATCATGATACAAATACAGTTCATACGCCTGTAAAGATTACATGTAATTATTTTTTTTTGATGTTGTTGTTTGTTATGTAGGTTATTAAATTTTTTTTGCACACTCTCCGAATTGTATTCTATAAAACACCGAACGGCTGCCTCCTTTGCGCCTGTGCTAGAGATTGGTAAGATTGTTACTAACCATATTGGTTAGAGTCCCCCCCCCCCCCGCAGAATTCAGAACTAAAACACTACCCTGGACCAGGGATTATCCATTACCAAGGGTGCTGGTAATGGAGAATCCGTCACTGAGCATTCACACCCAAGCAGTAGACCTCTGCAACATCAGGCGACTTCACTCAAAACTTAACGCCGTCCACTACATCTGGAGATGACGAAGCCAGCCATGTTCTTTTTGACCGAGATGCAGGTATCCTCTCCGGCCTCTCTGGGGTACTTCATACCTTTTCTACCCGTTATAAATTAGAATACTTATTTGAGTTTGCGTATAGTCTTGTATATACTGTTAAAGGTACGAACCTGTCCATCCTTTGGCTTGATAGCCATCCCCGCGTCTACTGGTATCGGTCCCAAAGCGGTAATGCCGACACGGAACGACTCATCAACCACATCCAAATGGCCACAGACCCTGTCCGCATAGATCGTCATCCTTGGCGGTTCTAACGCCCACCACGCCAAATGGCTTAGTTCACGTGATCATGTTGGGAAACCTGTTTATGACTTTGCCTTGGAATATGGTCTAACACAACTGGTTACTTTGCCTACGCGGCTTTCAGTTGTAGAGGATCGTGCATCTTCCCTGTTGGACCTTCTGCTGAACTTTTATCTGGACGGATATGAGGTTTTCGTCGACGTCGCGGCTCTTCAGATTGTCTGATGCGGAATGTGGTGCCATACACGCTCTCATCGCGATAGCGTTCTGCATGCTGCCGCCTTGTTTGGCATTACAGGTCGGCGAAATGGGTCAGAATGTGGTTTTTTTTGCATCCTATCCATCATGGCGGGTTTACTTCTCGCCTAATTATCCCAGCGACGTTGCTGATTCTATCACTGATGTGGTGTTTTAGGGAATGGAACTATTTATTCTATCATCGGAAACAAATCTTAGCCTTCGTTTAATCGCTCCTGTACGACTGCATTACGCAGTAAGCAGGAGTGTTTTTAGGCTGGGTTGATGCTCCGGCGGCATGGGATTATAACACCAGCCTCCATAAAAAAGTATTACTCCGCCTCCAGGTCCTTCAAAAGAGCTATTACGAAGGCAAAGTATGAGCATATTGGCGAGAAGTCAAATCGCCTTTCTTCGGGAACCCGTGCATTCTGGTCTCTCGCTAAGGCTGTCCAAGATAATTTCTGTAAGCCATCACTACCATCTCTGCCCAGGAAGGACGACTCACTGACCCACGCCGCAAAAGAGAAAGCCAACCTTTTAGGTTCCCTACTTGCATCCAACTCGACTCCCGATGACGGGAGGAACTCAACACCGATCATCCGACGATCTGAGTGCTCTATGCTTGATGTGTGCACTCCTCTTTCTGGACATCTACAAGTCGAGGGGGCCTGATGGAATCCCCACAATTGTGCTGAAACGTGTGCTACAAAGCTGGCACCAATTCTAACGCATCTTTTCCGGTACTCCTAATCCCAAGGCATAGTCCCAAATTCATGGAAGACAGCTTTCGTGCACCTGATTCCTAAAAAAGGTAACCGCTCTGATACGTAAGCATGTTTTAAAAGTCAAAAAATTCAAGATTCGTGCCTACGACATAATAAACAAGTATAGTATACTTGTTTATTGTGTTGCCACAGTTGAGTATGTGCCAGCTGTACCATCATAATGATGTGGCAGATGTAATACAGACAAGATCAGTTACGTCTATAAACGAGATTCTATTAAAAATACTACAATTCGCTGACAAATTACAAAAAATATTCATAATATGCAAGATGCAAAATTGCACAAGCTTGATTGTGTTTTCTCTATAAGATAGAAATAATTAAAAGATCAATAAAATGTCGTGTAAAAGAATAAATAGCTGATGTGAAGAATCAATGCTCAGGAAAGTATGCATTCTGTGAAAACGTACAGGATCGCTCCCGCTACTATATCGTAGTCTACGTCTTCTATGTCGGGAGTATAAAATAAGGCGATAAAATAAGGTATTAACTATCAAATCTCTAATTTTCATAAAAAATGTTTAATTTATTTTCACATGCGGATTTTTAAAAATGTATTTTTATATACTATAACACTACTAGCGATCCGACAAGGTTATCCACAGTTTGGTTATACACAGATTTATTAATTTCCATTTTTCCATTAATAACCATTGTTTTAAAAGGCAATAATTAATTCGACACAAATGTAATTTCCTTTTGGGAATATACATATTTGTGAATTAGAAATATTTCTTAGTTTAGTTGGTAACAATAAATTCATTTGTAGTTTGTTTGAGTATTTATTTGGAACAAGTTAGTAATTGCTTTATGAGTCACAGCGTCTTTTTGTCTTGAGCAATTCGTAATATCTTTCGTATCGATCGATAATTGGCCTTAGATGATCTATTGTAATATAATATTATTTAAATTTTATTGTTACTTTAAACATTTTGATATTTCAGGTTACCAAACATTACATTTTTTTATAAAAAGTAAAGCCAATCATCATTATCATCATCATCATTACAGCCCTACTGCTGAACATAGGCCTCCCAAAAGGAATGCCATAAAGCACGGCCCTGAGCCACGTGCATCTCTCGACTTCCTTCATGTCTAACTAGGAAGTCACTCAATCTAATGGGGATGGTACCGGAGGATGAAGTGTGGCGTCCTACATTTCCTCCGCCGGTACGAAACCACCACTCGAGAACCTGTTTTCTCCATCGGTTGTCAGTTCCCTCTCCATAGCTCGCTAAGCGACCATGAGCTTCCTCATTTGGCCAGTAGTGAAGCACCACATCTCAGTTCCATAGGTCACCACTGGCAACACATATAAAGTTTAATACATATAGATGGTATATAGATGGAGAATGGCAGTTAAATGAGGCATCGCAATGGCTACCAAACGATATTACAAGATATACTGCACCCGTAAAAACTTGATCTTGACACTGCGGCGACAACCGAAACCCCCTCTTTCCTGGGCTATCTGCGGTCGACCCGTGGAACACTGTGCTTCGGATCACGCTACCCTCCACGACCAAGCACCCGACACAGCAACAACTGACGCTTTGCACACAGTTTACATACACAACGCTACTGTTCAGACCCAATATCCTTATGACTTCCATCCGACCGACAATATTGACTAAGCATAATGCCGGAACACGACAACATCATTTGGCGATACAACTTTTTATTGATGTGTGGTAACCGAAAAGCCTGCGGCCGAAACCTATCATCGGAATTAGTGCTGCTCTTTTAACACAGTCTGAGTCAGATTTCAAGTATATCCTACGGACACGATGAGCGTTATTTCCCCATCTTTGTCACTGTTACCTCTTTCAGCAATCGCATTTATAAATAATTTTAAGTTGTTATTTGGAAGACACAGAAAGCAAATGTTATAGTTTGTAAATAATGTTTTTGATTTTTAGTCTAACAGAAGCTGCTACTGTAAAATTTTTGTTACTTTATGTTATAAAAGAAACTGTATGCGTTTTTATATCATAAATATAATAATAATGTTTATTGATAGTAGCTTCCGTAACTGAGCAAGAAAATATCTACTGTCTTTTTAAAAAAAATCTTCTGTGAATATAGCTTGTACACAAAATAATTACTAACTAATTATTTGGTGCAGCTCATAGATCGATTTTATTTTGTTGCTGGCTCTTTGTGACTTGCGGCTTCCATTACTGAATAGCAACAAAATATCTACAGTCCTTTTTTTTTCTAAAAATCTCCTATACTGTGTTTCAGGTAGAACAAAACTTATTAAGTCAGTAGGTACTTGTATGCAAATAAATTTTTTATTTCATTCGAAAAAATCACGTGTGATCACGAAGGCTGTGAACATTTCTTAAAAATTTAATTTTTGTTGTGTATATATAACGCTAAACAAGCATTCATATTTTTGGAGACTGATTTAGCCATTTACAAATCTCTATATTTCTCGTTGTTTTCTAACAAGATTATAAATATTTGAGAAGGTTCACGTATTCAGGACAAATCTCAGTAGTTTACATAAATAAAATAATATATGTAAATATGTATTAAACTTTATTTATGATAGGTATTAATTCTCATATCATCCCACAGCTGCCGTTAGAGGCTACAGAGGAAAATGAAATAGGACATAGAGAACAACAATTAATCTATGAATCTTATGTTCATCAATAGACATTTATTTGACTGAAGTTAAACCTTTTTTGTCAACTAATAAAAAATCCTAGTCATCAGTTAATTGTTATATAATGTATTATATATAACAGGTATGTATAATTATCTCCTGCAGACCCACCGGTCATAGTGACCAGTCTCAATGGTACACATCTACCCGGAACAGGATTATTGTGAAATAAATGTGTGTGTGGAAGCACAAGTGCACTCCCTAATTCCTTACTCTCATTGTCCGATGGTTCAAGAATCCGACACGACCGGTGAGAATTCAGGAAAGACGGCTTTACATGCTTTCCGATGCATGGGGATGAAACGCCACCAACTTCCGTAATGCTACAAATTTTTTCTTCAAAGGGAGGTTACAAGCCTATTAATGCTAGTCTTCCACAAGGCTGCGTGCTATCGTGCTACTGTCGCTGTTTCTTGTGCATATCAATGATAAACACTGGCCGTGTCAATATTTCTTGGAAAAACTTCGTCGAGTACCGGAACAAACTTGTGTTTGTAGTCGAGTCTTTGCTGGAAAAAGTCAAAAAAGGTTCCACTGATGGGCTCAGGCCTTGAGTTTTAGGGCAAGAAAATGTCCGCCGCGCTGCCCCAATGCGTGTTGCCGAACTTTACATGTCTTCGAAATATTTTTTATCTTATTTCTCAGATATGCAGGTTTCTTCACGGTGTTTTGTTTCTTGAAATCAGCAGTCAAAATTGCAATTAACAATTTCTTTGGTGCCTATAAGGGTCGAACCCGGGTTACTCGCGTACTGTGAAACTTACAACGAGCTACCACGGCTCATCAGTCTCGGATTGGGCACTCCCAACTAAATCTATTCCAGATTAATCCCCAGAAGATACGCCTTTACCGCTAAAAAGAACCTCTTTATCGTATCTCCTCTCCCTTTGTTGCCTCAGCCAGTATCAGAATCCTCGGCATCGAGGAATATACATTTTGTATAGTAATTTTCGCGTAGTTTTTTCCGATTTCTGTTAGAGCACACATAATTTTTGGCGTATCTCTGGTCTTTGATTTATAAAATATTTTTAAATAGAGAAAATGATTATGGATTCAGTAATATCAACTCCTCTGCACATTTCATTTAACATTTTCTATTATCTATAGCTTTAAATTATGTTATTGCTTATTTTATATAATAAATATGGTAAATTACACAATAGCTTAGGAAAGAATTGCAGCGCTGAGGACCGTGGGTTCGAAATCCGTAAAGAACAAGTATTTGTATGACCTACAAATAATTGTTCCGGGTCTGGGTGTGTATCTTTCTGCGGTTTATGTATGTTAACTTATTGCTTCGTACTACTAAGTACGTGCAACTAATTAAAAATGAAGACCAAAAACCTCAATGTGCGCTTGCCTTATGGCAGCTACCTTTGATGTGTGCTGTGTTGTTTCAATAGCTACGTGCGCTTGCCTCATGGCAGCTACCTATCTTGTGTACTCTGTGTCACTGTATCATGTGGCGCTTGCCGTTCTACGTGTGGCACCGCGGACGTAGCAATGCTGCACAGCGGTTGCACTGGACGCATCGCCATCTGCTACTGGCGCACAGCCTGGCCTACGCCTCTGCATGCGGCTTCATTTTTACCCGACTGCCAAGACATGGTTATGTTTTTCGCGCGTATCTTGTATTTTGTAAATTTCTTTATTACCTCGTATCTTCCAAACGGCTATATGGATTTCGACATTTAAGCAATCGTTTTATTCGTCTTGAAAACCCAAGTGTTCTTAGATAGCTGTTTGAAAAAAAAAATGGCGGATTTTTGGGCGCAAAATAGTAATACGTTAATAGAAATAAAATTAAACATACCTATTGAGTAGGGTATCAAAGTAAATGAAATTAAAAGAGAAGCACAAAAATATATATAAATTATATGTTTAAATTTAATTAAGTATAATAAATTGGCTAAAAAAGATTTTGATAGCGTAAAAATGGGCCATGTTTGTATAGGATCGTGCTATCATATTTAATTTAATTCATAAGAGTGTGTCGTTAAACTAAAAAATCTAAAATAAAATAAATATTTAAAAAACTCAAATATCAGATTGCAAATAAACAATTTAAATGTAATGCACTAAACCAGACCGAAACAAGATTGAGAATAGAAAACAAAATTAAAATAAACTATAAACAAAGTATATTATACTTCGTTTTAACAGACTATAATATTATGGGCTGAAAACCAAAGTTGAATACCCGCATTAAATTTAGTAGCAAGCTGAACCCATTAATTTTCTTTCGATTTATAATTTGCAACTGAGTCCCCCCTGCTACTAAACTTAAAGTGGGTATTTAACTTAGGCTCTCAGCTCATAATATAGTCTGTTAAACCAAAATAGAGTTTATTTTGTTTATAGTTTATTTTAATTTTGTTTTCTATTCTCAACCTTGTTTCGGTCTTGTTAGTGCATTACTTTTAAACTATCTTTTTTCGGTCGGATTTTTGATTTTTAAATTATTTATTTTATTGTTATGTGCGCCATGGTTTGTGAGTGTCATGTCACATTGTTACCGTTTCCTATGACAACGTGTGGTGAATTTTAAAAGTTCGGAATTCTATGGTTAGTAATACATATATATTCCTTTCTTTTTATTTTTAATTTTGTAAAGAAGATTATTTATTTTATGCACCTTAAACCAATAAGTAACTATTTCTTTACATTTATTCCAATCTAAAATTACTTTGGAGTGTTACGTTTGAGTTGGGTGTACTTGAGTGCACGCTTGTGCATCTAACGTAGTTCTTTCCATGTCTTTTGGTTTGACTGTTGTGTACTTAAAATTTTACATAAAACTTATTGGAGTAAAATTTAATATGAAAAAGGTTTCAAAGCATTGCTTACACTGCTATTAGGCGGCAAGAACAGGCAAGAGTGTGGTTCCTGCCCGAATGAACTTCTATCCAAAAAAGTGAACGTGTTCCTATCCAGTTGCACTCCTAGGCAGAATAGTAGTTCTGCTACCTAGATTTCTACTATAGAAGTGATCGTGTTCCTCACCCAGTCGCACTATTAGGCAGAAAAAGAATCCTACTACCTGGATGTCTAAGATAATAGATCGTTATCAACAACCGCACACCTACGTTATTCTACGATTATTTCAGTGCAATGCAGATTTTTCCGTATTGTAATTTAAAAATTCCCGAAAATGCCATTTTATTCCTATTACTATGACGCAAGTAGTAGGATCAAATGAAAGTTATAGACATTTGTAATTTATAGTAATTGTTATCCTCTTAACAACGCTGAGAAAAAATGGAAATCATAGAACAATGTTAGTAATTATTTTTCGTGACAATAAACTATTACAACTCAATTTTGGAAATCAAAACTAACAATCATTACATACATATATTATATACTGCTTGTGCCCACGACATAGTCGGAATCTGAACCACCATGTTAATTTTCCGCGATATCTTTGATTTTTAAAACGGCTCCATTACTTCACAGAAATTGAAGTAGGTCTTTGTCTAGCAGTTAATAACGCTTTATACTAATAGCTGTTGAACAGATGTTTCAACTAAACGACCGATGTAATCACAGTCAAGCATAGTTTATTAGGAAAAGAAATAAAACATTTATAATACAGTATTACTGTTACGCAACTTGAATTCTCCTGTCGAAAACTATAAAATCTCATATTTAATTTTATTTACCGGATGAACACATCGTCAGCATTACGCTTTCAAGAGTATGAAAAGCCCAAACATATTTTTTACGTCCGTAATACATATATTATTCTTATATTTCCGAAGGTTTAAAGTAAGCGGCCTTCTGCTTGCTTCATAATTCATTTGAAGTGTTATCTTTTTGCGGAAGAACGGTAGTGTGTTAACTGAAATATAACAACACTTTTTTTATATTACGTTGAACAAAGCTGTTTTAAGTACATATATACTTAAAAAAAACGTAATATTTAATGAATTAACTGTTTTTCAATTATAAAATATTTTATTATAAACAATATAAAAAAAAAAACTAGTAACTTAATTATCATGCAATCCTACTCCCCGCGGTAATCACTTACTATTACTTTAAATATAACTAGCTGCTCAGATACAGACAAACAGGCAGACAAAAATTGTGTTTTTGTTATAAGTACCGTATATAATTTGATATTCATTTAATAAATAGCTATTATTTTGACATTACAAACAGCCACTTCAATTTTATTTATTTGTATAGATATATAAATTGTTTATGTTATAGTCTGTTAAAACGAAGTAAAGTATAATATTTTGTGTATAGTTTATTTTAATTTTGTTTTCTATTCTCAATCTAGTTTCGGTCTTGTTTAAGGCATTACTATTAAATAGTCTTTATTGCAGTCGGAGTTTTAATTTTTTTAATTATTTATTTTATTTTATACTTTTTTGGTGTATCGACCCTCAATATGAATTAAATTTCATATGATAGCACGAGGTCCGACACAAACATGGCCCATTTTTACGCTATCAAAAACATTGTTAGCCAATTTATTATTCTTAATTAAATTTAAACATATAACTTAAATATATTTTTGTTCTTCCCTTTTAATTTCCTTTATTTTGATACCCTACTCGATAGGTATGTTTAATTTTTTTCTATTAACGTATTACTATTTTGCGCTAAAAATCTGCCATTTTGTTTGCATTTTTTTCAAACAGCTATCTAAGAACACTTAGGTTTTCAAGACGAATAAAACGATACCTTAAATGTGTAATAAAAATATTTACAAACATAACATAAGATACGCGCGAAAAACATAACGCTTTCTTGGCAGTCGGGTAAAAAGGAAGCCGCATGCAGAGGCGTAGGCCAGGCTGTGCGCCGGTAGCAGATGGCGATACGCCCAGTGCGACCGCTGCGCGGCGTTGCCACGTCCGCTGTGCCACACGTAGAACGGCAAGCGCCACATGACTACAGTGCCACAGATTACACAAGATAGCAAGCTGCCATGAGGCAAGCGCACGTGGCTATTGAAACAACACAGCACACATCAAAGGTAGCTGTCATAAGGCAAGCGCATATTGAAGTTTTTGGTCTTCATTTTTAATTAGTTGCATGTTCTTAGTAATACGAAGCAATAAGTTTACATACATAAACTGCAGAAAGATACACACCCAGACCCGGAACAATTATTTGTAGGTTAGCTAAGCCAGCTCGCTGTAAGTTTCACAGTACGCGAGTAACCAGAGTTCAATCCTTACAAGCACCAAAGAAATTGTTAATTGCAATTTTAACTGCAGATTTCAACAAACAAAACATCGTGAATAAACCTGCATGTCTGAGAAATAAGATAAAAAATATTTCGAAGATATGTAAAGTTCGCTAACACGCATTGGGGCAGCGCGGCCGACATTTTTTAGCCCTAAACCCCTCTCATAAATGAAAGGAGGCCTGTGCCCAGCATTGGAACCGTTTTTGACTTTTTTCAGCAAAGACTCGACTACAGACACAAGTATGCCCTTTTTACTGGAAATGAGGCATTCCATCTAAGTCCTCACGGGTGACAACGCATCTACATTTTGACTTGTAATAAAGGATAGATGTAGATGTCTATGGGCCGCAGCAACCACTTACCATCAGGTGGACTGTGTGTTCGTTTGTCACCCTTATCCTATAAAAAAAAAAAAACTTGGTGAAGTTTTCCCGAGAAATATTGGCACGGCCAGTGTTTATCATTGATATGCAGAAGAAACAGCGATGGTGATAGCACGCAGTTTTATGGAACACAAGCATTAATAGGTTTGTAACCTCCCTTTGAAGAAAATTATTGTAGCATTACGGAAGTTAGTTGCGTTTCATTCCCATGCGTCGGAAAGCATGTAAAGCCGTCTTTCCTGAATTCTCACCGGTCGTGTCGGATTCTTGAACCATCGGACAATGAGAATAAGGAATTAGAGAGTGCACTTGTGCTTCCACACACATTTTTTCACAATAATCCATTTCCGGGTAGATGTCTACCATTGAGACTGGCCACCATGACCGGCGGATCTGTAGGAGAATATTTTACATACCTGTTATATATAATACACTGTTTCATAATTAACTGGTGACTAGGATTTTTTATTAGTTGACAAAAAAGGTTTAACTTCAGTCAAATAAATGTCTATTGATGAACATAAGATTCATAGATTAATTGTTGTTCTCTATCTCCTGTTTAATTTTCCTCTGTTGCCTCTAACGGCAGCTGTGGGATGATATGGGAACTAATACCTTTCATAAATAAAATTTAGTACATATTTACATATATTATTTTATTAATGTAAACTACCGAGATTTGTCGTAAATACGTGAACCTTCTAAAACATTTATAAACTTGTTTGAAAGCAACGAGAAATATAGAGATTTGTAAATAGCTAAATTAGAATATCTCGAAAAATATGAATGCTTGTTTAGCGTGTTACATAAACAACAAAAATAAAACATGCAATCACTATACAATTGACGTAATTACTTGCCAACGAAATTATTTAATCAGTCAAATTCAATACAAGCCTCTTGTCACGAAACGTACAACTTAGACAAACTAATTCGAGGCGGTCTACACTAAACCCAAATTCAATAGTAAATTAAACGCGCACAAATACTCAAATTCTAGACCATTAAAACTAAAAACCTGGCCGCGCGAAACCGATGCAGCGGTCACAAAAAAACGCTAGTAGATAGCGCCGCTGCTGTCAAGCTACTAACTTCGCACTCGCGTCCTGCGCCCGCGCCCTCTGCCGAGCGACCCACACCGGAGTGGAGCGACGGTGACCTTTACAAAGTCAGCGGGAGGACACGAGTGTTGAATGTAAATTTCAAATGTTAATTGTTTAGCCTAAACACCTCCCCTTTTCATTCATCTGACAACTGTCTGGTGAAATCTGTATCGTCATATTCTCCACCTGATTACGAGCCCTGAGGTGTTCAAAGAATGTCACGGTATAAGTAAGTCTATTGGGATGAAATGCGACACTTTTTGCATCCTATCCTTGGCACGAGGTCTGTTTCTCTTCTGCGGATCCATCGATCTTCACCGATGCTATAACCGATTTGTTGCGTCAAGCTATGAAATATTTTATCATCTTTTCTAACGCTGACACCGGTAGCAAAGCTCGTCCATGTTTTAACGTTAAACGCGTCCAAGTTGAAAATTGCAAACATTTAGCTTATCTATTCTGAGTTAACGCTGGAGGCCGCAAAACTCCAGATATAAGCTCCAAGAAGAAAGCTTTCAACCAGACTGCCAAGTCCTACAAAAATGTTAAGGAAAGCCTGTCTCGAACGCATTAAACACAATGGCGAAATGCTATCTAGACACTAGAGTATTTTTCTCTCTTGCCACAGCAATTGAAACATACTTCTGTCGGCCTACACTGGTAAAACCCTCAAAAACCTCTGCTGGTAAGACCGGGTGGCACACTAGCGCATACGGCTAAAGTAATAGTGGACTTGTTCTCGTCTCTCTTTGCCTGCAATTCACGACTGATTCTACTGCGGATATCTTCATTTATAAGTAACTGAATGACCTTGAGCTTCCTCACACGGTCAGCTGTACCATCTGCTTGGGATTCCACAATTAATAAAATTAAATCAAAAGCATGCTCCCGCAAGACTTCAAGACACTATAAGCTCATTTTGCATAGATCGGACTAAGAATTAGTAGTTAATTCTTGCTCCGATGAATTATTTTTTCATTTTTATATTCACTTGTGAGTTTACGAATATTTTATTATTTATTTGAAAAAAATTACGATTGTAGGATGTTTTCCTTTTCTCGTGCTACAATTCCTTGCTTTTCGTAAAATATCATAATATTGTGTCAATACGACGTACTTTAAGTATAGTTAAGTTTATTTGAGAGTATCAAATTAATGTGATATAAGTGGCCGTCTCTTATTTATCAAATCAATATAATATTTTATTGATTTGATAATTAAGCTAATTTTATTTTATATTCCATGAGACCAATAAGCAATGAAAACCTAAACGAAGTACAATTTTCAAAAATCTTTTATTTTTTTAATCTGTAAACTTAGTTTTATTTTAATATATTACATTGCCTGTTATTTTTGCACAATTTAATTTTTATTAATTAACTTTAAGTGTAGCATTTAAAGCAATGGCCTCCTCTAGATTTATATGTTTGTCAGCTAGTTGACATATTTCTCGAGGTCAAATATGCTTTGAGCTGCCACAAACGACGTCTGACCAACAAAGAAATGAAAAAAAATTATAGAAGTTATTATTATTACTAGTTTAGTAGTATTAATATTATGTATTGGCTATACCACGTATAGTGGCGGGTAAGAATACCCTCTACCCTATATCTTCACGCGGTGGGTGTTGTAAGAATCGACAGAGGGCAACTTGGTAGAAGATGGGCAGCAGTATATTTTTGATAACAGCAAAACAACAATAAAATACTGTGTTTGCCATGATTAAAGTTACGAAGAAACAGCCGCTAGTACACAACGGCCCCGCTATACCTGGCTACGGTGGCAACCATGGTAATGGCGGGGCAGGGGGTGCTAAAATCTCCGGTGGAGGTTTGGTTGCCACCTAAGACGACTCGACCTGGCAACACATAATGCACGCATCCTGAGAACTGACCAGAAGATCCTGGAGCTGGAAGAAGAGATAGATAAGTTGCGCTGGAATATTATAGGATTAACCGAAGTCCAAAGAGAAGAAATAGGACACGGTAATCCTCAAATCCGGCAACCTGTTCTATCACTAGGAAGGCGACCATCTTTTCCAAGGAGGTGTCGGATTTATTATCCACAAGTCTCTCGTTAACAACGTTGTAAAGATTGGAAGTGTGTCAACGAGGGTTGCGTATCAGAATCACCAAACGGTATTCGCTGAAGGTCATACAGGCTTACGTACCAACCTCGGCATATCTCGATGAGGATGTGGAGGAAATGTATGAGGATATATCTAGAGCCATGCTTTACTTCAAAACCCACTATACGGTGGTGGGGTGATGGGAGACTTCGACGTTAAAACTAGGCAGAAGAAAAAACGGCGAGCTGAATGGCGGGAAATTTGGAATAAGGCTACGGAACTCAAGGGGCCAGCAGCTGGCCGACTTCATGGAGAAAGAGGGAATCTTCATGATGAACTCATCCTTTCAAAAGCGGCCTCACAGTAAGTAGACTTGGTCGAGCCCCGACGGTTCGAAAAAAAAAATAAGATTGACTTCATTACGACGACCAGATGACAACTGTTCAATAATGTCTCCAGTGATCGCGAGGGTGTAAACCGACAGCGATCACCGAATAGTGAGAGGTATACTGAAACTAAACCTTAAGTTGGAAAGATCACTTCTAGTGAAGTCAACGCACCGTCCCCCTCGTGCTCGCGCAATGGACGATATCAATGAGAAGCTCGTGGGAACTGTCCATGCGATTGGAGCTAAGTTTTGCAAGACATGCCGCAAAAGAACACTAAAAATTCTCCCATCACACTCTTAATCTCATTGCTGTTAGACAGGACATGAAGCTGCAGTCTTTATTAGATTTGATAGCATACAGGCAACTGAACAGATTGATCTCCAAATTCATGAGACGGGATTGACGCAACATTAATACAGCATTGTATTGAAGAAGCGATCTAGCGGAACCAAGGCTTCAAAATCTTTGCTAGAGATCTGTCTGCCAGAAACAGCCAACTGTCGAAGCTGTAAACCGAGTGTGGCAGCGTCGTTTCCGGGACATCTGAGATTTTGAGTGAGATTTCAAGGTTCTGTGAGCAGTTGTACACATCATCGTTGGAGCCACATGCAAGTGTGAGTAACGATCTAAGATCAAGTCTCATCCGACACTATTCCGATCATATTCCGGACATCACTCTGAGCGAGATTAGAATGGCTCTCAAGCACCTTAAAAGCGGCAAGGCCTGGAGCCTTGCCGCTTTTTTTGTTACTAACAAAACTAAGAAATATTTATAATTAACAAATCTGGGGGCACGGTAGTGGCCCCGCCAAGTCGAGCCAAAAAGCCAGCAAGAGTACAGGAAGACTAGGGTTAGAACCAATGCCAACTTTGTAGCACACGTTTCAGCACAATTGTGGGGATTCCCTCAGGCCCCCTCGACTTGTAGATGTCCAGGAAGAGGAGTACACACATCAAGCATAGAGCACTCAGACCGCCGGATGGTCGGTGTTGAGCTCCCCCCGTCATCGGGAGTCGAGTTGGATGCAAATACGGAACCGAAAAGGTCGGCTTTCTCTCTCTTTCTGGCGTATGAACTAAAACTTTTTGACATTTAAAAATAAAAATTATTAATATTTGTGTAAAACTTTTTAGATTTTTTTTTTCAATGTAGCAATATAAAATGGTTTTAAAAAATATAACTTGGATTATGTAGAGTGTTTTCTTGATATACTCGTACAAATACGGCTACTCATATTATCGTATAAGTGCAATATGATTATGAATCATTATCATATTGCATCAATCAATCTGATATGCAGACTCTATCATAATCATCTATCATAATTATGATAGATGATTATGATAGAGTATAGACATCAACAGTTTAAGACTAAAGGAGCTAAAAAATTTGAAATGTATTCTTACGATATATGTATCATGATTTTAAAAGAAGGAAATCTGTAAAACACACACACCCACATCCCCCATACATGTATACTCAACTTATATTGTGTGTGAGCGTGCGTGCGTGCGTGCGTGTGCGTGTGTGTGCGCGCGTGTGTGTGTGTGTGTGTGTGTGTGTGTGTGTGTGTGTGTGTGTGTGTGTGTGTGTGTGTATGTGTGTGTAACTGCTTATATACACAAGAAATGGGCAGCAGTATTCCTTCTATATTATCTCTATAATATACCCATTTATATAGAACCATTTACGCTCCGAGCCCCAAACATTGCGACCGGTCTCCGGAAATCCCTCAAAGTTTAATAAGACCCCCGGTTTCTCTCAACTTCGATAACCCTAATGTCGCTGGTGCGTCACACAATAACACTAGACACCACCTACTATTACAAACACAATTAGGACATCGTATGAGATGATATGCGTGACATCACTCCACTCCGGGTACACACAGTACACCCGCGTGCCGCTATTATTGATGTATAACTCATCTGAACACAAATTTGCGTATTGATGAATATCGTAACTGAAAAAGAACTTTCTGATCATCATCAATCCCCCCCCCCTTTTTATGCAGCATACTCATTACTAATTGCTTACGTCTAGAGTGGAGGGTTAGAAGTTTGTATCAACTGAGTAACTGGTCATATGGTAGATAAGATTTATGACATCTATAATTTCATTGCACGTAGAAATCGGTGTTGAACATTTTCAATCATGTGTACATATTTATTACAATAAGGATTCCAAATAGGCATATAATACATAAGCTGTGAGCGCACTAGGGTTTTATATAAACATACATATGAGGAGGTCCGTTTGAAGTCGTGAGTTGATCATTTATTAAAGCCATATAATTTTTATGTTTTGTTTCTATGTCCAATTAAGCTGTAAAAGCCAACTGGCTAACAGCTGGATTTGTCGTTTAGTGTACGAGAACCCAGACACCATTAACACTGCTTCTCGTCGCTGGTGTACTTTATATATTACTTTGTACCTATAAGTATTATACAAAGGGAAGAAATGGGATTTATCTGACACTGCCGCCATACGGCAGAATAAATCAAAGACACGCATAACTTATAGAATAAAACATTCAACCAGATTCAACCAAATACTTTAAATACACCTGTTTATAATCTTACTTTTTCTATAAATTTTAAAGGCGAAAATATAAAACGTGAGTTTTAAAACGTTAACGTTTTTGTATTTATTTTGTGTAAGTGATTTAGAAGTGAGTTTGCTTAAAATTTAACAATTGTGTTAAAAAGCGATAAATCATTTAAATTTATTTCAAGTGTCAACGTAAAAAAATTATATATCAGACGCGAACTTTTACTTTTTACGAATGAAATTTCGTACAAAGGGGAAATTGTTTTCACGTCTATCTAACACAATATGCAGAGATGTATTGTGATTTATTTAAAAAGATCGAATAATATAAAGCACTTATTGAATTGATGTAATGTTACGCATCCACAAGAGCGTAGTTTCTTTCCTGGTATATGGAGTAGATGACCGTAACAAGTATGGTATAATACACCATAACGACTCGATTGGTTTTTACCAACCGTATCAAAGTGAAACATTAAAATTTGAGCTTTATGTCACGTGACATGAATGAAATTGTTAAAATTCGTGTGAAAACCTTCACAACCCGCCTACTACTCGTTGAACCTGCGTTGCCAACGAGTAGGCCACGCGTTACACTAAAATCTAAGTTTTAATTTAATTCTACCAAGTGTAACGCTGTGTTCACGTCCTAACGTTAAAGAATGATAGTCGATACCGAGCTGTAGGCACGTTAACGATGGGTTGTCTATTCATTAACGTTCGATAGAGTCTGGCGGATCCTGAGCTGAGGTCGTTGGATATGAATCAAAAGTTTGAGATGAGTTGGTATTGAGAGTATTTGACATCATATTAGACCCAGTAGGCTGTAAAATATAGGTTTCTTGTACTGGCCATTTATACTGTACAAAAGGACAACAATAAAATAAATCTTATGTAAGATGCTCCAAATGAAATGTCTAGGAGAAAACAATGAACGGCTTAACAATATTTGAAATTTTATTATTGTTTTAAAATAATAATGCTCAGTAAAATTTTTTTAAGTCGAGATTAGTACCAGCAGCTTTGAAACATAAACACAAAACACAAGTATGGATATTGTATCGCAGTTTTGCATTATTAGCATAATGATGTAAGATCGTTAATATATTAGGGTGCTTACCGTGCACTGATTGTGTTGTATGTGTGTAAATAAATAAAAAAAAATAAGAAATAGTTCAGGCTAGAAACCTTTAGACCTTACAGGCCTTATAGACTGCAACTTTAAGTGAGGTGTCATGTTGCGCGATTTACCTAATACTACTGACCAATGAACGTAAGGCAATATTGGTTCCATCGCTTTTGTCTGGGAAACTTTGACCTCACAAATAAACTTCTTCCTCATTGATAATAATAACAAACTGAAGGCGACGGCTTCTGTTGTTTATGTAAGTATCAAAAATATATAATTGTTGTATCTGACTAATTGCGGATGGCATATCTACATTGCAAGCGAGGGGATTACATTAAATACGGGAAATGGCTGTGGAGGAGCAGGAGAATGCTTTCATCTTTTTCCATCAGTAAATATTTTACTGTTACAGCAGTACGCTCATAGAAGTCTTAACTTTACAAGTCCTACCTATAATATTGATTTACATTATAATTTTTTCACACACACCTCCGAGAATGTATATTAAAGTATGTAACAAAACTTAAAGTAAGCGTATATAACTTAAATAAAATGTAAACGAAAATTCGGTACGTCCTTATACTATAAAAAGTATTTGCTGAGTTCGTCAACAAAATTTCCTAAAATAAGTGGTAAAGTTAACCTTATTTAGCAAAATGGCAGCGGTTATTTCTGAAAACACTACACGAGATGGTTAAACTTATAAATGTTGCTTAACGGAGATTACTACTAAAACTTTGTTCACACTAGGGGAACATTGAGTAGAATACTTAATTTACAGTACCACTTACGTTTAAGTAAAACAAATAATTCCCACAAAATACTTGAGAATGCTGCTTAATTAGTCTGTGGCCGTGGAAGGAAAAGGGGAGATCTCCCGCCGGGCAAGATTAATCTGCCCGGGGAGCGGCCAACGCTCCAAATGGTAGTTCGGAGCTATTCAATATATACTGCTTTAACGTCAGAACTTTGTAAGCGCGATTAAGGCTTCGATGTGTTTCGCTTGTGACGCGACGACAGCGCCGCCACAAGTCGTTGTTAGTGTTATATTAAAATGTTTACGTATCACATGTAGCAGAACATAATATGTACTCGTATATGCAAAGGAAATAATTTTACAGCTAGGATTCGATCTCGAAACTTTTCACGCATTAATGTGATTAACATTTTTTTTGAATAGAATAAGGTGACAAACAAACACAAAGTCCATCTGATGAAAACTTTGTTCACACTAGGGGAACATTGAGTAGAATACTTAATTTACAGTACCACTTACATTTAAGTAAAACAAATAATTCCCACAAAATACTTGAGAATGCTGCTTAATTAGTCTGTGGCCGTGGAAGGAAAAGGGGAGATCTCCCGCCGGGCAAGATTAATCTGCCCGGGGAGCGGCCAACGCTCCAAATGGTAGTTCGGAGCTATTCAATATATACTGCTTTAACGTCAGAACTTTGTAAGCGCGATTAAGGCTTCGATGTGTTTCGCTTGTGGCGCGACGACAGCGCCGCCACAAGTCGTTGTTAGTATAATAATAAATTGTTTACGTATCACATGTAGCAGAACATAATATGTATATGCAAAGGAAATAACTTTACAGCTAGGATTCGAACTCGAAACTTTTCACACATTATTGTGATTCACAATTTTTTTTAAATAGAATAAGGTGACAAACAAACACACAGTCCATCTGATGATAAGTGTATGATGTAGCCTATATACATCATCACTTAAAAATGCAGATGCGTTGTCACTCCTGAGTTCTATAATGGAATCCATCATTTTTAATAAAAATTGTCTCCGGTTCTCTACATTCAACAAACGAAACAGAGCAGAATTAAGCTTTCCCCTGTCAACAACCTGTGTAAACCCCTGTCGAGTCGAATCATTCGTGCTAAAATCATAATATATGTAGCTGCTGTGTGGCTCTACCGAGTACAAGTTTTAATTACTTATTATTTATTGTACACTGTATTTCCATGTGCAATAAATAGAAAATTAATAATTAAATAATCACTAAGCCAAGCGTTTGCTAAAATAAACTACAATTATAAACATTAAATTTTTACACTACAAGTTGCTTGTAATGTTAGCTATTTTACATTATATTAAGCAGTGATTAATAAACATGATTTCTTTCTATTTATATACGAATTTTCCTCCTTTATCAATTTTTGTTCAGCCGTTTGTTTTAAAGCACGAAATTATATTTTTTTTATTGGATCGGGTGACAAACGAGCACACAGTCCACCTGATGGTAAGTGGTTACTGTGACCCATAGACATCTACATCTATCTTCAATAAAGACTCAAGATGCAGATGCGTTGTCACCCGTGAGGACTAAGATGGAATGCCTCTTTGCCAGTAAAAAGGGTCTCCGGTTAAAAAAGGGTCTCCGGTTTTATTCTATTTTTTCAATCAAAGAAAAGGGTGATGAAATGGATTCTTTATTCTATCTTTATCAGTCTAGTACAACATTAACGTAAAATTTAAGGTTAATTTGGTAAAGCCACGCTACAGTTACATTATGGTTACACTACGAATGGGTCGGCTCGACAGTGGAAGGACCACGCTTTCACAAGTACCAGCCTAACATAGTAGCATAATATTATATATCATTCATAATATGGTGATTATAGAGAACCAGATATCCTTTTTCATCATCATCATCATTATCATTATAGCCCTTCACAAGTCCACTACTGATCATAGGACTCCCGCAAGGAATGCCAAAAAACACGGTCCTGAGCCACCAGCATCCATTGACTTTCTTCATGTTGCCACTCAAGAAAGTTTTTCCCCATCGGTTGTCGGTTCTTTGAGATATATGACCGACCCATTGCCACTTCAGCTTACTAATTCGTTGGGCTATGTCGCTCACTGGTTCTACTGCGGATATCCTCATTTCTAAGATTATCACGCAGAGAAACCTTAAGCATAGCCTTCTCCATAGCTCGTTGAGCGACCTTGAGCGACCTCATATGGCCAGCAGTGAAAGACCACGTCTCAGATCCATAAGTCATTACTGGCAACAGGCACTGGTTGTAAAATCTCGTTTCAGGTTTTGAGGTATACCTTACGAGAAGATGTGTCGTAGTTTTCCGAACGCTGCCCAGCCGTGTTGAATCCGTCAATTGACCTCTCGGTCGAAGTTGGACTTACGTAGTTGGACTATTTGTCCCAGGTAAACATACTCGACAACAACTTCGAGTTTAGTGCTCCCAACAACTACCGACATAGGTGTGATATGGATATTAAACATGATCTTTGTTTTGTCCATGTTCATCTTAAGACCTATCCGTTGGGAGACACTATTGAGGTCATTGAGCATAGTGCTTAGATCCTCCAGTGATTCTAACATGACTATATCTTCGGCAAATCGAAGGTGAGTGATGTACTCACTATTGATGTTAATACCGTATCTTTTCCAGTCCATTAGCTTGAAAACGTCTTCCGATGCAGCGGTGAAGAGTAACGATACCCTGTCTTAGTTATTTTTTACTAGTAACTAAACATTCTATCTTATTCTTCAACGGGTGACAAGGCATCTAAATTTTGATATTCTAAGATAAATAGGTATATATAGGCCACGACATTCAGATACCATCAGGTAGACTGTGTATTCTGTGAGAGAGTGGTCATACGCTGGACGAGCCGACCTATTCGTGCTGCAACCACAATATAGCAGAATGGCTCTAACACCAAAATTTTACATACGTAAATTTTATGTACACTTTATGACTATTCTGTCAAAACATTGTAACTACTTAACTTTAAAATTTAAATGAAGCACACCTTTTAACACAGTCAAAAACTTTAAAAGCTGGAACCCATTTAACAGCAGTAAGTACCAATAAAAATAGAATAAATGATGCTCAAAATAAACACTCGACAGTAGTAGGAGGTTATTCATTTATTACTGAATATTTCTGTGAAGAATAGAACAAAAATGTATAATGTATAATGTACAAACACAATAAAATTTATTTTTGAATTGAATTAGATATTTATAATTTAAAAAAAAGCCTATTAAACAAGTTTCATTTGTAATGCCAAAAGAATATTTTTCCTCTACTATTATTATAACAAGTTACCTTAATTGTAGTCGGTGATACTCTCAAACTAAATTTCAACAAAATTTTCAGCTATAATGCTGTAATATCAATTGTTGATATATATTAATCAATTGTAAATTTATAAAGATTAATTCATGTTTACTTAGCTGTCTGTTACAAAAAATTTTCAAACATAAAAATCACTCTGAACAGGCTGTTTTGTGATTCTCCCTTAGCTCCATACTAAAACTAGGTCATATTATTATTTAGGCAATAATTTACACAACCTTACCACTAGACAGACGATCAAGGTTATTTCACGAAGTGGAGGTGTAAAAAAATCAAGTACCCCAAATGATGATGGTGAAATCTCGTATATATCATAAGAGGTGGAAACTAAAACGAAGACAACGGGATCTTTCTGATAACAACTAAAAATAATAAATAAACTGCTTTTGCTGCCTTTTTTATAGGAGAGGGGCAAACGAGCATGCGGCTCACCTGATGGTAAGTGACTACCGCCGCCCATGAACAACTGCAACACCACGGAGGGAATTGCAGATGCGTTGCCGGCCTTTTAAAAAGGAGTACGCTCTTTTCTTGAAGGTCCCTAAGTCGTATCGGTCCGGAAAAATCGCTGATAGTAATCGATTCCACAAGGAAGTCGTGCGAGGAAGAAAACATCTTCTAAATTGCACAGTGGTGGACCGCCAATCATCCAGATGGTATGGATGGTATCGGGAGTTCTGCCGCGATGTGCGTTCGTGAAATTTGGCGGCTGGGATTAATCCGAACAATTCCTCAGAGCACTGCCCATGGTAGATGCGAAAGAAAATGCAAAGGGATTCAACATCTCTTCGCAGTGCCAATGAATCGAGCCAATCGGAAAGGACTCGGTCGTCGACGACTCGAGCCGCTCTGCGCTGGATGCGGTCAAGTGGAAGGAGCTGGCACTGGGGAGTCCCTCCCCAGAGATGGGAACAGTATTCCATGTGAGGCCGAAGCTGCACCTTGTAAAGTTGCAGGCGGTGTGCCGGCATGAAATACTGTCCCGCTGTGCTGAGCACACCAAGCTTTTTAGAGGCCAATTTGGCCTTCTCTTCCAAGTGACCACGAAACTGCACGTCATTCGATATGTCGACTCCGAGGATACCGATACTGGCTGAGGCTAGAAGGGGAGTGCCTTGAAACTGAGGAGATACGACAAAGGGGTTCTTTTTAGCGGTAAACGCGCAAACTTGTGTCTTCTGAGGATTAAACTGGACTAGATTTAGTCGCCCCCAATCCGAGATTTTGGTCAGCAAAGACTCGACTTCAGACACAAGTTTTTTCCGGTACTCGGCGACGTTTTCCCGAGAAATATTGGCACGGCCGGTGTATAGAGCATCGCCAGTGCTGTCATCCGCATAGCAATGAATGTTACCAGTTAGCAACATATAATTGATATGCACTCTACTGCCTCCGCCCATCTAAGGGTCAGGTAGACCAGAAGATCACCAGCTAATCGGCCCCGACGAAAACCGTATTGGCGGTTACTAATCAGCTGGTGATCCTCAAGGTACCGGATGAGCTGGCAGTTAATAATGGATTCCATTGTTTTGGAGAACAAGGAGGTGATCGCGATAGGCCTATAGTTGGACGGGTCTGAGCGGTCGCCTTTTTTTTGAAATGGGTGGACAAAAGCTGTCTTCCATGGATTCGGGACTACGCCTTGGGAGTAGGAATACCGGAAAAGACGCGTTAGGACCGGTGCTAACTCCGGAGCACACGTCCTCAGCACAATGGGGGGATTCCGTCAGGCCCACTCGACTTCTGGATGTCCAGAGAGAAGTGCTTTGCGAACCGAGTGCTGTGAGAACAACACATCCGGCATGGAGCACTCACACCGCGGGATGGTCGGCGGTGATTCCCCCCGTCATCAAGAGTCGAGTTGGACGCAAAAAGGGAGCCTAAAAGGTCAGCTTTGTCTTTTGCGTCTTAGGCCAGTGAGTCGTCCTCCCTGTGCAGAGTTGGTAGTGATGGCTTACAGAAATTTTCTTGGACAGCCTTGGCGAGAGACCAGAATGCACGGGTACCCGAAGGAAGCCGAACTAGTTTCTCGCCAATTCTGCCTATGTGCTCTGACTTTGCCTTGGCAATAACTCTTTTGAAGGACCTGGAGGCGAAGTTATACTTCTTTTTGAGTGTGCTGGTGTTTATATCCTGAGTCAGGCTTGATAACACTCGTGCTTACTGCGTAATGCAGTCTTACAGGAGCGACCAAACCAAGGCTGAGATCTGCCTCTGATGGGTACCACAGATGATGGAATGACTAGTTCCATTCCCTGTAGCACCACATCATCCGGCAAGAAGCAAAACCCCCCCCATGGGTAGGATGCAAAGAAAGACCGTATTCCGTCCTAATCCGCCGACCTGTAATGCCAAACACGGCGGCAACCTGCAGAACGCAACCGCGAAGGGAGCGTGAGTGGCACCACACTCCGGATCAGACAATAGTCCGAAGAGCCGAGAGGGGCATCGACGGAAACCTGATATCCGTCCGGATGAGAGGTCAGCAGAAGGTCCAACAGGGAAGGTATATGATCCTCCACATCTGGAATCCGCGTAGGCGAAGTTACCAGTTGTGTCAGACCATATACCAAGGCAAAGTCATAAACAGATCTCCCCGCATGATCGGTTAAACGTGAACCGAGCCATTCGGCATGGTGGGCGTTAAAATCGCCAAGGATCACGATTTCTGCGGATGGGACCTGTTGTAGCAAGGAATCTGTAGCCATTTGGACGTGGTCGATGAGTCGGTCTGTTTCGGCATTACCGCTATGGGTCCTATACAGATACCCGTAGACGCGCGGATGGTCGTCGCTGTCTACGCGTAGCCAAAGGATGGACAGGTCCAAACCTTCAAGACTGCCGAGGCGTCGAGAACAGATGTCCTCTCTGACATACACGCAAACTCCAGCCCGAGGCACAAAGGAGTGCTCCAATTTGTACCCCGGGTAGGAGAGATACGAAATATCAGCCGGAGAGGAAACCTGCGTCTCGGTCAGAAAGAGCAAGGCCGGCTTCGCCGTCTCGAGATGGTAGTGGACGGCGTTTAGGTTAGAGTGAAGTCCCCTGATGTTGCAGAAATTCACGGATAGCGTGGCAGGGGTCGCCTTGGTATTGTTGCTCAGTTTGCCCCGAGCAGTTATGTTTTTGAGCGGAATTTTGCCCCCCCCCCCCCCCCCCCCAGAATACGTGGGGCAGCCTGAGCACCCACGCTCAGGATTGGAATAACATGGTCGTGGATGCACAGCGAGGGATTCTCCAGGGTTACTGGTACCCTCCTGGGGTTGTTTATCGTGTAATTCCGCTACCATGTTGATGGGGGGGGGGTTTGATTGGGCCTCCGGCCACCTGCACTCACCAGACGAAACGCAGAAGCAGAGCCTCTACTTCACGCCGGTATTCTGTGAGGTCGTGGTACCAACCCGGCTCGAGCCGGCCCATACGTGCAACAGCAAAAACTGCTGCGTGGCTCTACCACCGTCAGCCTACAATAAATGTCTCATAAGACAATCCATAGCGGAAGTCTATGTTTAGCAGTGGAATTTGAATAAGCAAAAATGAATAAATAAATCATCATCTACTGTTGAATATAGGCCTCCACAGCATTTATCAGCTTACTGCATTTCTTACATGCACGTCACTCCGTCTAGAGGGGGGCGACCCTAACTTTGCTTACTTCTACGATGCTGCTACTCTAGAACCATTTTTCTTCTTCAAAGAATGAATACATACTATACTATAAATAATACTATATTATAAATATATACTATAATATACAGCCATTTATTTAATTTTTATTTTTATAATCTTTTGTCTCAACGTAACTTATATTCTAGTATTATATATAATTTTAAATTGCAGTTCTGGCTCATTCAAATTTAAATAATGTTTGTTTGGCGAAGAATTGTGATTTCAAATTTATCTTAGTTTAAAAATGTGGAATTCATTTTTCAAAATTAGTAATTTGTTATTGATAAGCGTTATGTTTTCATCGCATTTGAATATTTTTTGCCATCATGGATACGTTAAAAATTCGAGTAATATTCGAAAACTTTGGCTGGCAATGACGAATTAAATGCGATTTTGAAAGCTCGTGATACTTAATCTACTGCTGAATTAGCAGCAGCTTTCGAAGCTAGCATCAAGACAATTTTGGTCAATTTGCGTCGAGTTGGAAAGATAAAATGCTTGACAAATATGTGAACGACGAACTCAATGATCGCCAGCATGAATTAAAACAAAAATGGATTCTGTTTGACAATTGCAAGCACCAGCAAGTTGGTTGTATCTTGAATCAACCCCTAAATAATGTCCTAAACGAAAAAATACTCATAGAAAAGTGATGGTCACTGTTTGGTCGTATAGCGCCTGTGTGCCTCATCACAGTATCTTACCAAACTGAAGAACTGAACACAATGATGGAGAAGCTCGCACGTCTCCAACCAGCTTTGGTAAATCGCTAATCCCCGCTGCTCCTGCACGACAACGCGCGACCTCATACTGCATAATAAACGGTCTCCAAGTTACAATAGCTGAGGTTGGAAGCACCCCGCCAAAAAAAAAAAAATAAAAAAGTGAAAAAGTGAGATGCAGATATTGCTGATTTTATAATAACAAACATCGCAAATTATTTATTACCAACAATATAATAATAATAAAATCTACTACTATTACTACTTTTATTGCATACTACAAAAATTTACTAGAACCTACATATGACGTTTGCTAATAATGAGTATATTATGTCTGTTTGGTGGCAGCTGTAAATAATATTTAAATACGTTTTTGTATATTGAGAACATGAATTCTGTATTTTTTTCTAAAAACTAATAACGATGTCAAACTACGCAGTGGGGGTGGTAAATCGTTCCAGCATTTTGAGGCTGCGTATCTAAAGCTACCCCGAAATAACTGAATACGACAGCTTGGAACTTTAAAAGACCACTTAGACCGCCTTGTTTGATATTTTTGCGTCTCACAGGAGTTGTCAAGTTTATTTGCGAGATAGGGTGGAGTACGATATTTTAATAAATTAAATAATAAACAAGCCATATGCAGATTGCGTCTACCTTTCATTTTTATCATATTAGCACTGTTAAGAAAATGTGTGACATGAATACGGGGTGCTATACTGAAGACAAACCGGGCACATGCGTATTGAACCCTCTGAATAGTGTTTTCTGTTCTAGCGAGTAAGCGAGGACCATAAACAACATCCATGTAGTCAAATTTTGACAGCACCAGAGAATTAGCCAGCTGAATCCTAATACTCGTACTTAGCGAATCCCTAATTTGATAAAGAATTTTTAATCGGTAGAAACAATTTCTTGCGATCTCAGAGATATGTTTTTCAAATTTAGCTCATCATCTACCATTAATCCAAGAATTCAGGCTTCCTTCACCCTATTTACTACTTCACCACTAATCGATATATGCTGTCCCTTATTTACTATGTTTTGTATTTGGTGTTTTGTGCCAAGAATCAAATACTTTGACTTACTTGCGTTAAGTGCTAAAGTATTTGCTGCGGACCATTGAGCTATGCGTGCCAAATCTTCATTGATTTTTTGAAATGCGGAGGAAGTGTCACTAGGTTTACATGAAATATATATCTGAAGATCGTCTGCGAACATGTGATGCTTACAATGTATTAGGTTCTTAATGACGTCAGCGCTATATAGTATAAAAATTAATGGCCCTAAAATTGAGCCTTGAGGAACCCCACGTTTGACTTGTTTCGGTTTTGAATTAAGAATCATACCGTTTTCTGTTTTCAGCTCAACTTGTTGGGTTCTATGACTGAAGTAACTATCAAACCAATTAAGGGTATCTTCGCAAAAACCATAATATTTTAATTTAGCCAATAATAAAGTAATATTTATACAGTCAAATGCGGGAGAAAAGTCTAGTAGCGCTAATATAGTACCCTCCCCGTTATTAGCTGCTCCAAGAATGTCATCTACCACTTCCAAGATTGCTGTTGTTGTACTATGTGATTTTCGAAAACCTGACTGATTTATTGGTAATATATTTTCACTCTCTAAGTAAATACGTAATTCCTCTGCTATTATCTTTTCTAATATTTTTGAAACACATGGTAGTACACTAACAGGTCTTAAATCGTTTGGAGATGTGGGGCACGATATCTTAGGTACATGTCTTACTACAGCAGCTTGCCATGCGGATGGGAAGGTAGTCGTTTCGATAGATTCGTTTATAAGTGAGGTTATAACAGCGAGCGATTGATCAAATGTTAATACAAGCATATCTAATGAAATTCCATCTAAACCTATTGCATTTGATTTGAGACTCCTTATGATTCTTAGCACATCACTCTCATTCACTGTTTTAAGTCTAAATATAGCAGAACTAAAGCGATGGTTTTGAAAGTAGGTTACTTCAGATAACGATAGACTGCTGTTATTGGGTAACTTTAAAAAGTGCTCGTTTAAAAGGTCTGGATTTGTAAAAATGTGGGTTGGGAGAACTGTTTTTTCTTTAATTCTTACATTCTTTTTTATATGTTTCCAGAGTAATTTAGGATTGTTCTTGTTGTTGTTAACATAATAATCAAAATAAGCACATTTTTCACGTTGAATCGCTTTTTCTACAACGCGTTTCATTTCTTTATAAAATACAAAATGACTGTCAAGTCCGCTTTTTTTGGCTCTTTTATATGCTTCATCTCGACGACTCATAAGTTGCAATATATTATATATTATCCAAGGATATTGTTCGATTTTTATCCTTTTAACTTTAATTGGCGCGTGAATTTCAAATAACTGAATTAAAATAGAATTGAGGGAACTCAGCATAATATTTACATCCGTAATTGAGATTAAATTCTTCCAATCAATATTAACTAGATCCGAGTGAAATGCATCCTTATTTATGAAATTAAGTGGTCTGCTATTTACTAAGATAGGTCTTGGTTTATTTATCGTGATATTTAATAGACATGTAACAAACGCGTGGTTGCCTAAGTTGTATATATAATCCACCGTAACCTCGTATTTTTCGATGTCAGTGCATATTAGATCGATTATAGTTTCACTGTGCGATGTAAAATGTATATATTCCGTTACACATTGGTTCAATTTAAAACATGTTAAAAACGTTTGCAACTTTTTAAAATCACTTGAATACATATTAGTTTTAGAATAATTAATATTAAAATCACCTAGTAAAATTATATTGTGACTCCAATTAAATGTTTCCAATAAGATTTATAATGCGTCTATAAATTCATCTGTAGGAAGCCAAAGTGGCTTATACGCAGTTCCGCAAACAATTTTCTTACCAGATATAGTAAGTCCGAGCCACAACTGTTCAACCTGCGGTGAAGGTGGGTGCGCAAGAACGCGTGCGGTTATCCCACGTCGGATATAGAATCTGACTCCACCTCCGCGGGCACGCACACTCGGTGAGCGAGGTATGTGTCGCAGTCGGTAACCGGGCACAGCGGGAGCGCGACCCTCCTCACCTGTCCGCAACCACGTTTCGTTGATTGCCATTACATCAACATCATGACGAGACATAGCTGCTAGAAATTCGTAATGACGTGTACCTAACGACCCAGCGTTTAATAGCCCAACTTTAAATTTGCCTTTGTTATTATATTTTATGTTTGTTTAAAAAACATAATACTTCAAACAGTAATGTGCACATAATAATAAAATCCACCACCACTGAGTAATTTGTTAAATTTTGAGTAAAGCAGTAGAGAACAGTTTTTTTATATATTTGTAGGGTTAAACAACGTAGCCTTCGAAAATAATATTAAATACAGACATAATATACTTATAATATCTATATCATTATATGTGTTAATAGAACATAGAATTAACTCAGATACTGCGACGGGGCTTTTAAAAGACCCGAAAAAATTATTAAAAATACCCTCAAGTTTCGAGTTGTTAAAATGAATTCTCTAAGATATTTGCACTGTCAGGTTACTTAGTACCTATCCGTGTATGATTTCATGCGGTGTTGTTTACAACTGGACACTTGTTTATTTAAAGTTTTTGTGTCATTGAAGACTTAGGAGTATTAGTGTCATGATGTCTGGACAAAGGTAAGCTTTTATCATTTATATATCTGGATGTTGTTGCTAATACATTTTGATATTTAATTTTAGATATATAATCTACAATATCAGGTTATCTATTTGTTTTGGTGCAACAAAAACTCATTCCTTTTTCACGTTTCAAATTGATGGCCTTTTAAAAGTCCCGTCGCAATATGGGGGTCTATAATATTATTGTTTTCTTTTTAGCACGCGACCTTTGAGAGCACTCACTCTCAACGATATAGTTGATGAATTAGAGCGATGTGAGGATGATGATTTGTTGCCAACTCAAATTACAATTTTTCTACCTGAGAACGCTAATGCCGACGTCACAGATGAGGATTCTGGAGATGAAGAATTTGTTGCATTGCAAAATCTACCAGGTAAAATATTTGTTTTCGGGTTGATATTTAATTGTATCAATGATTCTATCTTGTTTTATTTATATGGTTGCAATATTTATATCTGTTTTTTATAGGCTCTCAACTACGAGCTCCAGCCGAGGTCACTTTTCATATGAGTTCCGACGAAGAAGATGATGTACCTTTGTCAAGTTTGTCAAAAAGAAGACGCACGATGGATTTGACTTTAGAAGATAGTGACGCCGTACCTTCTTGTACTTCAGATGTGTCAACTAATTCTACATTTGTTCAGCCTACAGTTCCCCGAAACCAAACCTATAGATGGAAGAATCGTCATATTCCAAACCATTTCAATCAATGGAATGACGAACAAGGTCCAAAAAACTTACAATCACCCTTATATTATGTCGACTACTTGTTCAACAACAATGTTATTGAATTACTAGTGCGATATACCAATTTGTATGCAGGACAGAGGAATAAAGTGGGCAAAGTAACTGTTTCTGAAATGAAGTGTTTCTTGGGCATCCTTATGTACAGCGGGTATGTAGTAGTACCCCGTAGGTTTATGTATTGGGAGACATCGACAGATGCCGACTTTAGGATTGTGCACAACGCTATGTCAAGAGATCGTTTTACTTTTATTATGTCAAATCTCCACTGCTGTGATAATACAGTTCTTGGTGATTCTCCTGACAAATTCGCTAAGTTGAGACCTCTGTTTGACGAGTTAAATAAAATCTTTACTGAAATGGCTCCGCTAGAAGAGAACTACAGCATAGATGAGGCTATGGTTCCATACTATGGACGTCACAGTTGCAAACAGTTTATACGTGGCCAAGCAATTCGTTGGGGGTATAAACTGTGGGTTGGTGCTACAAGATTAGGCTACGTGATTTGGTTTGATCTTTACCAGGGAAAATCTTCAACCATTGCAGAAGGTTACAAACAGTTTGGTCTAGGTGGGAGTGTGATTTTGGAGTTTGCTGATGTTCTACAAGGTCGTGATCCAACATTGCCATTTCATTTATTCTTCGACAATTATTTTTCCTCTATTCCTCTACTGCATGAACTTAGTAATAGAGGTCTAAGAGCCACTGGAACTATTCGTGAAAACAGAACGTCCAAGTGTCCTCTCGAGTCTAACAAAGATTTCAAAAATACTGATAGAGGTTCATTTGTATTCAAATCCAGTTTGCCTACCAATATTTTGGTTTGCAAGTGGAATGACAATAGTGTCGTTACTGTTGCATCGAATATTGAAACTGTGGAGCCCCTGCAAAAAGTCAAGAGATTTTCGCAAGAACTAAAAAGATTTGTACATATTGACCAACCGTCGGTTATAAGAAAATGCAATGAAAATATGGGAGGTGTCGATAGATCCGATCCAAACATAGGGTTGTATCGGACTTCTATTCGTGGCAAGAAATGGTATTTTTCACTGTTTTGTCACACCTTAGATATGGCTGTGCATAATGCATGGCAACTTTACAAGCGAGACGGTGGAGAACATGATCATCTCACTTTTCGTAGACTACTGGCGAAAGGTTTGCTCGAAAGCTACAAAAAAGCGATAAGAGGGGACCATGTCCCACAGGTAGATCTCATCTTGAATCATCTCGATATGATGGGGTTGATCACTTGGTCCAGTACAGCGCTCTCCAACTAAGATGCAAAGTTTGCAAAGTTAAAAGTTTTTTTATTTGCCAAAAGTGTAAGATTCATTTACATCCTAAGAACTGTTTCCTTGAATATCACACTAAAACTCAGTAAAGTTAGTGAACTGTACTGACTTTTAATGTGATATACTTAGTGAAGTGCTGTTGTTTTATTGTGAGACATCATATCACATAACTTGCTATACCTATATCTATTTTCTTTTGTATAGTTAAAATTTACCGTAATAATAAAAAACTAATATACTCGTAATAACAGTTTGTTTTATTATTAGACCGCCACATACATGTAAACAATCCCCATATTACGACGGGACTTTTAAAAGCCCACCCTTTTCCGGCTTTTCTGAAAACATGTAATTTTTTTTACTATTTTTCCTCGTTATTATGAGTCATTTTAACTATCATATTCGAATATCACCAAGATCGAAAACAAAAAATAGTTACAGTAACATCTGGGTTAATGTGAAACCCATAATGCAGTTTTGATAATAAACATAGGGTACATAGAAAACAATAAATAACTTACGTAACGTACTTCGTATTCGCTTATATTGATAAACAATTGTACTTGGTAGACATAATATTATAACATAAAAATATATAAGTTTAACTAATTTTATATAAAATTCATTTTGGTATGATGGGACTAATTGGCTCTGAACCAAAAACACGGTTTAAGTCATCTATACCCCTAATACGATACGATGGTGACCCACTTTCTCGACGTGCAAGCACCCTGCCTTCTCGAGTCCAAATATAACGCCATCCCTTTTTACGGCCCTCTTCGCGGGCACTATAGAACAGAGATCGATTCCATTTAGATAGACGTTCGTTTACGTAGAACTTACGGATTTCGCCACGCAGTCCTAGTCCGCTGGTGTCGACGCCGCGACGCACGCGCGTCGCTCATAGGAGCGCGTCGCGTACGGAACGGCGCGCAAGGCGCACGACAATGGTACGCGGACGTGGTTGTCGCGGTGACGCCTCTCCCTCATACAACGCTACTGCACCACCTACACGTCGCATACCCACTCTCTCACAGCTCACTACGTCACGATCGTCCAATTCCACTCCTATTTTTTTTTGCACAGGCTGTTACGATGTGCATAGTGCTCTCCCCACAGTCCTCCGGGATTCCGGATATTTCTATATCGTTCCCCAAGAGGTCTTGATCTCGCTCACGCAGGTCGGATTTTAGCTGATGGATAGTTTTTTCGAGTTCGCCCATGTTAGTTATGCTATGATCGGGTTTGGCCTGTTTTTCAATAATGTCTATACGTGTTTCTAAGTTGCCTATTCTTTCGTCATATGATCTTAAGAGAGCCTTAAGGTCCTGAACCTCCTGGCAGAAGGTTCGTAGCTCACTTTTGGTCTAACATACGCAATTCCATGGCCAGATATTTATTGGCATCCAAAGAAGTGGTATTATCCACAGCAGGTATATTAATCTGCTCAGTATTCGTGGGTTTGTCCATTTCCATCTGAATTGATTTATTCATGCTACGTACTGGCGTATTTTGATTATTACCTTTTGGCATATTAACTACACAGTCAGGACATGTCCAGATTTTGGGTATTGGGTCTTTTGTTTTCATACCTAAACAAGCTTTGTGACACATACTGCTACATACATTACACGTAATGCCATCTATCGCATTTTGGGTCATAAAGCGTCGACATGCACTGCACTTCATTGTGATGTTGTTGATCTTTTATAGATGTCGTTATCGTTACTATTAACAGATGTAGATAAATTGACTTTAGTTAGTATAAATGTAAATTTATTCATAAAATTATTCTGTATTTAAACACTCTGCTATGCGTATGTTATTCACCGTTTTAATATCAATATCTGTAGTTTGAACATCGGAAGTCGTTTTCGATTGTTTGTAAATAACAGTCGGTATATGAAAAATAACTATTATCTTCCAACAAAAACGAAACTTACTTTATTTAGCAATACTTGTATATTTGAACCTTTTTAATTCAAACACACACAATTTTAACACAAATAATATTTCACTAATTTTATCCAAAGAATGTAACTTTATGCTATTTTTAATGCAATTATTGAAGAGCTACTTGCCGTTAGCACAACGACCGTAACGTCACTCTCTCTTAATTCAATTTCATACAAACCTCTTGACCTGTTGTACTTGCTATCCTTGAAGAAGAGGTGCGACTCTTTAATTACATTGTCATATAAAAAATATTTATATGACATAGAAAACTCACCCTCTAAGAATCCTAGACTGTTATGGTCGTACATGAAACATAAAAAATCTAATAGTAGTAATTTCCCCTCTATAATGAACTATGAGAGCGAGACGGCTGATTCTGGTAGAGATATAGCTAATCTGTTTGCCACTTGCTTCATGTTAGCTTATAGTGTGCCCTCAACTGCTACAACACAAGTGGTTCTCCCACCAGTGGTGATTAGCACTTAGAACAATGGAATTTTATTTTCACTGCGACAAATTGAACTTACCCTATATCATCTTGATCCCGCAAATGGTGCTGGTTCTGATAGGATACCTTCGGTGTTTCTGCTTCGATATACAGAGTATTTGTCATATCCGCTTTCATTGATATTGAATGAATCATTGCGTCTAGGATAATTTCTATCAGTTTGCAAGAGAGCCCTTATTGTGCCAGTATTTAAGTCTGGTGATGACAAACTAATAAAAAACTACGGACCAATTTCAGTGCTACTAATCATTGCTAAGTTATTCGAATCACTTCTTTGTGCTATTTTTTTCTGGCTCATTAAACATTTTATCACGGCTCGACAATTTGGGTTCGTGAGGAATCGTTTAACTGCGTCGAACCTTGCTGAATTCGTGTCAGACATTAGTCAGTCAGTAGACAAGAACAAGCAAGTCTTCACTATTTACACCGACTTTAGCAAGGCTTTTGACAGAGTGGACCATAGTATTTTGCTGTCAAAACTGGCAGAGTATGGCTTCGGGAATGGATTGCTTAAGTGGTTTTCTTCTTATTTATCAGGTCGAGTAGCAAGTGTAGTCCTGGAAGGTTTTACTTCTGATTCACTGCCAGTTCTTTCAGGTATACCTCAAGGTTCTCATCTTTTCCTTACCCTATTTAACATCTTTATAAATGATATAGTCTCGGTTTTAAAATACTCAAAGGTCTATCTTTTTGCAGATGGCTTAAAACATTTGTAGAGAAATCAACTGAGCCACTGATATTGTGCTTTTTCAAGAGGATGTTGATAATCTGGCAATTTGGGTCGAACAAAACCGAATGAAACTAAATGTTGATAAATGTAATTTTATTAGATTCTCACGGCACAGGTTGCAAGCATCACCTTCGTACCACATCAATGGTAAACAACTTAATGAGGTAGATTCTATCCAGGATCTAGGCGTTATTTTGGATAAAAATCTTTGATTTTACAAAAACATTAAGGACATAACAACTAGGGCCTTCAAATTGCTAGGATTAGTAATTCGTAACTGTAAGAAGCTAAAACTAGCCACTAAAATTTTATGATATAACGCATACGTTCGTTCGATTTTGGAGTATTGCAAGCCCAGTTTGGTCACCAAACTTCGAAGTATATGTCAAGCGACTAGAACGTGTGCAGAAAAAAAATATGGCATGTCTCATTTCAATCAGGATAGACTTTCAAAATTTAAAATGAAAAGATGAAAAATTGGAGGCTTATACTAGATCATTTGTTTTTATATAAAATTGTAAGAGGTGGTCTGGATTGCCCTAGACTGTTGGGGCAGCTTCGGCCTAATACACCATATAAAATCTCGCGAAAAGGGAAATACACACCAATTTCTACCAAGGGATCCAAAAGCAATCTCGGCCATCACGCGATCATGAACAGGCTGCAACGACAAAACAATGAACTCCAGAAAAAACGGACGTAGACATTTTTTCAAATCATCATCATCACCATCATTACAGCCCTTCACAAGTCCACTGCTGAACATAGGCTTCCACCAAGGAATGCCACAAAGCACGGTCCTGAGCCACCTGCATCCATCGACTTCCTGCATATTTTACCAGGTCATCACTACATCTAGTTACATCGTCCGCCGGTACGAGGCCGCCACTCAATAACCTTTTTTACCCAACGGTTGTCGGTTCTTCGAGTTATATGACCGGCCCATTGCCACTTTAGCTTACTAATCCGCTGGACTATGTCGGTCACTCTGGTTCTACTGCGGATATCTTCATTTCTAGGTTTATCACGCAGAGAAACTCCGAGCATAGCCCTCTCCATAGCTCGCTGAGCGACCTTGAGCTTCCTCATCCGGCCAGCAGTGAAGGACCACGTCTCAGTACCATAGGTCATTACTGGCAACACGCACTGTTTGTACAGTCTTGTTTTCTAGTTTTGAGGTATACCTGACGAGAAGATGTGCCGTAATTTCCCGAACGCTGCCCAACTGAGTTGAATCCGTCGATTGACCCCTCGGTCGAAGTTAGACTTGCCTAGTCGGACTATTTGTCCAAGGTTAACATACTCGTCAACAACTTCGAGCTTAGTGCTCCCAACAGTTACGGCATAGGTGTGACATGGACATTAAACATGATATATGTTTTAACCATGTTCATCTTGAGACCTATCCGTTGGAAATCACTATTGAGGTCATTGAGCATAGTGCTTAGGTCCTCCAGCGATTCTGCCATAAGGACTATATCGTCGGCAAATTGAAGGTGAGTGATGTACTCGCCATTGATTTTAATACCGTATCCTTTCCAGTCCAGAAGCTTGAAAACTTCTTCGAATGGAGCGGTTAAGAGTTCAGGGATATCATGTCACCCTGTTTTACACCTCTCTGCAATGAATAGGTTTCGTACTCTGGTTCTGTATTCGGATAGCCATCGTAGCCATACTGTACAAACACTTCAGCACTTTGATATACCGACAGTCATCGCTGAAGGGACTGCAGCACCGACCAAATTTCGACGGAATGAAAGGCTTTCTCATTGTCCACATACGCCAGACATAGTGGCAAATTGTTATCCTCGGACTTGTGTACAATTTGCCGAGAGTATGTATGTGGTCTATAGTGTTACATAGGCTGCAATAAAAGTATCTGGAATGGAATATTTCCACTGTTCCTGTCATATTAAAATCATTTTAATTGAAAATTCCTTGGTTTTTTAAAATTAAATACCATTTATTTATTTAAAAAAAGATTCTCGGTCCTGTCACAAGGTTTTGTCAAACTCGTTTAATCGTTGAGAAAATGGAATTGACTCGAGAAAATTCAAGAGCGATGATTTATTATGACTTTCGAGTGATTTAACACAAAAACAGTGTGTTGAACGGATGATTTCTGCATTTGGTGATGAAGCCCCATCCAAAACCACAATTTATCGCTGGTTTGCTGAATTTCAACGTGGACGTGTCAAGCTCAGTGATGATCCCCGTCAAGGTCGTCCAAAAACTGCATTCACCCAAGAAAACGTTGATGTTGTACGTAAGCTGATTGAGGAAGATCGACATGTGACATACCGCGAAATTCAAGAAACTTTCGACATTGCCATGAGTCAAATACAAATAATCTAGCATGAACAATTAGGTGTAAAAAAGTTGTTTTCCTGATGGATACCGCATTCGCTCTGTAAAGAGCAAAAAGGGGCTCGCGTTACTTGGTGCGTCAGAACTCTCGAAAGATTCCACGCAGGATCCTCAAATGCTGTACACAACATCGCATCAGGTAACAAATCCTAGATATACGCGTACGAACCCGAAACACCAAACCAGTCACGAATTTGGGTGTTCGAAAATGAGTTAAAGCCAACAAAAATTGTTCGTTCACGGAGTGTTGCAAAAAAAAATGGTAGCCACGTTTGTCTCCAAAACCGGCCATGTTACGACTATTCCTCTTGAGGGACAAAGTACGGTTAATGCAGAATGGTTTGCTAGCATTTGTGTGCCACAGGTCGTTTCTGAACTCAGTAAAGAGAACTGCAACCGCCGCATCATCCTCCATCACGACAATACGAGTTCTCACACCGCACACAGAACAAAAGGGTTTTTAGAGCAAGAAAACAGAACTATTAGACCATCCGCCGTACAGCCCCGACCTAAGCCCTAATGATTTCTATACTTTCCCTAAAATAAAGAATAAATTGCGTGGGCAGAGATTTTCATCACCTGAAGAAGCTGTGAACGCCTACAAAACGGCCATTTTGGAGACCCCAAGTTCCAAATGGAATGGTTACTTCAATGATTGGTTCCATCGTATGGAAAAATGTGTCAAATTTCGAGGATAATACTTCAAAAAGCTATAAATACATTTTTAAATAGTAATGTTGATTCCCGAAATTTTCAGTGCCGCCGTAAAGGCTTTTCGAAAACCGGCTTGTTCGGGAGGCTGGAAGTCGTCAAGTCTGCGTGCGAGACGATTCGTGATGACTCTCGAAAACAGCACGTAGACGCGGCTCAGAAGGGAAATCGGTCTGTAGTTCTTCAAGAGAGCGTTGTCACCTTTCTTGAAGGATAAGACCACCGCACTTCTGCTCCACGCCTCCGGTGTAGTGCTACCATGGAGGACGGAATTAAAGAGCTTCTGAAGGTGTTCAAGTACTGGTTTTCCACCCGCTTTCAGAAGCTCCGCTGTAAATCCATCCTCGCCTGGGGCCTTGCCGTTTTTAAGGTGCTGGAGAGCCATTCTAACCTCGCTCATACTGACATCCGGGATATCATCGGAATAGTGTCGGATAAGACTCGCTCTTGTATCGTTACTCATACTTACGTGTGGCTCCAACGATGATGTATACAACTGCCCATAGAACCTCTCAATCTCACTCAAAATCTCAGGTGTCCTGGAAACGACGCCGCTGCACTCGGTCTCCAGCTTCGACAGATCGCTCTTTCTGGCAGACAGAGCTCTAGCAAAGACTTCGGAGCACTGGTTCCGTTTGATCACTTCTTTAAAATGAGCACTATTAAAGTTGCGTGAGTCCCGCCGCATGCATTTGAGATCTGTCTGTTCAGTTGCCTGTATGCTGTCAAATTAACTGAAGACTGCAGCTTCATATCCCGTTTAACAGCCATGGGATTAAGAGTGTGATCGGAGAATTTTTGTGTTCTTCTGCGGCGCGTCTTGCAAAACTTAGCTCCGACTGCATGGAGAGTTTCCACGAGCTTGTCATTCATAACGTCCACTGCATTGCAATCTTCTAGGTACTGAAGACGGTTTTGTAGTTTGAGCTAAAAGGTTTCGAGACTTTGGATTAGAGCACGAGGGGGACGGATCGTTGACTTCATTAGACGCTACCTCTCCAACTTAACGTTATGTTCAGTTTGCCTCTCACCATTCGGTGATCGCTGCCGGTTTTTACCCTCGCGATCACTGAGACATCACTGAACAGTTGTCGTCTGGTCGTCATAATGAAGTCAATCTCATTTTTTGTCGAACCGTCGGGGCTCGACCAGGTCCACTTCCTGTGGGTCCGCTTTTGGAAAAAAGAGTTCATAATAAAGAGCCCCTCTTTCTCCATGAAGTCTGCCAGTTGCTGGCCACTTGGGTTCCGTTGCCCTATTCCGTAATTCCCTACTTTCAGATCATTGTTCTCTCTTGTGCCTAGTTTTGCGTTGAAGTCTCCCATTAACACCGTATAGTGGGTTTTGGAGGAATGCATGGCTCTAAAGATATCCTCATACATTTTCTCCACCTCCTCATCGGGGTGTGCCGAGGTTGGTGCGTAAACCTGTATGACCTTCAGCGAATACCGTTTGGTGATTCTGAGTATAAGGTACACAACCCTCGTCGACACACTCCCATTCTTTACAACGTTGTTAACGAGAGAATTGTGGACCATAAATCCAACACCTCCTTGGGACAGATGGTCGCCCTCCCGGTGATAGAACAAATTGCCGGATTCAAGGTTTACCGTGTCCTCCCCCTCTCTTCGGACTTCGGATAATCTAATGACATTCCAGCGCAACTTGTCTATCTTTTTCCAGCTGCAGGATCTTCTCGTCAGTCCTCAGGGTGCGTGCGTTATAAATTGCCAGATCGAATCGTCGTAGGTGGCAACCGAACCTCCACCGGAGATTCTTAGCATCCCCTGCCCCGCCGTTACCATAGTCGCCACCGTAGCCAGGAAAAGCGGAATCGCCGGGGACTGGGGGCTGTTTATTAACGTATATTGCCATAGCTGCCACGCTTGGCGAGCGGGTTGGCAATCGCAGTTTTTTATTGTTGTTTTGCTGTTATCAGAAAGATGCTGCTGCCCATCCTCTGCCTCAGCCTCTGTAGCCTTTTACGACACCCACGGGAAGATATGGGGTAGTGAGTATTCTTACCCGCCACCACACGGGGCGGGTAAGATTACTCACTTTAAATAACTTCTCTAAATTCAAAAAGTTACTTCTACGAGCAAGTTTAAGTACCGAAAAATTTTGGATTAGTTTAGTTTTTTTTAATGTTTTATTATATTTTCAATAAACATTAAACACTCAAGTCGCACACTTGCAAGTCTTGGCAGCCTTTAATTGAATCTGCACTTAGCTTAGATCTTGGATGATAGCTTAATAATTAAATTTATCTGGTGTAAGATTTGTTGCCTGTCCTTAATAAAAAAATAGACAATCGCAATTCAAAAGTGGACAACAAAACAACCGACTCTGACGAACCAAAAGCATATGTAAAAATATTTTTTTCTTTCAACCCGATAATATCTGCAAAATGCCGCAAGAAAAGTAATAGCTTGCAAAATGTAACCGAGAATTCGCATCCCTTCTTTATCTTTTTTTGCCTCTCCCATTTAAAAAGGGGGGGGGGTGGTTACCAGATCTCTCAATTTGGGTACTGCTTCCCATTACTAGTTGAATATCTTACGCCTGGCTTAGAGAGACTATTATACTACATCTATGGAAAGCCATAAGATCTGTTTGGTATATTCCAATTTCGCCTTTTATAAAGTTCTTCAGATCTAGCATTATTCTAGGCGACCAGTCTGTGTGCAATAGCATTGCAGTGCAAGAGTTTGTACAAGCATAAGTTTATTCTCTATTCTCTCACTCTTTTGGTCTGATGGATACGGAAATCCGACACGACCAGAGAGAGGCTAAGGGCTTCTTGTGCTTTCCGAGGCACGAGGTTAAAACACCGCCAGCTTCTTGACTCCAGACTACTACTGATAATTACTTACTTGAAGTTTTAATTAACAATTTCACTGGTAACGCTGGCGAACTCCATTTTTTTGCGGACTGTTAAATTATTGAAAAGCACTTAGACCCGAGTCTCAAAAAATTGTTTACAATTTGCAACTTGTAAATAGCACGTGCAGAGATGCGATTGCATCACGCCACTCCATATAAACGTTTGGCTTCTAAATCTGATCACTCCATAAAATTTGGTAATCGTACTCTTTGGTCTTTCTCTGAAAGTTATTTTATCGCTTATCTTGTATATTTCAACTTAATGCCGTTCATATTTAATAACTGAATAGTTAAAAATGGTGTTCGTTGTTAAAAAGTGAGTACGCAAAGGAGTTTACTGATTATTTCCAAACAGTTTACGGAGATGCAGCTCTGCATCTGTATGTAACTGCCGCTGCTCAAACAGCGCTTGTACTAAGTGCACTTAGTACAGTTGTCTCTTAGCGACGGGCGTGCGGCCCTAGCGAGACTTAAGCCCAAACAGTCGGTAGGTCCAGACGGTGTGCCCCCTTATATTGTTAAGGACTGTAGGATGGTACTAGCTCGCCCTCTTCTACATATGTTCAAAGTCTGTTTACGTTATCACTCGTATCCTGACGGTTGGAAGCTGACTAGGGTAAATCTGATTTCAAAGGGTGCTCTGAGCTCAGATATTAATGAATACAGACATGTAGCGGTGCTGTCAACGTTTGCGAAGGTCTTCGAGTCAGCATTGTTTCTGCATTTACTCGCAGGTTAACGTACAAATAACAATAAGTTAACGATGCACAGTATGGTTTACTGACGGGCCGCAGCACAAATTTCAACTTGATGTGCTTCATGAATCACTTAGCAACAGCTCTTGATTCAGAAGCCGGTGCCCAGCTGTACGTAGCCTATTTCGATTTTAGGAAGGCTTTCGATAGTGTGGACAATCACGTCTTGTGGAGGAAATTCGCAATGGCTAGTTTCACTCCAGACCTGTTGCAGTTCTTTTCTAATTATTTAGGGAACCGCAGGCAATTCGTGGACTACGCTGGCTACACCTCAAACTAGTATCGAGTAGTCGGAGTCGTTCAAGGTTACTCTCTTTTCGTCTGTGAGAATTCACTTTGGGTCCGTTAGAATTTATCATTATGATAAATGACCTTCCAGAGGTGGTGAGAGACGCGGGTTGTTTACTCTGTACGGATGATCTCAAATTATTCCTGAGGATTACTTCCGACGAGGATTGCGACCGCTTACAATGCGATATTTATCGGGGGGTGGTGTGGAGTCGGGAGAATAAATTGCTGTTTAATATATCAAAATGCAATGTGATGTCTTTCACACGCTCGAGGACCCCGATTCATTTCAAATACCTCATGGAAGGGGAAGTCGTCATTCGCGTTGTCTGTATACGGGATTTTGGCGTCTTATTTACCGAGGACGTGATATTTCGTAATCATATTGTACAGGTGTGTAGAAAGGCATTTAAAACCTGGGCTTCATAATCCGTGAAACGCATAACGTCCTTAACACTGCCGCCGTGAATTCATGATACTATAATATTTGAAGGAATTCGGAAATTCTGGAATCACTGCGGTTCCTCGTGCCTAATCCTAGGCTGCAATGGGGGCTGAGGACATGGTTGCTAGACCTACAAGTTGCTTGTACAAATATCTTAAAGTATGCAGCGGTACTGTGTAGTGGCAGTTAAGAATATCCACTACGCAATATCTTCCGGTGGGTGTCGTAAGAGGCGACAGTAAATGGGCAGCAGCATTTTCCTGATAACAGCAAAATTACAATAAAAAAACTGCGATTGTCAACCCGCTCGCCACGCGTGACAACTATGGCAAATACCCCCCGGTAACGAAAAGACAGCCCCCAGTCGCTGGAGGCCCCGCTAGTCCTGACTACGGTAGCGACTATGGTAATCGTGGGGCAGAGCGTGCTAAAAATCTCCGGTGGATGTTCGGTTGCCACCTAAGACGACTCGAACTGGCAACATACAACGCTCGGACCCAGAGGACTGACGAGAAAATCCTGGATCTAGAAGAAGAGATAGACAAGTTACGCTGGCATGTTATAGGAATATCCGAGGTCCGAAAAGAGGGGAGGACACGGTAATCCTCGAATCCGGCAACTTGTTCTATCACTGGAAGGGCGACCATCTTTCCCAAGGAGGTGTCGTATTTATCATCCACAAGTCTCTCGTTAACAACGTTATAAAGATTGGGAGTGTGTCGAAGAGGGTGCGTACCTTATACTCAGAATCACCAAACGGTATTCGCTGAAGGTCATGCAAGTTTATGCACCAACCTCGGCACACCCCAATGAGGAGGTGGAGGAAATGAATGAGGATATCTCAAGAGCCATGCATTCCTTCAAAACCCACTTTACGGTGTTAATGGGACACTTCAATGCAAAACTAGGCACGAGACAGAACGGTGACCTGAAGGTAAGAAAATTTGGAATAGGGCAACGGAACCGAAGGGGCCAGCAGCTGACCGACTTCATGGAAAAAGAGGGACTCTTATTGATGAAATCTTTCTTCCAGAAGCGGCCCCACAGAAAGTGGACCTGGTCGAGCCCCGACTGTTCAACAAAAAATGAGATTGACTTCATTATGACGACCAGACGACAACTGTTCAGTGATGTCTCAGTGATCGCGAGTGGGAAAACTGGCAGCGATCACAGAATGGTGAGAGACACACTGAACCTAAATGTTAAGTTGGAGAGACTAATGAAGTCAACACTCCGTCCCCCTCGTGCTCTAATCCAAAGTCCCGAAACCTTTCAACTCAAGCTACGAAACCGTTTTGAGTGCATAGAAGATAGCAATGCAGTGGATGATATGAATGACAAGGTCGTGGAAACTGTCCATGCGGTCGGAGCTAAGTTCTGCAAGACCCGCCGCAGAAGAACACAAAAACTCTCCGATCACACTCTTAATCTCATAGCTGTTAGACGGGAGATGAAGCCGCATTCTTCAACAGATTTGACAGCATACAGGCAACAGAACAGAGAGATCTCCAAATGCATGCGGCGAGACTTACGCCACTTCAATACAACTTGTATTGAAGAATCGATTGAGCGGATCGAAGGCTTCAAAGTATTTTCCAGAGATTTGTCTGCCAGAAAGAGCCATCTGCCAAAGCTGAAGACCGAGTGTGGCAGCATTGTTTCCAGGATACCTGAGATTTTGACTGATATTGATAGGTTCTATGGGCAGCTGTACACGTCACCGTTGGAGCCACATGCAAGTGTGAGTAACGATCCAGGAGCGTCTTATTCGATACTATTCCGAAGATATCCCGCACGTTAGTCTGAGCGAGGTTAGAATGGCTTCAAGCATCTTAAAAACGGAAAAGCCCCCATTGAGGATGGAATTACAGCGAAACTTCTAAAAGCGGGTTGAAGCTCTATAATTCCGTCCTCCAATGTGGGACTACACCGGAGGCGTGGGGCAGAAGTGCGGTGGTCTTGTTCTTCAAGAAAGGCGACAACACTGTCTTGAAGAACAACAGACCGACTTCCACTTTACGTGCTGTTTTCGAGAGTCATTACGAATCGTCTCGCACGCAGACTTGACGACTTCCAGCCTCCCGAACAAGCCAATTTCTGAAAAGGATTTAGTACCACAGACCACATACAAACCCTTCGGCAAATTGCACAGAAGACAGAAGAGTATAATCTGCCACTTTACCTTGCGTACGTCATCATCATCCTTACAGCCCTTCACAAGTCCACTTCTGGACATAGGCCTCCACCAAGGAATACCACAAAGCACGGTCCTGAGCCACCTGCATTCATCGACTTCCTGCATTTCTTACCAGGTCATCACTCCATCTAGTGGGGGGACGCCCTACACTTCATCCGCCGGTACAAAGCTGACACTCAAGAACTTTTTTCACCATCGGTTGTCGGTTCTTCGAGCTATATGCCCAGCCCATTGCCATTTCAGCTTATTAATCCGTTGGGCTATGTCGGTCAATCTGGTTCTACTGTGGATATCCTCATTTCTAAGATTATCACGCAGAGAAACTCCGAGCATAGCCCTCTCCATAGCTCGCTGAGCGACCTTGAGCTTCCTCATCCGGCCAGTAGCGAAGGTCATCACTAGCAACACACACTGGTTGTACAGTCTCGTTTTCATGTTTTGAGGTATACCTGACGTGAAGATGTGGCGTAATTTCCCGAACGCTGCCCAACCGAGTTGAATCCGTCGATTGACCTCTCGGTCGAAGTTGGACTTACCTAGTCGGACTATTTGTCCCAGGTAAGCATACTCGTCAACAACTTCGAGCTTAGTGCTCCCAACAACTACCGACATAGGTGTGATATGGATATTAAACATGATCTTTGTTTTGTCCATGTTCATCTTAAGACCTATACATTGAGAAACACTATTAAGGTCATTGAGCATAGTGCTTAGGTCCTTTAGCGATTCTGCCATAAGGACTATATCGTTGGCAAATCGAAGGTGAGTGATGTTCACGCCATTGATGTGAATACCGTATCCTTTGCAGTCAAGAAGCTTGAAAACGTCTTCCAATGCAGCAGTGAAGAGTTTCGTGGATATAACGTCACCCTGTCTAACACCTCTCTGTAATTGGATAGGTTTCGTACTCTGGTTCTGTACTCGGATAGCCATAGTAGCCCTATTGTACAAACACTTCAGCACTTCGATATACCGGCAGTCAAATTGGAACCGCTGAAGGGACTGCAGCACCGCCCAAATTTCGACTTTTTCATAGTCCACATACGCCAGACATAGTGGCAAATTGTACTCCTCGGACTTTTGTACAATTTGCCGAAGGGTATGTATGGGGTCTATGATGCTAAAGCCCTTTTGGAGGCTAGAAGTCGTCAAGTCTGCGCGCGAGACGATTCGTAATGACTCTCGAAAACAGCACGCAGATGCGTTTCAGAAGGAAAATCGGTCTGTAGTTCTACAAAAGAGCGTTGTCACCTTTCTCGAAGAACAGGATCACCGCACTTCTGCTCCACGCCTTCGGTGTAATGCCACCATGGAGGACGGAATTAAAGAGCTTCTGAAGGACTTCAAGTACCGGTTTTTCACCCGCTTTCAGAAGCTCCGCTATAATTCCATCCTCGCCTTGGGCCTTGCCGTTTTTAAGGTGCTGGAGAGCCATTTTAATCTCGCTCAGACTGACGTCCGGGATATCATCGGAATAGTGTCGGATAAGACTCGCTGTTGGATCGTTACTCACACTTACGTGTGGCTACAACGATGATGTGTACAGCTGCCCATAAAAGCTCCCAATCTCACGCAAGATCTCAGCTGTCCCGTAAACGACGCTGCCACACTCGGTCTTCAGCTTCGACAGTTGGTTCTTTCTGGCAGACAGATCTCTTGCAAAGACATTGGAGACCTGGTTCCGCTCGATCGCTTCTTCAATACGAGCAGTATCAAAGTTGCGTAAGTCCCGCCGCATGCATTTGGAGATCTGTCTGTTCAGTTGCCTCTATGCTGTCAAATCAACTGAAGACTGCAGCTTCATCTCCCGTCTAATAGCCATGAGATTTAGAGTGTGATCGGATATCGTCTACTTCTTTGCAATCTTTTAGGTGATATGGACTATGAGGAATCCTTTGATTCCGTCGAAATTTGGGCAGAGCTGCAGTCCCTTCAGCGGTGCCAAGTTGACTATCATTTTCTTTAAATATAGGATAGGGTGACAAACGTGCACACAGTCCACCTGATGGTAAGTGGTTACTTTGTCCCACAGACATCTAGATCTATCCTCAATAAAGACTCAAGATGCCGATGCTTTGTCACCCGTGAAGACTAAGATGGAATTCCTCTTCGCCTGTAAAAAGGGTCTCCAGTTCTCTAGACTCAACATACAAAACACAGCAGCGTTAAGCTGCTATTATATATAGCTATTTTACGCTGGTTTTCTGTGAGAGCGCGGTCCTTTTCCAGTCGGGCCGACTCATTCGTGCTACAAATATACTACAAATATAGCTGCAGCATGGCTTTACCACTTTTTAATCGAATTGCTGAAATAATTATTACGATGGCTATACGAGTACATAATCAGAGTACGAAACCTATCCAACTGCAGAGAGGTGTAAGATAGGGTGACGTTATATCCCCGAAACTTTTCACCGCTGCATCGGAAGACGTTTTCAAGCTACTGGACTGGAAAGGATGCGGTATTAATATCAATGGCAAGTTAATCACACCTTTGATTTGCCAACGATAAAGTCCTTATGGCAGAATCGCTGGAGGACCTAAGCTCAATGACCTCAATAGTGTCTCCCAACGGATAGGTCTTAATATGAACATGGACAAAACAAAGATCATGTTTAATGTCCATGTCACGCCTATGCCGGTAGTTGTTGGGAGCACTAAGCTCGAATTTGTTGTCGAGTATGTTCACCTGGGACAAATAGTCCGACTAGGTTAGTCCAACTACGACCGAGAGGTCAATCGACAGATTCAACTCGGCTGGGCAGCGTTCGGGAAACTACGACACATCTTCTCGTCAGGTATACCTCAAAATCTGAAAACTAGATTGTACAACCAGTGCGTGTTACCAGTGATGACTTATAGATCTGAGACGTGGTCCTTCACTGCTGGCCGTATGACGAAGCTCAAGGTCACTCAGCGAGTTATGGAGAGGGCTATGCTCAGCTTTTCTCTGCGTGATAAAATTAGAAATGAGGATATCCGCAGTAGAGCCAGAGTAACCAACATAGCCCAAGGGATTAGTAATCTGAAGTGGCAATGGGCCGGTCATATAGCTCGAAGATCTGACAACCGATGGGGAAAAAATGTCCTTGAGTGGCAGCCTCGTACCGGTAGGCGATGTGTAGGGTTACCCCCCACTAGACGGAGTGACGCCCTGGTAAGACATGCAGGAAGTCTATGGATGCAGGTGGCTCAGGACCGTGCTTTTTGGTATTCCTTAGGGGAGTCCTATGTTCAGCAGTGGACTTATGAAGGACTGTAATGATGATGCACCGGTTGTTCGTGCAGCTAGAATGGTTAACATCGTAGCACAACGATTAGACATATTTTATTATACATTGGCGGAGTTCGAGAGGGTGACATTATACTGTTTTTTTTTACATTAGTGGCCACATTTTTGCATTAGGCTCTACTCCTGTAATAACAATTGTGAGTTAGTAATTAAATAAAATATCAAAAAAACTCAGTCATTACTGGGAGATATTTCTTTTATTTAATTAATTTTTGGAATAATCTTCCTACATATATGTCACAATAATTGTGTACACACAAGTATTAAGATTTACAATGTCTTAACACGTTTTGACATAGATTTATCATTTTTGTATTTTATGTTTAGTCTCTCAAATGAATTATACACGTGTAGAAGAAGTTTGAACATAAAAATCCGCGTTAATGAACTGTTGTATTATTTTCATGGTTCCCGTTTAATTAAGAAGTTTTAATTGCCGCGCTCTGATAAGCTTTACGTAATAGTAGGCACAAATAAATGTACTAAAATATGGAAAAAATGTGATATGAAATGACAGGATCTATTTTTTAAAGAAAGTTGAAAGAATATTATAAATGTTAATCAAAAACAAATGTTATTAAAACTTAATTCAGAAAACCTGCTCTTAATTAATATTGTATGTATAATATGTTTTTATTGGTTGTTAATTCCAAAATCAGTAAAATGTGATCATCTTTTGAGAATGAAAGTAAAATTCTCCTACTTTTTTTATACGTGGGGAAATCCTCATGGATACCAGCCTATCGCGAAAGCGACAGACTGTTTATGTCGGACTCCTACCCGCTAAAACCCCACGGTGTTCATCTCTTCGCTCTTGGTCGGGGCTATGGGAACGCTTTCGCGCACTACCGCAGCCCTGACGGCGATCACGCGACACAGGGTCCGTCCGTAAGTTTTCAGGCAACAAAATTTTTAAGTAGGTGTTAACATTCAATAAAACATTAATAGCACCAGGCCGTTGAAACTGATCATCTGCTAAGCGCATTTGATCTAAATGGCAAATTTACTAACTTATTTATATAATCTACTAACGAATCTGGCCAACTGACCGTAATGGTCGGAACCACTAATGGTTTGATTTGATAATCTTTGTTATCATTAAAACGCGACGATATAATCGCTTTAGGATTCAGGGTCTACTAAACACCAAATAAAACGTTCGTTTTCGTTTATCTATGACTTGTTTTTTCAGTCCCCAATAAAGTAGTTTAGCGCGGGAGTGTACAGTAATCGCGAGAAGTATTACATGAAGGTTATTTAACATTTTCCGCCGCATTAGAATTATGAACGACAGTAGAATTAATCTTACGATTGTTACCTGCACGATCATTAATTGAATGTGAGCCATATGCATTAGAGTTCGGAGACTGCACAACCTCCGATTAATCTATCTGTTTATACGTATTGTTACTATAAAAAACCGTATTAATGTCATTGCTTTCTGGATTAAAGTTTATGAATAAATCTCGAAGTTACACACATACTGGCGCACAGTACATATAATTGCGTTGCGATTTGCAAAAAGAAGAAGAGTTCTTATTACTCAAATAATTAATAAAACATATATATTATTTAAAGAAATTGTAAAGCTGTTGTGTATTTAATTTTATAAAACTTGAACTAATATACAAGTTTTCATGATCATTTGATTTACAAAAAATACATGAATTCAAATTATCTCTGTTAATAAAGCTTTTACAAATTTTATTTGAAAGTGATTTCTTTAGATTACTAATTTATGTAAACAAAGTATGCGAATTATTAAATGTATGACACATAGCCATATTACGTTCAATAAATATTGTACTATTTTGGTATATTAATTTTACGACAACACATTTCAAATAACTTAACAGTCTCAGGATCCAATTTCCTTTTTTTATAGGAGAGGGGACAAACGAGCCTGCGTCTCACCTGATGGTAAGTGACTACCGCCCCTCATGAACAACTGCAACATCAGGGGAATTGCAGATGCGTTGCCGGCCTTTTAAAAAGGGGTAGGCTCTTTTCTTGAAGGTCCCTAAGTCGTATCGGTCCGGAAAAATCGCTGGTGGTAAACTATTCCACAAGGAAGTTGTGCGAGGAAGAAAACATCTTCTAAATCGCACAGTGGTGGACCGCCAATCATCCAGATGGTGTGGATGGTTTCGGGAGTTTTGTCGCGATGTGCAATGGTGAAATTGAGCGGCTGGGATTAATCCGAACAATTCCTCAGAGCACTCTCCGTGGCAGATGCGATAAAATACGCAAAGAGATGCAACATCTCTTCGCTTACCTTCTGTTACCAGTGGAACGAGCAAGCCTTTAGAATAGTTTTTGAATATTAACCAGTGCATATTGCCTATGGAACCGAAATGTGATTATTCAATGCTGACCGTATGAGGAAGCTCAAAGACGCTCAGCGATCTATGCTCGGGGTTTCTCTGCGTGATAAACTTAGAAATGAGGATATCCGAAATAGAACCAGAGTTACCGACATACCCCAATGGATTAGTAAGCTGAAGTGGCAATGTGCCAGCTATGTAGCTCAAAGAACTGACTGAGGAAAAAGGTTCTCGAGTGGCAGCCTCGTATCGGCGGACAAGTGTAGGGCACACTAGATGGAGTGAAGACCTGGTAGGACATGCAGGAAATCGATAGATGTAGGTGGCTCAGGACCGTGCTTTGTGGCATTACTTAGGGGAGGCCTATGTTCAGTAGTGGACTTGTGAAGTGCTGTAATGATGATTTTTATAGGATAACGTGACAAACGAGCACACAGTTCATCTGATGGTAAGTGGTTGTTGTGACCCAATAAAGAATCAAAATGCAGATGCATTGTCATCCGTGAGGACTAAGATGGAATAATGTCTGTGATGGGCTAATTTACGCTGGTATTCTGTGAGAGCGTGGTCCTTCCCCGGTCGAGCCGACCCATTCGACAACTATACTACTAATACAGCTGCAGCATGGCTCTACCTCGTGGTATTTACGCTTGAATTTTATTTAAATGCCAGTTCATGACAATTTAAACATTGACACAACTACAAATGTCTCCTTCATCGGTAAAGTAGTAGCGTAACTTAGATCCTATGAAAGTGGTCAAGATTTTGTTATTTTTTCTTATACACAGGAGTACAGCATAAAGTAAAGTCCGACGAAACATATTAGTATACTTAGCTTTTAAAATAAATTTTACTTTTAATCAGAAGCGTAAAGTATAGTAAAAGTAGTATACAAATAAAAGTAGCTCTTTACACAATATATTAATTTTTTATTCTTTAATAAGCAACATTCTACACCTTTACTACCATTTAACTACAAAACTATAAGTAAAAAAAATATTCGCTTAATCACCGCTGGCTGTTAGTAGCGAGCCCGGAAGACTGGCTGTGTTGCCTAGTTGTATTACGAGGCCGATCCGCTGAACAACGTACCTGCCAGCTTTTGGATTACCAGAGACATTGCAAAGGCATGACGAGATACATCTGTATTAAAATTGTTGTATACTTTCTTAATACCTAATTTTTAAAACCTATTTGGCATATTATTATGATACTATCGTATGTATAGGAATTAATTTTTTGAATTTTTTTTATTACATTAATACGAGTACTAAATTCACAAAAAAAATCTCTTTGTAAGTTTATAGATACGTATCTTAACATTTAAGAAGATAATCAAAACTTTCAACCACAGTAATTGATCGATTTAACAATATCAATTAAAGCTCAAATTTGAGTTAAATGCCAATTCATGACAATTTAAACATTTACAGAACTACAAATGGCTCCTTTATTGGTAAAGTAGCAGAACTTAGATCCTATGAAAGTGGTCAAGATTTTGTTATTTAGTCGTATAAAGAGGAATACAGCATTTACAGTACAGTACGACTAATATTTGAACATATTAGTATACTTAGCTTTGAAAATAAATTTTACTTTTAATCAAAGGCGTAAAGAATGCTCTTTACACGATATATTAAATTTTTATTCTTCAATAAGCATCATTCCACTCCTTTACAACTAGCAACTACCAATTGACGTAATATTATTATCCTTTGAGCAATATATTTTATTGCTTATGATTTTTTTTTTCTTATTTTCCTTTGAAATACATCATGAACATAGACATGGTTTATAAAGTCTCGTAGTTATATCGTACCCTCAGGGAAAAAAAAGCATAAGATGAAAATTGCAATTTTACAGGAGAGCAAAAAACTCTTAAAATACCTATAACTTTTTTTTCTGTAGACGAAAAATTATGTTTTATACATCCTTAAACAGATAAAACAATACAACACAATATGAATATGTTCCTTTATTATTTAGTTTAATTATTTTATAAATATATGGAAATTAATATGTTCTGCTACTATTCGTTATTAACTCTGATTGTTTCGTTATAAATATTAGCGTTTATGTACATCTTCTCCTACAATTAACTTACTGTAATAAAAGTAAACCCTTTAACAATTCTATTGAATTTATTAGCAGTATAGATATTTTTACTGCATTATTTCCTTTTAATATTTGTTGCTTTTACACAATAACCTAAACTTACGATTTTATTTCATTTATACATTTTATAGGTGAACTTTAGTAAACAATAATACCACTCTATTTAGTATATGAAATGAATTTATTTTTTGTATATCTGGAGTTGGTACAAAATCAGTTAATAATATTGGTAAAGCAAAAAAGGCCTCATTTATAATTTGTTAACAATTATATATTTTTTAAAAGTTATAAAATTATTTCAAAACAAAATATATTTGCATTTCTACAACCACAATCAAAATATTTAAGGCACACTATTATTTTAGTAATAAAACTACTCTAAAAGTATTACAATTTTAAAGTGTAAAATCAGTCTCATAACAAAATAAACCAAAAAATACCACTTATAAAAACAATAGTTTTCGCTTCTACTAATAGTATTAAATTGCTATTAAAGTTCTTATACCTATATACAAAATAACTATAAAAGTAACAGTGATTCGCCCTTAGACAATTCGAGCACCTAACTATCACAAAATTCTAAATAGAAAATAGACGTTACCTGAGACTTTCACACGTGGTAGAGACATGCTGCAGCTATATTAGTAGTATAGTTATAGCACAAATGGGTCGGCTCGACCGGGGAAGGACCACGCTCTCACAGAATACCAGCGTAAAATAGCAGCTTAACACCGCTGTGCTTCGTATGGTGAGTGTAGAGAACCGAAGACCCTTCTTAATGAAAAAGAGGCATTCCATCTTAGTCCTCACGGGTGACAACGCATCTGCATTTTGATTCGCAAACGAGGATAAATGTAGATGTCTATGGGCCACAGCAACCACTTACCATCAGGTGGACTGTGTGCTCGCTTGTCACCCTATCCTATAAAAAAAAAACATAAAATTGTAAAAAATTAGCCTGTGTCATTTCATTAACAATAAATTTATTTTAAATTTTCGCATTAATTATTATTTCATATAATTGATCGGGTGATTGATAGTGTTTTATTTTTCATATTTTTTTCTATACAGGCAATGTTTTGAATCGCCTTCATTTTGTGCGTGTCCTGTCTGTAAAAATCGGTGAATAATTTCTAAGTAACATCGAAAAATCATATCTATTTCTATACTGGCCAGAACGATTGTCGGAGTATAACGAAAAAGACTTTATGCTTCTACAAGCTTCCGCTTCAAAAAATTTATACAAGTAACTTGCGATTTCATTATCACCTCTTTTTGCAATTTGTGTATGCCATAAGAAAGTATAACCCTGTCGTGAAATTAAATTATATATAGTAAAATTATATGCTGTGTATTTTCTTCTATAATGGAAAATACCCCCATTTGACTGAAGCAGACTTAGTACCTTCTCCAAATCAAATACAATACGGTTTTTAATGTTGGGTCTGCTGAATCTTCTGCCTTCTTATTTCTCTAACAATATTCTTATTTTTAATTTGACTTTCGTTCTGCTGCTGGAGTTGGAGTTTAGCATCTTCCGTTGCATTTTCATATTCACTGCATAATTTACAAATATCTTTTTTTGGTCTGGAAAATGAAAGGTTAAATTGCGTAATATATTTCACTATATTGGTATTCACTTGCAACTTTTATAATTTGATAGTTTTCATTTTCTGAAACCCAGACTTTATATAACCAGTGCATTTTTGAAATATTCAAGTCCTGTGATAAATATTGTCGGGTTGTTTTTTGCCGTAAACAGTGAGACTCGATAAAAGGGAATGATTTTATATGTTGTATAACACTTTGCTCGGTGGCATTTGTTGTTCTATGAGGTCGGTTTGCGTGCTTACCCCGTAGCCCTGTTATTTGTTTACCATTATTATACTTATCAATGACCGTGTAAACAGTTATTTCTTTAATACCAAGCGTGTTTAAGAAAATTGTTTTACAAACTTTGAGTTTTGTTACGTGTCCTGTCTAGAAATTATAACGCGCATTCCCTGTTTGGATAGCCTTTCCCGGGACTTATTGGGTCCGACTCAGAATCTGTATAAGTGCATTCGACAATATTAGCTAGTGCGGCCTCTGATATTCGAGAACTAACTGTTGCTACGCGAAACGGTCGTGACCTTTGATCCGTAAACTCCGTGTGCGTTTTGTGCGTTAACCTTATACCCAGCGATAGTTAGTGGCTTCTGTAAGTTAGTTAATCGTACGATAGAGTTAATTGACTGTCATCGTGACGAAAGAAGAAAGTGATTGTGGACAACCTCGGAATGCCCCCACAAGTTGGAGCGGTGTCGACGCTCGGGCTGCTGCCGACGCTTATTTTTCATTGGCAAATAATATATCAAAGTTTGATTTCTTTCCCGTTGTCTCTGAACTTTAATAACTTTAGGTTCCTTAATTTCTGTGCTATTCAAATTAAAATGCCACTGAGTCTCATGACAGCCTGTAGCCCAAAAATATTCAAATAAGTTCAATCTTCATGTTGAATAGTTTCAAAACACTTCAGCTTACATGCGGAAGGATTTCTCATAAAATTTTTGTGACTGTGCGCCTATATTTCGAAGTTTCTTTGTTTTTACTTTTGTCCACGTGTCCATGATTCTTTGTCTTTTTCTAGGCTTGTGGTTAGCCTTAGTCACTAATAATGGCTAAGACACAGTAGCTTCTATTTCCGAAGCTACGACCATATTATTTTCTGAGATGATGGGAGGCGTTGGAAGGTTAGTTATATTAGCTGAAGCGACAGACGTATAGCTACATGGAAGAATTGGAGCAGTAATTGTTTCCTCGTGATTGTTATTGGATATCGACTCTAGGACAATTTCATTTGGCAAAGGTGCAATACCGTCTATGTAAGGATCTTCTAAATTATAATATTGGTTGATGTTTTCATCTTGGTTTAGTCTTTTATAGGAGGTGTTATCAATTTCTGGTCTAGTGGTTATGGTATTAGTGGTAGGTATTGAATTTTGAGGACTTGGTAAAAAAATAACTGTCGGTGAAACTATGAAAATATTTTAATCGTTCTGGTTTTTGGTTGTAAATGGGCTTGATAAAAAAGCATCTTCGTTAAAACTGTAAGTTAGATCCCTCAACAACGATGACGTCATAGGATCTTTAAAATCTCGAACAGGACTGGATCTAGGGCTTGCATCTGAATGTGGTAAATATTCGGAGACTGCTGGCGAAAATGGCTCTTCATTTGATGACACAATCAGTTTATAATTTATCGTGGATCATCTACAACTGCGACTCGTAGAAGGTTCATTGTAAGAATTATCATGTGTCTGTCTGAGTTGTTGTTAGTTAATTGATTTTGCTCATTACAATCTAAAAAAAATACTATAGTATTATATAACAAATAATATCCTTAGGCCTTTTCCCTCGTTTGTAGCTAGTAAAAATTTATTATATTAATATTTAGTCAGATTTGTTAGAACTCAAATCGCATGTAACTGAGAGCGAACCTATAGCCTTTTGCCAAAACTGATCCTAAACACAGCACAGTCCCTAAGAATTTCTTAAAACTACAATAACACGACTGGACCCGGGAATCAAATAAAGTACCTCATGCACAGCCGGGCACAGTCACGTTTACTACCATTGTTTCGTATAATTTTAATTGTTTAGGCACTTTAAGTTATGATTATATTATTTTCATTCTGATAGTAAAAAGCTTTAATAATCGCTTCATACGGCACGGCTGCAGGATGAGTCATAAATACGTGACTGTACATGTACAGTCACGTATGTAATTATATTACGTGTACTCTTTCAGAAACAACGTGGCCTTCTACTTATTTAAGCAGGTACCAATTCATGGCTAAATCCATAAGACCAAACAAGATAACACATTAATATGTATTCATAAAATATAAGAATAATCGTTTAATAGGTCCTTACAGTTTACTAATGCAGCGCGACTGTACCCGGCTGTGCATGAGGTACTCTATTTGATTCTCCGGTCAGGTAGTAGGTAGTTTTTCTTTCGAGAAGTTCTTACGGCCTATGCCGAGTTTAGGACCAATTTTGGAAAATGAAAATAGGGTCACTCTCAGTTATATGTCATCTAAGTTTTACCAAATCTATTAAAATGTTAATGTAACACCTCTACTTTTATTCAAATTAAAATACTATCCACTTTAGAACGGTTTAACTACTTACCTAATAAACCCAGAATCTTTTTTGATCTACTATTACGTTTGTGACTCGTTATTAAATTCGTTATTTTTAAAATATATCATCAGTTAATATTATTTCGTAAACGACACGTGCAATGCTGACAGTATCCAACATACATGCATACGCTCTAAGCTTACAGCATACCATATTCAAAGTACTCTGTGCAGCATACACTAGCGAGTTACATGCCGCGTGTGAGCGCGAATATCACTCTGCCCCTTCGTCCCACACCGACTTATTCACGTTTACTCGCGATATTATAGAATTGTATAGACGTATTATTACTTACTTGAATAACATAAATTTTTTTTCGAACGAAATAACGCAGTAATCGTTCTTATTTAATAAAATGTTCGTAGTTAAAAGAAGTAAGTAGACATAATGATGTTCAACTATTTATTAATTTGTGGATGAACATCATAATCGCGTGTAATTAAGTAGCGAAGAAAAAGAATAAAGTGGATAAAGACCATTATCATATTTATTTTATTTGTCTATATAACTTATCGTACATATGAATATCATAAGTATTATAACGTTTAAACAAACATCAACATTTTTGCGTATATTCACTTATTCCGTTATTTACCAATTAAAAAATCTAAACTGTCAAACGATATAAATTATGTTTTCTAGCATAAAATCGCCAAAATTAATGATAAAAATATGAAAAAAATGAGCATAAGTAACTTTAGTCGCTCTTTTCAATCATATTAATAACTAAAATTCAAAGTAATACTACTTATGCTTTTCTTCCCCTGAGGGTACGATATGTGTAAGAGTAGACCGCACTATCGGGTAAAATTTATGTTGTTAAAATGAAGAAAAGCATTTATAATATTTAGCATGCTGACTACTACTAAACAGTTTTAATACCTGCAAACTGACTCATCAAAACTTATAGGATGAGTATACTTTCTATTACTAGAATCATGAAATTTAGCAGTAATCAAAATCTCACAGCACAAGTAGTGGAAAATTTCAGGATAAAGTTAAATACGTAAGGCTATATTTGACTAATTATTATTATCTTTCTTAATTTAGGACATTCGTTTAGCGACATCGAACACAGGCAAAAATCTTCAAGACTCTCGATTTCCGGGATGGATGAACCATCTACATACATAATTAAGTTTGGTCGGGAACCTCTAGATGCGAATCCGACAAGCTCTTGTATGGTTTTTTTATTCACAATTTATGTCACTAAGGTGTCTTTTACATTTAAAAATTCGTTTAGGAAGGTGGCACCGACAGGCGCGATAAAAGCGCGACATTGGGGTCTTTATTTCTTCAGTACACTATGTCTTAGCACCGACTTCAGAAGTTATTGCGTGCAATTTTTCATTTTACTTTTCATCAAATGTTGAATTTTTGTTAAAAAAACGTTCGGTGGTTTTACCTATCATTGATCAATTTCAGTTAGTTAATTGTTTTGGTACAAGAAACCTTATTTAACTGCTTGCTCGTTGAGACTCAATTCCTGGGGATAGATGAACAATCTACATACATTATGGATTTTATTCATAAACCTCTGGGCACGAGGCCTTCTCACTTTTGTCCGGTGTGTTTAAATAATAGTACATATTAACTGCAAATCATCATTATTTAATATCGTGTTAGCAGAGTTTTGTGAATTGCTTATTGACTTTGAACCAATATTACACATGTATAAAAATAACTTAATAAACAAAATAAACTTATATAGAAATACTTAAAATGGACATTTGAACTCACTATGTAACCCAATTAACTCAACAACTACTTTATTATTTCAGTTATACGATTAGATCATATTTTGATAAACGTATCGTGTATTATTTTGTATTCTTTTTGTATAATGAATATTTTACATTATAATGGATAGTTTCAATGTCAAGTGGATAGAAGTCAAACACTCTCTTATATTAGTTAAAAAGTATACCAAGATAAGATTCAATAGGAAATATAACTTTATAAAGCTCTCTTAATATTTTTCATTAATTTATTAAAAGACCATCAAAATACCACAGCTAAACATAAGTCTCCTCAGTGCTGCATCGCCTCATAGTAGGAATAATTGCCATAGTTGCCACGCTCGATACACGGTTGGTTACTATGAATTATTACCAGGAAAAATCTGCTGTCCATATCTTGTTTCAATTAAACTTAATACATCCATCGTGGCGAATCACCTTACTCCAGCACTACACGACATCTTACTATTTTGATAATAATTATTTAACAGATTTTAAAGGAATACGTGACCTGTAATTTAAAATTAATTTTACATTATTGAACATGTCAATTGATGTACTAAAAAGCTGGAACTTATAGAAAGAAACTAAAAAATAAATAAATATAAAAACTAAGGTAAGATTCACCTTGGAAGTTATCGTCCTTCTCGTTGGAAGTTATCGTTGCTATACATCAGTTCAAAATGAATTCCATTTCAACGGAAAAGGACAATTCAGCGCTCTTTAACTCGTGTCCTGCCTTGTTTTCATGTACTCAGGTGTTAGTTACAATGTAACCCTTGTACCCTTGGAACCCTTGAACTAATGGCTGTAAGCAACGCTTGAATTTAAAATGCGGCGTTATTTCAGTCAATTATTCCTATATATGAATATAATGCGAGCATTTTATTGAAAAAAAATACAAAGTTTGTGTAGTCTGTAAGTACCTGCAACAGCATGTTACCAGTACCTTCCTTCCTATTAGCTGTATAATTGTAGCACGAATTTGTCGGCTCAACCGGGGAAGAACCACGCTCTCATAAAATACCAGCGTAAAATAGCAGCATAACGTTGCTATGTTTCGTATGGTGAGTGTAAAGAACCGAAGACTCTTTTTACTGGACACGAGGCATTCCATCTTAGTCTTCACAAGTGACAACGCATCTGCATTTTGATTCGTAATCCAGGATAGATGGAGATGTCTATGGGCCACAGCAACATTTATTTATTTATTTATTTATTTACTAACTCACAATTGTTATTACAGGAGTGGAGCCTAATGCAACAATGTGGCCAATAATGTAAAAAAGACAAATAGTTTAATGTCACTCTCTCGAATTCCGCCAAGGTACAATTAAATATGTCTAATCGTTGTGCGACTTTACGATGTTAAGCATTCTAGCTATACGAACAACCGGTGCGTACTTTAAGATATTTGTACGAACAACTGGTACGTCCAGCAACCCTCCCCTCAGCCCTTGTCGCAGCCTAGGATTAGGCACGAGGAACCGCAGTGATTCCAGAATTTCCGGATTGTTTAATCTACCACGTAATACCAAGTATACGTACTTAAGTAACGCAAAGTTCCGTCTAACCTCCAACTTATAATATCCAACCATTCCTATTACAAAAAGGGTTGGATACATAAGAGGATAAAAAGGGTACACCCCGTATTGCTTTAAATAGAGGTACCGCGTAAACTTATTCTGTATTTTCTCCAGCATGAGGTTATACTTGGTTTCATAAGGACGATAGCACTGGTTTCTAGATTGCTTCTTACTAAAGTATTATATAATGACTTCACGGCAGCTTGCAATCAGGTGGACTGTCTGCTGGCTTGTCACCCTTATCCTATAAAAAAAATATAGGCCCTATTTTTGCTACGCTTGTTTTAGGGATGAAATAAAATGATTATTAAGAATAATTTATATTTTTGTATAGTCCATATAATAAACCTGCGAGTACGTCAATAACTGGTTCTTGTATGAAAATCAATTTTCGGAAAAAAAAATCCTAGGTAGATATACCTACTAAAATTGGAACGATACAGAGGAGTTGAGCACAGTTTCAGTACAATGTTTAATTTTTCCATTCCGATTACAACAGGCAGGCGTAACATACCAGGACCGACAGCGGGACGCGAGAACATCAAAGGTGCCAGACGTCAAGTATTGCAATCGGTTAAGTGTGATGATTAAATCTGATTCTTCCTACACTAAGTGTGATAATTAAATCTGATTCTTCCTACAACGTGGGAAGCCAATGTCTACAATAATTTCACATGTATGTTTTAATTTGTCAATATCGCTTAGTTACTAATTGACCTGGCTGAAGTTCTTCTGCACTTTCTAATAAGTGGGGCGATAAAACTTATTATAAGAGATGAATCCACAACAGAACCTTTATATCTTGTTCAGATATCATGATTTTTTTGGTACTTAACCAACATGTATTATATAGAACGAATAAATATGGAATCGTTTATAACTTGACTATAGACGCACCTATTTCATACTAGTATAGCTCTGAACCATTGTCTCTTCAAAATAAATATATTGTGTAAGTGTGGCTTCAATCAGTTAAGTCATTTAGAAGTGACACGAGCACTAAAATTCAATAAAAATCCCCAACGATATAGTTGTTAGATATATTTAGGATAGGTTTACATAAAGGTAAATATTTTGACTGACACTAGGCGGTATAAGAATCTATGGTTTTAAATAAAATAAAATATACAAACCTTTAAATGAACTTTGCTCTTAACAACAATACTATTAAGTTTAGAATAAATCCGAGGATTATAAATATTGATATTGAATTTTATAGTTTATTTTTATTTCCTTACTTTATTTATTTTTACGTATTTTGCCTTGCTTTATTGAATAATATATATAGATATATTTATATATAATGGTGTTCCATCTTTTTACTTAATTTAAAGGTGTTTTGGAAGAATCTATTTGCGAGTACCATCAAGTGGACTGGGTGCTCGTCTGTTACCCTTGGCCCACATGAAAATAATTTTAGGATGCCAGATTGTTGGCCAAATTATGATGTACTAATCATCATTAATTTTTCATCTTGATGATTCATCAAGCTCAATGTAGACGTGAAATCAGTCTCTATATAATTATAGCTTGGTTATTTGGGCGATGTTTTTTTTATGTGTGAGCACATATTATATTAGTATTTTTTGTTATCCGATTACTGAGAAAAAATGTATCGTAAAAAATTTATGATATTACTGAGATCTACAAACCAAATGCTTTTTTCTACAATAATCTCATAATTATGTACTTTATATAAGCTTTATAGCCGCGGCTTCGCCCGCGTGGGTTTCAATTTAGAGACATCATTAAATGCTGTTCCGTGCCAAATTTAGCAAAATTCGACCACTTTCAGTTTCACCTCGGTGTCTGTGTCTCTATGTTTATTTGTCAAATAATTTTTGAATTCTCACAGACTATTGGAAGCAGATGATAGATATTTGGCATATATATAGGTATAATAATATGATTCAGGAACACGTGAATAAATAAGTATTTCAGAATGCAATTTTTTAAATACTAGTAATACTATTAAACATTACTAATATTCCCTATAACCACATCTGGTAAGCTTTAAATGCTTGTGTTAGAAGTCGTTCACGACAGTGGTCGAATGACGGATTCGAACCCAAGTCCTTTCGAATTCGCCGTTCGTGCCCTACTATTATTTAATAGTAGTAGAGCCACGCGGCAGAATTGCTGTCGCACGGATGGGCCGGCTCAAACCGGGGTGGTACTACGACCTCACAGAATACCAGCGTGAAGTAGAGGTTTACCTCTGCGTTTCGCTTGGTGAGGGCAGGTGGCCGGAGGCTCTTTTTACTGGAAATGAGGCATTCCATCTTAGTCCTCACGGATGACAACGCATCTGCATTTTGATTCGCAGACGAGGATAGATGTAGATGTCTATGGGCCGCAGCAACCAGTTACCATCAGGTGGACTGTGTGCTAGTTTGTCACCCTTATCCTATAAAAAATAAATTAGGCTACTGACGTTTATATTATTCTGCATTAATATCATGTCATGTCTAGAAACATCTATTACTTTTTATAGCGGGTGTATTCCGATTTATCCATAAGAAAGGTAAGTTATAAAGGTTTATAATTAAAATTATTTATTATTATTAACATTTTTCTCTATACATAAATTCATAATTAAAATTAATTTAGTTTTAACAAAATAATGATGATTTTATTGTGTTCTATCAATTTACGTTATAACTTTCATTTGCGATATTTGATTAATATCATTGGTTTCATTTAACATTGATTCATCATTCATCATCATCATTACAGCCCTTCACAAGTCCACTGCTGAACATAGGCCTCCCCCAAAGAATGCCACAAAACACGGTCCTGAGCCACCTGCATCCATCGACTTCCTGCATGTCTTACCAGGTCGTCACTCCATCTCGTGGGGGGACGCCCTACACTTCGCCTACCGGTACGAGGCTGCCACTCGAGAACCTTTCTTCCCCATCGGTTGTCGGTTCTTCGAGCTATATGGCCGGCCCACTGCCACTTCAGCTTACTAATCCGTTGGGCTATGTCGGTCACTCTGGTTCTACTGCGGATATCCTCATTCCTAAGTTTATCACGCAGAGAAACTCCGAGCATAGCCCTCTCCATAGCTCGCTGAGCGACCTTGAGCTTCCTCATACGGCCAGCAGTGAAGGACCACGTCTCAGTTCCGTAAGTCATCACTGGCAACACGCACTGGTTGTACAATTTCGTTTTAAGGTTTTGAGGTATGTCTGACGAGAAGATGTGTCGTAGCTTCCCGAACGCTGCCCAGCCGAGTTGAATCCGTCGATTGACCTCTCGGTCGAAGTTGGACTTACCCAGTCGGACTATTTGTCCCAGGTAAACATACTCGTCAACAACTTCGAGCTTAGTGTTCCCAACAACTATCGGCATAGGTGTGACATGGACATTAAACATGATCTTAGTTTTGTACATGTTCATCTTAAGACCTATCCGTTGGAAATCACTATTGAGGTCATTGAGCATAGTGCTTAGGTCCTCCAGCGATTCTGCCATAAGGACTATATCGTCGGCAAATCGAAGGTGAGTGATGTACTCGCCTTTGATGTTGATACCGTATCCTTTCCAGTCCAGAAGCTTGAAAACGTCTTCCAATGCAGCGGTGAAGAGTTTCGGGGATATGACGTCACCCTGTCTTACACCTCTCTGCAATTGGATAGGTTTCGTACTCTGGTTCTGTACTCGGATAGCCATCGTAGCCCTACTGTACAAGCACTTCAACACTTCGATATACCGACAGTCAACTTGGCACCGCTGAAGGGACTACAGCACCGCCCAAATTTCGACGGAATCAAAGGCTTTCTCATAGTCCACATACGCCAGACATAGTGGCAAATTGTACTCTTCGGACTTCTGTACAACTTGCCGAAGGGTATGTATGTGGTCTATGGTGCTAAAGCCCTTTCGGAAACCGGCTTGTTCGGGAGGCTGGAAGTCGTCAAGTCTGCGCGCGAGACGATTCGTAATGACTCTCGAAAACAGCACGTAGACGCGGCTCAGAAGGGAAATCGGTCTGTAGTTCTTCAAGAGAGCGTTGTCACCTTTCTTGAAGAACAAGACCACCGCACTTCTGCTCCACGCCTCCGGTGTAATGCCACCATGGAGGACGGAATTAGAGAGCTTCTGAAGGACTTCAAGTACCGGTCTTCCACCCGCTTTCAAAAGCTCCGCTGTAATTCCATCCTCGCCTGGGGCCTTACCGTTTTTAAGGTGCTGGAGAGCCATCCTAATCTCGCTCAGACTGACATCCGGGATATCTTCGGAATAGTGTCGGATGAGACTCGCTCTTGGATCGTTACTCACACTTGCGTGTGGCTCCAACGATGATGTGTACAGCTGCCCATAGAACCTCTCAATCTCACTCGAAATCTCAGGTGTCCCGGAAACGATGCTGCCACATTCTGTCTTCAGCTTTGACAGTTGGCTCTTTCTGGCAGACAGATCTCTAGCAAAGACTTTGGAGCCTTGGTTCCGCTCGATCGCTTCTTCAATACAGCTCGTAATTACTCGTAATTACGTACAGTTGCGTAAGTCCCGCCGCATGCATTTGGAGATCTGTCTGTTCAGATGCCTGTATGCTGTCAATTCTGTTGAAGAATGTAGCTTCATCTCCCGTCTAACAGCCATGAGATTAAGAGTGTGATCGGAGAGTTTTTGTGTTCTTCTGCGGCGGGTCTTGCAGAACTAAGCTCCAACCGCATGGACAGTTTCCACGAGCTTGTCATTCATATCGTCCACTTCATTGCAGTCTTCTAGGCACTGAAAACGGTTTTGTAACTCGAGCTGAAAGGTTTCGGGACTTTGAAACAGAGCACGAGGGGGACGGAGCGTTGACTTCATTAGACGAGACCTCTCCAACTTAACGTTTAGGTTCAGTGTGCCTCTAACCATTCGGTGATCGCTACCAGTTTTCACCCTCGCGATCACGGAGACATCACTGAACAGTTGTCGTCTGGTCGTCATAATGAAGTCAATCTCATTTTTTGTCGAACCGTCGGGGCTCGACCAGGTCCACTTCCTGTGGGGCCGCTTCTGGAAGAAAGAGTTCATCATAAAGAGTCCCTCTTTCTCCATGAAGTCGGCCAGCTGCTGGCCCCTTGGGTTCCGTTGCCCTATTCCAAATTTCCCAACTTTCAGCTCACCGTTCTCTCTTGTGCCTAGTTTTGCATTGAAGTCTCCCATTAACACCGTATATTGGGTTTTGGAGGAATGCATGGCTCTAGAGATATCCTCATACATTCCCTCCACCTCCTCATCGGGGTGTGCCGAGGTTGGTGCGTAAACCTGTATGACCTTCAGCGAATACCGTTTGGTGATTCTGAGTATAAGGTACGCAACCCTCGTCGACACACTCCCGATTTTTACAACGTTGTTAACGAGAGACTTGTGGACGATAAATCCGACACCTCCTTGGGACAGATGGTCGCCCTCCCGGTGATAGAGCAAGTTGCCGGATTCGAGGATTACCGTGTCCTCCCCCTCTCTTCGGACTTCAGATAATCCTATAATATGCCAGCGCAACTTGTCTATCTCTTCTTCCAGCTCCACGATCTTCTCGTCAGTCCTCAGGGTGCGTGCGTTGTACGTTGCCAGGTCGAGTCGTCTAAGGTGGCAACCGAACCTCCACCGGAGATTCTTAGCACCCCCTGCCCCGCCGTTACCATGGTCGCCACCGTAGCCAGGAATAGCGGGGCCGCCGGGGACTGGGGGCCGTTTTTTTGTTGCTCTCATCATTGGGGGGTATTTGCCATAGTTGCCACGCTTGGCGAGCGGGTTGGCAACCGCAGTTTTTTTATTGTCATTTGGCTATTATCAGGAAGATGCTGCTGCCCATCTCCTGGCTGTTTCCCTTTGTCGCCTTTTACGACACCCACGGGAGGATATGGGGTAGTGGATATTCTTGACCGCCACTACACGGCACATAACATTGATTGGCACCATATAATAGATGCTGATATTTTTTTACGTTCGGGTAGTAGTCCCAACGTTTCGGGTAACTGTTATTCTGCAGTAATGAAATTTGAAGTCCCACACATGGAATAAGAGTAATTTTACAGATTCTGTAACGTTTAATGTAAACTTTTTTTACGCGGTATCTTTTTATACAACTTTAGATTAAAGTTCCATAAAACCCACATAAAAGAACATATCGCTGATGTGAAGCACCTAGCTCTGGGAAGTCTGAAGAATGTCATCATCTTTATTATCTTCCCAAGTATTGTATCAGATCTGATAGACAACAAATCCTCTCAATAGAACCTGTTCCTACCAAGAATGATTCGCAAGGCTATTGAAAATAAAAAAGAACATCCATATTTCAATAGAGAAGATGAATGGGTGGTGCCATCTGCTTGGGATCCTAAAATTAATAAAATTTAATCCAAACCCAAGCATACCACTGCAAGACTTCAAGATACTGTGAGCTCATTCTGCTTAGATCGGACCAAAAATTTATATTTAAAAAAGGGTATGACATCTGGACGTCAAACACTTTAGTCCCCCCGTGACCATGGGTATAGGGTATAGATACCCGAAACGTCGGGAAATAAAAAGATAAACGCAATAGGATCCGCATAAATAAATTTCATTTAATGCGTAGTCTTCGAGTAAATATAAGAAATCATTATTACATAACTTATATTTGCTTTATTCTATTCTTCACAGCCTCTCTAAAGTTTACAGATAAACAAAGGCTTGTACCATAAATATTTCATAGGGAGAATATTTGCTATAGTTCCCACGCTTGAAAGATGGTCGGCAAACGCTATTTTTAATTTTTAATTTGTTGCCAGGAAGATGCTGCTGCCCTGCATCTCTTGTTTTGTTTCGCTATGTCACCTTTTACGTGGAAACTCTTGAGCCACCAACACTAAATGTTTCACAGATACAGTACAGATATGAACTATCTCAGAAATGATAGATCTGTGCCCCGAATTAAACCTAAAAGGGTTGTAACTTTGTTTCTACTTTTGAGATACATATTATGGTAAAATATTTCATTTATCCTTTTTTTTTAATAATTTATACGTTTTCTCTGTAGAATAAAGTTGACTTTTTTAATGTAGACTACTAAGGGTTTTTATGTAATCACCACTGTTATAACATAAACAATCCTTTTCAATAATGTTAAAATTTCTCTTTGTAGATTTTATGAGGGTAGAGCAGTTAAACCGTCGCAAATTAAACCAGTAATTGGATATTAAGCTTAAACAAATGTGAGTTTTGTCGACTTTACGATCCGTTTTGTATTTTAGTTATAAAAAATAATATACTTATTTGATGGAAGATACAATATATTTTAACTGTTTCTGTTATAGCTTATATATGTATTTGTTAAATGTCTAGTGTGGAATATAGATTGCCTCGTAGAGGGGATATTTACCATAGTTACCACGCTTAGCAGTCGGGCTTGCTACTTAATTTCCATGTGTCAGCTCTTTCGACTCCCCCGGGATGACATGGGGCAGAAGATATTCTTACACCACCTAGTGTCAATCAAAATATGTCAACCTATCCTAAATATACAGGATCTTTATTGAATTTTAGTGCTCGTGTCACTTCTGAATGGTTTAACTGATTGAAGCCACATTTACACAATATCTTTATTTTGAAGAGACAATAGTTCAGAGCTATACTAGTATGGAACAGTTGCGTCAGTAGTCAAGGTATAAACGAATTCCATATTTATGCGTTCTATATAATACATGTCGGTTAAGTACCAAAAAATTACGACATCCATCTCTTATAATAAGTTTTATCGCCCCACTTTTCAGAAAGTGCAGAAGAACGTCAGCTAGACCAATTAGCAACTAAGCGTTATTGGCAAATTAATACATACATGTGAAATGATTGTAGACATGGGCTTCCCCCGTTGTAGGAAGAATCAGATTTAATCATCACACTTGGCCGATTGCAATATTTGACGTCTCACACCTGTGATGTTCTCGCGTCCCGCTGTCGGTCCTGGTATGTTACGCCTGCCTGTTGTAATCGGAATGGAAAAATGAAACCTTGTACAGAAACTGTGTTCAATTTCTCTGTGTTGTTCCAATTTTAGTTTAGTTTTAGAAAATTGATGTGTCATAGAAAAACCAGTTATTGACTTACTCGTAGGTTTATTAAATTGACCATCAAAAATATAAATTGTTTTTAATAATCATTTCATTTCATCTTTAAAACCAGCGTAGCAAAAAGAAGGCCTATGATTGTTTTTACAGGATAAGGGTGACAAGCCAGCATACAGTCCACTTGATTGTTAGTTGTTGCTGTGGCCCATAGACATCTACATCTATCCTCGATTACGAATCAAAATGCAGATGCGTTGTCACTCGCGAGGACTAAGATTGCATGCCTCATATCCAGTAAAAGGGTCTCCGGTTCTTTAGACTGACCATACAAAACACAGAAACGCTGCTATTTTACGCTGGTATTTTGTGAGAGCGTGATTCTTCTCCAGTTGAGCCAACCCATTCGTGCTGTATCAGGAAACAGACTGTTGCAGAAATTTACAGGCTACACAAACTTGGTTTTTTTTTCAATGAAATGCTCACATTATATTAATATATAGGAATAATTGAATGAAATTCCGCCGCATTTTACAACCTGCTTACAGCCATTACTACAAGGGTTCCAAGGGTACAAGGTTTACATTGTAACTAACGCCTGAGCACATGAAAGCAAGGCAGGAGACGAGTAACAGAGCGCTGAATTGTCCTTTTCCGTTGAAATGGAATTCATTTTGCACTGACGTTTAGCAACGATAACTTCCAACGAGAAGGCAAGAGTCACCTTAGTTTTTATCCATAAATTCCAGCTTTTAGCACATCAACTTACATGCTCAAATATATAAATTTAATTTTAATTTACCGATCACGTATTCCTTTAAAATCTGTTAAGTAATTATTATCGTAATAGTAAGGTGTCGTGTAGTGCTGGAGTAAGGTGATTCGCCACGATGGGTGTATTAAGATTAATTGAAACAAGATATGGGCAGCAGCATTTTCCTGATAATAATTCATAATAACCAACCGCCTATCGAGCGTAACAACTATGGCAAATACCTCTACTATGAGGCGATACTACTATGAGGAGACTTATGTTTAGCAGTGGTATTTTGATGGGCTTTTAATAAATTAATGAAAAATATTAAGAGGGTTTTATAAAGTTTTATTTCCTTTTGAATCTTTTTTTGGTATGAAATTATGAAGACCTGGTAGAACATGCAGGAATTTGATAGATGCAAGTGGCTCAGGTTCGTACTTTGTGGTATTACTTAGGGGAGGTCTATGTTCAGAAGTGTACTTGTGAAGGGCTGTAATGACGATTTTTTTAGAGGATAAGGTGACAAACGAGCACACAGTCCACCTGATGATAAGTGGTTTTTGTGACCCATAGATATCTTCATTTATCCTCAATAAAGAATCAAAATGCAGATGCGTCGTCACCCGTGAGGACTAAGATGGAATGCCTCTTTTCCAGTAAAATGGGTCTTCGATACTCTACACTCACCATACGACACACAGCAGTGTCTAGCTGCCATTTTACGCTCGTATTCTGTGAGAGCGTGGTCCTTTTCCGGTTGAGCTGACCCATTCATGCTACAACTATACTACAAATATAGGTGGAGCATGCCTCTACCACCACACCACCTATTCACGTTTCATTTTAAATTTGTTGAACATTTCCCACTAGTTGGAAGGGCTAAATTAGGAAGATTATTGAAGTGTTAAGGGTTATTTTTATTTACATTATCAGTACGAAAAATCGAAAAAGATATTTTAGGATTAGCACAATCAAATCTCAAGGAAAAGGAATAGTAATGCATAAATTATTCAAGTAATTGCATGGAAAATACAAATGTTGTAATTTTTTGTGTTAGAAATTTACTAGGCTTTATTTCTTGGTAGCTTGCCAAAGATAAATATGATTCAGTGCGGCTTGGCTACAAGACCTTTTCTATATTTCTCAATTCAATAAGGGCAGTAAACCATTAAATATACCAATTTTTTATGTTTGTTGTATGTTTTTGTTTGTATTTCATTTATATTTTTCCACTTTTTGATACAGTGCTAAATAATATTAGAGATTTCATTAATATGCCAACGGCCATACATATTTATGAACGAGTTCCTTGAAAGACTTACCCACAAAGTTGGGAAGATGAAGTAATAATGATATATGGGTTTAATTAGGAAAATAAAAATTTCTTCATAATGTGTTACATATTAAGACGTCACATTGTATTGTTTGTAACGAAAATAATGAATACTGGTTATCTAAATCCTAAGTGAGGTAGATGACTACAAAGCATGAAAACAGTGACTGATGAAAAACTTATTTTATTTAACATTTATTTCAAACGTCGGCGTGATATTGTTTAAGCATTTTTTCGTTCTAGTAACATTATATTTCGCACATATTCAACATGTGGGTAATCTTTAATTTAAACTCAGCTGAATTTTAGTTAGAATGAGGTAACTAATAAAGCGAAACCTCACCAGAAATAGCTTGCTAAGCAGCGCAATATTTCTTTAAATTTAACGTACGCCTGATTAGGTTTATTTTTGAGGGTAGTACAATATACATTTAAAATAATTGTTCATGGTTTAGAATTGTCCATCGTCTCCCACATTTTAACCTCCTGGGGGCCTACTACGAAGTGCTTATAACACTTGGTAAGTTCCAAGCAGTTGAGTTTCTGACCTAAAACTGCAATGCTTTATTTGGTACTATGAACTACATTTAACTCAACTATTTTACACCCATGTAATTACTTACGACGGCTTTGCTCACCTTGTAACCTTTGTCTCTGTCATTTTTTGGCTAAACGTTGGAGTGAGAGAATACTACACAAATGTTGCATAAGTTTACCTCTTTAATTTTTATTATTACTCATATTCTTGTACTTTTTTAACACTAAATAATCGTCGGCGGCCGAATTGCAAATGATGGTTACTTTAATGAACTTGTCATTGAAAGAAAGGGGTATGAAAGTGAACGCAAGTAAAACGAAAGCGATGGTTTTTGAAAGAGATGAAAGTAAAACGTTATGTGAAATAAGAATAGAAGGGGAGTTGATTGAGCAAGTGGATGAGTTTGTATATTTGGGATGCTTATTTAGCAGGGATGGTATGTAGATATGATAAGGACATAGAACGACGAGTGAACGCAGGAAATAGAGTGAATGGGGCTCTACACGCTATTATGAGGAGTCAGAATGTGTCAAATAAGGCACGTATGGCAATTCATAATGCTGTGTTAGTTCCTACTTTAATGTATGGTAATTAAAGTTGGGTCTGGCAGAAGAAGCATGAGAGTAGAATAAATGCTATAGAAATGTGGTCCTTAAGGAGTATGTTAGGGCTGAATTTGAATGACAGGGTGAGAAATAGTGTGATAAGAGAAAAGTGTGGTATGCAAGATGAAGTTGTGACAAGGACTTAGAAAGGAATGTTTCGGTGGTTTGGTCATGTAGAAATAAAGAACGAGGAAAAAGTGACAAAGCAAATTTATGTTGCAGAAGTGAACGGTAGGGTTAGGATGGGACGCCATAGACGAAGGTTTATCGACCAAATCGGCGATACATTAAAAATGGGCCAGATTAAGAGTACCTTTAACCGACGAGCGTGTGTGCGTAGATATATGGATGTAAAGGAGGCGAGAGAGGTGTGTCAGGATCGCGCCAAATGGAAGTCCATAGTCTCTCCCTATCCCTCTGGGTGACAGGCGTGAGTGTTTGTGTGTGTGTGTGTGTGTTACGATGACGACGAGGAACTAAAGTGGCTTTTGAAATATGTGTCTTCAATTTGAGATGTGATTGATGGTGTAAAGTCACTTAACCCGAGGCAAAATTTAGTTTGTGTGCTCTTATTGAGATGTGTTTATAATAATATGAGCTGTGTTTGTGTGTCAAGGGGATAATAAATTAGTTATATTGTCCATTTTAAATATAAGCACCCTTCGTAGTGTAAGATTTTTATGTGATTGTGTGGTTTGGTTAAAATTTAAGGCGTAATTTAATTTCATTATTGAAGAAGGAATGAAGGAAGGAATGGCATAACATACTCTCAATTAGAAGGGGGGATCCAATAGGGGCGTTGCAGTGGGCTTTAATAAAAGTGCACAACTTCCCGCCGCATAAGTGAGGAGGTAGCCCAAACCCTCAATTCATTAGAAGATGGTGGCGTTAAGGAAGGAAAAGGATGGTCTGCCGTAAGTACCTCTCGTAATCTACCGTAAATATTTGAAGTCGAAAACGCGTATTATTTATATGAACATTCAAAATAGCTTTCTGTTTTCACTATTGGATTGATTAAAAAGGGAAGCTCAAGAAGCGGTGTGCTACTATTAGATCTGCGCAATCTCGAACTAATGGAGAGCCATCTGAGATTCCACAGCTGTCTACTTTAGAAAATATTTTAGGTACAGATTTTGGTTATGGCCTTCCAGGTAATTCCGGGAAATCCATTTGAAGATTCAAATGTTCGTGTGGGTTTTATCTTGTATCTCATTAAAACATGGCGTGGCCAAAGTTTTTTTTTTTACTTAAGTATAAATATCTATTTTCACGGTAATTTATTAAGTTATTTATAGATATATTGATTTAACTTTGTGCAATGTACGATATAAATTCCGCAACATGCGTTTTGTAGTGACAAAAGGATTTAATTCGTAATAGTCACATTTTATATTATTTAGAGGCCACATCGACTTCGTATATGTCCCAAATACCTTTACAGGAGGTGCCACGGTTCTTGAAATCATTGAGGATGTTAATCTCAGGATTTCACTGGTTCAAAAGCAGCAACAGATAGAGGCTGAAAGTGAACCACTAGTACTTGTAGACGTACATGCTCCTGAATTTGACTCTTGCATATATCATACTACACCTAGAAGTACACCAGAGGCACATCACACACCAGCGGTTTCTGTTGCACAAACTAGAGGTGAAAAACAACAAAGAAAAAAACGCCATCGACGTGTCCGTTTCACTCAAGAAGATGCAAGAAGAGCCTTGGTTGAGACGTCCCAATTGTGGGTTGAAACGAAGGCTCGTAATAGCTGCAATATTACAGAGTTTCTGCGAGTTCTTTATCGAACCCAAATGTTTTGCGTATTGTAAATTATTAAGCAAGCATTAAGGCAAGCGCTTAGTCTCACAGCTATTTACTCTACAATTTTTAACTGTTATAAACTTGCACTGTATAATATTTCTGATAATAATAAAGTACGATGGCAAAATAAATGCGAGAATAAGTAGAAAGTCTGCACATAGATATACAAAATGGAAAGGGTTTTTAGTTTGTATCTGTTTGGCACTTTATGAAACTAGTAATAATAATAATAAGATATTTATTTCTCGATCATAATTCATAAGTATGTCATAAAAGATCCAATCAATAGCGCGTGTTGTGTCCTATATGGTCTATCATTTATTAGCATAAAAATATTTAAATAGAATAAATTGTTTGGATAATTGCATAGATTATATCACCCATAGATTGCCTCATAGGTACATTTGCCATAGTTACCACGCTTAGTAAGCGGGTTGATAACGGCAGTTTTTTTTATTTTTAGTCGTTATTAGGAAGACGCTGCTGCTCTCTTCTGCCTCTTACGACACGTGGGATATGTGGTAATGGATATTCTTACATCGCTAGTACACGGTCAAAAAACATATATTGGGGGCTAATTGCGATGGAGTAGAACAATTTTTAAATTAGCATTATCGACAATAGTAATATATTTGTTACTTAGTTTATACAACAACATAATGAAAACAATTACGGCAATACTAAATTTACAAATAAACAATTATTAATGTTGCATCCCTACTCATGCTGTAATAAATTAAACTTTCCTTTAGTGATGTTTATAGTATTGTAGTGAAACAACAATGAACGCTTATTCATTTACCCATAATCTAAAATAAAAACAACACAATATTAATAGTCTATGTATTTAAATTTAATTTAAGTATGTAAACAAAATACTGCGCGTAGACAGCGACGACCATCCCCGCGTCTACGGGTGCCTCTATAGGTCCCATAGCGGTAATGCCGACACAGACCGACTCATCAACCACGTCCAAATGGCAGCAGACTCCGTGCTACAACAGGTCCCATCCGCAGAGATCGTGCTGCTCGGTAATTTTAACGCCCACCACGCTGAATGGCTTGGTTCCCATTTAACCAATCATGCGTGTAGATCTATTTATAACTTTGCCTTGATATATGATTTGATATAACTGGTTACTTCGCCTATTCCAGCCTTGATTCCATATGTGGAGGATCATATACCTTTCCTGTTGGATCTTCTGCTGAACTCTCATCCAGACGGATATCAGGTCTCCGTCGATGCCCCTCTTGGCTTTTCGGACCATTGTCTGATCCGGAGTACGGTGCCGCTCACGCTCCTTGCCCAGCTTGCCAAGCTTGCCCCCGTGTTTGGCACTATAGGTCGGCCGATTGCGACGGGATGCGGTCTTTTTTTGCATCCTACCCTTGGGGGCAGGTTTGCTTCTCGCCGGATGATCCAAGCATTGTTGCTGATTCTGTCGCTGATGTGACACTTGTACTTCAGGGGGTGGAATTATTTATTCCATCATCTGTGGTGCCTATCGGAGGCAGAACTCAGCCATGGTTTGGTTACTTTCTGTAAAATTGCATAACGCTATAAGCAGGACTGCTACCGGGCCTGGGCTGATGCATGAACGTCCTGGCATGAAAACACCAGCGCTCTTAAAAAGAAGTAAAATTCCGCTTCAGGGTTCTTCAAAAGTGTCCTTGTCAAGGCAAAGTCAGAGCACATTGGCAGAATTGGCTGGAAAATAATTCGCTTTCCTTCGGAAACACGTGCATTCTGGTCTCTTGCCAAGGCTGTCCAAGGGAAGTTCTGTCAGCCATGTGTGCAATCTCTGCACAGGGTGGATGACTCACTGGCCCATGACGCAAATGAAAAAGCCGATCTGCTAGGCTCTCTTTTTGCTTCCAACTCGACTCTAGATGACGGGGGAACACAACGCCAACCGTCCCACGGTGTGAGTGCTCCATGCAGGAAGTTACTGTTTACACAGCGCTCGGTGCATAAAGCATTCCTCTCCCTGGACGTCAACAAGTCGAGTGGGCCTGATGGAGTCCCACCTATTGTGCTGAAGACGTGCGCTCCGGAGATGGCACCGGTTTTAACGCGTCTTTTTTGGTACTCCTACTCCATAGGCGTAGTCCCGAACTCATGGAAGACAGCTTTGATGCACCCGGTCCCTAAAAAAGGCGACCGCTCAGATCCGTCTTACTACAGGCCTACCGCTATCACCTCCTTGTTTCCCAATGTACTAATGGAAAGCATTATTAACTGCCAGCTCATGCGGTGCCTTAAGGATCACCAGCTGATTAGTGACAGCCAGTACGGTTTCCGTCGAGGTTGCTCAACTAGTGATCTTCTAGGTTACCTAACTCATAGTTGGGTGGAGGCAGTGGATTCCAAATAAAACACCTCATTCCTCCCCCACTCCCGTGGCCATGGGTTCTATAAAGTGCCGGAATCGTCAAGAATTAAAAAAGTTTAAATTAAACGCGATAAAATCTTTAAGATTAGTTTCATTACAAATTAAGTTCTATTCACAGTGAACAGGAGAACTACACTCATGAACGGGAATAGAAAAATGTTCGCCTTTTTGTGGTGGCGAAACAGAATCCGCCACTTCATATCGTCACGTATATGTCTTAAAAGGCGACAGATCAAAACAAGTAGGAGATGCGAAACATCATTTTCCTGACAACAGTCAAGATAATAAAAACTGTGGTTGCCAACCCGCCTGCCAAGCGTGACAACTATAGCAAATATCTAGCGTATTTGAAATTTTATGGCGTGGGGAGGCCTATGTTCAGTTCAGTAGACTTTTGATAGGCTGTAACGATAACGATGATAAGTTCTGCTCTTATGGTAGAGTGAAAACAAAAAAGTAACATTTTCAAAAACATGATTTGAAAACGAGCTAACAGTACTTAAAGTCTTGCAGTGGTATGCTTGGGTTTGGATTTAATTTTATTAATTGTAGGATCCTAAGCAGATAGCCATCCATCTTCTCTTTCGAAATATGGTTGCTTTTTTTTAATTTCAATAGCCTCGCGAATCTTTCTTGGTAGCAATCGGTATTCTGTTGCGAGGATTTAATGTCTATCAGATCTGATACAATGGATATGTTCTTTTACGCGGGTTTTTTTTTTGGAACTTTCATCCAAAATTGTGTAAAAAAAACCACGTAAAAAGTGAAAATAAACGTAATAAAATCAGTAAAGTTAGTTTTATGCCATTTATCATTATTGCAGAACTGCATTTATGAAGTTTTTAAGTCTACTCGAACGTAAAAGAATATCAGCATCTATTTTAAGGTGCCAATTAATATTAAATGAAACCAATGATATGAATCAAATATCGTAAATAAACATTATAACCTAAATTGATAAAGTACAATGAAATCATCATTATTTTGATAAAACTAAATTTACTTTAATTATAAATGAATATGAAGTGTAAAAAGACAAAAATAATAATAATCAATTTTGACCTTTCTAATGGATACATTGGAAGACACGCCAGATATAAAAATAGTAGATGTTTCTAGATATATGTTTTTAATGCAATTCTGAAATACATTTTTATTCACGTGTTCATTATATATATGCCAAATATCAATCATCTACGTCCAATATCTTTGAGAATTCAAAGAACTCTTGAACAAAAATACATAAATACTCAGACACTGAGGTGACTCTAAAAGTGATTGCATTTTGCTAAATTTGGGACGGAACATCATTTAATTATGTTCCTAATTTGAAGCTCACGTGAGCGAAGCTGGGGCTAAAAACCTAGTAGTTACATATATTTTATGTATATAACTACAATCTTTTTAGTATAAAGTTTGAACAAATAGATATATTATTTAAATATTTTTTTAACATATTTTTATGCTGTTTATAAAGAAGAAGGGGGCAGGGGCTCCCCAGTGCCAGCTCCTTCCACTTGACCGCATCCAGCGCAGAGCGGCTCGAATCGTCGACGACCGAGTCCTTTCCGATCGGCTCGATTCATTGGCACTGCGAAGAGATGTTGCATCTCTTTGCATTTTCTTTCGCATCTACCATGGGGAGTGCTCTGAGGAATTGTTCGGATTAATCCCAGCCGCCAAATTTCATGAACGCACATCGCGGCAGAACTCCCGATACCATCCACACCATCTGGATGATTGGCGGTCCACCACTGTGCGATTTAGAAGATGTTTTCTTCCTCGCACGACTTCCTTGTGGAATCGATTACCATCAGCGATTTTTCCGGACCGATATGACTTAGGGACCTTCAAGAAAAGAGCCTACTCCTTTTTAAAAGGCCGGCAACGCATCTGCAATTCCCCTGGTGTTGCGGTTGTTCATGGGCGGCGGTAGTCACTTACCATCAGGTGAGCCGCATGCTCGTTTGCCCACTCTCCTATAAAAAAAAAAAAAAAAAAAGAAATATAAAATTACATAAATGTTTAGTTCATGTCTTTATCACATCATGTTCATTCTACGATTACCAACCAGTTTTCAATTATATTGAATATTAATAAAAATTGTATCCTCTACAGAAATCTATATAAAATAATAATGAACATTAACTTATTTGCAATTTTTTATTCGTTTGGTTGGAATTTCTTTAATATAAAATACAAAAAACAAACAGCTAAATACTTCTACATATACGAAATACACAAAGCTTTTCAAAAATAACTGATAAAAAAGCTGATCCCTTTCCTGTAAAATATCTGTATAGTCTCTATGTAACTAAACCATATCACTTTTCAATTAAGTATTTTCGAAATTATACTTATTATTTCCTTTTCGTTGTCATCCCTTTCTTTAAGTAACAGCTCACACTGCTCCCTGGACGCCCTCAGTTCTTGGAGCGCAAGATGAAGTTGGTTCTCCATCTGGCGCGTTTTGGCGTTGCGAGTATTCATTTTACTATGTATTTTAAATAGTAAAAGAAAACAAAGATGGAAAATCAAGGGAACAGAGTAAGCAAATATCCAATTGTAGGACTCTAATTACAGATCTCAAATTAAATTATCAAGAAAACAATTCAAAATGAAATCCGAAAACAACAACACTTAAGAGATATATCGTAAATATTAAAAGCGATAACAAGAATTACAGTAACTTTTAAACGATGTTCGTTACCTGCTGTCACTTTAAGTTGAGAGGCACTAAAATTTTATTTATTTAAATATTTACCACTTTTATTTATTACATATACACAATACAGTTTGTTCGTAATTAACAACTATAACTTAAATTTGAGGTGGAAATTATCAATTACAATAATTATGTTTACGAAATTATTTGGGAGCCCAATTATTTAACTATTTGTCACCGGGGTTGCCAGAGCAAAAAAATATAATATATGATAGTAATATGGTAATATATATTACTTGATAGTAATAGCTACTTAACACAAATCATAAAATTACAGACATATAATATAACATTTAATATTTTCAGGTTTGCCTTTAAGATTTTGAAAAATTGTGAAATTCGCGGACGGCAAACTAATTGCTATTTATCGGAGAGGAAGCATGTGCAAAGCTGTAACAATACTTATATTGTCCTTTTTATTATGTATATACATTGTGTGACTACCTCGTTGGTCACGTGGTCACAAGTGCGACTGTTGATCATTTGGTGCCGGAATTAAATTAAAAAACTAGTAATTGGGTCTCCCTTTAAAGAAATGTTCAGTAGCAGTCCGGAACTATGAGAGTTAGAGAATAAAGAGTGCACTTGTGCATGCGCACATACTCTTTCACTATAATCCTGTTCTGCAAAGATGGCTATTCCTCGTTGAGACTAGCCACCGCCACCTCTTAGCTACCAAGAGCCGTGGTAGCTCAGATGGTTAGCGCTCGCTGTAAGTTTCACAGTACGAGAGCAACCCGGGCTTGATCCCTGCTCGCACCAATCAAATAGCTAATTGTAATTTTAACAAAATCATCGCGAGGAAACCTGCTAGTTTAAAAATTAGAAAAAAAAAATTGCTAAAAAGTTTTATTTTCAGTCAAATAAATGTCCATTGTTGAACTAAGGCCATTATAGATTTCCTCATATGGCGAATATTTGTAATAGTCGCTACGGCTTGGCAACCGCAGATGCTGTCGTCTATCTCTTGTTTTATTTTCCTCTATTGCCTTTTACGGCACCAACGGGATGATACAGGAACATATCATATACAGTCCTAGAGTCCTACATATGTTTAGCCATGCTATTGTATTTATATAAATTACTTAGGTTTGCCTTGAATACATGAACCTTCTCAAAAATTTATAATCTTGTTAGAAAACAACGAGAAATATAAAATTATATACATGGTTAGGGCTCAGCCGACTTGCGAACGCACTTTACTTGATTTGCCTATCTCGTGTCAGCTTTTCACCTTAAGCGAGGCATGTAGATTCCTCTCGCTCTAAGGTGTTTTAATTTAACTCTCTTGTGAAATAATATTAAACATCGCATAGTTTATTCCACATAAAAACTAATTGTAAAATAATCTTATGTAGGATTTAGATCTGACAGAGCGAAGGCTTTCTTTATACGCACAATTTTTTGATCACATATAAGCCAATATTTTATTATTAAAGAAGTTATTACACAGTACCTTCGAAAGGAGTAACTTAAGGGCTAAGTAGTCTCTGTAAATTTCTCAGAATGCGAGCAATTTGGGTTCGATCTCCGTGGTTACCAATTAAAAGGCGGAGGTAAAGGAAAAAAAAAAGGAAGAAAAAAATCGATAGAAAACATAAACGTCTAAATAGATATTCAGAGGATATATGAAGTCTGCCAATACTTTTAAACAGCGTGGCGTTCCCTTGTCTTAATCTCTCTTAAAAATGAGAGGAGTCCTATGCCTTGCGTTTGGAATTATATAGATTGTAACTTTACTTTCATTTGACTTTTTGCCCTTCTCTCCTCTATTTCGAAAGTCAGCTGGTAAGATTATTTTTAATAACCAAATACATTAGCATTCTATACTAATTTCACATATACGCATTCTTTTTTGGAGAGGACAGAATAAACACAAGAAAAATCATTGTATCAAACTATAACATATTTTCCATAATTGTCATATCTTATGATAAGTTATTTTCTTGACTATATTTACTTTTGCTTTAGAATTATCGATTTGGTATCTTTATCTTGCTGTCAAATGTCATTCTTTATTCAAACGGTGGTTTCAGATTTGGAAATATTGTATTTTCGATGACACCAATGTTTACTATAAAAGATGTGTACACACACTCCTTTTTTTGAAAGTAATTCCTGTAGTCGTGTTTGCGAAGGGGTTAATCTCGGTCAGCCTCATTAAAGCGGCTGAGACTCTATGAATGTTCACCCTTGTCTCAAATTCTGAAGACGGTGATCTAAACTACCACCTGCATCTTCCGCAGGTTTATTCTCCTTTAACCCGATCATGAGGATAGTCTCAGTAAAACCAAAGTAATCAACATAAGCCAACGGATAAGTTGTCTGAAGTGGAAATGTAGGGCCAGCCATATAGCTCAAAGAACCGACAACCGATAGGGAGGAAAGTAGCAGCATCATATTGCTAAGTTAAGTGTAGGACGGCCAAAATGGAATGGCTGTCCGGTAAGAAATGCAAAAAGTCAACGCAGCAGATGGCTCAGTCCGTGATTTGTGAAATTCTTTGAGGGAGTTGGAGTTACCCTGAGTTGGTTATATGAATGTATTTTAGTATAAGAACCGTAACGAATTAATTATGTAGTTGAACGTGTAAAGATTTTTGTCCTTAATTTGCATCTATTTAATTCTATTTCTCCCAAGGTTGACTGGTATGGCATGTACATTTGTACATATATACATTAACAGTCACGCCTGTCACCCAAAACGGTAGGCAGATACTACTGACTTACATTTCGCATGATCTTGACACACCTCGTTCGCCTCCTTTACATACATGTATCTACGCATATATGCTCATCAATGAAGGATATTCTTAATCTGGCCTATCTCTATCATCTTTTAGTAAAGCATGTCATAAGTCATTAAGCCCGCCCTTTGTGCAGTTGAAGGTGTAATCTTTGAAAATATTCTAAGTATCTCAGTTTTGTTTTGGAATTTCTGTTTGACCTAGATCTTAAATTAAAGTCATCATTCTTTAAGTATTTGTAAGTTTTCACGGGTCATAATTGTTGTTTTCTCGTGTTTTCTAACATGAAGTTGTTTTTCTTTTGTAGTTAAGAGATATAAACACTTTATAGTTATATTGTAAAGTGTCTGCTTCAATTATTTTGGTATTTACTTTATTTAAGTAAGTAAACGGAAATTTAAAATTTTATTTAATGTACATAAATAGAATATTTTCCTAGGCAACAAATAATTTACTTAAAATAGGTGAGTACTTTTCTAGCTAGCTTTTGTACTTAGCTTCTAAAGCTTTAACCAAAGAAATCCTATTTCAGATTCACGCAGATTTTATAGATATAAATCCTTGGATCAAGAAAGATTTCGCGTCTTTGTATCTTGAATAAATTAAGATTTACAAATATTTTCTATAGCTTAGCCCACTGACAACCTTTAAGCAAATATGATTATATTAATTTTCTGCTCGTTTACTAACTAGTTCACTGGTAGTATGCATACTAGAGATTTACTATAATACGCTTACTAGTTAGATTAATACTACCTTCATCAAAAAAATTAACTCAATGTGTTTGGAATATTTCTTTTGCCAATTAAAGGTCAGCTTAGAACATATTTCATAAAATTCCAGCCACAAAGTGCAATGCGGAAGCGTTCAAAAAAATAAACTTTTAATATCGCTTCTCGCCGTCTGTACGCTTAGATCTTTTAAACTAGGTACGTAACAAATTTAAATGGAGTTGTCATCAATGGACAGAATGATTTATTTTAAGCTCGGCTGGACCGATATTCATGAAATTTTGTGTGTGTGGTTAAGTTTAATCGCCGGTTTAAAATTACAATAGACCCGGTAGGTAGCGCTGTTGACAAAATCCAGAAATCACCCGTGCAAAGCTCAGGTGGATCGCTAGTAATTAATGAGATTACATCAAAAACATACTACTGCCAAGAGTTCAAGATACTGCAGACTCGTTCTACGTAGATCGGACCAAGAATTAATATTTAAAAGTTGAACGTAGCCTTCGGTAGCTATGACATCTGGACGTCAAACACCTCAGTCCCCTCCGTGACTATGAGTGTTGAAAAGCACTGGAAACGTCGGGAATTAAAAAAGTTAAATTAAATGCCTAGAAATCTGTAAAATTAGTTTTATTCAAAGGCAAGAATTGAATATTGTTATCTAAAATGCAAGTCAGATTGAAGACATTTGTATTTATATACATACCTTTGCAGTGGTGAAAACGTTCTTCCACACATTGGTCTACATCACGGAGGATGTTCCAATTGCACATATTTCTTGGTAATCGTAATTTTTTTTTTGTTATATAACTACAAATTAAAGATTTTTCTTTATTTATGCTGTGTGCAAACTTTCTTTTAGTTTGCGCAAACCTACGACATAATAGGTATAAAAAAGAATCATTTAATAGTATACCTATTACCGTCACTAGTTTAAGTATTAATTTGTATTAGTTACACTTTCTATTTTCATATTTAAATATTAAATGTATGGTAACACGAAGACAAATAGTTTAAAGTTAAATAGAAATATGAAAATGTTTTTAATATCAGTAATATTTAAATAATATTATATTACAATAGAACATCAACGGTGACTTATCGATCGAGACGAAAGATATTCCGAAGACCTCGAGACAAGAAGACGCCGTGACCCATAAACCAATAACTAACTTGTTCCATATATAAATGCTCCCAATGGCAATCTAATTCACAATATGCTTACGCCCAAATTATTTTATTCTAACCTACTAAATTAACAATTATTAAAATTTAGCAATTTACAAATATTTGTATATTTTCTATATAAAATAATATTTGTGTTGAATTATTAATTGCTTTTTAAAATGTTTATTATTAATTTAAAAAAAATGGAAATTAACAAAATCTGTTTATTTACACTGAAAGCAGTATACAAACTGTGTGTGACATAAGTCATACAAACATTATATAATTCCTTTTTTATACAGCATCTTCTAGATAACAAACCACAATAATGAAAACTACGGTTGGGAACGCGCCGGCCTGTCGTGACAAATATGGCATATATATATACCATGGGGAGGACCCAAGGATTCAAAAGTCCGCTGCTTGCTCCATGGTGTGGTGGCGGCCATCACGTGACTCATAATATTTATTCCTCACACATGTAGGTTTCTTTAAGATATTTTCCTTCACAACAGTACTGTGATATTTACGACAAATGCTTAGCCGCAAAGCTGCCGTTGCTCTAATGTAAGTAGAATGTTGTACTTAGAATTTTAAAATTTCAACCTCAAAAACTAAAAATAATAAAATAATTTCCACATAACTGCTTCTGAAATCGGTGGCTAGGCACAGTGTATCGAAGAAATAAACCCCTGAAAAACGTAAATACGCAGTGTGACATAAAACTCATTACTATTTTTTTTAAGAATTAATGTATAATTTTAAATTTAAAACCTAATTTTGTTTTAGTATATTGCCACGAAATTATAAAAAAAAAGATATCAAGCATTCTGTACTACTCAAACTAATAACGCGGGCCTTGAAATTTAATCAAATAAGTTGTTTAATTGACATCGCTAAATTATTGTCGTTAACGGCCATTAATACTTCCTTTGAAGACTTGGAGATTAATTATCATCTAAATAATAATAAGTAGTTATATAAATAATTTATACTTTTCATTACATTAGAGTTCTTAATCACAAATGTTAGTTTCGTGTATAGTATTATCATTTTTAATATTCAAAACAGGATTACAAACGAAAACATATTTCACTTGATAGTAAGTGGATGCAGTGCTTCATAGATCTACGATTAATTAAGAATCAAAATGCACATGTGTTGTCACATCTGACATCAAAGATGAAATGCCTCGTTAGCAGTGGTTCTATTCGTTGACTTTCGCTGATTTTCTGTAAGACAGAGATACGCTGATGATATGCTGTAAGAGCGTGATCTTTCCTCAGTAGAGCCCACCCATTTGAAATTTTTATTCGTACGTAGCCATAACTCAGATGCTGCTGTTTAAAGATTTAGACAGATTTTTCTTTTATAAAAGTATTTGCAATTATAGCTAAAAATACCAAAATATTAAATTCCATCTCATTCATATTTGTACAGAAGCACTTTTAAAAATATTTTTTATTAACCCTTAACACCACACGTGGGGGAGTAAGCTCCCCCACCGCTCACAATTTAGAAAATATTTTAAATGTTTGAAACGTAACGCGGTTGAGTGTTCGTGTATTCCCAGTGCCGCCCGAGGTCTCGCGGGGAGTGGACGCGCGCCTGGCTATTGTGCTTAGTTCAAGAGGTACGAGTCGATGGGGGAGCCTAGTCCCCCACGAGTGTAATAACGTTAGTTTTTTTGTTGTTTCATTTACTTATTTATTTGTTTTTTTTTTTTTAAGTTTGTGGCGCAATATGGATAAAAATTTGAATCCCCAACAGATACAAGATCTGTTGAATGACTTAGACTGTGATGAAAACGTGAATGAGGACATTTTTCCTGATGCATCATCGGATTTGAGTGACGCGGAGTCTGAAATCAGTGATCACAATACTGAAAGTGAAGAAGAAGCGGAAAATATCTCTGAAAACGAAGACTCAAGTGACATCGATGAACAAAGCCGAAACAGCAATTCTTTTTATGGCAGAAACAGGTACAAATGGTCGAAAGTACCACCATCGCGATCACGAGTGCCAGCACATAACATTATTATTCATTTACCTGGTCTAAGAGGTCCTGCACAAGTCAAAAATGAAATATCTCCATTGGAAGCATGGTCTTGTATATTTACTGAAGATATGATTGAATTGATTTTACAACATACTAATAAAAAAATCACAAATTATTCAGAAAACTATACATCTGACTCAGTCTATACTTACCATGTCACAAGAGAGGAAATTTTGGCATTTATTGGGTTGATGTTTTTGACAGGCATATTCAAATCTGCGAGAGAAGATGCTCGGGGCATATGGTCAACTAAAACAAGGGGTAGACCTATTTTCAGAACAGTTATGAGTCTAAATAGATTTTTGTTTATCTTATCATGCCTACGATTTGACGAACAACTTACACGAGAAGAACGAAAAAAGACAGACAGACTTGCTCTAATATCAGAATTGTTTAACAAGTTTATAAAAAATTGTATCACTAACTACAGCTGCTCTGAGTACGTTACTGTTGATGAAATGCTCGTTCCTTTCAGAGGTCGATGTATTTTCCGTACGTACATGAAATCAAAACCAGCGAAGTATGGGCTGAAAATAATGTGTTTATGTGATGCAAAAACACATTACTTGTACAATGCCTTTATTTATTCAGGAAAAGAGCAAACTTCTCGAGCTAATACATTGTTGATACCAACAAGGAACGTTTTGACACTGACTGAACCAATTTACCAAACTAACAGAAATGTAACTGGTGATAATTGGTTCTCATCGATTGAGTTGGTTGATGCTTTGAAACAGAAAGGTCTAACTTATGTAGGCACTATTCGTAAGAATAAAAGAGAAATTCCTTTGCAGTTTCTTCCTCATAGGAGCAGGCCAGCTCTCTCGTCAATCTATGGCTTTCAAAAAGATAAAACACTTGTGTCTTTTGTACCGAAAAAGAACAATAGTATTGCGCTCATATCCTCCATGCATCATGAAACTGTAACGAATCCTGAAACTAAGAAACCAGAGATCATTGAATTTTATAATTCTACAAAAGGTGGCGTGGATGCTCTTGACCAGAAGTGTGCTGCTTACAGTGTCAACAGGAGAAGTCAAAGATGGCCAACTACAATATTCTGTGCGATGTTGAATATATCAGGAGTAAACAGTCATGTTCTATATTGCGCCTCAAACCCTCAAAAGCGTATGAGCCGTTACAAGTTTTTAGAAGAACTTGCATACGCTTTAGTAACTCCACATGTTATGAATAGAAGATCTATGACAAATCTTTCAAAAGAGCTGAAAGATATGATTGACAAGTTTCTCCGTGAGGTTGGTGTTGAGCTACCTGAAGATCAACCTGCACAAGGACCGAGCCAAAATAAGAGACCAAAGAAATCGCGCTGTCATTTGTGCCCACGGCTCAAAGACAGTAACACCCCAAGAGTGTGCTCAAAATGTATGAAGAATGTGTGCCGTAATCATTCTGTAGACGTAATAGTATGTGCTAAATGTCAGGAAAAGTATTAATTGGGCTAAAATACATTATTTTGATAGAAAATATTGAGACTGAAATGAGGTTCCTAAACTTGAATGATTTTTGATATTTTCTAAGTACTATGTGCATTCCTCTGGTGATATGGTGATTTTAGACGTTTAAGTATTTTTGTAGATTTTTATGTATTATTTGTAATTCATAACATATGAGTAACTACAAAAAAGACTCGATTTAGTTCTTGTTTCTACTTTTAAGTCATAATCGCTTTTCAAAGTAAACTCTTAAAATTTAACGTGTTTTTTGTGACTTGTTTTGTTTGACGCTAGAAATGTATATTTTTAAGTTTAAAATTATAAATAAATACTCTAATAACATTCAAAAAATGTATTTTATTTATTTCGTAGAAAAAAAACTGGTCTAGTAATGCAAATTGGTACTGATATATGATTTTTCTTTTTGGGGGACCACGCTCCCCCACGTGTGTAGATGCGTGGTCAGAAATAGCGTGTGGTGCTAAGGGTTAAGTAGTTACGAGTATTGGATATAAAATATTTCTATAATATGAGAAATAATATTTCCATTCCATAAATTTGATAAGGCATTAACTACGATCATAATAAGTAGTTAAAAGAGTCAAATACTTACTTTTGGGTCATCTTATATAAAGTTGAATCAAAACTTAACGATTTTATATAAAATACTTTATAAAGACATAATAATAATACAATTTATATGTTTTGATGGCGTCAAAAGAAAATTCATCACAGCATTTGTATCCCTAGAGTTTCAGGAATAGAATAAAATCATTTTTATTCAATATTGATTACATGTAATTCTTATTAAAAGTCATTTTTAACTTTTACCACTGGTTCGGAAAAAACCACTGTACTGGGAAGAACCATCAAGATACACAGCGGGACTTTTTTAAAGCATAACTTACAGTACCTATATTATTACTTACAGTACTAAGGTCTGCCTATTTTATTGGATTATTGACTCTTTGGAGTCGAGTAACTGGTATTACTAACTTGTTCTTGTTCCTAGTATTTACAGAAAGTACATCACTATTTTTAATACATTTTTTACACATTTTTATGTACATACTACATACAATAATATATGTAAAGATATTAAGAGACCAAAGTTAACACATTTATTTCTTTAAATTTCTCTTTAAGGGATTCCTTCAAACCTAGGTCATAAATTGTTCTTATGGCACTCTTTTGCAAAACAAAGATAGTTTAAATATCGGTCGCTTTACCCTATAGCAAGATTCCATATGGCATTATGCTATGGAAATAACTAAAATAAACTAATCTTGCTGTTTCAACACATGTGAGGCCTCTAATCTTTTTAGAGCTTATGCTGCAGAACTAAGTCTGCTAGCTAGTTTAGATATATGAGGGCCCCATTGAAGCTTCGCGTTAACTGTAATTTCATGAAAAATAGTGGCTATTTAATCTACTATTTTTCTCGGTGTGGTGGATTTAATTAAGTTCGTTTTAATACCCTTTAAAAGCAATTTCTTGACGTTAAAGCAGTGTACTACTTTTCATATGTTATTATTCACTTCGTCATATTTTAATAATTGTATTTAAAGTCGGAAGATCAACGAAGTATCATCAGCAAATAAAACTATATCATGGTTATTTCCTACCAAGTAAAGTAAGTCATTAATATAAACTAAAGGAACACCCACACATACTACTGATCCGGAAGAACTACTCCCATTAATAACAGCTATTTGCGTTCTTTTATTTAGATATGATGTAATAAGTTTGGGTACTATGTTTTTCGACCTTAACTAGTAATCCGCCCCGGCTTCGCAAGTGTGATTTCTGGATCTTGACAACAGCGTCACTTACCGGGTCCAATTGTGAATCCAAACCATTCTCATATCAACATAATACACACACAGACAAAAAGTTCAGCCGTTTAGGAGGAGTTCAGTCACATACACACGGACAGAAGAATTTTGTATACAATTATACATATAAACCTTTCTCTTGAGTCATCCTGTCTATTGTAGAAAAAAATATGTTGCGTAGTTTAAAAGATCTAAGCGCACAGATAGCGGGAAGCGACTTTGTTTTTTCCTCATTAATATCTAGCGGTGGACGAGGTCGAAAGCCTTCGAAAGATCACAAAATATACCCAAATAATACTTTGAATTCTCCCATGCACAGAAAATGGGTTTAATTAGCTCAATATCGGCATCAGTTGTCAAGCGACCCCTTGTAAAAATAAACTGAATTTATTGAACTCATTTTATTATTTTACATTATATTACATTAAAACGACAATATTGGATCTTCAATAATTTTTTCAACAATTTTACTGAGCGTCAACAGCACAGAAAGAAAGAAAGGTCTAAAAATAGTGGGATCGATGGACTACCAGATTTAAATAAAGGTATAAATTTACTATGTTACATTTAATTGGAAATCATACCAGATACGACACTGAGTAGTACATCATCTTTCTTACGCTAGACATAAAATACTCTCTAAGAGTTAAGTAAAATACTCGTTCAGATATGAGATGTCTGGTACTACGATTGTCAATCCGTTTGCCAATCGTTAAGACTAAGGAAATTCTTATCTAGAACTCAAAACAATAGATCGTTATAATCATTTTGTTTAGGCGAAATATTAACCGTTTGAAAATTGAATTCCCAACGCACGCTCGGAGCGTGCATCGCACCGTGGCAAGGTCACCTCCGCCCCTCCGGGCGCTTGCATTTCGATCGGGGCGCGTCGAGACATTCATTGTGAGTAACGGTCGGTTCTAAATGACGCGTTTGGAATTATAACGTCGAATTAAGCGTCCCTCATTTTTTGCTAGCTGTGATTCGAATCGAACCGCGTGGCGCCGAATTTGTTTACGAATTTGTGCAGCGACGAATAATCGTGTTGTCTGGAACATTAGATTCCCGGTTGTCTAATTATTGAGAAGTTAGTGTTTAATTGTACCGTTGCGTTAAGCGCCTTAAAAAGTCGCGGTCGTTTTTCGAAACAATTGTTGTTCAGTGAAAGAAAGTGAACTTTAACCCATCAGTCGTGCCGCGTGTTACGCTTTATAATTAACGGGATTTAGTTGCGACTTGACGTTAGTTAAATGTACGATAAAGTTAATAGACTGACATAGTGAATTGAAGAAAGACGTTGTTAACTGGTGATCGCCTACTTTGAGAGATCTCACCTTTGGTGTAGTGGCAGCGCCGGTGGATCTGCGGTCAGACTTCAAAGGCTAATTCTGGTTAACACATACACTTCTCAAATACTACTTACATTCACCACACCTGACGCCGGAACGAGCCTTGGGGTCCTTCTTCGCTTCTGAAGCAGGTAAGTCACGTAAATTAAGTACCTAATCTATATATCTCAAATATCCATAGGCACTTGGGCCCCGTCCTTAGTTATCTGTCGAGTCTACAGCTGTATGGGCCCCTGTATAGTCGACCTTTGTCGGGACAGCTAAGGGCATGTACATATCTGGTAGCAGAGCGTGGTTGATTGATTTCCAATCACGCCCGGCCGTAATATTAATAAAAATATAATATATTAATAAAAAATAGTAGGTAATAAATACGTACGTACGTAATATAATACGTACGTAATACGTAGCACGTACGTAATATTTTTTGTTTGTTGGCGGGTGGATGATGCAACCACGCCCGTAGCTTTGTTAAGGCTAGGTACTTACCGTAGTTTTGTTAAGGCCAGGTACTTTGACTAGGTAGATAAGGCTATCACACGTAATCGGATAATTATCGTTGGCGTTTAATTATAGTAGATTGATTGTCGAAGGGTCGCTTGTTTGAGCGAGGCATTTTGCTGATTGACTGTAGTGTGTACCTTTAATTGTAGTGTAACTAGTATTTAATTTAATAAATAGTAATTTGTATTTAACTTGATTGGATCGTACTAGTGTTTGTTATTTGTTAATTTGATTTGTGTTTTTTTTGTGTGTACTAGTTTGTATTTAGTAGTGATGGCTTCGCACAAGCTACTAATTCGTTGCCTGAGGGCGGAGCTGCGCTAGGCAACTAGCGCCCACACTTTGAAAGGTCGACCGGATAGGGTCTATAACTTGAGGAAGCGGCTCCAGCAGGTCGATGTTCGAAGGGCCGCAGTGGAGGAGGCTTACGCTGAGCTTGAGGACTCGGAAGTGGAAAAGGGAGTCGTGGACTCCTGACGCGTGGACTAAGAGCAGTTCCTTTCGCTCACGGACGATTTGATCGAGGCGGGGCCAAGGATGCGGAGGAAGCGCGTGAAGCTAGGCTGAAAAGCCTGTCCGAGTCTCCTCGGAAGCAGCCTACTCAGCCGGAGCTGTTAGGACGACTCCCGACTCTGGACCTGCCAAGGTTCCTCTCCGAATGGCTGACGTTCGTCGGTCTGTTTGACAGACTAGTGGACGCCCGGAGGGACTTGACACCCAGACAGAAAATGGGGTACCTCCTAGCCTCATTGGAGGGGGAGGCCCTGGGCGTCGTCGGTCACCTGAAATTGTCGAACAACGCCTACCAGAATGCTTGGGACCTCCTCGCCGGAAGGTACGCCAACATCCGCCGGATTGCGGACGACTAGGTTCGGAAGCTGCTAAACCTCCCGCTGCTTAAGGATCGGACCAGATTACGTACGGACATCATAAATCCAGTCGTGGTGGCTGCAAATTGAAGCGGCTGGATATACCGGCGGACGAATGGTCTTTTTTATTGCTTTACATTGTGCTGTCTCGCCTGCCTATCGACCTTCGGCTCCACTTCGAGGTGGGGTACGGCTGGGACGGTGCCTCCTATATTCCTCCCTTCAGGGACCTGCTGCGGTTCTTGAAGGAGCAGGCGCCGTCGAGGAACCCCAGGTTGTAGCCCGAGCAGTGATCAGGGAGAGGCGGAATCCGACGGCCAAGACGTCACCAACCCCCCTGAGGCCCAGCGGAGCTTCCGCGGGAGGGCGCCACCCCTACCCTCTTATAGTGGCCTAGCGGCCAAGGGGGCTTCCCCCTGCTCCTATTGTCGAGCATCCGATCACCGGGCGACGTCGTGTCCCAAGTTGCTGTGCAAGCCGGCCCCGGTGAGGCGAACCATCGCCAGGGAGCGCCGCTGGTGCTACTCGTGCCTGGAAAGGCATCTCCAACGAGACTGCCCACACTGCACGCACTGCCAGGGCAACCACCACGCGATTTTGTGCCTGGGCGCGAGCGGCGCGTTCTCTCGAGGCCCTGCCAGGCCCCCGACTCTCACGGGCGGGGGCGCTCAGCCACGCCCCCTATCGGGCGACTCTCAGGGCTCGCCTGACGGCCACCGTGCCCCTGGAGTTGAAATAGGTCCCTCCCCCGACCAGTCGGGGCGTCGCTCCCCCAGGGGTGGGGGGGTCGTCACTCCCCCTCAACGGTTAAGAGGAGCTTCGCGGCCAGTCAGCGATCAGCTAGAACCGCTTCACCCCCGTCAGCTGAGCGGCCGCGGCTGGAGTACCACCCTCCTCCCTTGGCCGATACCGGTACTACCAGGTTCCTGCGACCTCAAGACTTTCCCGGGCCTCAAGGCCGAGGTTCCCCGAATTTCCCCAGGTCAGCCCGTTTGGTGAGTGGCAACCACGGGTCCTTGAGATGCCGCCGGAATGCCGCTTTCAGGACCCCCGATTCGAGGGCCGGTCAGTTGGAGGCAGCTCCAGCTAGGTAGCTGCCTCTCTAGCTCCCACCACGGCCGCTTCCACTGAGCCCTTGAGCCGCCAGCAGTCCATCTATCAAACTGTTCTATTGCCGACGGCGTCAGTGAAGGTGTACAACCCGAGCGGCGACTGCTTAACGGTTCGCGCTCTATTGGATTCGGGTTCACAACGCAGTGTGGCCTGCACTTGGTTGGTGGGAAGACTAGGGCTCCCCTGGAGCTCTGAATCACGTCCGATTGTAGGTATCGGCGGTGCCGAGCCCCCTGCTCCTAGGGGACAAGCAGAGTTGGTGTTCGGCCCCGCCAGCGAACACCTTCACATTTTAGTCAAGGTAAATGTCCTCGATGACATTGTAGGTTTTCTCACTAACTTTTGTATAAACGACAGCGCGGTTCAACCCTCAATGGTCCCAACCTGGGCCTATAGATTTGTTGCTGGGGCCGACGCGCTGGGGTTCATCTTGTTAGGCGAGATATAGTCCTATGGTTTGTCAGCCATGTCCACTGTATTTGGGCACAGCTTCTTTGGACCGGTTCTGTGGTCTCCACCTCCTCAGACGGCCGACACGCTCTCTGTTGTGGGCGTGTTCCTTTCGGAAGTCGTCCAGCGGTTCTGAGAAATTGAGGAGCCACCACACGTGGCTCGAGTCAACCCTCTGGACCGTGAGTGCGAGCTGTTCTACCAGAACAATCCCGGCCGTCGTGTCAACGGTCGTTTTGTCACTCGCTTACCCTTTCTTGACTCACGGCCCCCTTTAGGCCAATCTCGTGCACTGGCCGAGAAGAGGTTGCTTTCCATGAAGCGCCGCATGCGGCGCGACCCAGCTTTTCGCGACAAATATGTCGAGTTCATGCGCGAGTATTAAGAGCTGGGTCACATGTCACCCTCCAAATTCGAATGGCATTCACAGGAGCACTACTTCCTCCCTCACCATGCGGTCTTGAGGACCCCTGGGAGTATGATTTGGGTTGTTTTTCACGGCTCCGCCCCCTCGACAAATGAGAGATCTCACCTGTGGAGGAGTGGCAGCGCCGGTGGATCTGCGGTCAGACTTCAAAGGCTAATTCTGGTTAAACACACATACACTTCTCATGCACTACTTATATTCACCACAACTGACGCCGGAACGAGCCTTCTTCGCTTCTGAAGCAGGTAAGTCACGTAAATTAAGTACCTAATCTATATATCTCAAATATCCATAGGCACTTGGGCCCCGTCCTTAGTTACCGTCGAGTCTACAGCTGTATGGGCCCCTGTATAGTCGACCTTTGTCGGAACAGCTAAGGGCGTGTACACATTTAAAAGCTGATACGTATTTGAATTTACGGTAAGGTAAGAATTACCCACATTTTCATTACAAATTTTTAAAAAGATAATTTCGTCTACTGTTCGCTTAGCTATTTGTCATCGGAAAATGACTTCATCAACTTTTTATTACGCTCAAAAAACTGGGTTCATACCATAGAAGAATCAGTGCACTCAATTAGTTCAATTAAATGTCTTATGACTTCACCCCAATCAAAAATGTTCGAAGCAGAAGATTATTTAGTTTAATTACTTAGTAGCCTTGGCTTGGTTACCTGCGATGAACAAAGAGGAACCCATATGAATGTCCCGATGTGTAGGCCCGGCTCGAGGTGGCCACTCCGAGTGTGCGTATTCTCTCTGAAACTTAGCCTTGGATCGAGGAAAGTACCACCCCTTTTATCAAGTAACAAAGTAACAAAGACCAGTGGTGGATAGAATTCCTTTAGGAATTTCACCGTACGTGGAGCCCACGGATAGAAAGTCGCCACAGCAAATGGCACCAATATGAAAACATCTCTCAGAGACTCATGCGCCTCTTACTTATTTCAGTTGCCTCTGATGCCGTGTGTGCCAGTGTCTACGCAAGTAGTATCCCACACTAGGGCTTTAGCTCTCTCCCAAGGGACCAATATCATACCGTCGAGTCTCTTGCCATCGTCTCTAAATATTCCACAAGGCTCTCAAACCGAGGGAACATTTTTAGAGACAATTGCCATGTCTTTTCTGCTTCCGTAGCAAAGCACAGGTCTACTTTATTTAGTAGAATTATGTTCCATAAATCACTGAAACTATGCACGAAAGCAACGAAAGTAAACAATATAACGCTAGAAAGATTTCTTACACCAATACCACCAAAGTTTATAAGTAAAGTAGCTTGAATTCAGGCTGCCTTATTTAAAGTTAGTTGAAGTGGTCTAGTCCGCTTCAATTGGTAGTGTGACGAGGCGATTATAGGCCCGAAGAAGATGCCCTTTCTTGGTCTTGACTTCAGCTACTCTCGCAACACCATCCTTTCCCGGAATGAGTTTAGTCACATGCCCCAGAAGCCATAACAGTGGGGGAAGATTGTTTTCTTTCACCAAAACCATTTGTCCTATAGTCAGTTCCCCGCAAGAGATGCGCTATTTCTTCTTTTGCTGTAAGATATGAGTATAATCATTAACAAAACGCTTCCAAAAATGTTGTTTTAGCTTTTCCGCTCGCGCAAACCTAGCTATTGAGTGGATATTTCGATTTACGTTATAACGCAACAGATATAATCAATATCCTTTAAAATATCCGAACATTTCCAGACTGGACTCGAACGGAGTAAGTATCTAAATAAAGGTACAAGGAGACAGTATTTTAAAAAAGTAATAGCAATGTGGGGGTTTAAGATATACAATTTATCAACGTGGTTTAAATTCTAATCAAATTTTGTTTTTAAAACAGGTTTAATACTATCGAAAAACAACGGGGCGCCTAGCAGGTATAGCGACTCCGTACTGACAGTTATAATTCTAGAGAAATATGATTAAAATTTTGAATTAAATTGTCTCTGTTAGAACTAGATAAATTATTGGAAAAAAATATTTCACATTTATTGCCTCGTCTGAGAATAGAATACGGGATGCATTTTTAAATCGCCAAAAATCCATTACTTTCGACTCAACTATAGGTACTTTATTTAAATCAAAATTAGGTCGAGGTCGAGATAAATGAGTAGTAATTAGATAATCCAAAATTTTGAAAAGATGTCTCTTTCAGTTGAGAAGTAATTGATTTATTTATTGTTCGTTAAAGTGAAAAGGGGAATACGCGAAAGTAAATAATTTTTGTCAACTTTTTTCACCATTAGTGAAACAATTTTGAATAGTGCTTGACAATGCTTTAGCAAGTTGCATCCTCGCACCTTGAGGAATTCTTTTACGATGATAATTGTAAATTGGCTCCGAAAAATGGGAACAATTTGTGTCATTAGAGAAATTACTGACAGAGTTATGAATTTCTAAGGTAGGCTTTGAAGCTGAAATATTTTTAATATGGCATCGTTTAATATGTTTATTTAATCCTATTTCACCATTCTGTTTAATGGTACAATTTTGACTTTGTAGGAAATCCGGCTGTGAATGTTGCGGAACGGAGATATTCATTAAAATATCTAAAAAGATCTCTACAGCACTGAAAAGTCCTTATATTACATAGCTTCATATTTACTTGAAATGTGCTGTACTTCGCATCTTACTCTGAAACACAATCATTTACGGTCTAAATAAAAGCATTTTTCTCTTTCAATGAAATATTATCAAAATACTTCTAAGAATTTATTCAATTTATTAAAGATTTTCCTTTAGAAATGAGTATTATGTCTAAAATAAATATTATCACTATCTTATATATATCTTGATCCTTTTTTTTGTAATTTTTAGCCGAAATTGGCCTCTATATAACAAAATAAAATAAGTTAAATCTACGCAGCATTTGAAAGTTGAATTTTTTTTTAATTCTTTTCAAAAGTAGTAAATAATATAATATTATGAGATATTAATCCTACGGCATTTGTTTTCGTATTTTAACAAACGTATGATACAAAGAAACTACGTATGCAACATATGACACTAGAAAGCTGGAAAAGGTAAGCATTAGACTGTAGATCAAAACTATCCATAGTTTCAATGCTCGCAGATTAAATTATAGAAATCCTTAGTGTATGCTCTTGTGTATCGTTAATCGTTAAGAGTGGAGCCAATCTGGAAGTTGGTGAATCGATTCTGTTTACTATTGGACGTAATATAGCATTGTATTTTTGGTAACCCGTACAGCTTCGGTGGTTTGCAAAGTACCAAAAGGTCAGGAATATAAAATAAGTTTAATAGACGCGATAAAATTCGAAAAAGAAATTAGTTTAATTTAATGTGTAGTATTCGCGTAAATATAAGATTAATAATATAAAATTCCAAAAAGAAAGATACTTTATTGACGTAAGGAACTTTGCTGTATTTAAATATATTTTGTCATAATATATTATGATACCTTAATGATGTTAAGTACTCGTCACTCTTGAGTGACGACGCATCTGTAGCATTGTTTGCATGGATTGGCTGCAGGTGTCTGTAGGCTGCAACAGTAATTTACCATCTGATGGACTGTTCAGTTATTTAAAAAAGGCTAAAATCTACTCAACGATCTTCTTATTTAACATTTAAAACCACTTCTATTTATTGAAAATTAGTACTAACGCGAAATGTCTTTAAAAATATTAGATACTTTCTCTATATTTATACATACAAGATGTACAATTTTTTTTTGATAAAATTGGATAAAATTTTTTGCTCCCCTTTTGGTTAAACTTGCAAACAACTCAAAACAGTTTTATTTTTGCTTAGAATATTATTAGCGAAAAGGTATTTTATTTATAATGTAATACTAAGTGCGTCCTTTTATTGGCTAGGTATTTTAATTTATTAATAGGGTTTGGGACATAATCCTTTACACAGCGTGTAGTCGTTATATTTGTCTTATAAAAAGGGTCGTTATTTTACCTTAGCTCTTTCATTCGAATGCTTGTTAATTTTTTAGCTAACAGATTAAAAACTGCCTAAAGTAAGAAAATATTATGCGCACCAGATAAAAATAGGAATGGTTTTACTGAAAACTTCACACTTTAACATCATCTTTCCATCCAGCTATTTTACGAAAATAGTGAAAAATCGCAATCAAGAAAAAAATATATGATTTTTTTATTATCCTCATTTCAGTTAGATTTATTGCAAATATCAGTTTGACGGTCTAATACTTATAGAACAATTTATTTAAAGCTATTTTATATTAACATTATTTTTCTTTTTCCTAGATAAAATGTCAGCAGAAAAATCTCAAATTCTCGCGAATTCAGTAGGTACTTATTTACACATTATACGTCTCATTTCGCTTTTTTATTATTGACACTTACTATATCAAACCTTATGGAGGCAAACTGCTATCAAATGCCTACATACATTTTTTCTCGTAACAACTTTGTAACAATTTCTACTTGCTTGCCTTTGTCTTAGACATATTCCAGTTCAAACGAATTTAAGCTATCTAAGTTTAGATCGCTGCAACCAAAGAACTAGCTGAGATAACTAAATTATATTTACGTAATTACTTATATTATCAATCAAGAACATAATGCTTTAGGGTTTTAAAAACTTTAGGGTTTTGTACACAAAATAATTTTTGAAACCCAAACCTTTGAATTGAATAACAACGAGTTGAATGTAAATTCAAAACAAACAACTTCCTTCTGCGTTAATCCCATATCTCTGGTGCCCTTTGACCTACAGGACCCATATTCAAACTCGACCGAGCTAACTACCTCAAGGTACCGAGCTACTTCCTTTCAATGCTACGCAGAAGGAAGTTAATAACTGTGCAAGCTTAACTTTCTCAAAAGGACTACGTGTACTGTTAGAATTTCAAATGATGCAGTAATGTAAAATAAAGTTGCTGGGCACATGCCTCCTCTCATTTGTAAAAGGGTCATGGAGCAAATGATGCTGAGTAAAATGTAAACTCTTAACTCTACTTATAACCATGAAAAATTATATGAATCATGTTAAATGTATAGTAAAGTAAAACCTATATGTGTAACCATTTATTGAGAGGGTTATGGATAAGACCGATATTTTATGCGCCCATTGGAGCCACGCGAAGGCCGTGTTGGCGGTCTTCAGATATCCTCTAAATATTCTATTTTTCTACATACCGTGAAGGATCACATCTGTTGATGTGACCCTTTAATATTAATTGTGTAATATAGATTATGTACTTATAGATTATTAATTTTAATTGTTTGTTTTTCTTTTTCAGATTAATGACGCCACACTGAAAATTGCAATTTAGAATTTAATCATGTTAGAGTGGATTGAACTTGGATTGCTCGCGCTCTTAGAAACTTACGAGCCTTTAGCTCGCTGTAAATTTTTTAGAACATAGAGAATCATAAATTTCAGAAGACTGATATAGTAATATATAAGGTCCTCCACGACTTACTTGTATATCACTTTATCGGTCTTCTGAAATTCACATTCAGTATACAATTTATAAAGATAAAATATGTGAGTTTCATTGCAACGTCGTCTTTTGTAAATAAATAGAGAAGAGCGAGAATCTACTTTTGCATTTTGCGAGTTCATTAACACCGATTTGAATCGAAGTAAGGCACTGAAATTCAAGCTTTGTACTCGTATCATGTGACGTAAAGCAATTTGTTAAAATTCTTCCGAAAATCTTCTACAGCCCGCCTTTCAATCGTTGAGCCTGCCAATCGTAGGCACCGCGTTGACTGCACACTTATGATCTGCGTTTTGATTTTAATTGAAGATAAATATAAATGTGTACGGACCACAACATTAATTTACCATCAGTTGGACTGTGTGCTCGTTTTTTGTCACCATTTTTCGTAATAAAAATTAATATACTATATTATTATATTATTAAACGATCTTCATTTATATTTGGGTAGTTTAAAGACTAACAGTTTAACTCAAAGCCGGTTTCATTTTAAGTGATAAATGTAGGATATTATGACCGCGTATTATTTTATGCGAAATAGTAACTGGTGCTTACAAATTTTATCACATAAATAATTACCATCCTCAACACCAATTTCCTTTGTGCCTTGATGACATATCGAGAAGTTTATGACGAGGGCCGCTGTTATATGAAAATTGTACTTTACATTGTATTCTTTATTCAATTGTTTTGTATATCTTTCATCCATTCATTACATTATATCAAAATCCAATACTGAACAAAAGCCTCCTTCATAGGTTGTCTCACGGTTGGGTTTTGCCTTAGTTGCTACGCTTAGCAATCGATTTGGTAACCGCAGTTTTTTTATTATGTCCTCTTTCAGTTTCCATATTTCGTCTCTCTAGATTTTGTTAGGCTGCCATTACACATAATTTAAGTGCAATATACTTACATTAACACTAGGCAAATAAATAAGTGTAGAATTTGAAATCATAATGTTAACAGATTCAAGATTTGAATTAATGGAATTTGATTCGAACTTAAGGTTGCTTTTTGATTCTTATTTGTGAAATCGAAATAAGCGCACATTCAAATGGTGGCTAACTTTTGAATTAACTACAATCTTAACATCCATGAAGATCAAACAATTCATACTCCTCTCTTCTAATAGTAATCTTAGTCCAGAATCGCAATGGAAATCAAATATTTATTTATATGATAGATTTTGTTTTGGATCATATGAGATTGGCTTAATAGTTTCTCTTACAATTTAGGTCATCATAGCTTATCTTGCGTCTCTGCCTTTCAATTCGGGCAACAAAATAAACAAAATAATCAACCATCAAACAAAGCAGAATTTTTAAGTCCACTTGTGAAGAAAAACTGTTCCTAGAATTTGCCATTAAGCAAGTTTTATCTGAATGATTTGAAGGTAATCACCACGATGGTAAAATTATACCCCATAATCAAGTTATGGGTTTAGGGGTCAACGTTTTTTGTTCGCTAATAAGCGGTATGCAAGGCGTTTAGTTAAGGTTGGCATTTTGAAAAAAGTCTTCTACTCTTATACTCTTACGGCGCGGCGTTCTAGCTGCATATATTTAAGAAAATTAAAATTAAAATGATTATGTGCTTATTCGAATATACTCCTGTCACTGATTAAAATTAAATTATTTTGATAGATGGTAGGGCTCCTATTTGTCTGGGAGTACGTCTAGATAGATACCAACCAACTAAGCTCTTACATCCGAATGACTGTCAACTTAATTAGCTGTTGGATTTAAAACTGTTTTGAGAAAGAAAATATTATGTGAGCCAGATATAAATAAGACTAGTTTCACTAACAACTTAACTCTTCATAGTCAACTTACTTTAGCGCTTTTACACCCCGCTATTTCAGAAGATATTAGAAAATTTCAATCACAAAATTATTCATAAAATAAATAAATAAATAAATACGTAGTATATTTTTTTAGTTTGATTTATTGCGCACCATGCAAAACACAACTGAACTTAGCACATATAAAAAATTAAGACCACCATTTTTATGATCTTTATCTTATGAAACAATTTGTTTTAAACTAACTTAGGTTAACATTCATTTTGTTTCCATTAAAACAAGTGACAGCAGGAACATCTCCAATTCTCAGGAATCTTATATTATTTGTCTCCCTTCGCTTTTTTTAACTTACTCACAGATGGGTGTAATCTGTGCACTTACTACATCACACCTTTATAGGAGGCAAACTGTGACCTCAATGCCTACATATATTTTACTTGCAATTGTTTAGTAACAGTTTGTACTTGCTAGTTAAAATTAAAAATTTAAAAATTTAAAATGTTAAAACTAATTTAAGCTATCTAAGCTTAGTTCTCGGCAGTTAAGGATTTAGGTGAGATCACTAAATTATATTTACGTAAGTACGTCTAATATCAATTATAAAGTATTAGGGTTTCGTACACGAAAGAGTGTTTGAAACCCAAACCTTTAAATTGAATAACTTTCTTCTAAGAGCAATATTCGATTGTGTTCATCATGAGATATTAATCAGGAAACTACAACATTACGGTGTAAAAAATTTAGCGCTTAGACTTATTTCTTCATATTTAAGTAACAGAATTCAAAAAGTAGTGATTAATGGTAAAGGTTCCTCCGGATCGGTAGTATCAATGGGCGTTCCTCAGGGCTCTATTCTTGGCCCATTCCTGTTTTTAATCTATATTAATGTCTTACCTTATCTTGTAGGGGACAATCATGATATAGTATTATTTGCTGACGATACCTCTTTAATTTTCAAACTCAAACGACAGTTAATTAATAATGACGATTGAAATAATGCTCTATCGAAATTGGTACATTGGATTAACGCCAACAATATGCTCTTAAACGGCAATAAGACAAAGTATATTAAATTTACAATACCTAATTTATAACATTCGAATACCAATGTGCTGTTAAATGGGGAGGAGTTGAGTCTTGTGGATACCACTGTTTTCTTGGTATTACTATTGACGCGAAACTTCAATGGGGCCCCCATATATCTGAATTAGCAAGCAGACTTAGTTCTGCAGCATATGCTGTAAGAAAGATTAGAAGTCTCACAGATGTTGAGACAGCTAGATTAGTGTATTTGAGTTACTTTCATAGCGTAATGTCTTATAGAATTTTGCTATGGGGTAATGCGGCTGATATTGAAGTTATATTTGTTTTGCAAAAGAGAATCGTACGGGCAATTTATAACTTAAATTGTAAAGAGTCCGTCAGAGAAAAATTTAAAGAAATAAACATATCAACTTTGGCATCGCAATATATTTATGAGAATGTAATGTATGTGCATTAAAACATAAATAGCTTTAATAAGAATAAGGATGTGAATACGATAAATACTAGGAACAAACATAAGCTTGTAATGCCAGTTACTAGACTCCACAGAAACAGTAATTCATTTATGGGGCAATGCTTTTACAACAAAATCCCAGAACATATTCAAAGTTTGTCAATAAACAAGTTTAAAATTTTTATTAAAGAAAAACTGTACAAAAAGGGTTATTATAATATCAAGGAATACATGAATGAAAATAACCCCTGGGAATAGGGTGATCGCCACCATGCTGGTTCTATGAAAAATCATTTAAAAATTGTATAAACAAAATTATACTTAAGTGATATTATGTTTAAAAAAAATAGTCCCGCTGAGTTTCTTGCTGGTTCTTCCCAGGACTGAGGTATTTTCCGAACCAGTAGTAAATAAAAAATGACTTTCAACAACTGTAATAATCAATATTGAATAAAAAATTATTCTATTCTATTCTATACTTTAGAATTTTAAATGACGCAAAGAGGTAAAATAAAGTTGCCTTTTCTCATTTTTGAGAGGGTCTTAACTCCTTTCGAAAATTTCTAAAATTAAAATGACACAAATGAAGCAGTAATACAAATGGCATACTAAGGTAGCACCCATTTTTTTTAAATAAAATAAGTGTAACCAATGAGCAAATAGTCCACCTGATGGTAAATGGATGCTGTGGCCTATAGAAATTTACATTTATCTTCGATTAAGTATCAAAATGCCGATGCGTTGTCACTCCTGAGGACTAAGGTGGAATACTTCATTTCCAGTAAAAAGGGCCTCTGGTTCTTTACACACACCATACGAAACACGCATTAGGCAGCAGTTTTATACTGATATTCTGTGAGAGCGTGGTCTTACCCCGGTCGAGCCGTGTACAATCATAATATAGTTGCAATGTAGATATACCTACTCGTACATCAGCCACCTTCCATTATTGAGAGAGTATGGAACAGACCACTGCATTACTCCAGTGCGTGTTGTGGGTCTTCAGATGTTCTCGATTCTATTTATCTGACTTCTGTTGACGTTTTTCTTCATAGTTAAACATGGAGCTAAGCCACTATTGAAATTTACAATTAAACAATCAATGGTGCCGTCGGGGATCTAAGGTTTGAATATTAATATTTTTTAATATTAAATATCAAGAAGATTTAGTTCAAACGCTTGTATAAGTTACACGGTTTTTTTTTAATTTTGTTGTTTGTTGTATATGGTATTCAATTTATTTATTTTTCTCCCACATTATGTGCAAATAATAATAAAGTTTCGAATATGTTTAAATTGTTTATTGTTTTCTCCTAGACATTCCGTCTGGAGCAACTAAGCTATGATATAACTATATCGCAGTCTTTTTGGTCAGTATAAATGGCCAGTACACGAAAGTATATCTTAGAGACTAAGCAGAGTCTAATATGGTGTCCTGTACTCTCAACACCAACTCATCTCTAATTTTCGATTCAGATCCATCGTCCACCAGATCGTCGATTTAGCGTTCACTAGTTGCCGCGTGGTGTAAACGAGTGGAAAACCCATCGTTAAAAAGTCTGCAGCTCGGCATCGACTATCAGACAGCTACGTATTAGTTTTAATTGAATTCCACCTAAAGAAACACAACGTTACCTGTGAATCGTAAGCGTGCAGTCAACGCAGTGCCTACGATTGGCAGGCTCAGCGAGTGGAAGACGGGCTGTAAAAAATTTCAGAAGAATTTTAACAATTTTCTTTACGTCACATGATATAAAGCTTGCATTTCAGTGCCTAACTTCGATTGAAATCGGCGTTAATGAACTCGCGAAATGTAAATGTAGATTCTCTATTTATTTACAAAAGATTAGGTTGCGATGAAACTCAGATATTTTATCTTTTTAAATTGTATACTGAATGTGAATTTTAGAAGACTGATGTAGTATTATACAAGTAAGCCGTGGAGGTCCTTGTATATTACTATATAAGTCTTCTGAAATTTATAATTCTCTATGCTCTAAAAATTTTACAGCGAGCGTAAGGATCGTAAATATCTTGGAGCGCGAGCAATCCAAGTTCAATCCGCTCCAACATGATGAAATTCTTAATTGCAATTTTCAGTGTGGCGTCATTAATCTGAAAAAGAAAAACAAACAATTAAAATTAAAAATCTATAACTACACAATTTACATTACACAATTAAAATTAAAATAAAATACAAAAATAAATAATTAATATAAGACTTACCTTGGAGTCGTGTCGTATCGTCGCAGAAATCGTGATCAAGTCGTTGAGTAGTAAAGACGCCCCGATAACGCATCGAACAAAAGATTGAAGACATCGAAGCGGCGCACCCGCCACGCGGTTAGTAAGAATATATCACTGTGACGATAAGACGTATGACGCTTGCGCCCGGCTATTGTTTGTTTTTGCTATTTGCTTTGAACTTTATCTTCCTTCTTGTGCTAATAACTTCTGCGCGACGCTTTGTGCTAAATTATAAACAGTATTTATATGTGAACTATTGTATTCGTGAATTATTGTAGATGCGAACTATAGTATATTTGAACTATTTAACTTTTATATAAAGTGATTCGTGAGTAATTTATTAAGAATCGCCCCACATCACTTCACTGGTGACCCCGCTTGGACTTTGTATTGCGAGAACCCAAACGTAAGCAGAATCTAAACTAATATTTTAATAACAATATTCAAAATAAGATGGCAGAGAAACAAGCTAAGCCCTCCCAATCATTATCACGAGAAACACGTAATGAAGAAGGGTCATTTAGACCATCCGATATATGTCGTGTCGGTGTCCGACTGCCACCGTTTTGAATTTTGCACTATCCGGTATTAAAGAAGACGAAACAAAATATTATTATGTAATTGCACAATTATTTTCACCCCCTCAAACAGATAAATATGAGAAACTTAAAACAGAACTTATCAAAAGGAACTCAGCATCTCGAGAAAAAGAAGTGAAGCAATTGTTAATGCATGAGGAACTTGGAGATAGGTGTCCATCACAATTTTTACGACATTTGCAACATTTAGCGGGCCCTAATGTTCCAGATGACTTTATCAGGACAATATGGACTAGTCGCATTCCAAACAATTTGCAAACCGTTATTGCATCACAGCCTGACTCAACTTTGCAAGCACTGGCTGCCTTAGCTGATAAGGTGCACGAACTTGTTCCGGCATCTCCACACGTAGCTTCAATGGATGCAGCATTAGGATCTTTACTTGACACAATGTCAAAACAGATCGCGGAACTTACTCGTCAAGTGCAAGCATTATCCTTCCGAAATCAAAGAAAATCACGGTCACAAAATAGAGAAAACAAACGAGACCGCAACCATAGTTAGAGTCACAGTCATACTCGTAATCGGTCTTTAACGGTGGTAGAGCCTTGCAGCAGCTTTTGCTGTTGCACGTATGGGCCGGCTCGAGCCGGGTTAGTACCACGACCTCACAGAATACTGGCGTGAAGTGGAAGCTCTGCTTCCGCGTTTCGTCTAGTAAGTGCAGGTGACCGGATGCCCAATTCCCCCCCCCCCATCAACATGGTAGCGGAATTACGTCATAAACTACCCCAGGAGGGTACCAGTACCCCTGGAGAATCCCTCCTGAGCGTGGGTGCTCAGGCTGCCCCGCGTATTCTGGGGGGGGCAAAATTCCGCTCAACACAATAACTGCTCGGGGCAAACTGAGCAACAAGACCAAGGCGACCCCTGCCACGCTATCCGTGAATTTCTGCAACATCAGGGGACTTCACTCGAACCTAAACGCCGTCCACTACCATCTTGAGACGGCGAAGCCGGCCTTGCTCTTTCTGACCGAGACGCAGGTGTCCTCTCCGGCTGATACTTCGTATCTCTCCTACCCGGGGTACAAATTGGAGCACTCCTTTGTGCCTCGGGCTGGAGTTTGCGTGTATGTCAGAGAGGACATCTGTTCTCGACGCCTCGGCAGTCTTGAAGGTTCTGACCTGTCCATCCTTTGCTTACGCGTAGACAGCGACGACCATCCGCGCGTCTACGTGTGCCTCTATAGGTCCCATAGCGGTAATGCCGAAACAGACCGACTCATCAACCACGTCCAAATGGCTACAAATTCCTTGCTACAACAGGTCCCATCCGCAGAGATCGTGATCCTTAGCGATTTTAACGCCCACCACGCCGAATGGCTCGGTTCACGTTTAACCGATCATGCGGGGAGATCTGTTTATGACTTTGCCTTGGCATATGGTCTGACACAACTGGTTACATCGCCTACGCGGATTCCAGATGTTGAGGATCATACACCTTCCCTGTTGGACCTTCTGCTGACCTCTCATCCGGACGGATATCAGGTTTCCGTCGATGCCCCTCTTGGCTCTTCGGACCATTGTCTGATCCGGAGTGTGGTGCCACTCACGCTCCCCTCGCGGTTGCGTTCTGCAGGTTGCCGCCGTGTTTGGCATTACAGGTCGGCGGATTGGGACGGAATGCGGTCTTTCTTTGCTTCCTACCCATGGGGGCGGGTTTGCTTCTCGCCGGATGATGCCAGCGCTGTTGCTGACTCTGTCACTGATGTAGTGCTACAGGGAATGGAACTATTTATTCCATCATCTGTGGTACCCATCGGAGGCAGATCTCAGCCTTGGTTTGGTCGCTCCTGTAAGACTGCATTACGCAGTAAGCAGGAGTGTTATCAAGCCTGGGCTGCGGCTTCGGTGACTCGGGATGTAAACACCAGCACACTCAAAAAGAAGTATAACTTCGCCTCCAGGTCCTTCAAAAGAGTTATTGCCAAGGCAAAGTCAGATCACATAGGCAGAATTGGCGAGAAACTAGTTCGCCTTCCTTCGGGAACCCGTGCATTCTGGTCTCTCGCCAAGGCTGTCCAAGGGAATTTCTGTAAGCCATCACTACCATCTCTGCACAGGGAGGACGACTCACTGGCCCACGACGCAAAAGAGAAGGCCGAAAACGCAAAAAGAGAAGCCTTTTAGGCTCCCTTTTTGCGTCCAACTCGACTGTTGATGACGGGGGAAACACACCGCCGACCATCCCGCGGTGTGAGTGCTCCATGCCGGATGTGCGATTCTCACAGCGCTCGGTTCGCAGAGCACTCCTCTCCCTTGACATCCACAAGTCGAGTGGGCCTGACGGAATCCCCCCAATTGTGCTGAGGACGTGTGCTCCGGAGTTGGCACCGGTTCTAACGCGTCTTTTCCGGTACTCCTACTCCCTAGGCGTAGTCCCGAAATCATGGAAGACAGCTTTTGTCCACCCGATCCCTAAAAAAGGCGACCGCTCAGATCCGTCCAACTACAGGCCTATCGCCATCACCCCCTTGTTCTCCAAAATAATGGAATCCGTTGTAAACTGCCACCTCATGCGGTACCTTGAGGATCACCAGCTGATTAGTGACCGCCAGTACGGTTTTCGTCGGGGTCGATCAGCTGGTGATCTTCTGGTTTACTTAACTCATAGGTGGGCGTTGGCAGTAGAGTCCAAGGGGGAGGCATTGGCCGTTAGTTTGGACATTGCGAAGGCCTTCGATCGGGTTTGGCACAAAGCGCTTCTTTCGAAGCTCCCTTTCTATGGGCTTCCCGAGAAATTATGCAATTGGATCACCAGCTTTCTTGCAGATCGGAGCATCAAGGTCGTTGTAGACGGTGCATGCTCCGACTACAAGCCTATTAACGCTGGTGTTCCACAAGGCTGCGTGCTATCACCAACGCTGTTTCTTCTGCATATCAATGATACGTTGCAAGCTGGTAGCATTCATTGCTATGCAGATGACAGCACTGGTGATGCTCTATACACCGGCCGTGCCAATATTTCTTGGGAAAACGTCACCGAGTACCGGAACAAACTTGTGTCTGAAGTCGAGTCTTTGCTGGACAAAGTCTCGGATTGGGGGCGACTAAATCTAGTCCAGTTTAATCCTCAGAAGACACAAGTTTGCGCGTTTACCGCTAAAAAGAACCCCTTTGTCGTATCTCCTCAGTTTCAAGGTACTCCCCTTGTTGCCTCAGCCAGTATCGAAATCCTCGGCGTCGACATATCGAGTAGCGTGCAGTTTCGTGGTCACTTGGAAGAGAAGGCCAAATTGGCCTCTAAAAAGCTTGGCGTGCTCAGCAGAGCGGGACAGTATTTCATGCCGGCTCAACGCCTGCAACTTTACAAGGCGCAGGTTCGGCCTCACATGGAATACTGTTCCCATCTCTGGGCTGGGGCTCCTCAGTGCCAGCTTCTTCCACTTGACCGCATCCAGCGCAGAGCGGCTCGAATCGTCGACGACCGAGTCCTTTCCGATCGGCTCGACTCATTGGCACTGCGAAGAGATGTTGCATCTCTTAGCATTTTCTTTCGCATTTACCATGGGGAGTGCTCTGAGGAATTGTTCGGATTAATCCCAGCCGCCAAATTTCACGAACGCACATCGCGGCAGAACTCCCGATACCATCCACACCATCTGGATGATTGGCGGTCCACCACTGTGCGATTTAGAAGATGTTTTCTTCCTCGCACAACTTCCTTGTGGAATAGTTTACCACCAGCGATTTTTCCGGACCGATACGACTTAGGGACCTTCAAGAAAAGAGCCTACTCCTTTTTAAAAGGCCGGCAACGCACCTGCAATTCCCCTGGTGTTGCGGTTGTTCATGGGCGGCGGTAGTCACTTACCATCAGGTGAGCCGCATGCTCGTTTGCCCCCTCTCCTATAAAAATAAAAAAAAATCTTAGTCAAATTATAGAAGATTTCCATTATGCTTATATCATTATAAAAACGGCGATAAGGCTAAAAAGTGCGTTAAGCCTTGTGATTACCAACAGGGAAACGATCAGGGCAGTCGTTAGTGGCGACAAATGATTGCCTCAGTTCATCAGGTCGCCTGTTTGTCACGGACCGCAAAACGAAGATGCAATTCTTGGTCAACACCGGAAGCGACCTTTTTGTCTTTCCGCGCACGGCACTTAAACAGCGACGACCTCGAACATCTTACGAACTTTTTGCAACAAATGGAACTCCCATACCCACCTACGGCTATACTCATCTCGTACTAAATCTGGGACTTCGATGAGATTTTTCATGGCGCTTTGTAGTAGACGATGTAAACAAAGCAATCATCGGAATTTATTTTTTTATCATTCTATCATATATTTGTCGACTGTCGTAACCGTCGGTTAATAGATAACAGTACTTCGTTGCAAACACCTGCAGAACCTGCTACAGCTAATGTGATAGCTTCAGTTAAATGAGAGGTCATTCAAAGTATGTTGAATTACTACGTGACTTTCCGGAGATAACCCGACCGTCAGGTGTACCGCAAGCTCCTAAGCATAGTACCGTCCACTTCATTTGTACTAAGCCAGGACCACCTTTGTCTTACATTCCAAGAAGATTATCACCAGAAAAACTGAAAATAGTGAAGCAAGAATTCGAGGCAATGATAAAGAGTGACATAGCACGACCATCTGAGAGCCCGTGGTCTTCTCCGCTCCATATTGTACCAAAGAAACATAACGGATGGCGGCCATGTGGCGATTGCAGAATGTTGAACGCACAGAAAATTCCAGACAAATATCCCATCAGGTACTTACAAGACTTTACCCATTACATATCGGGTTGTACAATTTTATCTACGCTAGATTTGGTGAAAGCGTACAATCAGATACCAGTCAACCTAGATGATATTCCGAAGACAGCAATCACCACACCATTTGGTATGTTCAAATTTCCATACATGAATTATGGCTTAAAAAAACTCGAGCCAAACCTTTTAAAGGTTTATAGACGAAATAACTCGAGGACTTGATTTTTGCTTCGCGTACCTGGATGACTTTCTAACACTTGCCCAGGATGAAGAATGCCATCTTGACCACCTTCGCAAATCTTTGAAAAACTTCAGGAATTCGGTATGGTTATCAACACGAGCAAATGTGAATTTGGTAAGAAAGAAATCACCTTTCTAGGGTATCACGTTTCAGCCAACGGTGTTAAGCCTTTGGACAGTAAGGTTCAAGCCATCAAAGACTTCCCCACTCCGAAAACTGTACGAGAACTTCGGCGTTTTCTAGGGATGTTAAATTTTTATCGCCGATTTATCAAAGGAGCTGCCGAAATTCAAGCACCATTAGGCTCTTTGCTGACGGGTTCCGTAAAGGGATCACGTTCCGTGGATATATCTGGAGAAGCCCTACATGCCTTTGAGCAGTGCAAAACTAGCCTCTGTCAAGCAGCATTCTTGGCACATCCAGATCTGAACGCAAGATTAGTTTTGGTAACCGACGCCTCAGATAAGGCAATCGGTGCCACCTTTCAGCAAGTAAAGAATGGATCATGGCAGCCACTTGCATTCTTCTCCAAGAAACTGAAACCAACGTAACAGAAGTACTCGCCATACGACAGGGAGCTTCTTGCTATATACGAGTCAGTGAAATACTTCAGACACATGCTTGAAGCAAGACATTTTAATGTTTTCACTGACCACAAACCAAACTGTTATGCATTTCACATCAGAAAGGATAACTGCTCACCCCGCCAGTATCGTCATCTCGATTTCATATCTCAATTCACCACCGACATCCAACACATTTCCGGAAAAGATAATATAGTAGCTGATACGCTATCAAGAGTTTAAGAATTAGCTCAGCATGTTAATCTAGTTACCTTTGCCAAAATGCAGGACCTGGATAAGGAATTGAAAGAAATTCTGAAAGGTGGGACATCACTTCGATTAGTTAAGGTATCAATACCTGGCACGAAGACAGACGTATATTGTGATGATGTAACTGGAAATCAAAGGCCTTACGTACCTCAAAACTTAAGGAAGCAAGTCTTTGACAGTTTAAATTCGTTAAGCCATGCTGGGGTCAAAGCCACAACAAAAATGATAACAGATCGCTACGTTTGGCCAAGAGTAAAGCGAGACTGTCGTGAGAGTAGAATAGAATAGAATAGAATATTTTTTATTCAATATACATTACATGTGTAATTCTTATTGAAAGTCATTTTTTACTTTACCACTTGTTCGAAAAAACCCTCTGTCCTGGGAAGAACCAGCAAGAAACCCAGCGGGACTTTCTTTTAAATAAATTTTACAATATAAATGATTACGAACTATTTACAAAATTTACTTTAGAAACTGCTTGGAAGCGACCACCTCATTCCCAGGGGTTATTTTCAACCATGTATTCATTTATACTATAATGACTATGCTATGAAAATAACTAAAATAAACTAATCTAGCTGTCTCGACACTAGTGAGACCTCTAATCTCTTTTACAGCATAGGCTGCAGATCTTAGTCTGCTTGCTAATTTGGATATATGGGGGCCCCACTGGAGCTTTGCCAAGAAAAACAGTGGATAGAACAGGGCTCAATTCCTCCCCATTTAAAAACACATTGGTATTCAGATTTTTAACATTCGTTGTTGTAAATTTAACACAATTAGTTTTATTTCCGTTCAAATGCAGATTATTAACGTTAAACCAATGCACTAATTTTGATATAGCATTATTCACTTCGTCACATTTAAATGATTGACGTTTAAGTTTAAAAATCAAGGAAGTATCATGACTATCCCTTACAAGGTGAAGTAAGTCATTAATATACACCAGAAACAGGAATGGGCCGAGAATCGAGCCCTGAGGAACACCCATTAGTACAGGTGACCCGGAAGAACTTTTACCATTGATAATAACCTTCTGTTTTCTATTACTTAAATATGAAATAATAAGTTTAAGCGCTGTATTCTTGACACCTTAGTACTGTAGCTTCCTGATTAATGTCTCATGGTGAACACAGTCAAAGGTCTTGGAAAGGTCACAAAATATACCCAAAGCATCATCTGAATTCTTCCATGCACAAAAAATATGTTTAATAAGCTCAACTCCAACGTAAATGGTCAAGAACGTGTCAACTCTGCCAGCGAAAATAACACGTCATGTCTCCGCGCCTTTAGGCACATACAAATTACCACCTGCCAGATTCCAATACGGCCATATAGACATCATTGGACCATTACCTGTATCAGATGGATATTGTCTTACAGCAGTTGATAGATTTACCAGATGGCCTGAGGTAATAACCTTATCAGATAACACTGCTGAAACTATTGCAAAAGCAGTTCTTAATGGCTGGATCTCGCGTTTTGGGTGTCCTACTGAAATCATCACAGATCGATGTGCACCTTGTTTAATTTATATTGGGAACCTAAGCGGGTACCGGTAGACTGGTGCAAAGCCGTTATAGTCCCAATATATAAAGGAAAAGGATTACAGCAGAACTGTAAAAACTACCATGGTATCAGCCTTCTTAGCATTGTGGGAAAACTGTATGCTAAGGTACTAATTGAAAGAGTTATGGAAGAAACTGATGGAAAATTTTGGATAAAATTTGGTTTGGCATCCATAAAGGTCAGACAGGGCTGCGTGGCTTCCCCGTGGCTGTTCAACCTATTTATGGACAGTTGTTTGGAAAATTTGAAAGTAGAAGAATGCGGTTTAAGAATGGAAGAGTTAACCGTCAAATGCCTTTTGTAAGCCGATAATCAAGTCATACTTGCGTCGTCGGTGGCCGAATTGCAAATGATGGTTACATTAATGAACAGGACATTAAAAGAAATGAAAATGAACGCAAGTAAGACGAAAGTCATGGTTTTTGAAAGAGAAGAAAGTATAACGATATGTGAAATAAGAATAGAAGGGGTCGAGCAAATATATGAGTTTGTGTATTTGGGATGCGTATTTAGCAGGGATGGTAGACATGATAAGGATATAGAACGACGAGTGAATGCAGGAAATAGAGTGAATGGGGCTCTACACTCTATTGTGAAAAGTCAGAATGTGTCCAAAAAGGCACGTATGTTAATTCACAATGCTGTGTTAGTACCTTCTTTAATGTATGGTAGTGAAAGTTGGGTGTGGCAGAAGAAGCATGAGAGTAGAATAAATGCTGTAGAAATGCGGTCATTAAGGAGTATGTTAGAGATGAATCTGAATGACAGAGTGAGAAATTGTGTGACAAAAGAAGAGTGTGATTTGCAAGATGATGTTGTGACCAGGATTAAGAAAGGAATGCTTCGGTGGTTTGGTCATGTAGAAAGAATGAATGAGGAAAGAGTGACAAAGCAAATTTATGTTGCAGAGGTGAACGGCAGAGTCGAGAAGAGACGCCCTAGGCGATAGTTTATCAACCAAATTAGCGATATATTGAAAATGGGCAAAATCAAGAGTACCTTTAACCGACGAGCGTATATGCGCAGGTATATGGATGTGGAGGAAGCGAGAGAGGTGTGTCAGGATCGTGCCAAATAGAAGTCCATAGCCTTTGCCTACCCCTCTAGGTGACAGGTGTGAGTGTTTATTATTATTATTATTATATAGTTTACTCATCTGGTTGGGCTGTATAAATATATAATTGTAAATGAAAATGATAAACATACATAAATATTAACAAAATTAAATAAATGCATAAAAAATACATAAATAAATAAAAACCCAACCAGATGGAAGCCCTCGGCAGGGGAGACCAAACGGCCGAGGGTTAGGGGGAAAGGGAAAGAAACCGGCGGACGATGCGGGCGGTATCGAGGAGCACCGCCTTCTGCATTTGAGCATGGAGCGGTCCGTCACGGAGTCCCAGTCGCCTCAGATGACCCAAGAGGCTGACTGGGATTAACCCGTTCGCAGAAACGACTACAGGTATAATTTCGGCCGGCAATCCACCCCACATGTCGGTCACCTCGTGAGCCAGGTCCAGATATTTTGTTCGCTTATCTGTTTCGGCTTTCGCGAGGTTCTCGCCATACGGAATGGTAATGTCGACCAAAAATATCCTTGACTGTGCCCGGTCCATCAGCACAATATCAGGCTTATTCGCAAGAATGGTCCTGTCTGTGATGATGGCCCGGTCCCAGTAGAGCCTGGCGCGGTCATTTTCGAGCATGGCTTCCGGCATGTACTTATAATAAGGCAGTTTCCGATCCACGAGACCGTATTTCAGAGCGAGCTTCTGGTGTAGAATCCTGGCTACTAGGTTGTGCCTATGCAAGTACTCAGAGTTAGAAAGCGCCGAACGACCGGGGATGACATGCCTAAGTGATTCACCAGGATGCCGACAAGCTCGACAAATGTCGACGGTGCCATCCCTTAGGATGTATCTCCGATAGTTGTTGGTCTTAATAACCTGATCCTGTATTGCACAGACAAAACCCTCGGTTTCCCCGAAGAGGTCACCAAAACGTAGCCAGTGGAGGGAGGCAACTGTATCTACGAGAGGCTCATGTAGAACCTTGTAGAACCTCCCGTGGAGCTCCTTCTCCTTCCATACGGTCTCCCGGTCGGAAATGCTCTGTACTGCCGGGTCTTGCCATTGCTCGTTGGCTAAGGATAGAGGGGTAAGTCCTTTATCACAAAAAATAACGTCCCTATAGAATGGATCATCCGCTCTCGACAGAAAATAATTACGGAGGCTGCACACTTCGCGATTATGCAGGGTAAGCGCGCTTAAGAAGCCGCGCCCACCATGCTTCCGCGGCAAGTACAGCCTCATTACCGACGATCTCGGATGATGCACTCTGTGGGACGTCATTATAGTGCGAACTTTTCTGTCCAGAGCGTTCAGTTTGGTCTGAGTCCACCTGAGTATGCCAAAGGTATACATGAGAACAGGCATGATCCAGCCGTTATAAGCGTGTGTCTTATTAACGCCCGACAAAAGACTGTTAAGCATTTTTGTCAAGCGTGCATAAAACACATCGCAAACTGACTGCTTCATACCCGCCTCATCGACACCGATGTTCTGTGACATACCAAGGTATCGGTATGTTTCAGCCTCGGAAAGGGTCCTTATGCTGATGGGCATAGATAAGTCCATGCCCTCAGAGTTAGCAACCCTTCCCCTTTCGACATGGAGGATCGCACACTTATCCGTCCCCAGCTCCATTCCAATAGAATTGCTAAAATCACAAGTGATGTTTAGCAATTCCACAAGATGGGAGCGACTGGAGGCGAATAACTTGAGATCATCCATATAGAAAAGGTGGGTCACTTTTGTACCTCCTTTCCGAAGCTGAAATCCCCTCCCGGAACCCTCCAGTAAGGTACTGAGAGGGTTCAGAGAGAGGCAAAACCAGATTGGACTCAAACAATCGCCCTGGAAGATACCCCTTCTTATCCTTATGTGGTTCTTCGCAGCCGTCATCCGCTGGCCTAGATGACAAAGGATCGTACTCCACTGCCCCATACACTGCTCGAGGAAGTCTCGAACCGTACAGTCAACCTTGTATAGCTCGAGGACCCTCTCAAGCCATGTATGAGGCACCGAGTCGAATGCCTTTTTGTAGTCTATCCAGGCGGCGGAGAGGTTCCGACGGTTGCGTTTAACCACCTTGCCAATGACCGCGTCAATGAGGAGTGGTTCCTTGGTTCCACGACCACCGCCCCGACATCCATTTTGAGCGCGCGACATCACCTGATTTGAGTTCAGGTGACGAGTGATTCTCGCGCTCAAAATGGATGTTAGTGTCTTGTATATGGTAGGTAGACACGTTATGGGGCGGTACTTGCTCGGGTCTGTAGAATCCCGGTCTTTAGGAACCAAATGAGTGATCCCAGTAGTGAAGAGGCTCGGGAGCGACTTTTGGTCGAGAGCCTCTTGAAACTGTCGGGCGAGCACAGCGTGACACACCACGAACCCCTTCAGCCAGTAGTGATGCAGTCCGTCGAGTCCCGGACTTTTCCAGTTCGGGGCCCTACGGACCGACATATCAAATGACGTACAGTTTCGTGGTCACTTATGAGAAGGCCAAATTGGACTCTAAAAAGCTAAGTGTGCTCAGCAGAGCGGGCAGTATTTCACGCCGGCACACCACCTGCAACTTTACAAGGTGCAGGTTCGGTCGCACATGGAATACTGTTCCTGAATCGTCGGCAACGGAGGTTTTCTGATCGGCTTGAATCACTAGCGCAGCGAACAGATTTTGCATCTCTTTGCGTATTCTATCGTATCTACCACGGCGAGTCCTTAGAAAAATTGTTAGGACTAATTCCAGAAGCTCAATTTCACCATCGCACATCGTGACAAAACTCGAAATACCATCTGTACCATCTGGATGATTGGCCTACTGTGCGATTTACAAGAAGTTTTCTTCCTCGCGCAACTTCATTGTGGAATCAAATACCATAAGAAATTTTCCGGACCGATACGTCTTAGAGATCTTCTATAAAATAGCATACTCTTTTTTAAAAGGTTGGCAACGCATCTGTAATTCCCCTGGTGTCGCAGTTTTTCGTGGTTGGCCGTAGTCACTTACCATCAGGTGAGCCGAATACTCGTTTGCCTCCTCTCATATAAAAAAATAGCATTCACTGTTAACATGACGCTGAGAGTAATTTGGCGCTATTTCACGTCTTTATATTCTAATTCGTAAAAGTCTTAATAAGTAAGTGCTTAATAGTCATAAATTTGAAACATAATTAAATTCAGAATATAATAATGTAAAGAATGAGTTAACTACAAAAGCTTTTAAGAACCGTTGCGTTTTAAAACGTTTTTAAATAAAACGCTTTGTATGACAAAATGTTGATAAAGAGGATAGGTAACGATCGCTGATGGTAATAACTTCATGATGTATTCATTATTATAAGCAAGTTGCTCTGATCTATACGCTGTGATTAATTAGTCACATTTACAGATATTCACCTGTATCTGATTAATGATATTAAATGTATTTAGTTAATTAAACATGGCAATATAATAGTACTACTGATATTATTAACAACTAATATATTATTCGAAATACCTACGTATTATTGCAAGAATTATTTCTATCTAATAGGTGATAATAAGTAGTGAGTATTTTTAGTTAAAATTATTTTTTTCCTCTCCTAAGTTTTTCTTGAACGTGATAGAACTAAATATTGAAAAGCCTTATTTATATTTATTTTTATTACACCATAGGTACATACTACGCACATATGCACATCATATACAATATTCAAAACTTTAAACTATATTTATTATTGCATAGTCTTCGTATTGGAATGTAAACAACAATAATTAAAGGAAATGTGGCAGCGCTTTCGTCGCGTCACAATCGAAACCAACCGAAGTCGAAATCTCCCCTTTTCCGGCGGCGGCCAAAGTGGTGAACACGATGTCATAAAATGAACATGCAACATGCAACCTTCGTAAGGTTTAGCTTTAAACTTTCGTCACCATCCCCATAAACCCCTTCCATGTTTTCTGGCATCTGAGCATAGAAATAACGTTTCCTGTACCTTCAAGCTCTCTGCGCTATATTGTTCGCCACGGCTCTGAATCCCTTATGGCGATATTAAATGTTTTTACCATATTGATTCACTTTATTTGCACGGTGCAGAAATGAACAAAGTGGTGTATTCAATTTACTCGGAAGATATCGGCAAATCAAGTCGTGCATTTGGGAGGTTGTCATTCATTTCTGTTCAAATGCCGTTGAAGTGTTCAAATGCATTATTTCGTCTCTTGTGAACAACAATATGACATTGAATAGTTCACTTTTTTACATGAATTACATTTTTCGAAGTCCATTAAAAATAAAATTCCTTACAGCGTTTGAACTATGAATAGTTAAACCGACTCTGACTCTCACACATTTTTACGAGGTAGACCCAACATGCAGCTCTATTATGGCTACAGGACGAGAAATAAAAATAGCAGCAAAACTCTGCTGGGTATGGTTTAGTGTGCGATGAGAACTGGAGACCTCTTTTAACTGAAAACTTGGCGTTACATCTTAATTCACAGGGTCGAATACGCATCTGCACTTCAACTTTTAAACGAGTACAGAAGATTTACCATAACGCGAACTTTGTGCCACTCTTACTTGTTTTTTTTTAAAAACCTAATCTCTACGGGGGCGAAATTGCAGGTTAGTTGCAAAAAAATGAAACGGTGGTGATGATACTTATCCAGGATGACTCCTACGTAGAAAATATGGCGTATAAATAAGGCGATATAGCCACAGAATAAATAATAGTACTAGTATGGCTTAACTACTTAATATGGATGACTACTACTACTAGTGTATGGAATGGTTTTTATTATTATTCATAAGTCTATGATATGAATTTGCACATAATTACGACATCCCAGCATTATAATATCACTTAGTTATATTAAATTACATTTTATATCTGGGGAAAGGATGCCACAAAATACAGAAACCAAAATGGCGAAATTTATTTTGAAATTACCAACAAATTTTCTTGTCTGTTGATCCTGAATAATGGGCAAATTATGATGAATGCAAATTGAGTGCACTGCTCACTTCAGTGGCAAGGTTAATGCTGTGTATTTTTATTTCAGACACAAATTAAATTCGGCATCTTTTCTGTATTAAATAATGATGATATTAAAAAACTCTAAAACAATCGCTTTTGAATTACAAGAACATGCACAAATTTTTGTAATCATTTTATAATATTTAATTTACATTGTATACTTAGTGATATTTTTGTGATTTTTTTTTCAATTTATATATTTAATATTTTCTTTTATTTTAACTTGTATTTATAGAAAAATACGTTAATCCTATAGCCATTGTTATTCGGCGGAAGAAATGGGGGAATGAGTAAGATGCTGTTACCTATCCCAAAGAAATTTTTGGGCTAAACGGAAGCCTTTTCACCTTGTAAGATTGTACCTACATAATTAATAATAAATATCGCCAATTATTTCATGCTTTTGAAGTAAATCTCAATTAAATAAGTAACAAAAGAAGCAAAGACACGATGTCTACCACAACGTGTTTCCAAACGGCTATGTTGTCAGGTCAGCCCTCACACCTCTTGTTAAAAATAAATATCGATATCGAGATGTAGTAAGTTACATGAGGGCGAATAAAAGTTAAAAAAGCTTGTCTTTTGTTGAAGCTCAATGCAATTTTAGCTCACATTATTATACATTTCATTAATATTACTTGTTAAATTATTTTGTTAGAGTACTAATATTTGCCACGTGGTGTCGGCGTAAGAATCCATCACCACATTTCGTCCCAATTGTTTAACAAGGGACTATGGGTAATACCAGTAAAATCTCCACTGGCCTTCCGTTAAATGGCGATATGACCATCTCGTATAACATTACAGCTTATCAAAGGACTGCTGATAAACATACGCCTCCCAATAGATTGCCTCATAAGGCGGTGCTTGTCGAAGTTGCCACTCTTAGCAGGCGGGTTGGCAACCGCAGTTTATTTTTTAGCTGTTATTAAGACGTAGTTGTTGCCCATCTCCTGGTTTGTTTCCCTGTGTCGCCTTTTACGACTCCAACGGGACAATATAGTGTAGTGGATATTCTTAGACCGCCACTACACGGTTCAACCATATCGTATACGTCAAATGTGCAATACCCAGACCGGCGATGAACATCAGTGTCAAAGTTGCAAGACGTCCGGACGATGAAGGCTAATCCTCCCTACAAGGAATTGGTCCATGTTCAAGACTGAACGTTTGCCGGCTGATAATGATGATAACCAGTTTTATCTTCTTATATTTACTTTAATCATAGTTTATCTATTTGAGTTAGTAGTAAAATCGTATTATAAGGTTAAGTATTACTGACTGTAAGTTAATGATGTCGCAATGGTGTTATTATGTACCTTGTAAAATACCTTTGGTCGGGTAATACGTAAAGCTGTTTATAAATTACTGTTATAGGTTACAGCCTACCACAAGTCCACAGCTAAATAAGCCTTCCCCTTTGATTGCTTCCGTCGCTTGTTACGCCGCCCACGGGACGATAAAGTGTGGTGGATATTCCTACACCACCACTACATGGTCAACCGGTGACCTTGAGTTGATTTTGTTTATTAATCTTTTGATTTAATATTAAAATGATAAAATAAATATTTCGTTTTTCTTTCTAATTGCTTATAACATTTTTATGTTACATTACTTGACACGTTTCACGTTTACTTTAATTGTTAATATAAAATATGAAAACAATTTAATAACAAATAATAATAATAGTAATTTATTTCAGGTTTTTTACACCCATTTCAAATATCGCTAAATGTTAAAAACAAAATGAAAATATAATTATACGGATACAATAAATAATGCCGTGTAGTGGCGGTCAAGAATATCCACTACCCCATATCCTCCCGTGGGTGTCGTAAAAGGCGACAAAGAGAAACAGGCAGGAGATGGGCAGCAGCATCTTCCTGATAATAGATAAATTACAATAAAAAAACTGCGGTTGCCAACCCGCTCGCCAAGCGTGGCAACTATGGCAAATACCCCCCTATGAATGACAGTAACAAAGAAACGGCCCCCAGTCCCCGCTATTCCTGGCTACGGTGGCGACCATGGTAACGGCGGGACAGGGGGTGCTAAGAATCTCCGGTGGAGGTTCGGTTGCCACCTTAGACGACTCGACCTGGCAACGTACAACGTACGCACCCTGAGGACTGACGAGAGGATCGTGGAGCTGGAAGAAGAGATAGACAAGTTGCGCTGGCATATTATAGGATTATCCGAAGTCCGAAGAGAGGGGGAGGACACGGTAATCCTCGAATCCGGCAACTTGCTCTATCACCGGGAGGGCGACCATCTGTCCCAAGGAGGTGTCGGATTTATCGTCCACAAGTCTCTCGTTAACAACGTTGTAAAGATCGGGAGTGTGTCGACGAGGGTGTGAGACGACCTTATACTCAGAATCACCAAACGGTATTCGCTGAAGGTCATACAGGTTTACGCACCAACCTCGGCACACCCCGATGAGGAGGTGGAGGAAATGTATGAGGATATCTCTAGAGCCATGCATTGCTCCAAAACTCAATATACGGTGTTAATGGGAGACTTTAATGCAAAACTAGGCACAAGAGAGAACGGTGAGCTGAAAGTAGGGAAATTTGGAATAGGGCAACGGAACCCAAGGGGCCAGCAGCTGGCCGACTTCATGGAGAAAGAGGGACTCTTTATGATGAACTCTTTCTTCCAGAAGCGGCCCCACAGGAAGTGGACCTGGTCGAGCCCCGACGTTTCGACAAAAAATGAGATTGACTTCATTATGACGACCAGACGACAACTGTTCAGTGATGTCTCCGTGATCGCGAGGGTGAAAACTGGTAGCGATCACCGAATGGTTAGAGGCACACTGAACCTAAACGTTAAGTTGGAGAGGTCTAGTCTAATGAAGTCAACGCTCCGTCCCCCTCGTGCTCTGTTCCAAAGTCCCGAAACCTTTCAGCTCGAGTTACAAAACCGTTTTCAGTGCCTGGAAGACTGCAATGAAGTGGACGATATGAATGACAAGCTCGTGGAAACTGTCCATGCGGTCGGAGCTAAGTTCTGCAAGACCCGCCGCAGAAGAACACAAAAACTCTCCGATCACACTCTTAATCTCATGGCTGTTAGACGGGAGATGAAGCTACATTCTTCAACAGACTTGACAGCATACAGGCATCTGAACAGACAGATCTCCAAATGCATGCGGTGGGACTTACGCAACTTCAATACAGCTCGTATTGAAGAAGCGATCGAGCGGAACCAAGGCTCCAAAGTCTTTGCCAGAGATCTGTCTGCCAGAAAGAGCCAACTGTCAAAGCTGAAGACGGAATGTGTCAGCATCGTTTCCGGGACACCTGAGATTTTGAGTGAGATTGAGAGGTTCTATGGGCAGCTGTACACATCATTGTTGGAGCCACACGCAAGTGTGAGTAATGATCCAAGAGCGAGTCTCATCCGATACTATTCCGAAGATATCCCGGATGTCAGTCTGAGCGAGATTAGGATGGCTCTCCAGCACCTTAAAAACGGTAAGGCCCCAGGCGAGGATGGAATTACAGCGGAGCTTCTGAAAGCGGGTGGAAGACCGGTACTTGAAGTCCTTCAGAAGCTCTTTAATTCCATCCTCCATGGTGGCATTACACCGGAGGCGTGGAGCAGAAGTGCGGTGGTCTTGTTCTTCAAGAAAGGTGACAACGCTCTCTTGAAGAACTACAGACCGATTTCCCTTCTGAGCCGCGTCTAAGTACTGTTTTCGAGAGTCATTACGAATCGTCTCGCGCGCAGACTTGACGACTTCCAGCCTCCCGAACAAGCCGGTTTCCGAAAGGGCTTAAGCACCATAGACCACATACATACCCTTCGGCAAGTTGTACAGAAGTCCGAAGAGTACAATTTGCCACTATGTCTGGCGTATGTGGACTATGAGAAAGCCTTTGATTCCGTCGAAATTTGGGCGGTGCTGCAGTCCCTTCAGCGGTGCCAAGTTGACTGTCGGTATATCGAAGTGTTGAAGTGCTTGTACAGTAGGGCTACGATGGCTATCCGAGTACAGAACCAGAGTACGAAACCTATCCAATTGCAGAGAGGTGTAAGACAGGGTGACGTCATATCCCCGAAACTCTTCACCGCTGCATTGGAAGACGTTTTCAAGCTTCTGGACTGAAAAGGATACGGTATCAACATCAATGGCGAGTACATCACTCACCTTCGATTTGCCGACGATATAGTCCTTATGGCAGAATCGCTGGAGGACCTAAGCACTATGCTCAATGACCTCAATAGTGATTCCCAACGGATAGGTCTTAAGATGAACATGGACAAAACAAAGATCATGTTTAATGTCCATGTCACACCTATGCCGGTAGTTGTTGGAAGCACTAAGCTCGAAGTTGTTGACGAGTATGTTTACCTGGGACAAATAGTCCGACTAGGTAAGTCCAACTTCGACCGAGAGGTCAATCGACGGATTCAACTCGGCTGGGCAGCGTTCGGGAAGCTACGACACATCTTCTCGTCAGACATACCTCAAAACCTTAAAACGAAATTGTACAACCAGTGCGTGTTGCCAGTGATGACTTACGGAACTGAGACGTGGTCCTTCACTGCTGGCCGTATGAGGAAGCTCAAGGTCACTCAGCGAGCTATGGAGAGGGCTATGCTCGGAGTTTCTCTGCGTGATAAACTTAGGAATAAGGATATCCGCAGTAGAACCAGAGTGACCGACATAGCCCAACGGATTAGTAAGCTGAAGTGGCAGTGGGCCGGCCATATAGCTCGAAGAACCGACAACCGATGGGGAAGAAAGGTTTTCGAGTGGCAGCCTCGTACCGGTAGGCGAAGTGTAGGGCGTCCCCCCACGAGATGGAGTGACGACCTGGTAAGACATGCAGGAAGTCGATGGATGCAGGTGGCTCAGGACCGTGCTTTGTGGCATTCTTTGGGGGAGGCCTATGTTCAGCAGTGGACTTGTGAAGGGCTGTAATGATGATGATGATGAATAAATAAAATAAATAAAAGACAATTCAACTGAAATCATAAGTTAATACTAAAATTAGCCCAAAAGGGGGTTCGTACTATCTATTTACGCAATAATAGGTACGCCAATATTTTGGCATGGGATTCTTTGGGCAATCGCAGCACACCCTGAAGATCCCGTTCTCGGAATCTAGGATGCGGGACCAAAAAGCTGCAACCCGAGATCTAATAACGGCGAAGTAATCGGGCATCCCGGCGTCGGCAAACATACTCGACGCACTGCAGTATTTAGGCAGTTTCATAAGAATGCGGTATGCATTATTATACTGCACTCTAACGCTGCTACGTACATTTTCGGTGCTGTAAAACCAAAGCTGAGAAGTATAGAAGCATTGAAAATATATTCTAAACTTACGATGTCTAATACAAAATAATTATATTATTCAGCCTTAAAACTAGTTGTGCCAAAACATTTATGCAAAATAAATAAAACATATTGTATAAAAAGTTATTATGTTGTAATGTTATTATGTTAAAGCTGCGAAAAAATAAATCACGATCTGTACTTGTAAGTCCCTTAGCTACAATGTATGACATTGTTAGTATAAATATTATGTTGTGACACATAAAAATATTTTATAAGGCATTGAAATTCGACTAGAATTTCCAACGGATTGTGTATCTTTTGTGGTTTTGTGACTTCTAAGAATTAAGATGAAATGCCTCACTGTGTGTAATTTTTCTGCCTCTTCATATTCCATATTCAAGCTAGAAAACAACAGTAAAACACTTCACTTACATTGATACGATAGTATTAGCGGAAAGCCCAAAAAACACTCAATATCAAAGTGTACGCAAGAATTGCTTAAGTTAATTAAACTAGCTTTACACGCAATATTCGTTTACGTAGTTTTTCGATCAAAAAGAAATATTGAAGGTAATTTATTTTTATTTTTTAAACTCTTTAATCAATCGTTTAATAATATATATATATAACCCATTATTTCAATCAATAACAATAACGACTATCATTGCACTGTTTGCTCCTGAAGCGGATTTGAATATTTAATTGACATAATCAACATTCTCGATATCCCTAAATAAAATATTCGTAACTATGCTTGTAGTATGTTCATGTAATTAGTTTCTGTATCGAATAACAAAAAAGTAGTGTTACATATTATGTTATACTATTAGCTTATTTTGTTTGGCATTTAATGCTTTATCCCAGAAATATGAAATGTTAAGAATATATCAAGTTAACTATATATTATGCTATCTATATTTTAAAATATGTGCTGTCATTTACGGGTTCATTTTTATACTGTGGGAATTTAATGAATAAATAAACGCGCGTATGACAATTCAAATTTTATGTTAGTACCTACCTTAATGTCTGGTAGTAAAAGTAAGGTGAGGTTAAATATGAACTAGAGTAAAATTAATTCTATAGAAATGCGGTATATTATTTCGAGCCACCGTTGAGAAATTATGTGATAAATTGTGATTTGCAAAAAGACGTAAGGACCAGGAATAAAAAAAGAATGCTTATCGCTTGAACACGTGAGAGAATAAATAAGAAAAGCGTGACAAAGCAAAATTTAGGACATACAAGAAAAGAGCCTACTCCGTTATAAAAGGCCGGCAACGCATCTGTAATTCCCCTGATCTAGCAGTTGTTCATGGTTGGCGGTAGTTACTTACCATCAGGTGAGCCGCATGATCGTTTGCCCTCTCTCCTATTAAAAAAAATATGGTGCAGAAGTAAGTGTCAGAGTCTATGAGAAATGTCCCTCACGGAGTAAGAGTATATCGTTGTGATATTTTTAGATAAGATATGATTATGTTTTTATTATCTGTTAACAAATAAAAAAAATATTTCATATTTATTTTAGGGAAAATATTTTTTATAATTGCCTTGATGTATTTTTCGCAACCAACTTAATTAGACATCAGCTAACAGCCCAACTTATTTACTGAATGGCGCCGTTCAACTAGCGGCCTGAATGATATTCAGTCGATACCTCTAATACAATATTACAACTGTCTCTAAATATCAGCGATAGTAGGTTAAGATGCGGCTGGGTGGCCCTTAGGCCACTCTTGAGCCGTGTATATTTATATAATATAGCACATTACTGCCTTGTTGGCCTAGTGGTTGTAGTAGTGCGACTGCTGATCATGAGGTTCCGGGTTCGAATCCCGAGTTGGGCCAAAAAAAAATCAGTTATTGAGTTTTTTGATCAAAATATTCTCAGTAGCTGCCTGGAGCCAGGAAGTTAGCGATATCTCACCCCCGTGCCTCGGAAAGCACTTAAAGTTGTTGATCCTGCACCTGATCTCTCTCCAGTCGTGTCGGTTAACCGTCCCACCGGACTAAGAGAGTGTGGGAATAGAGAGTGCACCTGTGCTTCCGCATACAATTTGGCACTATAATCTTGTCGTCTTGTCTTGTCTTGTCCTGTGCCGATGGCTTGTCTCCGTTGAGACTGGCCGCTGTGACCGAAATTCAGTCTGGAGTACATTATTATTAATATAGCACATGGATAATATGAATAATTAGGCATGAAGTGTTGTATTATACGCATTGGCTGCAACGCATGGGCTGAATATGATTCAGGCCACTAGTTAAACGTAACAAAGATGGGTTGCCAAAAAGTGCCATGAAGTGCCAAACAAAATGAGCTACCAAAATGTATAACAATAACTCATATCGTTTTTGTTATTAGATAAAGAAATTAATTACATGAACATACTACAGCAAGCATAGTTACGAATATGTATTCTAGGGATATCGAGTATGTTTATTAGGTCTATCAAATATTCATATCCGCTTGAGGACCAAACAGTGAAATGGTATTCATTATGATAGATGAAGTAAATAGTGGGCTAGATAAATATTACTAAACGAGTGATTAAAAAGTTTAAGAAGCTTAAAAAATATACTTTCAATGTTTAATTAGATCCAAAAACTAGGTAAATGAATATGTCCGATAACTTATGACAACCTCATCTGCACAAGGTCCATCCGGTAAATACACAGAGAAGCTTAACGCACACACACGAACGTCGTAAGTTCTTTTTTTTTCTAGAATATGGTTGACAAACGAGCATACAGCCACTTGATGATAAGTGGATGCAGTGACCCATAGACATCCACATCTATCCTCGATCAAAAATTAAAATGTAAATGCGTTGTCACCCCTCAGGAATAACATTGAATGTCTCGTATCCAGTAAAGGGGGTTTCCGGTTCTCTTCACTCATCATACGAAATACAGCAGCATTAAACTGCTTTATTACACCAGTGTTCTCTAAGAGCATAGTGGAGATCCTGGTCGAGCCGACCCATTCGTACTACATCTATAATATAGTGGCAGCGCGGCTCTAGCACATTAAAAGTTTAAGCAGCTTTTTATACCAAAGAAGAAAATTATTGATAATGGTGATTTCTAGTCATTGCTTCTAGAGACAAGATGGCTCGTTGTTTTATTTTTCAACTTCTAAGTATAGTTATTCAGTGAGGAAAGGCATTCAGCGTTTTTGGCTTGAGAAGGATTTTATTATTTTGATTTTTAGATTTTTTAATATTTTAAATATCTGTTCTACCAATTATTATGATGATTACATCAATGTTTATTTAATTTTAGATATTTCCAAAACAGATCAAAATGGTAATGATATTATCCTATTTACAACAACGGCAATAAGATAACAAAGCTATTGGAAATTACCAACTATACAGACCATTTTATAAAACCATTAGGGAACGTAATTCTTCCGTTCATTCATTTTGATATTGCGCGTTTTCTGGGCCCGCCCCTCAAAACTATCGTATCTATTTCTGCAGTGTTTCTAGTATTGTTTTCCAGCTTGAAAAATGTGTAGAGTATAAAATTACACACACATTCCATTATGATTCTCAAAGGTCACAACACCATCTGATTTACGCAATCAGTTAGAAACTGTAGTCGATTTTCAATATCATATAAAATATTTATATGTTCCACAACATTAATCAAATATCATATATATAATAAACAGTGTCATAAATCGTAGCCAAGGGACTTACAAATACAGATCGTGATTTATTATTTCGCAGCTTTAAGAGAAAACTATATTATATAGTATGTTATAGTTATTTTTCATATTTTTTTAGCTCAATAGTTTTAAGAGAGGATAATATAATTATTCGTTATTAAAATCCTAAATTGTTCATATTACATAACTGTAATCGCAAAAGTGCTTGACAGTCTGCTTGATCTGCAAAAACAAATCTCTTTTTTGGCTCACAATTTGGTTTCCGACCAAAACTATTCACAGAAAGTGCAGTTTCTGTCTCAAGCAGAAGTTCAAGTACTACAAGACCAGAAAAACCCCTGTTTATGCATGCTTCTTGGATTTATCCAAAGCATTCGATTTAGTGTTGTTGGCGACGCGCTTAAAAAATAGATTAATTTAGAGTCCTGTGTTACATACGTAGTAATCAGCTATGCAATACGGATAAAAGTCTTGTATTAAATTAGAATACTTATTTTAGATTAAAACATAGATATTCCTATGATATGAGATAAGATACGTAATGGCTAGATAAGAATAGCATATATAAACAAATAATGTTTCATAATGAACAGAAATAGTTGTAATTTAGACAAAAAAAACACTGGCCTCCTTTTTTTTTGCGTTCAGATGCAATGGAAAGGGCTCCCCTCCGGAAAGCGAGGAAGGGAGGTGTTGAATGCTCTAAGCATACCACGACTGCCGGCTGTCGTGGTTATGTGGGACTCACTGCGACTAACCTAACCTAAGTTCCTACCCACTAAACACCACCTGTAAGACTGGCATTGGCTTTTGTGGCCTTTTTACCTAATCGGAAGCGAGCCTCTTTAGAAAAAAGATGGCGCAGGCGGCGAGGAGCCGCTGAGAGGGGAGCCTAACTAATCTTAGTGGCAGAGCCGGAAATGACCTGTCATTGATCGGTGGTGGAGCTTGTTTGCTGGGACGAGGGTGAGATGCGCAAGGGCAGCCTCTGTAGTTTGGCGGTCTGTAATCTGACTGCTGGCACAGGACGCACGCGGGCGGGGCTTCGGCGTTTTGTGGCCGAGGATACTCTTTCGAGTAGTGCGGATCTAGGCACTTATCGCACCTGGATAGGGCAGAGCAGTTGGCCGCCGCATGCCCATAAAGTTGGCAGAGGTGGCACTGCGCCGAAAAACCGCGCCTATGTGGGGGCTCAACCCTCACTCTCGACAGGACGCATACTGTGCATACCTGCCGGAAGATGGCTGTTGCCTCCGGCACGTTTGTCAAAATTACAAGGGCAAGCGGAAACCTATTGCCCTTGTTGTTGTGCATCTTGTGCAAAGCCTCCACTAGGAATCCTTGGGACTTAAGGTGCTCAAGGTTGTCCTCGTTGGTGAGTTCGAATGGGACACCGCAGATGACGGCCCTGACTTTACGCTCTTCTGGAAGAGCGTACGTGTGATAAGACACACGCTCTACTGTAAAAAGCCTGGTAAGGCGGCGAAAGTCGTCGATCGACTTTGAGATGATTTTGATAGCTTCACCAACGTTGGTGGCCTGATCATATTTGATATCAGCGTTTTGAAACCTGCTACGGGTTTTAGATAGGCGGGTCTATTGGGCCTTTTCTCTGAGAAAGACAGGGGGCGGGACCTGTTTTTGGCTAGGGTGGGGGCGCAGCGAGATGCTGGCTTGAAGGGTGGAGGGATATCTAACGACATTAGGGGGACTGAGGCAGCGGCGGGGGTCGCAGGTGTAGAGACGACAGTGGGAGCTGCGGGGGTGGAGGCAGTGGTGGGGTCTGCAGGGGTTTAGGCAGCGGCGGGGGCTGCAGAGGTGAGAGTGGCGGCAGCAGGGGCTACCGGGACGGGGTTATGCGATTTTTGTCTGCGCGAATACGGCCGCGCCTTGATGTCACTTTCGTGAATGAATTGTCTCCAGTCATTGTTCCGTCGTAATCCGCGGAGAAACTACTGGAGGAAGTGGTCTGGGAGGCGGTCCTCTTCTGGGAGGACGAGGTCACTGACGTGCAGACCGAGCACTCCATGGAGTCGGAGTCAGGGGACGTGGGCGAGTCGGTCTGTGGGGCAGCCGTAGGTGCCGCCGAGCAGGACGCAACGGGGGCCGGTGGGGGACATGCCTGAGAGGCAAGGGAGGCTAGGATTGCGGCGACAGCCGCCTCGTCCGGTTGATTCAGGCCGGCGACGATTGACCTTATAAGGTCCGGTGTGGACATTTTGAGGGGGAGGGCGACGTTCTAAGTAAGAAAGTAAGGGGGGGATTCCCGTTCTCAAAAGAACAGGAGCTTATGCTGAAAAGAACAAGAGAAGTTTACAAGAAACAGTAATATAATACAAAAATAATAACAATAATAAAACAAAAACAGAAAAATATCAACAGAAAACTAACAAAAAACAATGAGCGGTCAAACCTCCCACCAGGAGGCAGGGGGGCAAGAACGGAAAGTGAAAGACAAGCAAACTCACCAACGGCGACTGCCCTGCACAGCGTGACCAGGAGAGCGAAAGCGCCAGAGCAGAGGGCACTCAACGTACGGGGACGGGAGCGCGGTCAACTTACACTACCGCTCGAGAGCGGCGGCGCAAGCCGAAATGATCTGACTAGCCTCCTATTGATATGATAGGGGTCATGTACAGATTGGTTGTTCATTTTGTTTGGTATTTAAACAGAGTCTAAATAATGTACTATAAAATTAAAATAACTTTATTAATTTGTGAAAATTTCAGTTATATGTGTTATATTTCGGAAATATGTAATAAATGTTTCAGGATTATTGTTATTATTAATAAGAACTGTTTTTATGTATGCTGTGTAAAAAGTGCCTAAATTTGTGTTTAAAATAATGACATAATAATAGATTAATATAAGAAAATTAAAGTCGAATTAAAGTATATTAATGCCTTTAATTTGTGAATCAAACTATTGCATTAGTTAAGATATTCATATTTATTAATAAAAATTGTTGTTGATCATGTATGTTAGATATATAAGATTTATAACTTTGAAAATGTTCTGTAAAATAGGTGTATTTTGTAGAATATCTTAATATGTTTTTATGTGATAATGATGCAATGTATAACACAATAATAAGACTTTGTATGTGTTTCTAATAAATAAAATAGTGTAAGCATATGTTTTAAATAAGTAAAGATATGGGGTAAAACACAAGGAAGCAATAATGAAAGTCATTGTTAAAATCTGTCGAAATGGCGTGCGGCGCGCGGTTCTCTTTGGCCTATAGTTCGCTTACTAGGATAGTAAACTGGTAATTTGGAAATTTGTTCGGGACCAGCTACCAGTTTTACAGTTTAAATTAAAATCAATTTAACTATCTGGGGCTCACAATAACCATGACACGATGACTGCGAAACATGATGCGATGGCTGCGATATTGAGAGAGAATGCAGAACACTGGTAGTCTGTTGCAACATGCTGACTCGCAGATTCGCTAAGTCTATTAAATCGGTTAAAGTAATGCTCTTCAGAGCGTACTGTCAAACCTTTTATACGTGTAATATGTGGGTTGGGTACACACAGCGGACGTAATGTAATATATAATAAAGTAAAGTAAAAGTAAAAATTAAAAAAAAAGGTAAAAAATAAAGTAACATAACAATGCGTTTAGGATTTTGATAGAACTACTGTATCTACTATGTTTGTGGAGTCACGTACAAATGATTTTTATACTATAATGCGAAAAAGATACGCCTCGCTTCTTTATCGTATTAGAGACTCTTCAAATAGCACCCTAAGCGCTTTAGCCGATATGTTGGACTCTCCGCTTTTAAGACACTGGATTCGCCGGCACAAGCAGAAGCATAAAAATGTTAAAAATAAATAGTAATAATAAAATATATTTTTTAAATCAGTAATTTTTAGTAATTTTGATATTGTTTTTAAAATGTATGATATTTTTAGACCCTTTTCTGAAATAAAGTTTTATTTTTATTATTGTAGGGTATCTATACAGTTTTCTCAACTGGTTGGGCTCTATAAAAATATTAAATGTAAATGAAAATGTACAATTTATAAATAAAGTACATATACATAAATATCAATCATCCCCGTGTAGTGGCGGGAAAGAATACTCACTACCCCATATCTTCCCGAGGGTGTCGTAAGAGGCGACAGAGGGAAACTGAGACAGAGGATGGACAGCAGCATCTTTCTGATAATAGCAACAACAATAAAAACTGCGGTTGCAAACCCGCTCGACAAGCGTGGCAACTATGGCAATATACCCCCATGAGAGTAACGAAGAGACGACCTCCAGTCCCCGGCGGCCCCGCTATTTCTGGGTACGGTGGCGACCGTGGTAACGGCGGGGCAGGGGGTGCTAAGAATCTCCGGTGGAGGTTCGGTTGCCACCTACGACGACTCGACCTGGCAACTTATAACGCACGCACCCTGAGGACTGACGAGAAGATCCTGGAGCTGGGAGAATAGATAGACAAGTTGCGCTGGAACATCATAGGATTATCCGAGGTCCGAAAAGAGGGGGGGGGGGACTCGGTAATCCTCGAATCCGGCGACTTGTTCTATCACCGGGAGGGCGACCATCTGTCCCAAGGAGGTATCGGATTTATATTTATCGTCCACAATTCTCTCGTTAACAACATTGTAAAGATTGGGAGTGTGTCGACGAGGGTTGCGTACCTTATACTCAGAATCACCAAACGGTATTCGCTGAAGGTCATACAGGTTTACGCACGAACCTCGGCACACCCCAATGATGAGGTGGAGAATATGTATGAGGATATCTCTAGAGCCATGCATTCCTCCAAAACCCACTATACGGTGTTAATGGGAGACTTCAATGCAAAACTAGGCACAAGAGAAAACGGTGAACTGAAAGTAGGGAATTTCGGAATAGGGCAACGGAACCCAAGGGGCCAGCAGCTAGCCGACTTCATGGAGAAAAAAGGACTCTTTATGATGAACTCTTTCTTCTAGAAGCGGCCCCACAGGAAGTGGACCTGGTCGAGCCCTAACGGTTCGACAATAAATGAGATTGAATTCATTATGACGACCAGACTACATCTTTTCAGTGATGTCTCAGTGATCGCGAGGGTGAAAACCGGCAGCGATCACCAAATGGTGAGAGGCACACTGAACCTAAACGTTAAGTTGGAGAGGACACCTCTAATGAAGTCAACGTTCCGTCCTCCTCGTGCTATAATCCAAAGTCCCGAAACCTTTCAGCTCGAGCTACGAAACCATTTTCAGTGCCTAGAAGATTGCCATGCAGTGGACGACATGAATGACAAGCTCGTGGAAACTGTCCATGCGGTCGGAGCTACGTTTTGCAAGACCCGTCGCAGAAGAACACAAAATCTCTCCGATCACACTCACTCACTAATCTTATGGCTGTTAGACGGGATATGAAGCTGTAGTCTTCAGTAGATTTGACAGCATACAGGCAATTGAGAAGACAGATCTCCAAATGCATGCGGCGGGACTTACGCAACTTCAATACAGCTCGTATTGAAGAAGCGATCGAGCGGAACCAAGGCTCCAAAGTCTTTGCCAGAGATCTGTCTGCCAGAAAGAGCCAACTGTCAAAGCTGAAGACAGAATGTGGCAGCATCGTTTCCGGGACACCTGAGATTTTGAGTGAGATTGAGAGGTTCTATGGGCTGCTGTACACATCATCGTTGGAGCCACACGCAAGTGTGAGTAACGATCCAAGAGCGAGTCTCATCCGACACTATTCCGAAGATATCCCGGATGTCAGTCTGAACGAGATTAGGATGGCTCTCCAGCACCTTAAAAACGGTAAGGCCCCAGGCGAGGATGGAATTACAGCGGAGCTTCTGAAAGCGGGTGGAAGACCGGTACTTGAAGTCCTTCAGAAGCTCTTTAATTCCGTCCTCCATGGTGGCATTACACCGGAGGCGTGGAGCAGAAGTGCGGTGGTCTTGTTCTTCAAGAAAGGTGACAACGCTCTCTTGAAGAACTACAGACCGATTTCCCTTCTGAGCCGCGTCTACGTGCTGTTTTCGATTTTTCATGATGTTGACGAGTATGTTTACCTGGGATAAATAGTCCGACTAGGTAAGTCCAACTTCGACCAAGAGTTTTCGGTTTTTCGGTTTCGTTTGGGCAGCGTTTGGGAAATTACGGCACATCTTCTCGTCAGGTATACCTCAACACTTGAAAACGAGACTGTACAACCAGTGCGTGTTGCCAGTGACGACCTATGGAACTGAGACGTGGTCCTTCACTGCTGGCTGGATGAGGAAGCTCAAGGTCGCTCAGCGAGCTATGGAGAGGGCTATGCTCGGGGTTTCTCTGCGTTGTAAACTTAGAAATGAGGATATCCGCAGTAGAACTAGAGTGACCGACATAGCCCAACGGATTAGTAAGCTGAAGTGGCAATGGGCCGGCCATATAGCTCGAAAAACCAAAAACCGATGGAGAAAAAAGGTTCTCGAGTGGCAGCCTCGTACCGGCAGGCGAAGTGTAACGGCGTCCCCCACTAGATGGAGTAACGACCTGGTAAGAAATGCAGGAAGTTGATGGATGCAGGTGGCTCAGGACCGTGCTATGTGGCGTTCCTTGGGGGAGGCCTATGTTCAGCAGTGGACTTGTAAAGGGCTGTAGTGATGATAAATATCAATAAAATAAAATAAATACATAAACATACATAAATAAATAAGAACTCAACCAGATGGAAACCCTCGGCAAGGGAGACCAAACGACCGAGGGCTAGGAAGAAAGGGAAATAAACCAGCAGACGATGGGGGCGTTATCGAGGAGCACCGTTCTCTTCATCTGAGCACGGAGCGGACTGTCATGGAGTCGCAGTTGCCTCAGATTGCCTGTGGAGCTGTCCGGGATTAACCCGTTTGCAGACACGATCACAGACATAATTTCGGACCCGACCATCCCACATGTCGGTCACCTCGTGAGCCAGATCCAGATATAAGTCAGGTTATCTTTTTCGGCTATCACGAGGTTTTCGTCATAAGGAATGGTAATGTCGACCATAAATATCCTTGACTGTGCCCGGTCCATCAAAAATTTGGAAAATTGGACTTATGCGCATTACGAACAATACCATAAACATGCATAGCAAATAAAAATATTCATTAAAAGAAAAAAGAGTGCATCCTTAGTTTTGACCATCGGCACTTTGATAGTGCGCGGCGTCTTGATGTCGGCATTATCAAAGTTTGGATACTGACCTGTCTAAGAAATTTTGCAGCTATTCGGAAGTACGAGATCAAGATACACGCGCCGGCGGCTTCTATTGATATCGCATACAATCGTCTCCGCCGCGGCGCACGCACAACATTTGACACTGTTTGATTGCCGCCACAGAGTACATGTTCCAAAGAATAAAATAAGTTTCCGGGTGCCCAGAATAAACACGAATACATTATGCTGATCTCGCTAGGAATATTGTAATTAGATAATGGTATGTAAGTATATCATAATAAGTAATTCTAGTAAATAATTATTATAATATTAACTATATTGGTTTATAATAATTACTCACTATTATTATTATGTCTATTTTTATTATTACTTAATAGTTAAACATGTTTAATAAGTTCACTGCAAATCTCGATTTTTGGAAGTGTGTGTTTTTAAACACAAAGTGCTCGAATATGTCGTACTATTGATAACTATTGTAAACACTTTTAACACACTCGAAACGTGTAAAAATTTTCTACAATGCTAGTCGAATAATATAAAAAGTGTGCATATAAAATAAAAATTGTAAAATAAGATCTATGTACTGCTTAGGAGCCCAAGTATCTATGAGAGAACTGTTTAAAGAAATTGATTGCATCACAATATATTTTTGCAAATATACGACTTATGTACGATACACTTATGTACGACAAAACATGCAATAAAAATAAAATCACAATATCTGCTATCCGGTTACATAAAGTATATAATGCGTTCTGGGGTAGCGGTATATACTTTTATAACAAGATTCCAAAAGTAATGTTAGATCTTTCACCTTTTCAATTTAAGTCACACATTAAAGCTTGTTTAGCCAAAAGCATATTATTCTGTAAATGATTATCTTAATGACGAAAATGCTTGGAACTCACATCTCGTACTACACAGGACTAACTAGAAATTTCTAAACCGATTTGGTATCTACATATACATTTGCCATTTTATGTTCGAGTTATCGATTTACATAATTATAGTACTATTGTAAAAATATTTTGAAAAGAGCAACTACTGAGTTTCTTTCTTTCTTCCATGAATCTTCTTAGTAGAATCAGCACCCCTGAACATGGAAAAGAAAAAAAGGGAAAACAGTGATTATATGACTATTCAAAAGTGTATTTTTAATGCCTACTTGAATAAAAAATATTTTAATTTTGCATTTCGAATGAGTGAAATCAAATTCGCGCATTTTATGTTTTAAAATCACACACTTCCAAAAATGTATTAGCAGTGTCGGTTTATTAACTTCCATCGTACTCTAGTTGTTAGTAAGTACCTAGGTAAATACAGCAAGTAACGTAACTAGGCAAATTTAATGTAATTAACGTAGATTAATTCCATTACAAGAAGAACATAATTTACACAATTCTATTTACATTTCATTGTTACGTCGGCACACTACACCTATCTGGCAACGCATCTGTTTTATTAATCTTCCGAAGAATCATTATTTTTATCAACGGATGCCGAACTTTCCTTTGTCGGTCTTTCGGCGTGTAGTAGTATTTATTTTAATTCCAGTCATTCCCAATTGAGCTTTGCTTCGAGTCTGATTTATTAATTGTTTCTACTCTAATCCTTGTTGTTCTCGGAGAAATAAGTTAACAATTTGACATGAGTGACGAATAGTCGAATAGTTCTAGTTGGAGTAATATTAATAAAAATAATGTCCTCCAGACCAAATTTCGGCCACGGCGGCCAGTCTCAACGGAGACTAGCCATCGGTGCAGACAGGATTATAGTGCCCAAGTGTATGCGCAAGCACAGGTGCACTCTCTATTCCCTCACTCTCATAGCCCGATGGGACGGTAAACCGAGGGATCAGGCGCAGGACCAACGGCTTTACGTGCTTCCCGGGGCACGGAGGTGAAACACTGCTAACTTCCTGACTCCGGGCAGCTACTGAGAACTTATTTATGGAAAAACTCAATAACTGATTTTTTGGCCCGACTCGGGATTCGAATCCGGGACCTCAAGTTCAGCAGTCTCACTACTTCAACCACTAGACCAACGAGGCAGTTGGAGTAGTGAGAGTTGGAGTTATAGATCTAAAAGACCTAAAATCAAATTTGATGAGTTTTTTGACATAATTCATGCACTCCAAATTGCTTTGTGTAAATTATGCCAACAGTAAAGTTTGAAGTAAAAATGAAAAACAGAAATACTTCAGGCTTAAGGAAGCATCTAACATCTTTCCACAAAAAGGAATCACAAATATTTCTTCCCGAAAAACCAAAATTAAGTGGAGATATCACAAGCGTTTTAATAACCGCCGGAAAAAGTGGACAGGTAAGAAAAAATATACATATCACACAATTATATAACACATGTAATATGTACCTAACTAGCGGCCGCACGTGACTTCGTTCGCATACGATTTCCTATGAGATTTTGAAATTTTCCCGCTGCAAAAGTTATAGCTAAGTATAAAGAGGCTATATAGGTAAAGCTTAACTATGCAAGTATTTATTATTTAAAAGTAATAACGTAAATGTCGATCTTCATATCTATACTTTAAAAATATAGGACTTGCATGTAACCTTCTAACCCCAATTTCACCCCCTTAGGGTTATAACTTTAATGCCGATTTTCTTGTCTCTAACTTCAAAAACGTAGGACTTTCATACAAATTTCCAACTTCCATTTCACTCCATTAGGGATAGATTTTCTCAAAAACGTTTCTTATCTGATCTCTATGCTATAAAATGAATCTACCTTACAAACTTCAAGTTTTTATGTTTTATAGTTCCTGAAATATTGTGATAGTCAGTCAGTGAGTGGTATTTATATATGTACAACACGTAACATTATTAACGCACATCCTGAAAGTAGTTTGTTCAGAATCGTTTACTGAATCGATTTCTATCATTTTTAATATAGGTAATTTTTTATCCTAAAAATAATTAAAACTACGTAGATTACAGTCACACTGAACCTGTACCGTCAAAACAAACTGAAATGGACCGTAAATCAACGCAATAAGACTTTTAAAAGTCCAATTTTATTTGTATTTATACAAATTCCGTCACTCAATAAAAAATAAAGAAAAATAAACCTTATTTCAAGCGAGATAGCGTGATACCAGCGCTGGCGCTTCGCATTCGCACTAGCGCGGCAACGATGAAAGGATCGGTCACGGCTCTCCAGTGACCTCCCAGATCAGCTGAATACTTTATTTTAGTGTGACAAGTGCCGAGGACCTTAAAAGTAGGATAGTGAACGCTATTGGAACAGTGAAAAATGACTCTGAAGTACTTTCTAAATTAAAATATCAATTAAGAAAACGGCCATTAAAATGTATTGAACAAGGTGATGGAAATTTTGAAAATGTATTAAAAATACAACTTTTTTACACATTTTTTTAAATGCCGTCTTTGAATTATGTTGTCGTATCGCCTCTTATTTTTAGAACTTCATTATTATTTAAAATTACAATTAAAATGTTATGCTAATGTATAACATTTTGTAACGAATATTGCCTATTGACATTGTAACTATCATAATCAAATCAAATTATTCAGTGTCAACTGTCCAAAGCCTGAAAAGTGTGATGGAAAGATACAATCAAATGTTTACTAGACTAAAATAAACAACTCGATGCTCGGAGTTCGGACATCGGGTAATGTTCATAGGTAGGATTTCTTTAACGTAAACAATCGCGCGTTGTGCGTTCATGAATTTTTGTACTGTGACCACAACATTCTTCCGGAAGGGTTATAACTAATTTAATAAATAATCAATGCATAAACATATTTAACTAAAAAGTTAGTGTATGTTTTATGATTATAACATAATATACTAATTTGGGTGTATAAGGGTGTGCGTTAATTACATTATTTTTATTACATGTTGTATATAGATTATAGTGTTAAATATATATTTATAATTCACTCATACTTTCATTTGTTTTTATAATCGGCGAGACACATGATTTACTGTTTTATTTTAGTATGAAAATAGCAGTGACTACATCATGATAGCTACAGTTGTTTGGATGGTTAAAAATATCTTCCCTTCTCATTTTTTGATGACGAAGCTACACTAGTATATTTTCAATCGATTTGCATCGAACGTCCACACTTAAAGGGAAGGTCGAACAACGGTTTGAAAAGCTTCAATTGAATCTTAAGAAACGACTACAACAATTTTGATCTAAAATGTCATTTACCATTGATGAATGGACGTCAATTGCCGGTAGGAGTTAATAGTGACCCCGTAGGTCACTATTCACTATATAGACAAAGAATGGAAGTATCGATCTGTATTTCTTGATTTTATACCATCACGCGGTTGGCATACTGGGGAAGATATTGCAACGATTTTCCACGAATATTTATTGGAATATGATATAATTGATAAAATACAGGGTATCACGGTCGACAACGTAACTGCAAAGACCAAATTATTCAAAGCAATTAGTCAAAGCTATTGTGTACTGTTATGTAATTTAATTTGTAGTGTATTTTTTTTTTTGCTAAATGGTAAATTGTATAACTTTTTTATTCCATTTCATATAATGTGAGGATCTATCAATCTCTTTCTAGACAGATAATGTTCTTTCAAATACAGTCAAATTAATGTCATTTATTTGTTTTTTATATGTTTTGACTGTGTTTTAGCACATGAAAGCTTATTACAACAAATCCACCCACCCGGTGTTAGTTGATTTTTCGAATTTCTCATTAAATGTTTAGACATATATTAATTTTGTTGGTCTTTACTATGGCTATGTTAATTCAAGCTCAAAATGTACCTACTGTGTTAAGTTTTTGTAAGATCTAAAGTAACGTTTAATAAATAGCAATAGGCTAATAGGTAATTGCGAGACTTGCGAGACTCTTGCTGCAATACCAAAACCAAGACCAAAACCATTTGTATTGGCGCAAAACCAAGACGAAGACTAGCTAAGTCTCGTTTTGTTCTTACATTTGGGCAACACTAATGAGTACAGGCATGACCAATCAGTTATATGCATGTGTCTTATTTACACCGGACAAGAGGCGGTTAAGCACTTTGGTCAAGCGTCCATAAAACACATCGCAAACGGACTGTTTCATACCCACCTCATCGATACCGATGTTCTGTGACATACCCAGCTATCGGTATGTTTCAGCTTCGGAAATGGTCCTTAAGTTGATAAGAAAAGATAAGTCTATGCCCTCAGAGTTAGCAACCCTTCCCCTTTCAACATGGAGGACCGCACACTTATCCGTCTCCAGCTCCATTCTAATAGAATAATTAAAATCACAAGTGCTGTTTTGCAATTCCATTAGATAGGAGTGGATGGATGAGAATAATTTGTGATCATCCATATAGAAAATTCGGGTCTATTTTGTACCTCCCTTTCGAAGCTGAAATCCCCTCCCGGAGTCCTCCAGTAAGTACTGAGGGGGTTCAGGGAGAGGTAAAACCAGATTGGGCTCAAACAAGCGCTCTGGAAGATACCCCTTCATATCCTTGCGGCTTTGACGGATGCGGCTTTCCGCATCCGTCATCCGCTCACCTAGATGACAAAGGATTGTACTCCACTGCCTCATACACTGCCCGAGGAAGTTTCTAACTATACAGTCAACTATGTACAGCTCGAGGACCCTCTTTAGCCATGTATGGGCACTGAGTCGATTGTCTTTCTATAGTCTATCCAGGTGGCGAAGAAGTTCTGACGGTTTCCTTTAACTACTTTGCCACTAACCACGTCAATGAGGAGTAGTTCCTTGGTTCCGCGACCACCGATACGACATAATAGTCCTAGAAATTACAAGCAAATGGCGATAGCGACATAGTAACTACATTCCGACAACATTATATTACAAAGAAGTCAGTAATATTCATCCCTTTAATAGGGTTTTACAACTTATTCAAATAAAATTGTGTAATTTTACACAATTTTACTCATTCATACACTTATAAGTTAAATTAAAGTCATCATAATCATCGTCATCAAAAGTTTTTCAAACGTGACGACTAAGGAAGATTTGCCTAAGTCATTACGTTTGGAAGGCGGATTGACGATCGCAATGCCAGAATGTGTCGCACCTTTAAAGATGCTGTTCATCGCCATACTGGGTATTTTAAATTTGACGTTTACGAGACGGTTTAACCGTGTTGTGGCGGTGTTAGAATATCCACCACCACGACCTGATAATAAAAGGTGATAGAGGGAAACAAACCTGGAGATGCGTCGTCCTAGCAAAAACTAACAAGAATAAAAAACTGCAGTTGCCAACCAGTCCGCCAAGTGTGGCAACTTCGGCAAGCATCCACCGTGTGAGGCTTAAGAAAAATTTTAAATATTTAATTCTATTCCGTTCAAGAAAAATTATAGTAGAGTAAAAAGAAAATCTTAAAATTATACACTATTTCAGCTGTTAGACAAAATTCATTCCTGCAATAAAACATAGTTCGAATAATATACTGTTAATCATATCAATAGTATTATGAACAACGTGTTAAAGTTAGTTAATTTAATGTCATTATTGAGATACGGGTGACAATTTGTGTAAATATTGATTATTAATCACAGCGTATGGATCGGAAGAACCAGCTGATAATAACGAATACATCGTGATGTTATTACCAGCAGTACCTATCTTCGTTTCCAAAATTTTATAATGCAATGCATTTTATTTAAGATGTTTTAAAACGCATCGGTTTTTAAAGTATTTGTAGTTAAATCATTTTTTGGACTCAAAACTTTATTAAGTTTCAAATTTATAAATTTTTAGCAAACTTTTACGGTTTAGAGTATAAAGACGGGAAATGGCGCCAAATCACTCCCAGTATCGTGGTAACAGTTTATGACCAGATGGAAGTTAGCGTAGAACATTCTTTTTTTTAACTAAACTGTGTGGCAATTAATTGCTCCATAAATGCTCCAGCAGAATCCGAAATTGCTCCACCTCTATTGTTATTAGTTATTTTATAATTAATTTTTAAAAAAATTAAGTATCAAAAATTTAATTTTGCTATAAAGTATAAAATATGTACTTTTTTAAATTAAACTGTATGCCAATTAATTGCTCCTTAAATGATCCAGCAGAATCCGAAATTGCTCCACCTCTATGGTTATTAGTTAATTTATAATTAATTTAAAAAAAAATTAAGTATCGACAAATTAATTTTGCTATAAAACATAAAATATCTATGTTTTAAAATTAAACTTTATGCCAATTATTTTCTCCTTAAATGCTCCAGCAGAATCCGAATTTCCTCCACCTCTATTGCTATTAGTTAATTTATAAATAATTTTTAAAAAATTTAAGTAACGAAAATTTAATTTTGCTATAAAACAGAAAATATATAGTTTTTAAAAATAAACTGTATGCCAATTATTTGCTCTTTAAATGCTCCAGCTGAATCCGAAATGCTATACCTCTATTGCTATTAGTTAATTTATAATTAATTTTTAAAAAAATAACAGGAAGGAAGTTAGCGTAGAAGATTATTTTTTTAAATTAAATTGTATACCAATTAATTGCTCCTTAAATGTTCCAGCAGAATCCAAAATTGCTCCACCTCTATTGTTATTATTTAATTTATAATTAATTTTTAAAAAAAAAACCAGAAGGAAGTTAGCGTAGAACATTATTTTTTTAAATCAAATTGTATATCAATTAATTGCTCCTTAAATGCTCCAGCAGAATCCGAAGTTGCTCCACCTCTATTGTTATTAGTTATTTTATAATTAATTAAAAAAAAAAATAAGTATCAAAAATTTAATTTTGCTATAAAGTATAAAATATCTACTTTTTTAAATTAAACTCTATGCCAATTAATTGCTCCTTAAATGCTCCAGCAGAATCTGAAATTGCTCCACCTCTATTGTTATTAGTTAATTTGTAATTAATTAAAAAAAAATTAAGTATCGACAATTCAATTTTGCTATAAAACATAAAATATCTACAGTTTTAAAATTAAACTGTATGCCAATTATTTCCTTCTTAAATGCTCCAGCAGAATGCGAATTTGCTCCACCTCTATTGTAATTAGTTAATTTATAATTAATTTAAAAAAAATTCCCATCACAAAAAGATCCCATTTGAGTAATAGCGCCATCATCAATAGAATGTAGTAACATTCTATAGTAAAAGTCATTTTATCGAATAAAAATTGATTGACTCTCAAAAGTGGTACGTATAATAGATGCTAAATGGCATAAACCCAAAAAATAATATTGATGGGAAAGTTTTGAAATTATGGATTCTTAGGAATGGATAAGACAACCATCTTAATAATTTTTTTGTGTTAGTGCCATCTAGCGTCTTTTCTACGTACCACCATGAGAGTTAATCAATTTTGATTTGATAAAATGACTACTTATAGAAAAAAAGAAATAGATGGTGCTATTAAAAAAATACGTATATAATAAATAGTAATTACCTAATTAACAAACAAAACAGATATGTCTCTTCTTAAGATAACTGTTTCGGGTCTGGATGTTTATCCTTGTGAAATTTATGTTTGTAAACTGCCTCCACGACACAGGAGAAAATTCTAGTGTGGGGGTAACGTTTTTTTACAATTGAAATTGAAAGATTGAACCCTTATACTTCTTGTTGATTTTTGTATTACCTTTATTAAAGTTACCCTTATGAATAAATAAATATAATTACGTATGTAGAAATAAAATTGATTTTCATCCTCATCAATCATTGGGGCGAGGATAATGTCTGCCAGCATAAGTTATAAGCAGGCTAAGTTACAAGGTGCTCAGTTCAAAAATTTGTAGGTAGGTATGTTACTTTTCAATACGTGACACGTAAAAATTAATAATAATCAAAAACACATCTACGAAACATCCTATTTATTTATTTATTCTTTCTTGCACCAAATATTTGTACAAAAGGCGAGCCATCTATTTATTTACCTATAGTGAATAGGTATCTTTTAAACTCACAATTTTCAATGCTTCATTTTTAATATATAATTAATTATAAAATTTCATAATTAGATAATATATGAAAATACATAATTCTAATATAATGCAACAAATATAACGAATAAAAAAATTAAAATACATTTATCGTTGTACGCTGTGTGTATTTCCATAAATTAGTTTAATGATGTTGAAAAAATAATACTATGTTCTTACCTACAATAGGGCAATATATTGAAACGAGCGGCGCGCCGCCGGCAAAATGCTCAAGGTCGTTCGCATGGAGTAGCCCCTTAAGAAATAGTCTCGAACACTTACTTAGCTGTCATGTTGCCTATTCGTTTATTCGAATTTCCATCTTAGCTTTATATTTATATATTTTTATTAATTTTCTCAGTGTTAAATTTAAAAAAAAAAGTATAAATTATCATCATCATCATCATTACAGCCCTTCACAAGTCCACTGCTGAACATAGGCCTCCCCCAAAGAATGCCACAAAGCACGGTCCTGAGCCACCTGCATCCATCGACTTCCTGTATGTCTTACCAGGTCGTCACTCCATCTCGTGGGGGAACGCCCTACACTTCGCCTACCGGTACGAGGCTGCCACTCGAGAACCTTTCTTCCCCATCGGTTGTCGGTTCTTCGAGCTATATGGCCGGCCCACTGCCACTTCAGCTTACTAATCCGTTGGGCTATGTCGGTTACTCTGGTTCTACTGCGGATATCCTCATTCCTAAGTTTATCACGCAGAGAAACTCCGAGCATAGCCCTCTCCATAGCTCGCTGAGCGACCTTGAGCTTCCTCATACGGCCAGCAGTGAAGGACCACGTCTCAGTTCCGTAAGTCATCACTGGCAACACGCACTGGTTGTACAATTTCGTTTTAAGGTTTTGAGGTATGTCTGACGAGAAGATGTGTCGTAGCTTCCCGAACGCTGCCCAGCCGAGTTGAATCCGTCGATTGACCTCTCGGTCGAAGTTAGACTTACCTAGTCGGACTATTGTCCCAGGTAAACATAATCGTCAACAACTTCGAGCTTAGTGCTCCCAACAACTACCGGCATAGGTGTGACATGGACATTAAACATGATCTTTGTTTTGTCCATGTTCATCTTAAGACCTATCCGTTGGGAAACACTATCGAGGTCATTGAGCATAGTGCTTAGGTCCTCCAGCGATTCTGCCATAAGGACTATATCGTCGGCAAATCGAAGGTGAGTGATGTACTCGCCATTGATGTTGATACCGTATCCTTTCCAGTCCAGAAGCTTGAAAACGTCTTCCAATGCAGCGGTGAAGAGTTTCGGGGATATGACGTCACCCTGTCTTACACCTCTCTGCAATTGGATAGGTTTCGTACTCTGGTTCTGTACTCGGATAGCCATCGTAGCCCTACTGTACAAGCACTTCAACACTTCGATATACCGACAGTCAACTTGGCACCGCTGAAGGGACTGCAGCACCGCCCAAATTTCGACGGAATCAAAGGCTTTCTCATAGTCCACATACGCCAGACATAGTGGCAAATTGTACTCTTCGGACTTCTGTACAATTTGGCGAAGGGTATGTATGTGGTCTATGGTGCTAAAGCCCTTTCGGAAACCGGCTTGTTCGGGAGGCTGGAAGTCGTCAAGTCTGCGCGCGAGACGATTCGTAATGACTCTCGAAAACAGCACGTAGACGCGGCTCAGAAGGGAAATCGGTCTGTAGTTCTTCAAGAGAGCGTTGTCACCTTTCTTGAAGAACAAGACCACCGCACTTCTGCTCCACGCCTCCGGTGTAATGCCACCATGGAGGACGGAATCAAAGAGCTTCTGAAGGACTTCAAGTACCGGTCTTCCACCCGCTTTCAGAAGCTCCGCTGTAATTCCATCCTCGCCTGGGGCCTTGCCGTTTTTAAGGTGCTGGAGAGCCATTCTAATCTCGCTCAGACTGACGTCCGGGAAATCATCGGAATAATGTCGGATAAGACTGGCTCTTGGATCGTTACTATAATTTGCGTGTGGCTCCAACGATGACGTGTACAGCTGCCCATAGAACCTCTCAATCTCACTCAAAATCTCAGGTGTCCCGGAAACGATGCTGCCACATTCTGTCTTCAGCTTTGACAGGTGGCTCTTTCTGGCAGACAGATCTCTGGCAAAGACTTTGGAGCCTTGGTTCCGCTCGATCGCTTCTTCAATACGAGCTGTATTGAAGTTGCGTAAGTCCCGCCGCATGCATTTGGAGATCTGTCTGTTCAGATGCCTGTATGCTGTCAAGTCTGTTGAAGAATGTAGCTTCATCTCCCGTCTAACAGCCATGAGATTAAGAGTGTAATCGGAGAGTTTTTGTGTTCTTCTGCGGCGGGTCTTGCAGAACTTAGCTCCGACCGCATGGACAGTTTCCACGAGCTTGTCATTCATATCGTCCACTTCATTGCAGTCTTCTAGGCACTGAAAACGGTTTTGTAACTCGAGCTGAAAGGTTTCGGGACTTTGGAACAGAGCACGAGGGGGACGGAGCGTTGACTTCATTAGACGAGACCTCTCCAACTTAACGTTTAGGTTCAGTGTGCCTCTAACCATTCGGTGATCGCTACCAGCTTTCACCCTCGCGATCACGGAGACATCACTGAACAGTTGTCGTCTGGTCGTCATAATGAAGTCAATCTCATTTTTTGTGGAACCGTCGGGGCTCGACCAGGTCCACTTCCTGTGGGGCCGCTTCTGGAAGAAAGAGTTCATCATAAAGAGTCCCTCTTTCTCCATGAAGTCGGCCAGCTGCTGGCCCCTTGGGTTCCGTTGCCCTATTCCAAATTTCCCTACTTTCAGCTCACCGTTCTCTCTTGTACCTAGTTTTGCATTGAAGTCTCCCATTAACACCGTATATTGGGGTTTGGAGGAATGCATGGCTCTAGAGATATCCTCATACATTTCCTTCACCTCCCCATCGGGGTGTGCCGAGGTTGGTGCGTAAACCTGTATGACCTTCAGCGAATACCGTTTGATGATTCTGAGTATAAGGTACGCAACCCTCGTCGACACACTCTCGATCTTTACAACGTTGTTAACGAGAGACTTGTGGACGATAAATCCGACACCTCCTTGGGACAGATGGTCGCCCTCCCGGTGATAGAGCAAGTTGCCGGATTCGAGGATTACCGTGTCCTCCCCTTCTCTTCGGACTTCGGATAATCCTATAATATGCCAGCGCAACTTGTCTATCTCTTCTTCCAGCTCCACGATCTTCTCGTCAGTCCTCAGGGTGCGTGCGTTGTACGTTGCCAGGTCGAGTCGTCTAAGGTGGCAACCGAACCTCCACCGGAGATTCTTAGCACCCCCTGCCCCGCCGTTACCATGGTCGCCACCGTAGCCAGGAATAGCGGGGCCGCCGGGGACTGGGGGCCGTCTCTTTGTTACATTCATAGAGGGGTATTTGCCATAGTTGCCACGCTTGGCGAGCGGGTTGGCAACCGCAGTTTTTTTATTATAATTTTGACTATTATCAGGAAGATGCTGCTGCCCATCTCCTGCCTGTTTCCCTTTGTCGCCTTTTACGACACCCACGGGAGGATATGGGGTAGTGGTATTCTTGACCGCCACTACATGGTGAAAAAAAAAGTATAAATTATATTAATACTTATATATATTATGTAAGTTATTTATATGTATCTATACTTAATATAATTAAGCGGAAGAGTTTTTTTGTTTTTTTGGTTGTTTAAACGCGCTAATCTCTGGAACTACCAGTCCGATTTGAAAAATTATTTTTGTATATTATAGCCAGATTCATGTGGAATAGTATAGGCTATCTAACATTAAGCTATATCACTCAGCTAGCCTAAAATATGGATATTTGTTTAGCAAGCCAGAAGAAAACGCACTCTCGAAATGATTTATCCGCGTACGCTGGTGTTATCGTTAGGGATACGTAAATAAAATGTTCTAGAAAAATATAGATCTTTACTCCGTCTAAAAAAAGTCCGGGATACCATATGTCTATTTCTTATACATAAGCCATAATTAGGTGTTTTATGACAAAAAATATTGAAAATTAATAAAGTGATTTATGATCGTTATTATTAGGCATAGCCTATTTATCCTTACGAACGAAAGTTACTTCATCATCAAGACAATTTTATGAAGATAAGCCTTGTTCTTTATACCATGCTATTTGGACTCATAGTTTAAGAGATAATGTAAAATTAAAATAATTCAATACTTGACTGGGCGCGCGAACGGCACATAAACCTTAGCCGCCCGGTGAGAACTGCGAGAACTGCTCAACCGGGAGGGGGAGGGAAAGTGGATAAAACTTAACTTCGCTCTACATCATACATAATATGCGGACAGATAAAAGTGCTCCATTAATTATGTCAAATTTTCCATCCATTGCTATCAAATAAAATATTTAATTGCAATTATAAAATGCTTGAACTAGGTCATGTCGCGCACCTCCAACATGTGATAACGCGGATGAAATCGCGGGGCACAGCTAGTTACTTATATAAATATATTACAAAAGCGTTACAAAAAACAGTGTGTATCGTGAAGACACACGACAGAAGTGAAACTTTTGTATTACAGGGAAACATTTCAATTATTCATCAATGGCTTTTGAATAACATAGATGGTGTGTATCATTCATTTATTTACATAAAATTATATACAGATGTGTCACAGTGCATCATCTTCTTCGATCTTAAGAAGAGACATATCTGTTTTGTTTGTTAATTAGGTAATTACTATTTATTATATACGTATTTTTTTAATAGCACCATCTATTTATTTTTTTCTATAAGTAGTCATTTTATCAAATCAAAATTGGGTAACTCTCATGGTGGCACGTAGAAAAGACGCTAGATGGCACTAACACAAAAAAATTATTAAGATGGTTGTCTAATCCATTCCTAAGAATCCATAATTTCAAAACTCACCCATCAATATTATTTTTTGGGTTTATGCCATTTAGCATCTATTATACGTACCACTTTTGAGAGTCAATCAATTTTTATACGATAAAATGACTTTTACTATAGAATGTTACTACATTCTATTGATGATGGCGCTATTACTCAAATGGGATCACTCTTTCTCAAAATTATTTATAAATTAACTAAAAGCAATAGAGGTGGAGCAAATTCGGATTCTGCAGGAGCATTTAAGTAGCAAATAATTGGCATACAGTTTAATTTTAAAACGTAGATATTTTACGTTTTATAGCAAAATTGAATTATCGATACTAATTTATAATTAACTTTAAAAATTAATTATAAATTAACTAATAACAATAGAGGTGGAGCAATTTCGGATTCTGCTGGAGCATTTAAGGAGCAATTAATTGGTATACAATTTAATTTAAAAAAATAATGTTCTACGCTAACTTCCTTCTATTTATTTTTTTAAAAATTAATTATAAATTAACTAAGCATTTAAAGAGCAAATAATTGGCATACAGTTTATTTTTAAAAACTATATATTTTCTGTTTTATAGCAAAATTAAATTTTCGTTACTTAAATTTTTTAAAAATTATTTATAAATTAACTAATAGCAATAGAGGTGGAGCAAATTCGGATTCTGCTGGAGCATTTAAGGAGCAAATAATTGGCATAAAGTTTAATTTTAAAACGTAGATATTTTATGTTTTATAGCAAAATTGATTTGTCGATACTTAATTTTTTTTAAATTAATTATAAATTAACTAATAACCATAAAGGTGGAGCAATTTCGGATTCTGCTGGAGCATTTAAGGAGCATTTAATTGGCATACAGTTTAATTTAAAAAAGTAGATATTTCATACTTTATAGCAAAATTAAATTTTTGATACTTATTTTTTTTTAAATTAATTATAAAATAACTAATAACAATAGAGGTGGAGCAACTTCGGATTCTGCTGGAGCATTTAAGGAGCAATTAATTGATATACAATTTACTTAAAAAAAATGTTCTACGCTAACTTCCTTCTGGTTATTTTTTTAAAAATTAATTATAAATTAACTAATGACAATAGAGGTATAGCATTTCGGATTCAGCTGGAGCATTTAAAGAGCAAATAATTGGTATACAGTTTATTTTTAAAAACTATATATTTTTTGTTTTATAGCAAAATTAAATTTTCGTTACTTAAATTTTTTAAAAATTATTTATAAATTAACTAATAGCAATAGAGGTGGAGCAAATTCATATTCTGCTGGAGCATTTAAGGAGCAAATAATTGGCATAAAGTTTAATTTTAAAACGTAGATATTTTATGTTTTATAGCAAAATTGATTTGTCGATACTTATTTTTTTTTAAAATTAATTATAAATTAAGTAATAACCATAGAGGTGGAGCAATTTCGGATTCTGCTGGAGCATTTAAGGAGCAATTAATTGGCATACAGTTTAATTTAAAAAAGTAGATATTTCATACTTTATAGCAAAATTAAATTTTTGATACTTAATTTTTTTTTAAATTAATTATAATATAACTAATACCAATAGAGGTGGAGCAGTTTTGTATTCTGCTGGAGCATTTAAGGAGCAATTAATTGGTATACAATTTATTTTAAAAAAATAATGTTCTACGCTAACTTCCTTCTGGTTATTTTTTTAAAAATTAATTATAAATTAACTAATAACAATAGAGGTGGAGCAATGTCGGATTCTGCTGGAGCATTTAAGGAGCAATTAATTGGTATACAATTTAATTTAAAAAAATAATGTTCTACGCTAACTTCCTTCTGGTTATTTTTTTAAAAATTAATTATAAATTAACTAATAGCAATAGAGGTATAGCATTTCGGATTCAGCTGGAGCATTTAAAGAGCAAATAATTGGCATACAGTTTATTTTTAAAAACTATATATTTTCTGTTTTATAGCAAAATTAAATTTTCGTTACTTAAATTTTTTAAAAATTATTTATAAATTAACTAATAGCAATAGAGGTGGAGCAAATTCGGATTCTGCTGGAGCATTTAAGGAGCAAACAACTGGCATATAGTTTAATTTTAAAACGTAGATATTTCATGTTTTATAGCAAAATTGATTTGTCGATACTTAAATTTTTTTTAAATGAATTATAAATTAACTAATAACCATAGAGGTGGAGCAATTTCGGATTCTGCTGGAGCATTTAAGGAGCAATTAATTGGCATACAGTTTAATTTAAAAAAGTAGATATTTTATACTTTATAGCAAAATTAAATTTTTGATACTTAATTTTTTTTTAATTAATTATAAAATAACTAATAACAATAGAGGTGGAGCAATTTCGGATTCTGCTGGAGCATTTATGGAGCAATTAATTGCCACACAGTTTAGTTAAAAAAAAGAATGTTCTACGCTAACTTCCATCTGTTCAGTTTATGCTATTAAAAATCTGTCGTATTTCTAGGCTAAGAGAAACTGTACAAATGAATAACATAATTTGCAAAATGCATAATGATGCTTTATAACTTTTTAGAAATGTTACTTATAATAAACTTGACTTTCTCATTCTACATTAGTGATAATTATTAGAATAAATATATTAAAATTCTATATACTAATAATTTTTTGACAAATTTTATGTGGTTTAATTTTAATTTATATTTAATATCGACGTTATGCGTGCTTTGTAAAATGCCTCATCAGGGGGGCTGGCGTTTTATGCTCTGTCGTTATAGTCTGCATACATTTATCACTTTATAAATAAAAACAAATTACCTATATAATCCATACCTTATATATACTAGCGTATAAAAGCAGCTTAATGCTGTTGTGTTTCAGTCTAGAGACTAACCATAAGAAACACTAGAAAAGGATGTCCGATTCTCTAGAATCGGAGATCCTTTTCACACGTAACCAGAAATTTTGCCTCAGTCATTTAAGGTGACCACGTATCTGCATTTTGATTCTTAATCGATGATAGATGTAGACGCATATGGGCCGCAGCATCCACTTTAGGTGGATAGTGTGCCAAATTCGAATTTAACACGTATTTTATCATATTTTAACCAGGTTCAGTAGAATCTATGTATATCTCATTTAGTTAACTGATTCTACTTAACATGGGGAATCAAATATAAATGATTATACTTAAAGTGATTCGTATCAATGAAATTTGAATTAATTGAATCAGTGATGTTCATTGTACGACTGGATCATTTAGTACCAAAGAGAACACAGGAGCCTTTGTATTAAAATCAATACTTTATAATACAAAATATTAGCCTGTTATATGCTCTCTTAAATACATCTTTGCTATTACATTAATACTTGTGATGTTTCTCCTAAGTTAATAATATATGGGCCGTATATGGGGCCAATAACGTATTAACCTAATAATGTAATAATTAATTCATTGACATATGGGTATACATATTGAAATCAATACTAGTATTTATATTAAGTATCTCGTCTTTTTAATTGAATTCAGCCTTTCTATAAACTAATGATTTTACGTTGTCCTGTAAGTTAATACGTTATCGGTTTGTCTATAAATAGCCTGGAAAAATTAAGGACATCTGACCAAATAATTCATGTAGTTTTGAAAGTTGGTACAGTTATTCCTTAAGGGTGTCAGTCCAGATGAATATACTAAAAAACCCTGAGGGGGGGACACAAGCTGGCGGTGGCGGAGGGGGGAAAGGTCTCTTTTTCAAGTTTTTTACTTGTGACTCGAAAACTATTTATAATATCTCTTTAGTGACTTATAAATTAATTACTTACATTTAATTTCCTATAAGTTATGTCTAAGCATTTTTACTGTACGATCAACACTTTAGGAGATACAGTGTATTAAAAGTTATAAAAATAGTAACAAAATCGTTATACAAATTTTAATTCTGAAAAATTATACAATTTTTTTTGCACGAGTATGCTGACTTATCAATTAAATTGTGTTTTATATTTGTCATCTTTATCATCAACATCACTGGGGCAAGCTTCTAGGCAGCCGTTACAGATAAGAATACACTTTATGCCCGCTTTTAGGCAACTGCATTTTCCAGAACAACCACTTTTACACCGGCAAAAATTAAATTTATCGTGTCAGATGCAGGAGAAACCAAGGTCGTGATTGGTTCTAAGTTTCCATCGACTCCTCGCTTCCAACCCCATATTTCAAGAGGCAGTTGGTTCCCGAGCCACTCTTGTACTTGATGGAATACTCTGTCAGCATATTTCGCTGACCCTTTGGTAGGGGGGAGGGAAGAAAGATCCGGTTTGGGCTTGGTACAAGATTGCAGAAAAACTGAATCGATATCTGTTAATATCAGACTGAGTACAGGGCGCTCGGTTTACTTCGAGAAACATTTTTTTCGCTGGCTTCTGCTTTAACATCCGGAGTTGATGTTGGGTCATAAAATACAGTTGCTATTTCCTTTAGATCTTTTTGAGGCTTTTGATCAAAAAGCTTGATAATTGATGTTTTGCCCTTCCTGTAAATAGCTGTGGTTGTATCACACCCACTGAAACTATGTAGAAAGAGAAAAGCACAACAAAATGAATGTTTTTGAAGTTCTTGTGAGGAAAATATTTTGTTTTTCACTTTCCCTCTTCCCGGTTTGACAAATAATATTATGAGATTGATATTTATTTCAACAGACGATTTCACCGCCCTCCATCTTTGTTAAGATGTTTTTGTAATGTTTCTTATGTCATCGTATCAATATAACACGACGGTAGAATATGGCCCGTAATGACATTTTACATAATTTAGGTACTGATCACATATGTCTGAGTAAGAGGAGTTCAATTGCCACTTGGTACGGTGGAAAAGAAAGCCACCATCAATAACCGTCTCACTAGTTTTCAAAATTACATTAGTGTCGGATTTCGATAAAACATCATATAAAGCCGTAAAGCTTTTTTTGGTTTCCTTACTAAGCCACCATTGAAGAAAGCCAGTGCTAGGGAGCAAATTCGTACTCCAAATGCAAAAGGAAAACAACGAATGGAACATGTGCCGATCTTTGTGGCGCAATTTATCATCTTTGTCAAAGTACAACGATTTTGTTTCTTAATTTATAGAAAATCTAATGTAGATAATTAATATAGAAGTCACTAAAGAGATATTAAAATAGTTTTCGGGTCACAAACAAAAAACTTGAAAAAAAAACCTTTCTCCCCCTCTCCCACCGCCGGCTCGTGTCCCTCCCTCGGTGCCTTTTAGTATATTCATCCCGACACCTTAAGGTATAACTGTACCAACTTTCAAAACTACAGGAATTATTTGGTCTAATCGACGATTTTGAAGCTAATTTTCTTTTACTAAAAAAACATCGATAACTTACGATATGGTCGGCCCGATGCCACTTCAACGTACTGATTCGTTGAAATATGTCAGTTAGTTAAATATAAGCATCTCATTGAATTGAATCTCAATAATGATTTATAATATTTACTCGAACACTACACATTGAATACAACTACTTTTACGGATTCTATCGCATTTAATTAAATTGTTTTTATTGATTCCCGACGTTTCAGATACTTTTCAACACCCATGGTCACGGGGGACTGTCCCCCCTATATGCATTCAAAGAATCTAAATACATAAGATATTTTGGGTTTATTTAACTATTTTCCAAGAGTTGCTCTGAAGTGGATAGTGATGGCAAGTCCACAATAACAAGAGCATGTATTTTAACAGTTATTAGGCAAGTTCACGTGGCTTGTAATGTAAACGGCTTACCTTCTTTACTTAACGGATCATTTGAGTTGAATCCTCGCTAGTCCTGCACTTACTTAAATTGAATCAATAAAATGCTACACATTACCTTTAGAGCACTAAAAATAAAAAGGATACTACTTTCAAAACTTTTTTCAAACAACTTCAAACAAGGAGGTGATTCTCAATTCAACTGTATTTTTTTAAGTGTTTTGAGGTAAAAACTTTCTTTGAGGTGAACCTATTTTGATAATTGTTTTTTATTTCAAATCTGGTGCTTCTCATGTGGTCATATATAAATTTGATCAAGATCTTACCAGTAGTTTTTGAATTAGCCTTAATATTGCGTATTTTATTGACTTTGAAACACGACACAAATAGATCAATGTAGTATTTTCGTTTTCAATCAATGTATTCGTTTTATTTATATTCAAGTCGGTTGTACATTTTTTTTTAAATTTTACCACTTGTGAAATTATCAAACAAAATATGCTCTGTGTATGAAAATATTTCTTTGTCCGATAAATAGCGTTTGGCATTTCGCTAATGCCAGAGGTAAAAATATACAGACAGGAGACCACCAAATAACGGACTTAAAACCTTTCTACAAAACTCGGTCTATTCCAACGGTGGGCCTATGCAAAAGCCTAGTAGTATTTAACTAGATGGTGAAGAGAGGATCTTATTATATTCGTAAATTTATATGAATAATAAACTCATGGAACAGGCGACTATTCTCTATGGGAGCCCAAATCCGTATAGAAATACGTTACACGCATGCATGGTTGGATGTGCGAACAAACTAGTTAAGATAATTTTAGAGATTAAAATTAAATACAAATTGTAAAGATGATAGATTATTAAATTTAAATCTACCAAATTTACATACTTTTTCTGAATAAAAACTAAACAAAACTCCCTAGTGCAAAAATTTAAGACTAAATTAAAAAAAAAATTGAGAATACTGATGTGGGTATACTACTCTTACCCTGCACTTGGAACTCTAAAGTATAAAAATTAGCATTTAAATATAATATTTACATACATTGGATACCATATTGAATCAATTCAATAAGAAGTAAATGAAATTAATAACCCAGGGTTTTCCGGTTCTTCTCTGAGTTTTTGTTTACCCTAACTGGTGTCGATTTTGACGTTCATAAGATATTGAGATAGAGCTTTAAACGGACTAAATTGACACTTCACTTAACCTTCAGCCACCGCAGAGTTTACTTCACCTGCGAATGCCTCGTGTAGAGACGAAACACGTCTTGTATTATCGAAGGCAGTTTGACTTTCCTAGTGTGAGAATGTTGGGAGTGCTGCTAATGGGATTGGCGATGACGAGGATAATGCACCCAATTAAGGGAGGGCGGGAGGTCCTCTTCAAACTGGGCACGGCTCATCATTTTATTAAATTACGTGGAAAAAAGGCAAATTAAGTTCTTACAAATTTAATATAATGGATTTTCGCAAAGTAACGCCAGATTCTATTCATTATCTGAATAAATAAATATTAAGAACATTTAACAAAATGTAAGACCCGACTTCAAATTGCTAAAATATAAGCTATTTATTTGCTAACTTATGGGGTGAAATTTTTTCTCCATATTTATATATATAAAAAATAACATCAAATCTGACTCAAGCTCTGCGAAGCCATCACGTATCATAGATAAAAAACATACAGTCTAATTGAGAACCTCCTCCATGTTAGAGTTGGTTTAAATTTAAAATTTCTAATAAAAGAAGCCTATTAATGCCAAGTCCCGAGGCGAGGATGGAATTACAGCAGAGCTTCTGAAAGCAAGTCGAAAACCGGTACTTGAAGTCCTGCAGAAGCTCTTTAATTCTGTTTTCAATAGCGGTAATGCTCCGGAGGTGTGAAGCAGAAGTGCAGTGGTCTTGTTCTTCAAGAAAGGCGATAACGCGATTCTTTTTTACGTGAAAGAGCCATGCTGCAGCTGTTACTGGTATAGTTGTAGTACGAATAGTTCAGCTTGATCGGGGAAAGACCACGCTCTCACAGAATACTAGCGTAAAATAGCAGCTTAACTCTGCTGTGTTTCGTATGGTGAGTGTAGAGAACCGGAGACCCTTTTATCTGGAAACAAGGCATTCCATCCTGGTCCTCACGGGTGACAACACATCTGTATTTTGATTCGTAATCGAGAATAGACATCTGTCTATGGGCCACAGCAAAAACTCACCATCAGGTGGACTGTATGCTCGTTTGTCACCCTTATCCTATAAAATAAACGTTTTTTTTTTAAATTCTCATCTGATTTCTCATCTGAGCCGCGTCTACGTGCTGTTTTCGATAGTCATAACGAATCGTCTCGCACGGAGACTCGACGAATTCCAGCCGCTTTCCAAAAAGGCTTTAGTACCATAGACCACATACATACCCTTTGGCAAATTGTACAGAACACTGTAAAGTAAAATCTGCCACTTTGCCCTGCATATCTGAACTATGCGAAAGCCTTTGATTTCGTCGAAATTTGGGCGGCGCTGCCGTCCTTTCAGCGGTGCCGATTTGACTGTCGATATATCGAAATGCAAAGTGTTTGTACAGTTGGGCTACGGTGGCTATCCGAGTACAGAACCAAAGTACAAAGGGTGTAAGACAGGCTCCGATCTATATGGGATCCTATAATTAATAAAATTATATCTTAACCCAATCATACCACTGCAAGATTCAAGATATTTTCAGCTCTTTCTGCGTAGATCGGACCAAAATTAATATTCAAAAGCTGAAGCTAGCCAAGCTAACTGTGACATCGGTACGTCAAACACCTCAGTGCCCCCGTACCTGTGCGACATGTCCATCCAGTTTGACAGGAACGAACGTAGAGCCTCGACAGTTTTACGTCCTGCTCTCGGGTGGGGCCGTTGCCCTTTTGGAACAATCATTTCCTTCTGGTAGCTAACTATAATAAAAAGTGGGTTATTACGCGTTCTAAGGATAATTTATATTAAAACCAATGGAATATAAATATTTATTGTTTATTATTTCATGTGCTTATTTCGAATGTCGTAAATTGTGAGAGTCATTAGTAGAACAGACTAGAAATGTACAAATGCAAATTCACATAATGAAGAGATTGCTTAAAAGCTCATTTAAATAATTTTTCACTTTTTTAAATGCTAGCCATTTAGATGATAATTTTTTTATTATTTTATCACATATATTATACTACGAAGTTACATTTTAAATAAATAACATCAAATATTTTAGAAGGTCTAACTTTAAACATGGACTCCGCGGATGTATAAAGTTTGAACTTTTGTCTTTTCCAGAGCAAAGCTCTACTAGAAACTAACGTTACATAAACCAGTATTTTAACTTGTAAGTAATATGTATATGTGAAACGTATTTATTTATATTAAAAGCATTATTGATAACATAATTAAAACAGTTTAATAGATTTTTGCCTATTTAAGATTTTAAACTTATGATTTTCGGTTAAGGCGTTAGGTAATAAAAATGGAAACATATTTGAGATCTAAGGAAAGCTTCTATGTAAATCTGTGAGGAATATTTCTAGGAAGAAACAATCTAAAACCTGCAGTCCTAGCAGTTTAAACGAAAAATGGGCAGTAAGAAAATTAATTATTTCTTTACACCGTTTATGCTAGTAAGATTTAACATTACTGTTTCATTAAATATATTTTTAATAACAAAAATTCGTAATTTTTTTAACAAATTAAATCTTAAACTTAATAGTTTCTGAAGGCCTCTATCTACACGTCAAATATTTTTTTTCTTTTCCTCTTCTTCTGCCGACAAACAAGCAATCATGACAAATTCTTTTTTATTATTTTTTTATTTTTTCCTTTCTTTCACTTTTTACGAAAATCGGAATCTTTTGTTAACAAATCTGATTTAAAATGGCCGTCAAGTCAGAAAACATTTTTTTTAGATAATGCTGATGAACTATTACAAACTAACCCATTATATACGATATTTTCGAGGCGTAATACAAAAAGTAACATCATACATATTTAAAAAAATATTTCAATTTCACATCACAATACGAAACAACATTTTATTACCATTTAACTTTTAAAAAGAAATGTCAGTTGCTGGGCGTATTGTAATTTCAGTACAACCAACAGTAAAATAAATTAAAAAAATCAGAGCCTGTAAAGAAATTTAGCGATATTAAAACTGGGAGGATTATGAAGACGTGGATTTATGTGCAACGAGAAAAAATGTATCTTCGATGGTATCATTACTCAATTCCTATGATTTTGCAATCTACGGTAGATAAAACTTACTTTTTTGAGCATAACTTCTAAGTTAAAAGCATTTTCTTTTAATTTTATGGGACTAATAATAATCATCATTTGTGGCGGTTAAGAGTATCCACTACCCCATATCTTCCCGTGGGTGTCGTAAAAGGCGACAAAGGGAAACAGGCAGGAGATGGGCAGCAGCATCTTCCTGATAATAGCCAAAATAACAATAAAAAACTGCGGTTGCCAACCCGCTCGCCAAGCGTGGCAACTATGGCAATATACCCCCCATGAGCAATGACAATAATAAACGGCCCCCAGTCCCCGGCGGCCCCGCTATTCCTGGCTACGGTGGCGACCATGGTAACGGCGGGGCAGGGGGTGCTAAGAATCTCCGGTGGAGGTTCGGTTGCCACCTACGACGACTCGACCTGGCAACATACAACGCACGCACCCTGAGGACTGACGAGAAGATTGTGGAGCTGGAAGAAGAGATAGACAAGTTACGCTGGCATATTATAGGATTATCCGAAGTCCGAAGAGAGGGGGAGGACACGGTAATCCTCGAATCCGGCAACTTGCTCTATTACCGGGAGGGCGACCATCTGTCCCAAGGAGGTGTCGGATTTATCGTCCACAAGTCTCTCGTTAACAACGTTGTAAAGATTGAGAGTGTGTCGACGAGGGTTGCGTACCTTATACTCAAAATCACCAAACGGTATTCGCTGAAGGTCATACAGGTTTACGCACCAACCTCGGCACACCCCGATCAGGAGGTGGAGGAAATGTATGAGGATATCTCTAGAGCCATGCATTCCTCCAAAACCCAATATACGGTGTTAATGGGAGACTTCAATGCAAAACTAGGCACAAGAGAGAACGGTGAGCTGAAAGTAGGGAAATTTGGAATAGGGCAACGGAACCCAAGGGGCCAGCAGCTGGCCGACTTCATGGAGAAAGAGGGACTCTTTATGATGAACTCTTTCTTCCAGAAGCGGCCCCACAGGAAGTGGACCTGGTCGAGCCCCGACGGTTCGACAAAAAATGAGATTGACTTCATTATGACGACCAGACGACAACTGTTCAGTGATGTCTCAGTGATCGCGAGGGTGAAAACCGGCAGCGATCACCGAATGGTTAGAGGCACACTGAACCTAAACGTTAAGTTGGAGAGGTCTCGTCTAATGAAGTCAACGCTCCGTCCCCCTCGTGCTCTAATCCAAAGTCCCGAAACCTTTCAGCTCGAGTTACAAAACCGTTTTCAGTGCCTAGAAGACTGCAATGAAGTGGACGATTTGAATGACAAGCTCGTGGAAACTGTCCATGCGGTCGGAGCTAAGTTCTGCAAGAACCGCCGCAGAAGAACACAAAAACTCTCCGATCACACTCTTAATCTCATGGCTGTTAGACGGGAGATGAAGCTACATTCTTCAACAGATTTGATAGCGTACAGGCAACTGAACAGACAGATCTCCAAATGCATGCGGCGGGACTTACGCAAATTCAATACAGCTCGTATTGAAGAAGCGATCGAGCTGAACCAAGGCTCCAAAGTCTTTGCCAGAGATCTGTCTGCCAGAAAGCGCCAACTGTCAAAGCTGAAGACAGAATGTGGCAGCATCGTTTCCGGGGCACCTGAGATTTTGAGTGAGATTGAGAGGTTCTATGGGCAGCTGTACACGTCATCGTTGGAGCCGCACGCAAGTGTGAGTAACGATCCAAGAGCGAGTCTTATCCGACATTATTCCGATGATATCCCGGACGTCAGTCTGAGCGAGATTAGAATGGCTCTCCAGCACCTTAAAAACGGCAAGGCCCCAGGCGAGGATGGAATTACAGCGGAGCTTCTGAAAGCGGGTGGAAAACCGGTACTTGAAGTCCTTCAGAAGCTCTTTAATTCCGTCCTTCATGGTGGCATTACACCGGAGGCGTGGAGCAGAAGTGCGGTGGTCTTGTTCTTCAAGAAAGGCGACAACGCTCTCTTGAAGAACTACAGACCGATTTCCCTTCTGAGCCGCGTCTACGTGCTGTTTTCGAGAGTCATTACGAATCGTCTCGCGCGCAGACTTGACGACTTCCAGCCTCCCGAACAAGCCGGTTTCCGAAAAGGCTTTAGCACCATAGACCACATACATACCCTTCGGCAAATTGTACAGAAGTCCGAGGAGTACAATTTGCCACTATGTCTGGCGTATGTGGACTATGAGAAAGCCTTTGATTCCGTCGAAATTTGGGCGGTGCTGCAGTCCCTTCAGCGATGCCAAGTTGACTGTCGGTGTATCGAAGTGTTGAAGTGCTTCTACAGTAGGGCTACGATGGCTATCCGAGTACAGAACCAGAGTACGAAACCTATCCAATTGCAGAGAGGTGTAAGACAGGGTGACGTCATATCCCCGAAACTCTTTACCGCTGCATTGGAAGATGTTTTCAAGCTTCTGGACTGGAAAGGATACGGTATCAACATCAATGGCGAGTACATCACTCACCTTCGATTTGCCGACGATATAGTCCTTATGGCAGAATCGCTGGAGGACCTAAGCACTATGCTCAATGACCTCAATAGTGTTTCCCAACGGATAGGTCTTAAGATGAACATGGACAAAACAAAGATCATGTTTAATGTCCATGTCACACCTATGCCGGTAGTTGTTGGGAACACTAAGCTCGAAGTTGTTGACGAGTATGTTTACCTGGGACAAATAGTCCGACTAGGTAAGTCCAACTTCGACCGAGAGGTCAATCGACGGATTCAACTCGGTTGGGCAGCGTTCGGGAAATTACGGCACATCTTCTCGTCAGGTATACCTCAAAACTTGAAAACGAGACTGTACACCCAGTGCGTGTTGCCAGTGATGACATACGGAACTGAGACGTGGTCCTTCACTGCTGGCCGGATGAGGAAGCTCAAGGTCGCTCAGCGAGCTATGGAGAGGGCTATGCTCGGAGTTTCTCTGCGTGATAAACTCAGAAATGAGGATATCCGCAGTAGAACTAGAGTGACCGACATAGCCCAACGGATTAGTAAGCTGAAGTGGCAATGGGCCGGCCATATAGCTCGAAGAACCGACAACCGATGGGGAAGAAAGGTTCTCGAGTGGCAGCCTCGTACCGGCAGGCGAAGTGTAGGGCGTCCCCCCACTAGATGGAGTGACGACCTGGTAAGATATGCAGGAAGTCGATGGATGCAGGTGGCTCAGGACCGTGCTTTGTGGCATTCTTTGGGGGAGGCCTATGTTCAGCAGTGGACTTGTGAAGGGCTGTAATGATGATGATGAAATGATGATGATGATGATATATATATATATATATATATATATATATATACACACACAAAAGATGATTAAAACATCCAGTAAGGAATGAGTTTTTAGTATTTTTTCATATGATTCAGGGAGACTTTACCATGGTAGATCAATTGAGACTCCAGCCCTAGGGCTCGCTTGCGCAGATATACAAACATACCTAGCAAATAACATATTTTTCCCATATGAAAACAGCATTGTGTTCAGTCTTCATGATTTTTGAATTAATTATGAATGAATAAGAACCTTTCCGATGGTTTTATTAAAGCAAGTATTTATGCATGCTATTAATTAAGATATTAAATAACATATTTATTTAAACTTACCTTATCTATATAGGGTAACTATTATAGTGTTTAGTGTGCTAGCATTTAGGTATTACATATTATTAGAGATATTAGAGATTTCTTTTATATTGGTCAATTGGTTGTCTAGAAGCGATCGCTACTTGCAGTCGTTTTTAATATCCTATCTATTCTTGGACTTGCATACTAGATGGATATTTGACATATTTTATATATATCTGAGCTTAACTTATGTCAAATATTTTATTTCTTGCAGCCAAATCCAGCGATAGAAAGGTTTTTTTATAGGTACAATTATACAATACTTTCGTTTTGCAATAAAAGTGGTTCACAATAAAGGAATTTTGCAATGTAGGTAGGTATGTCCTTAATATAAGTATGTTATTACAAACCAACTAGACTGAAAGGCGTAAAATACTTATGTAACTTATTTGAACAGTAAATGCATATAAAAAATATTTTACCTAAATCAAGCATCGATGAGCTTAGAAAAGTTTTCATTTCAAACTTTCAGAAAAGTCAAAAAATGGATTTTAAGTTAACCTGTAGGAGCCTGTTGCATACTAGATAGCTCAAATGTATTTGGATACAAAGTTCAAACTACTAATACCATCATAAATTGAGCCGTCATGTTTTTATTTCTTTCAAAATTAAACTTTTTAATGAATAATGTTTTATCTGGTTATCTAATCAGAATAAAAGTAATACTTGTAGTAGCTAAAAAAATGTTAAAACACCTTAAAAGAAAATCGGAAGTTACATAGCTCAAAGTTTATTGTTTTTTATAACACAAAACCAGAATACACCAATATAATAAGAACCCTCTTATCAATGCAGCTTCCTTAAACAAATTTTGATCTCAAATATCTCCGACAGAGTGGCTTCTGCAGTGTAAGCTGTATCATATTATTAGGTTAAGGTGTAGACACATTGATTATTTTTTAGTTAATGGATTTTAGACTTTATGCAGAGCATTCATAGGAATGGTAATAAATGTGACTTAACAAAAAATAATAATTAGTTTTTGGCTAAAGTATTATTGTGTAATGGGCTTTAGAATTCTGCATATATAAGGAGAGCTAGAATGCGCTGCCAGTCATTCCTAATTTTCTTTTTTAATTGAAGTGACGTGAACGTGTTCATCAAACCTGTAAGTATGTATGTGTCTTTTTATTATTTTAATTTTTTTATTGAGTTTATCGGTTGACGCAGATATTTATTTCACAGATAAATATTTGTACTTAGGTCATGGATCTTTGTCGTTTTTATTTTGTTCTTGTAATTATTTAACCAATTTTAGTTTATTCATTTTAGTAATTAGTGCTTTTGAAAAATCTTTGTTTTGAGTATTATCATCGAGATCGCCATCACCAATATTTTATTTCTTACCGATATTAAACAGCACTATAATATTATTTTAGTTATAAATATTATGAGCCTATTTTTCTATACAATACTAACATAATATTTGAAATAATTACAGGGAGATAACGAGTTGCAAGAACCCATTAGAGCGGCGGCGCTGAGAAGTTTTTTATCGCGGCGTTCGGGTTCGGGCTACACGCTGCAGAGGGCAGATCCTGCAAAGACGGGCGACTACTATGTAGAGCTGCGTGTGTACAACATGAAAGAAGCCGAAAAGCTCGTCACTCTGAAGTCTACTGTAGAAAACAACAACCTTACGTGGAAAGCTGTGACAAAGTTAGTAGCAGCGGCAAAGGATGAGTACGCTGCTATACAGCCAATTTTATACCCTATATTTATAAATAAAGTAATTGCGCTTATATTAAATGTTATTGACTTGTAGCACACTATTTTACTAACTTATGTCTTTTCCTTACAGCAAAGAAAAAATAAGAATTAAAATCTGAATCTAAAAACAAAAAGCCAGATATTGAAAGTTTAATTTTAAAATACCTGAATGAAGTAATTATTTTCAAAAATTGCATTTATTTTTCCTTTCAGCAACGAAAAACTAAGAACTAAAAATTTGATTCTAAAACAAAAAGCCAGATATTTAGATTATTTAGTTTTAAGAAGGAAAGGAAATAAAGTTTTAGTACAATGTCTTCTAGTGAAAACAGTTGGATCGATAAGTCAAATATATTGTAATAGACTTACTAACCCCTGTGCTTAACATTAAGAACAAATAAGAAAAAATGGTATATTTAAAAAATATTCCAGACGCGATTAAACAGTCTTATGATGTGCATTGGTGAGAGTAGTCTTCTCAATTGGTTGATTAATAATTTACCATTTGAATTACATTTACCGGGATACAATTATTGTGGTCCTAGTACAAAATTATTCAAAAAACTATCACGTAGAGTCAAAGGTATAAACAAATTAGACGAATATTTTAAAGAACACGACATTGCGTATCACAAATATTCAAACTTAAAGGATCGACATAAGGCGGATTTAGTTTTGTTAAAAATGGCAAAAACACGAGAGATTGCTCCCGATGCAAATTTGGGAGAAAAGTTAGCAGAAAAGATAGTAAGCAAAGCTATGCAATCAAAAATTAAAACTGGGCCTAGACTAAATAATGGCAATGTGGCAGCACGGCCGTAGCTGTTGACCGTTCGGCAATCGTCGGGAGCCCTCGGCTGCGCTGGAGCAGCCGGTTCGTTTTTCGCCGCCTCGCCAGTCGATGTGACCGTCCGACGCCGTGAGGCCGCTCGTCCGCGCTCCGATCCACGACTTTAAACTTCGTAGAAATAAACGGTTATTTAATATATGTGGTGTGTTGATTATTCGCATCCCCACATATAATTGGTGACCCCAAGTTCTCAAAAAAAAAAAACTGTATAGTCGTGCAGTGTGTGTGAACTGTGTGTTTTTTTCGGTTTAAATAAATTGACCGTTGTAATGATGTCAAAGAGAGGAAATACGACAAGTGACGAACAAGAAGTGTGTCGAGTGGCCATTAAGGTACCTCCATTTTGGCCGGACGATCCCGCGCTTTGGTTTGTACAGTTAGAAGGACAATTTGTGCTTTCAAATATATCGCAGGACAATACAAAGTTTTACCATGTAATTGCTAATCTGGACTATAAATACATATCGGAGGTTAAAGACATTATAACTAATCCACCAGTTGAGAATAAATACGAAAAGTTAAAAAAGGAGCTTATATCGAGGTTATCGGCTTCGTTGTCATCATCCCAATGGTCAACGCCGCTCACGAAGCCGCTCTGCTACTGGCACATGGAAGTACTGGTACCACTGGAAGTTTGGTAGCTCTGCAACTAAGTGTCGCTCCCCTTGCTCGTTTTCACAGGGAAACGACAAGGGCAGTCCATAATGGCGGCCGATGACTGCCGTTCACCGGGCCGCTTATTCGTGACAGACATTAAAACAAAAGTACAATACTTAGTGGACACTGGTTCAGACTTAAGTGTATTTCCGTTGTGTAAATTACGCAGTAAGAGACTACATAAAACAAACTATGAGCTTTTCGCAGCTAATGGCTCAGCAATCGCTACGTATGGTTGGGTTAATTTAACTTTAGATTTAGGCTTACGCCGCGCTTTTAGTTGGAGATTTGTGATAGCTGACGTCACAAAACCAATTATCGGCATAGACTTTCCTTCATTTTTTAATTTGCTCGTAGACGCTAGACACCATCGTTTAGTAGACAATACCACCTCTCTTATTGCTAAGGCTTATTCTGCTTCATAATTTGCTTTGTGCCAAATTAAAGTGTTTACAGGTACTTCACGCTATCATAGACTGCTGTCACAGTACCCTGAAATCACGCGGCCGTCTGGAGATCCTGCTGTACGGGAAGTGAAGCACCACACCGTCCATTTCATCCACACTACGCCTGGACCACCTATTTTCTGCCGTCCACGACGCCTGGCACCGGATCGGCTCCGCATTGCCAAGCAGGAGTTCGAGGACATGGTAAGAATGGGTATTGCCCGGCGCTCCGACAGTGCATGGTCCTCACCATTACACTTAGTACCAAAAAAAGATAACACGTTTCGTCTATGTGGCGATTACCGTGCGCTCAATGCCCGAACAATCCCCGACCGATATCCGGTTCGCCATATAGGTGATTTTACACACAATCTTTTTGGCTGCCAAGTGTTCAGTAAAATCGACCTGGTGCGAGCGTATAATCAAATTCCAATCGCACCAGAAGATGTATGTAAAACGGCAATTGAACGACACCTTTCGGCTTGTTTGAGTTTCCTTTTATGGGGTACGGATTAAGGAACTCAGCGCAAACTTTTCAACGATTCATGGACGAAATCCTTAGGGACATAGACTTCGCTTTTCCCTACTTAGATGACATCCTGATTGCGTCAAAAGATGAAGCTAACCACGAGCGTCATTTATGTACAGTCTTCGAGTGCCTTCGAGAGCATGGTGTTGTCATAAATACTGCTAAAAGCATCTTCGGAGTACCAGAGGTGGAATTTTTAGGCTTCATGGTCTCAGCTGAAGGTACGAGGCCCACAAAAGAAAAGGTCAGTGCTATTTTAAATTTTCCATTACCTAAAAATGTACGAGAGCTCAGAAGATATCTTGGTATGTTAAATTTTTATCGCCGATTCATACCAAACGCTGCTCAAGTACAGACGCCGCTGCATCTTCTATTAAAAGGAGAAAATGTAAAGCCATCTACGCTCATTACCTGGAATCCAAACCTCGAGCAATGTTTCGCAGAAAGTAAGTCAAGTTTGGCAAATGCCAGTTTATTAGCTCATCCCGATCCGACAGCAGAATTGGCGATTGTTACGGACGCATCAGATACTGCTGTAGGAGCAGTTCTACAACAGAAGAATGACTCAGACTGGATACCGTTAGCATTCTTCTCCAAAAAGCTTAACACAGCTCAAAGGAAGTATAGCCCATATGATAGAGAGCTGCTAGCTATGTATGAGGCAATAAAATATTTTAAATTTATGATAGAAGCTCGATCGTTTTCATTATTCACTGACCATTTTTTTTTTTTTTTTTTATAGGATAAGGGTGACAAACGAGCACACAGTCCACCTGATGGTAAGTGGTTGCTGCGGCCCATAGACATCTACATCTATCCTCTATTACAAATCAAAATGTAGATGCGTTGTCACCCGTGAGGACTAAGATGGAATGCCTCATTTCCAGTAAAAAGGGCCTCCGGCCACCTGCACTCACCAAGCGAAACGCAGAGGTAAACCTCTACTTCACGCTGGTTTTCTGTGAGGTCGTGGTACCACCCCGGTTCGAGCCGGCCCATCCGTGCGATAGCAAAAGCTGTCGCGTGGCTCTACCACTGTTCAAAACCATAAACCACTTATATCAGCATTTAATAAAAATTCACAGAATTTATCACCACGACAATTTCGATACCTTGATTACATATCACAATTTACTACAGATATCAGGTATATTAAAGGTGACGATAACATTGTTGCGGATACACTTTCTCGGATAGACGCTATCTCAAACGTAATAGACTTACAAAAACTTAAAATTTCACAAGAAAATGATAATGACCTCGTTAAACTTATAGAAGGCAATTCTTCACTGAAGCTGCAGAAAGTTGCCATTTCTGACTTCGGGAAGAAACTGTACTGCGACATATCCGGTACGTCTCCTCGTTTATATTTGCCGTTAGAATTTCGCCGTGAAGCATTTGATTCGATACATGGGTTAAGCCACCCAGGAGCGAAAGCTACAATCAAGTTGGTAGCACAACGGTACGTGTGGCCCAGTATGAAAAAAGACTGTAGAGAATGGGCACGTGCATGTATAGACTGTCAGCGCTCTAAAGTCTTTCGACACACTAGATCGCCAGTACAACCTTTCTCACCACCGTCCAATAGATTTTCGCACGTGCACATCGATCTAATTGGACCATTACCTGTTTCGCACGGTTATAAATATTGCTTAACGTGCGTAGACAGGTTCACACGTTGGCCCGAGGTAGTTCCTTTGGAGGATATAAAAGCCGAAACTGTGGCTAATGCCTTTACTCGTGGCTGGATCTCGCGTTTCGGATGTCCTCATAAAATAACCACGGATAGAGGAAAACAATTTGAGTCGCACATATTTAAAGAGCTATCTAAACTCACAGGTTCTCTCCACATCTCTACCACCGCTTATCATCCAGCAGCTAACGGCCTCGTCGAGCGCTTTCACCGACAACTGAAAGGTGCCATCATGTGCCACGCAGATAAGGACTGGTATGAAGTTCTTCCGCTAGTTCTTCTAGGAATACGCTGCGCCTGGAAAGAGGATATAGCAGCATCGGCTGCTGAGTTGGTGTACGGTGAGACGTTACGTTTACCTAGTGATTTCTTTATATCGAGTCTAAAACAAGTCACTGACTACACAGATTTCGTATCCAGGTTACGCTCACATATAAGAGAGTTAAAACTCTCAATAGTCGTTCGACATGGAACCCCAAATGCATTTATTCATAAAGATTTGCATAAGGCGTCGCACGTGTTTCTAAGGCAAGATGCTATCAAGAAAGCGTTGCAACCTCCTTATTCCGGTCCATTTAAGGTCATAGAACGCGATAAAAAAACTTTCAAAATTAACGTAAATGGTAAAATTATTACGGTGTCTGTTAACAGATTGAAACCAGCCTATACTCTCAACGATTCTACGGAGCCCTCCGAAGAACTACATAAAGAACCCAGCTCGGCCTACACCACAAAATCTGGCCGAAAAGTGAAATTTACGGACTTCTACTGACCGTAAAGATCTCCGGGGGGGCTGATGTGGCAGCACGGCCGTAGCTGTTGACCGTTCGGCAATCGTCGGGAGCCCTCGGCTGCGCTGGAGCAGCCGGTTCGTTTTTCGCCGCCTCGCCAGTCATGTGACCGTCCGACGCCGCGAGGCCGCTCGTCCGCGCTCCGATCCACGACTTTAAACTTCGTAGAAATAAACGGTTATTTAATATATGTGGTGTGTTGATTATTCGCATCCCCACAGCAATAGTAATAAAATTTCTCCGAGAAAGTTGAGGAATGAATTTAAAAATTTTTGCCGGATTATCGGCTACGGGAGCCTTAGCAGGTGGTGCATCTGGTATACTTAAAACTATAAATGAAATCAAAATGGCTAAAAAACAATTTGCTGAATTGAAGAGACACAACGAAAAAATGGAAGCTCTTTGTATCGGAAATGGGTTACAGTTTAAGCCTCATAAAAATTGATTTGGCATTTTTGTATCTAAAGAAATAAAAAACTAGAATATAGGCTACCCAAACGCGTCTTAACTAACATTGACCGTTTAAAGTATGGAAAAAATATTCCCTATTTTAGAGGTGCCTTTATGAGAGATGAGCTCCCAACACACCCTTTTAAAAAAGAATGTGGAGTTATAAATTTAGATATTTTCTCAAATCCGGGATCTCATTGGGTAGCCTATGTAAAATTTAATAATTATGTTGAATATTTCGACAGTTGTGGAAATCTTAAACCTCCAATGGAATTGATAAAATATTTAGGTCCTAAAGTCCACCATAATTATGATAACATACAGCGTGATCATCCTTTTAATTGTGGACATCTTTGTTTGATTTTTTGGAGAATTTTTGGCGCAATCAAGACATAAAATAAACAAGAACTTCATAAATTGCTCAGTATACAAGCATGTCCATAACAGTTACTATCTCAGGAAATAAATCAGAATAGGATTTCTACTTTCAAACGCCTCTAAGTTTATCAGGTCAATACGAGTGCGGTTTACTATATTTTTCAATAATAAACTCAACAACAAAATATTCTTATGTTGATAGCAAGTTCCCGTCTGTGATCAGAATCGAATGTGATCTCATATACGTTTCAAATTGCAACGGATTACCTACTCATATTATTCACGAATTTGTATCTAAAACTGCTGCAGATAATCAATACATAGAAATACCTCAAAACGTTATTTACTTCCCAGTGAATAAAAATGATATTACATCTATAACTATTAAAGTTTTAGATCAATTTGGCTACAGAATTAATTTCAAAGAACAATATATTGAAATTCGCCTACATTTGAGGAAATTAAAAGGATATTGCACTATAAATTAAACCCTAGTCTATTACCTAGTCTACTTAAAGCCCTATTACTTCTACACTCACTAAGGTGCGAAGGCGTGAGAAAAAAGTTAAGACCTTGAGTAAAAATAATAAAGATTTTCTAAAGTCCTTAGGATTTAAAGTATGAATATACTACAGATTAATGACTTACCAAACTTCGATACTTCTATTGAAAGTTATGAAGTCCATTCTTATAATCCATATAATAATAGTTTTAGAAAAAAACGATGAAATAAGAATTCCCATACATCAGCAAGACATATATGTATTACCATCGGCCAGTTCAATTTACATCGAAGGTCGTGCAAAGCTCTTCAGCAAAGATGGAAACCAGATTAAAAAAACCTGTTACGAAGTAATAATCCTATTATGTTCTTGTTTAAAGACATAAGGTATGAGATAAATGGAATCGAAATAGATTGTATTAAAAATGCTGGTATAACGTCAACAATTAAATCATACATTTCAATGAATGAAGCAGAAAGTAAAGTAGCAGCTTTATGGGGTTGGGATATGGATGGATTTAAAAGTGAAAACGGTGATTTTAGTGCTACTGTACCTTTGAATAAGATTTTAGGGTTTGCAGAAGATTATGCTAAAATTGTAATAAATTGTAAAGACGAAATTATACTGAACAGAAGTAATTCTAACATAAATAGTATTATAGGAACTGAAGATGTTGCACATTTTCAAATAGACATACAAAGAATACAATGGCGAGTGCCACATGTGAAAGTATCAGATCGTGAGCGACTGAAACTTCTTAAACATTTAGAAAGAGATAAACCTATACAGATGGCATTTAGATATTGAGATTTATATGAATACCCTTTACTTCCTACAGCAACTAAGCATTCCTGGTCTATTAAGACTGCGTCACAATTAGAGAAACCTCGATATGTAATTTTTTGTTTACAAACAAACAGAAAAAATCAAAAAATGAAAGACTGATCAGTATTTAATCACTGTGGAGTGAGAAATGCGACATTGTTTTTGAATTCACAATATTGCCCATACGAGCCCTTATGTTTAAAGTTTTCCGAAAACAAATTTAATATATTATACGAAATATATGTGAAATTTCGCCAGTCGTACTACAACTGTCCCGCAGACCCATTGCTTGATTAAAGTAGCTTTAAGGAGAAGGCTCCGCTATTTGTGATAGATTGTTCAAGACAAAACGACAGTCTAAAAACGGGACCCGTAGATGTTCGTTTGGAGATTGAATGTACAACGGCAATACCAGAGAAGACAACTGGATATTGTTTAATCACTAACAATCAACTTGTGGAATATAAGCCTTTAAGTAACATAGTGCGCAAGTTGACATGACTGCTATCGTAGATGTCCGAGGTTTCAAAACAGAAAGAAATGAATTCATAGTGAAAGAAATTGCAATATTGTGTAATAATAAAATACAACGACTTTTAATTAAACCACCATTTCCTTTCTACAAATTGACTGTAAAAGAAAAAAAAACATGTAAATTGGATTCAACGTAATAGAAAGATATATTGGTGTGAGGGAGTAACACCTTATTTAGATTACCAGAATTTGATTGCAGATAATAAAAAGGATAAATGTATATACGTCAAAGGTTTAGAAAAAGTTTTATAGTTAAAATCCATCTTAAAAAATGATAATATAATTAATTTAGAAGATAAAGGATGTCCTAGTTTGTTAAATCTGTATGATCGATATAAAGATTGTAAAGATTTGTATAGTTGTAATAATCATGACTCAGTATGTGCTTTGAAAAATGTTTTTTGTTTAAATAAATGGTGCTCTGTTAATAACCTTTGAAATATTCTTTATTTAATTAAATAAAAAAGCTCTCCACCAGCAACTTTTTAAAAATGTTTATAAGGAATCAGCGCAGCTTTGCAGCTTCATTATACTCTTGCAACCAGCAAGATCAAACCTCCACAAAGCATGAGGGACATGTCTCAAAACGAATACAGACCCCGATATAGTTTATGTGATTCATATAAAACACGCTTATTTTCATTTAGCCATTATTGGGCAACGAGTGATTTAAGAGAAGCAGTGGTGAATGAAATGGCTGATGCGGGATTCTTTTATTTTGGCGATAGCATAAATGATACAGCTGCTTGTTTTTCCTGTGGAGGAGTTATTAGAGATTGGGAGATTTACGATGATCCGTGGATGCAACACACATTACATTATCCTCAATGTTTTTATGTGAACGCCATGAAAGGGTTAGATTATAGAAATAAATGTTTTAAAGAGTATGGTAAATCGCTGAGAGTAAAAAAGAGTGACACAGAATTGAGAAGACATCTGCTTAGTTAAAAAAAAATGAAAAAGTAGAAAATCGCTGTGAGTTAAAAGTGATACAGAATTGAGAAGACATCTGCTTAGTTAAAAAAATGGAAATTTAGAGCTGTTTAGCGTAATATTGGGGCGAACTTCATCGCGAACGGATGTGAGTGATGCAGCAGCCCCAATATTACCCTACTTAGGCCCTTAAGAATATTGAGAAACTTCTTTTTTGTAATGTAAGCTTTTAACTAAGTTCTTAAATTTTTTTAGAGATGTATTTTGCGTTGATAAGTTCTTTAATGTTTCAAGTTTTTAATCAAAGCTAATTTAGATGCACGAAAGTGCTCTGAGCTCTTTTAGGTAGCTCGTAGCACCCGTACGTCGAAGGTCTCTACGAACATGCTACAAATGATTTTTTAATTTAAAAAATATGGTTAATTCCCCCAGGTATAAATGCATATTTACATGATGTATACATTAATAAATGCTCCCCTTTATCGAGCTCCTATTGAAGCTTGGAGCTCGATAAAGAGGAGCATGTCGGAAACAAACAAGATTCGGAGAGTCTTCCGTCATGAAATCTGCTGAACCGTGTGAAATAAATTTGCACCAGGACATCTATATTTTGGAAGGCGGATAAACGATCAAATTCGAAGATTGTTGAAAAGCATCGGAACTGGCTCAATGTTGTAGAAGAGTGCAGCCTTATCGAGTCTACGCATCCTGTTAAAATACTGATTCAATGCCTTGCACTAGTAGTGGCAGTAGTAGTGCTGGAAAATGGTACAGAAAAGACTTTGCAGTTTACAGCAAGCGTTCACAGTGTCGCAGGTTTGCTACTTTATCTCAGGTAGATGACTAAGTTAATGCGTTAATAAATAAATACGAAAACTCCACTTTTTTAAAATTCAGTACCGAAAAGGTTTTGTCATTTATTGTAAAGGCCAAGTAACTAAACATCAGTATTTATTATTCAAAAAATTCATTCACTCTAAAATTCCAAACGTCTTGCCTTCATATTAAAAGGTACTGAATGCGAAAAAGCGGTGTAACCCTTCCGAAGAACGGAGAACAGAATCGTCGGCCGAAGATAATTTACAATCTTTGTTATATCATACGACTACTCGAATAATTGAATATCAGAAAGAAGTATTAAGTACAATCTATACATATTATGGTGAAGATTGTTTATTAATAGGTAAGTGGGATTTTGACGGTAGCACGGGATAAAGAGAACATAAACAAAGTTTTTCGAATTCAAGTATTGATGATGGAAATTTATTTGTTAGTTCATATGTTCCTCTACAGTTACTTTGTAAACCAAACACCTCAAACCCTGATCACATAATATGGAAAAATCCTCGCCCTTCATCCACGAGATATTGTAGACCCATTTAATTTCAATTTGAATGCGCGTTGACAGTGATGACCATCCGCGCGTCTACGGGTGCGCTGTTACTGTAGGTCAGAGGATTGGGATGAGATGATGTCTTTCTTTGCATTCTTCCCTTGGGTTTGCTTTTCACCGTACGATCGCAACGTTGTTGCTAATTCTGATGCTGATGTGGTACTTTAGGGTATGAAACTTTTTATTTCTTCCTCGGTGGTGCCCATTGGAGGCAGATCACAGCCATGGTTAAGTCGCTCCTGTAAAATGACATCATGCTTTAAGCATAAGTGCTACCGGACCTGGGCTGACGCATCAACGTCCCGGGATGTAAGTTCTACGGCCACTTGGAATGGAAGGCTAAATTAGCTTCTAAAAAGTTTGGTGTGCTCAGCAAAGAAGGACAGTATTTCATGCCAGCACACCACTTGCAACTTTACAAGGCATAAGTTCGGTCTGATATGTAATACTGTTTTTACCTCTGCCAGCTCCTTCCCCTTGATTGCACTCAGCGCAGAGTGGCTCGAATAATCGATTCCATTCACTGGCGCTGAGAAAAGATGTTGCACCTTTTTTCATTTTCCATTTTCTATCGCATTTACCACGGGGAGTGCTGTTGGAAATTGTTCCGATTAATTCAAGCTGTCAAATTCATCAACGCACATCGCAACAAAACTTACTTTACCGTTCACATCATTTGGATGCTTGGCGATCTACTGCTGTGCGATTTAATATGACTTTTCCTCCTCGTCCAATTTCTTTGTACAATCGTTTACGACCGACGATTTTTACGGACTGATACGACTAAAGGAACTTTAAGAAACGAGCTTACTCCATTTTAAAGGGCCGCCAATGCACCTGCAATTCCTCCGGTGATGCAGTAGTTCATGGGCAGCGATCGACATTTACCATCAGGTAAGCTGCATGCTCATTTCCCCCCGCTTTAAAAAAATGTCAATCTATTGGGCACATGTCTCTTTTTACTTTTGAGAAAGTGGTCAAAACAAGGAAGAGTCCGCCGTTTTTCAATCAACTTTGGCCGATTTCTTATTTTCTCCAAATATATGTTATTATTTTTCAAATATGCAGGTTTTCTCACAATGTTTTCCTGTGTACATATGGCAAAATACACTTCAATTAGAAATTTATGATTTCTTTAGTGTCAACAGAATGAACGGTTTGTTTGCGTACAAATTTTTAGTTAATCGCTAACACTGAACTAACACTTGTCGCTTAGTTTGCAGTTCGCTGAGTTTGCAGTTCTTTGCAATATAGTGAAAAGAAACATTTATTAACTGTTTTATTACTTAAATAGTATATTATCATATTTAGGGGGTCATTGTAGAAGCGTGCTCGTCGCGACCCCTGCCAGCCCTTTTCAGGGCTGCAATTCTACTCAGCTGCGCACCCATGTCAACGAGGGTTAGGGCGTCCCCCCAAGGCGACGCACACCAGCTCGTCCCCGTTGGTGTGGAATGCAGCGTGCAAAGCGGCGATGGGGACCGCCACCCGTCACGCACAGCCCGACACGGCGGAAGGTGGAGGACGGAGTGCAGAGTTGGCACGTGGAATGTTAGAGGAGGCATGAGAGATAAGACGAATGAGTTGATCGAAATAATGAAAGAAAGAGAATTAGATGTCGTGTGTATGTCGGAGACCAAACGGAAGGGCAGTGGTACTGAAGAGCTCCCTGGCGGGGCGTTAGCTCTATGGTCCGGAGTCCCGGAGAGCGAGAATGCCTGCCAGGGAGTGGGGGTGCTGCTGTCTTCTCGGTTGGTCGATGTTATGACTGAATATAAGTTTGTGAACTCAAGACTTCTCTGGGTTCGCTTTAAATTGGGACTGGCGAAGTTATTCCTTTTGGCTGTTTATGCGCCGGTGGCTTCGTCGTCCAGGGCTGAGCTGGAGGAGTTTTGGGAGAATGTAAGAGAAGTTCTAGATTTGGCTAGGGGAAACGAAAGGATTGTTGTATGTGGTGATTTGAATGGATGGGTTGGTACCGCTCGACCAGGGTACGAGTCGGTACTTGGAAAGTTTGGCGATAAAAGGGTTAATGATGCTGGCAAGCTTATACTGGCGGTATGCAAGGAAAAGGGTCTTCTTGTGACAAACACTATGTTTAATCACAAGAAAATCCATATGTATACTAGAGAAAGAAAGAATGAGAGAAGTATGATCGATTTGTTCCTGGTGGATGACCGACTGCGAAAACAGGTTATGGATACGCGAGTGTTCAGGGGTGCTGACCTGGGAACGGATCACTATCTAGTGATTACTAGATTTAGGGGTCTGTTCGCGGGTTGGCGCTACCGGACGACAGTGACAGAACCACAGTCGGTCTGTCGCATCCGAAGCTGGAAGCTTCAGGAAGCGGATACTAGGGACAAATATCATGCGAGGGTAGCCGAAAAGCTTGACACCATCGATGGCAGAAACGAATGTGTAGAAAGAACATGGCAGAACCTTAGGGATGGAATGGTAAGTGCAGCGGAAGAAGTGTGTGGAACAATAAAAAGAGGCAGTAGTAAAAGAAGAGATGCATGGTGGAATGATGAAGTGAAAGAAGCTGTAAAGAAGAAGAAGAAAGCATGGTTAGACTACTTGGCCTCTAGTAATGATAAGGATATGAGAGAGAAGATGAAAGAAAGATATAAGCTGCAGAAAGTTCACACGAAAGCATTGATTGAGGCAGTGCGTGAAAGGTGTAGAATGGAAGCGGATGAAAGGTTGTCGCACAACTTTAAGGAGAACTCCAAACTCTTCTGGAAAGAGGTTGGAAGGGCCCGAAGTGGTGCGACGGCCTTAAGAATGAACAAAGTGCTTTCGAGAACTAATGACGTCCTATCAGAAAAATCGGACGTCATGCAGCGATGGAGCGAATTTTATAGAGAAATGTATGCGTGTGATGATCTTAGTGAGGGATCCGGGGATGACGCCGTGACTGGTACGCCAGACCCGGACCTCGATGACACTGAGGTCATCAGTATAAAAGAGATTGAACGTGCGATTCGAAGTTTGAAATGTGGTAAGGCTGCGGGACTAGACAGAGTTACTGCTGAAATGGTCAAGTATGGTGGGCCTCGCGTCTGGGACAGCTTTCATCTGCTGTGCAATTTGTGCTGGCGGACGGGGGATGTCCCGGATGATTGGCGATCCGCAGTCATTGTGCCTTTATATAAAGGTAAAGGTTCACATTTTGACTGCGGGTGCTATCGGGCGATCAGCTTGACCAGTTTAGCAAGTAAAGTTTACTCGAAGGTTTTGACACGTAGGATGCAAGAGAAATCGGAAAGATTTCTATGGGAGGCACAATGCGGATTTAGACCTGGAAGAGGATGCACGGATCAAATGTTTTCTCTCCGTATGATCACGGAAAAGCTTCTGGCTGTTAACCAGAAGATTTTCTGTGCTTTTGTGGATCTTGAGAAAGCATTTGATAAGGTTGTAAGGAAGAAAATGTGGGAACTGTTGCCGGGGTATGGTGTGGATGGCCGATTGCTAAGGGCTGTGCAGTCTCTTTACTGTGACTGTAAAGCCTGTGTGCGGGTAGGGCATGACCTGTCACCCATGTTTAGCGTCCAAACGGGCGTAAAACAGGGTTGTGTCATGTCTTCCTGGCTGTTCATACTGTATCTCGACAGCTGTTTACAAAAGCTGAAAGATAGCTGTTTGGGTGTGAAATTGGGTGACATAAAAGTAAATTGTCTGCTGTATGCTGATGATGCAGTGCTTATTGCACCATCAGAGGCAGAACTGCAGGCATTAGTCACGTGTATGAAAGAGGAATGTGAAATTAAAGGTCTCCGTTTGAATGCTAATAAAACTAAGGTTCTGGTATTTGAAAGGGACGAAGAGAGAACGAAGTGTGAAATATGGGTAAATCAGGAATGTCTAGAACAGGTAAATGAAATTGTATACTTGGGGAGTGCTTTTAGCCGGGATGGAAGATGTGATTTAGATGTGGACAGGCGTGTCGCTGCCGGGAACAAAGTCAATGGTGCCCTGACTGCGTTAGTCAAAAGGCAAGGCGTAGCGAAGAGTGCACGCCTTGCAATACATAACGCAGTGTTGGTACCGACTTTGTTATATGGCAGCGAAACCTGGGTATGCCAGAAGAAGCATAAAAGTAAGTTGAATGCAGTGGAGATGCGATCTCTTCGTAAAATGTGCGGCGTTACTATGGCCGACCGAAAGCGAAACGAAGAGATTCGCAATATGGCAGGTTTGAAAGATGACCTTATCACAAAAATTGATAAGGGCGTGCTTCGGTGGTTTGGGCACGTTGAGCGAATGAGTGAAGACCGAATGGTGAAGAAAATATATAGCGCGAAAGTTAATATTAAAAGGTGTCGAGGTAGACCGAGACTAACTTTCGAAGACCATGTGAGCAAATTGCTCGAAGAGGGTAGGGTCAAGAGTACTCGGATACCTAGACGTGCATGTATGAAGAAGATAATGAATCTGAAAGAAGCGAAAGAGATATGTAAGGATCGTGACACTTGGCGATCTGTTCTCTCTGGCTACCCCGTCAGGGATTGTGCGTGAAGATAAGTAAGTAAGTAAGTATTTAAAACAATATATTTATTTGATATTTGTGCTTTAACAGAATTTTTCTTTAATTTTCCTTGGCATTTATCCAATAGCCCTAAACGCAAATAATGCAGTCAACAAACCGATTTCGTTTCAGCAGTAAAGCGAAGATTTATAATAAGTTTCCCTTTTGTTTGCGTCCAATTAAGCACACGAAATAAGGACTAGTCCTTATTTCGTGTGCCCGAAAATTCATTTATTTATTTTTTATTTATTTAAACTTTATTGACCATCACATATTGAGTACAGGATCAAAAGGTGGACTAAATGCTTAAAGCATTTTCTGCCATCAAATTTAGGGCAGTGATAGAACTACGGAGGCGGTTAAAAAGAAATTAAATATAATATATATATTACTGTATATATGTTACTGTAGGTAAATCTTAAGTTTTTCTTACATAACTTAGGATTTGCCAACATGAGTTGGTAAATGTAAAGTTTAGTATAAATTAAGACGATTTTTCGGGCTTTTACCATTAGAGTTTGGTACATGCTAGATTTTACCAATGACAAAAAATAAAATAAAAGTAGAAAGTATAAAACATTGAATAACGTTATCTACTACATTTTAAAACAAATTTATGATAAATTTTTATAGTAGAATACTGTAAAATAATTATTTTTTCTCACAAACATAATACCTACGTTGGCTAAGCTTACTATTCATAATTTTTTTATTATCATCATCATTACAGCCCTTCACCAGCCACCAGCATCCATCGACTGCCTGCATGTCTTATCAGGTCGTCACACCATCTAGTGGGTGGACGTCCTACACTTCCTTTTGGTCCTACTGCGGATTTCCTCATTTATAAATTTATCACGTAGAGAAACCCCGTGCATAGCTCGTGACTATAGCGCTAAGTGATCATGTGTTTCCTCATAGTTTTCTCATAGCTTACCTCCGCTTATCCTTACTGCCGGGCATATGAGAAAACTAAAGGACTATAATAATGATAATATTTAAATTGTCAAAAGGACTATAATGTTGAATAAAGCTATATGAAGCTTTTACATAGTTTAACAATTGAAAAGTCAAACTTTCATAACTTTAAGCATTCAATTATCCAACTTTCTTGGAGGCAACTTCTAGAGCTTTTAGTGCATTTGTCAACACTTCCGACTTTTCGTGCTCGCTATATATTTTAAATTAATAAGCATTATGTAAGCAAATACCTAATAGAAATAATTCTACTGCTGAGCGTGTCAAAATGTCACAATTATTTATAAAAAAGTTAAGTACCCATGAAAATCGAGATTTTTCTATGTAAACTCTATCAAATCAAATATATAATTAGAAAATAGTTAAAAATATAATTACAAAACAAAATTTATTTCTAAAAAAGTACGTGCTTGTGCAATTTATAAATTAATCAAGATCTAATTGAGTAATTAAACAAGGAAGCACGTATCTGCACTGTTAACGAAAAGAGTACATTAAAATGTTATATACCTTGTATAATATATAATAATTATGGCATATAAGAATGAAGAATAAGAAGAATGAACTTGCGAAGAGATGTAATGATGATGATGATACAGACTACATTGATGAATGGTCAAGTTGTTGGGCTCGGTGCTAGTTGAAATTATAATCACCGGACTAATGATGGTTTAGGGTGTCTATAACACATTTTCAATTAAAAACTACTTATAATGAAAATGTTTACTTGTTGTTTACTTGAATGAATTATTTCATAATTCTGCTTTATTAAATAAATTATTTTCAATAGGTTGCTGAAACAGAACATGTGATATTTTTTTTTTCAATTCAATTGAAATTGAATACGATCAAAAACTTATTAATTTTGCAAATTGGCACAAGCCAGAAATGAAAAATCCAAAGCAGCAATTATTTGCAACAATAATAAGGTTATATAACGTATAGTATACATCGTTAGCTATTAGAACTGCGTACGATTTTCACAATCGGCTGTTACAATACCCACCTAATGAAATCGGACGACAGAGGTTCGCTTAAGCCACTACATGACCCAGTAGCATGTAGTTTCAACAAAATTATTTAGTCTCAAAAGCTTTTGGTCCCATAAAATATAATATTCAAGGAGTAGAAACGTCGTACAACTTTGAAACAATAATATATTCTGAACAAACTATTTTAAAATTCAAAGCTACACGAAGGTTTACCGCTTACAATTTACTTCACTTGTTGTAGTGCAGTATTATTGAAAAACTTTTAAGTTATGTTAAGCAGTACTCAAAACTTGTTTAAAGAATCATAATATATTTTCTTTAATTTTCTTATATTATGCGTAATTTAGATGAAAGCTTATAAGTTATTTTGAGGACATATAAAGTAACGTTGTATTTTTATTCCAGTTTTTAAACGAGTTCCAAAAAGGAGAAAGGTTTATATTCGACGCGAATGTTTTTTTTTATATAAATCTTTACTTATTTCTTGTAAGGGGCTGAATCGATTTCAGTGATTTTTCTTTATTAGATAAGTTATGTTTCAGAGTTTTGAGAAAAATTACCAACAAGTGTGGGGAAAATTAGGGAATGATATTATTAAAGTAACTCTTTTTAATGCCTCATTTACATATTCGTCATGTTCTTAAATATAATTACGTAAACACAAGTATACCGTGTAGTGGCAGTATAAGGGCGCGTTCCGACGACACGCACCCGCTACGCGCACGTCACGCGCGTCAGCACCCGCGTCTAACTCGCTTTGAAATTTGTTGCATATAATTTGAGTCTTATGACAAATCAATAAATCTGAAATTGCATTTATCGACGTTCAACCGCACACGCCTCGCCCACGCCGCGTGCCCGCCACGCGCCCGCTTAATAATTAATAAAGATTGTACTAAAATCGTTTAGTACAATCTTTATTAATTATTCCTCTGTACCAAATTAAGGTTTTTACTTAGCTGTCTGCTGATGGGTAATTTTAAACGCGTATTTTTTATCTCTGGATAACACAGAAAACGTAAACATAATTGTATGTTCACATACAGAAAATTTCTGTATAAAGTTCATATACAAGTTTTGCTTATCTCATAAAAGGGACGTTTTAGTAAAATTCAACTGTAAAGATAAATGGGAAGACCTTTTGACGTGACGTGACATCGGTCGTAATAGGTATTCCTTTCTACTATTCCACCCTGAGTTACTGTAAGAAGATAAATTAGAAAAATGGTCGTAAGAATAATATTGAGATCAAAGATTTTTTGGGTACTTATATTTATATTAAAATGGAATTTTATGTAATGTTTTGAAATAATCTTTTTACCTTAAAGTAAGAATGTGAATAAATAAACTTTTCTTTTCTTAAAAGAATTACATTATTTCATATTTCACGTAGATGAGAAACTTAAAAGAAAAATATGAATGAAGGAATTTTAGTTCGATGAACATGAAGATATGTAATGAGATGATATATATCATAACTACTAAATCGAGTGTACATTATAATTCACACATATCATTGCAAATCACCAAGAAAAAAAATACAAAAAATATAAAAAATATTGGTTAAAATTAATAACATTGTTTTTTTTTTAAACAATATACTAAAGTCGGATTCAAATATAGTGATTTTTTATAGAAAAAGAGTTACAAACGAGCACACAGTCCACCTGATTTACCATCAGGTAGATGCTGTGGTCCATAGAGATATACATTTATCATCGATTAAGAATCATAATGCAGATGCGTTGTCACCCCTGAGGACTAAGATGGAATGCCTCATTTCCAGTAAAAAGGGTCTCCGATTCTCTACACTGACCATTCTAAACACAGCAGTCTTAAGCTGCTATTTTACCCTGGTATTTTTTGAGAGCGTGGTCCTTCACCGGTCGAGCCGAGCCATTCTTGCTACAACTAATATAGTTGCCACGTAACAAAATTAATTTAAAATTGTTGATTAAATATTGTTTAAGCTTGTTTTCGAAGACTGTAACTTTATTGGACATTTTATATCTAAAGGTATTTCAATATACGTTAAACAATACGATTTATCATTAAGGGATTCATCACCGCTTTCCTGGTGTAATTGAAGTCGGGTACTATTCTTTTATAGAATAAGTGTGACAAACCAACACACAGTCCACTTGAAGGTAAATAGATGTTTCTGGACCATATGATGATGATGTCAGTGGCCCATAAAGCGACTAAGTTGGAATGTCATTTTTCCAATAAAAAATTTCTCTAGTTCCCTACACTCACCGTACGAAACACAGCAGCTCTGAGCTGCTATTTTACGCTGGTATTCTGCGAGAGTGTGGTTCTACTCGGTCAAGCCAACCCATTTGTTCTACAATCAAGGCATTTCACCCGCTCTTAGGGCCTTAAGTAAGATGTGATTAGAAGGAAGACTTTTATGCGAAATTAGATCAAGAACGGCATTGATGCATAAAAGTATTTTCTGTCTGGCGCTAATAATATATAATAAAATCCCCAAAACCATCAAACAATTGCCTACTACACTTTTTAAGCTACATCTTAAAAATATCTGATAGCCAAATGTTATTATAGCTTGTCTGATTTCTTAAATGATTGTAATATGTAGCTGCAGAGTAGCTCTAGCACGTAAAGCACTTATTAGAAAGTTAAAAAATATAACCTAATAATTCAAAGATCATCACTTCTATTACATTCGGTTATATGATATCGTAAAAATATCAATATATTTCCATGATACAAAGTACTATAGTTATTATTGAGATATAATCTGTACTAATTATATATAATTTATATTTGTAACATTTAGATTAATATTAGGTGTGACTCTGAATAAAAGTGCGAAAAATTATGTTTTATGAGAAATGTGTGGTTTGTAAGATGTTTTGTCCATAATTAAAAAAGAAATGCTTCGGTTTTGACGCACAGGAGAAATTAATAACGATATTTGCCAAGTTACCACACTTGCCATTGGCAGGTGGATTACTAAAAAATCTAAGTGTCGTATAATATCTTAGATATTATATATATTAAGGTTAAATTAACCTTTAAATTTTTTCTTAAGGATCAATAATGGTCACAGATTGCAGCATTCTACTTGCTAAGTGCTATTGAATAAAAAAAATAGATTTAAACAAATGTTTTCTGACCTGAATGAATGAATAGCCAGTTTTATAATAGCTGTATGTTTATTTAGTACAAAAAAGGTTGATTATGTTATATTATATATGGTTTGATTTATCAGTGTCGTACATTGTAGGCCTTGAATGGAAAAGCAAATGTCTTCATTTGAACGTAATAAAAACATGGCTTTACAGCATAAAACGAAATCTCTCTACTTTTCTTCTATTTTTTCTGAATCATTGTTATTTGTTTTCATGGGCCCAAAGTTAAAGGAAAAATAATTTATAAAGAAAAATTATTGGTGGTGACCACAAGAAAAAACAAAAGAAAATATGTTTTCTGTTTATAAATAATATAACATTTTCGTTAGTATATTATTCATCGGAAATACATTATGAGGTTATTAATAAAAAAGAAAATAGTTTATGAGCGAGAGAAATTGCTCTTTTGCTTACTCAAGAAATCCTAATTACTAAAATTAAACTTTAATCAAAAATAAAAGCCGACTTCTAGGAACTTAAAACAAATAAATAATTTAAACATTCCGAAGTCGAGTATTTTGAGCTACGGAAGTCAGTGCTAAGGCGTAGTGACCCGCATGATTGGTTAAACGTGAACCGAGACATTCGGCGAGGTGGACATTAAAATCGCCAAGGATCACGATCTCTTCGGATGGGACATGTTGTAGCAAGGAATCTGTAGCTATTTGGACGTAGTCGATGAGTCGTTCTGTTTTGGCATTACCGCTATGGGGACCTATAGAGGCACCCGTAGACGCGCGGATGGTCGTCAACCAAAGGATGGACAAGATGTCGAGAACAGTGAGGACATTGTCTTGAAAACTTATCTTCTGGTGTTTTGTGAAAAACAAAAGTGACCGGTGGTAGAGTGATGTAACTTTATTACAGTTTAACAATTAAGGTGAGTTGAACCCACGATATATGTCATTAAATACACAAAAATATTAAACTGTAAACAAGTAAACTGTAAATGACTTTAAAATATCAATAAATACTAATTTAACTATTTAGACCAATGTGCTCATTATTTTACAACTACCGCCGAATCCTTAACTTATTCCAATCCAGTATGTATTTTTTGTATTTTGCGCCTGACCAAATACTTTTTTTTTACATACCAGCGTAGAATAAGTCTTCACAAAATGTAAAAAATATATTTTAATAATTTTACTTGTAGAGCTCAGCGCTTTTTAATGATTGTTTTAAATCTAATATAATGACGACCGCATCATACTGTCGTGGACTAAGGGGCTGTAGCCCTAAACTGATCAGTAGCCAACATTAGAAACAACAATCAAGCCTGTACACTTTCCCTAACGTGAAAATACTGTAGTTTGACGAAAAGATAAACAATTTAGTACTTTTTGTGGCAATAACGTTCAACAAATTCATGTGTTCAACGTGTTTGACACCCAAACCAAATAGCAAAACGTTCTCCATTCTTATGCCTAAAAACATTAATTAACATACAGTGACGATCCATTTTAAATAATAATATTAACACGTCAATCAATATATCCCTATATTCCGCACTTCGTGCAGTCGAGGTCAGCACTGGGAAACATATTGGTATATACCAATTGTGAATGTACATAAGGTGGTAGGATTAAGTTCCTGTAGTTAATGGGTATATATGTAGTGTATTTTCAGCAAATAAAACTATATCATATAAGTATATATATATATATATATATATATATATATATATATATATATATATATATATAAGTCACTGTCTCGAGCGCACCGCTTCAGTTACACAAGAGCCTCGGGCGAGAGTGGACGTGTTTAGTTAAGTGCGTGCCGAGCCTGTGTTACACTACAGTGATTAGAGAAGATTGCAGACAATACATCATGTATATCATAGTTATTGCATAGTAGGTATTAATGTATAACTTCTTAGTCTACTAGAATATAACCAAAAATAATATGGATTTTATAAAGAGATAATCTTTTATCGGTTAAACTCATTTTTTTTAATAATTTATTATATTTGTAATACGAATTCTACTGGTTTTTGCAAACTACAGCAAATCAATTGTTAAACATTAATATTCCCCAAGGAATGCCGATGAACGGTTCTGTCAATCATCTCTTAAATGTCGACACCTCGTCATTATTACGCATTCCATTACAGCCTATAACAGTCCATTACTGAACATAGGCCTCCACCATAGGCTGGCCAAAGTTGCCACGCTTATCAGGCGGGTTGGCAATATCATTGTTTATTATTTAGCTTTTTTATTATTAAGATTATAACGCATACTATTGACTAGTTATAAGACTGTGAATATCACTGAGACAAGTTCAGTGTTATTATAAGCTTCGGGCATTATCGGAAAACTGCATAAAATAAAATTAAATATCCATAACATAGCAGCAATAGAGCAGAATTGTGCAAAATATCTGTATATTATATTTTACTAGTCCATTTTATTCACCCACAGTATTGTTAAATATTCCATTTGATTCAATAAGACGTAAGTGCTCAACAACCGGTAAGAATTCAAGCTAAATGGACCGGAATGTAACAAGAGGTCTTTTTACGTTAAAATGTACCCTACACTTAATAATTTGCATTTATTTTATGTGTATGCTAAAATAAAAGTTTTAGTTGTCCAAAAACATTGTTTTACCGTTATTTTATGTAAAGAATTCGTTATTTTATGTAAATAATTTTTTTATTCATTAATAAACCAAAATTTGAACAAAACCCTATCTTATCGTTATTCATGATAATATCCACAGTGGCCTTCAGTAGTTCTTGAAGAGACGAATGTTATATCGCTCATTCTCTGACCGATTTAGCATTCGACGGTGAAGAGTTTTTTTTTTTAAGTTTGATTGTTTTTTTTTTGTTTAGAATAAAGGTAACATTGTCAAGAGTGTCGTTGATGGATGGTGAAGTGGATGCTGTGGCTCATAAACTTCTACATCTATCCTCGATTAAGAACCCAAATGCAGATTCATTGTCACCTCTGAAGATTAAGATGGAATGCCTCGTATCCAGTAATAAGGGTATCCGGTTTTCTTGGACTTCCACTGGATTTCCACTGGAATAAACATGTTAACCGTTACCGTTACAGTTACAGACCATTAAAAGTCCTCTGCTGAACATAGGCTTACATACAAATTGCCATAGTTTCTACTCTTAGCAGGTGGGTTGGCAACCGTAATATTTTTATTTTTAGTTGTTATTAAAAAGACGCCATTATACTGCTTATGCTGTCCGTCTCCTAAGTTTTAAATGTTAACACAATTATGTTATCACTTAAGAAAAACAGAAGAGTTGACGTATTTTTTTCTTCTTTATCGGCCGGCTCAAACATTATAATATGTATTTATTAAAATTCCTTTCTTCGACGTGTTCCTCTCCCATTGTAGGGAGGAATTACCTTAATTTTTAAGTTTGGTAGGATTGACGATCACAGTGCCAGATGTATTGTCTGAGTTTTCTGGGGGCACGGTAGTGCCCTCGCCAAGTCGAGTAAAAAAGCGGCACGGCCGTACCATCCTTTTCTCGAAGCAGTTTAGGCCATTTTCGACACCCTATAACTTCGTTGTGGATAAAACAAGAAGCCTGAATTTACCAACCAAGTAGGCATTGTATAAACTCGGTATATTTCATATTTCATTAAATTTGAACCAGTAGTTTAAGAGTTATAACTAGTTAAAGTTTCTTAATTTTGTCACTCACTGACTGACCGATCATCAAAACTCTAAGGCATTTCTAGTAGACATAGAAGTTTCAAATTTGGAATACAATTATTGTTTAGTATATAAATCAAGGGAAAATTAAAATATTTTGAACTTGATAGTTCTATGGTCCCGTAGAAAACACAAAAACTTTGCTGTCACACCCTTAATGTTTAGTCTACTAATCTAGCTTTGAGGATCGAAAAAATAAGCTGTAGTTTTCAGTTGATATGACACGGCTAAATAGATAGATTTAAAAAGGCAGCGAGACTTACTGCATTTTAATACAACCTGTATTCAAGAAGTGATTTTGCGAAACCATGGTTCAAGTGGTAACCAGAAATCTGTGTGCTAAAACGATGTCTTAATTAAATATCGAATGCCACAGCATTAATAACAAAAGAGTCAATCTCAGTTAGTGTCAGTCAAACTAGTGAATGAGATTGAGTGGTTCTGCTGTAGGTACTGTACTGGTATATATCGTAGTTTCATAGTTTCAGCAACATGAAAGTGTAAATAATGACCTTCTTTATAGAATTAAAGTGACAAACAAACTTATTGTCCACCTGCTGGTAAAAAGCTACTACAGGCCATGGACACCTAACACAACCTTCAAACGAACAAGGCTGCAGATGTGTTTTCACCTCTTAGTACTAAGGCGGATTGCTTCACAGCCTGTAATTATACTGATTCTTTATACCCTTCGAACCGGAACAGGCCAAGAACTGCCATTTGCGAAAAAAATAGATAAGTGGGTGATACCTTGTTATTCCTAGGCAGAAAATGAGTCATATCATGTAAAAACTTATGATGTAAGCTGTAATAATATTGTTATAGTATGTGCAATTAACTATTTTTTTTAATTTTAACTGCTTGTATAAAAATCATTTTTCGATAGTTTTTGTAAGTAAAATCTACACCACTAGCTAACGCACTCAGTGACAAATCAAAATTTGTCAAGCGTTTTCGGGCTGTCAGTTCGTCTATACGCCAGTATATACTAAGTCTATGCGACCGATCGACCCTTAAAAATGTATGCGTGCGTAGTAAAATAGTAGGCGTTTGATATTTATGAATGACAATCAGATGAAATAATGCATTGCAACATATTTTTAATTTAAAAGGTAAAAAGATTTCTTTAAATTAGTTTTCGTTTACCATTTGTCTATGATACTTATTCTGAACTTTTTCTGCAAATTTGGCCGAATATTTGAAAATAACCCTGTATAGTTATACAGTTATAATTACACCAGAAGGAAGTTAGCGTAGAACATTATTTTTTTAATTTAACTGTATGCCCATTAATTGTTCCTTAAATGCTCCAGTACAATCTGAAAATGTTCTACCTCTATTGCTATTATCATTCATCATCATTACAGCCCTTCACAAGTCCACTGCTGAACATAGGCCTCCCCCAAAGAATGCCACAAAACACGGTCCTGAGCCACCTGCATCCATCGACTTCCTGCATGTCTTACCAGGTCGTCACTCCATCTCGTGGGGGGACGCCCTACACTTCGCCTACCGGTACGAGGCTGCCACTCGAGAACCTTTCTTCCCCATCGGTTGTCGGTTCTTCGAGCTATATGGCCGGCCCACTGCCACTTCAGCTTACTAATCCGTTGGGCTATGTCGGTCACTCTGGTTCTACTGCGGATATCCTCATTCCTAAGTTTATCACGCAGAGAAACTCCGAGCATAGCCCTCTCCATAGCTCGCTGAGCGACCTTGAGCTTCCTCATACGGCCAGCAGTGAAGGACCACGTCTCAGTTCCGTAAGTCATCACTGGCAACACGCACTGGTTGTACAATTTCGTTTTAAGGTTTTGAGGTATGTCTGACGAGAAGATGTGTCGTAGTTTGAGTTGAATCCGTCGATTGACCTCTCGGTCGAAGTTGGACTTACCCAGTCGGACTATTTGTCCCAGGTAAACATACTCGTCAACAACTTCGAGCTTAGTGCTCCCAACAACTATCGGCATAGGTGTGACATGGACATTAAACATGATCTTAGTTTTGTCCATGTTCATCTTAAGACCTATCCGTTGGGAAACACTATTGAGGTCATTGAGCATAGTGCTTAGGTCCTCCAGCGATTCTGCCATAAGGACTATATCGTCGGCAAATCGAAGGTGAGTGATGTACTCGCCATTGATGTTGATACCGTATCCTTTCCAGTCCAGAAGCTTGAAAACATCTTCCAATGCAGCGGTAAAGAGTTTCGGGGATATGACGTCACCCTGTCTTACACCTCTCTGCAATTGGATAGGTTTCGTACTCTGGTTCTGTACTCGGATAGCCATCGTAGCCCTACTGTACAAGCACTTCAACACTTCGATATACCGACAGTCAACTTGGCACCGCTGAAGGGACTGCAGCACCGCCCAAATTTCGACGGAATCAAAGGCTTTCTCATAGTCCACATACGCCAGACATAGTGGCAAATTGTACTCTTCGGACTTCTGTACAACTTGCCGAAGGGTATGTATGTGGTCTATGGTGCAAAAGCCCTTTCGGAAACTAGCTTGTTCGGGAGGCTGGAAGTCGTCAAGTCTGCGCGCGAGACGATTCGTAATGACTCTCGAAAACAGCACGTAGACGCGGCTCAGAAGGGAAATCGGTCTGTAGTTCTTCAAGAGAGCGTTGTCACCTTTCTTGAAGAACAAGACCACCGCACTTCTGCTCCACGCCTCCGGTGTAATGCCACCATGGAGGACGGAATTAAAGAGCTTCTGAAGGACTTCAAGTACCGGTCTTCCACCCGCTTTCAGAAGCTCCGCTGTAATTCCATCCTCGCCTGGGGCCTTACCGTTTTTAAGGTGCTGGAGAGCCATCCTAATCTCGTTCAGACTGACATCCGGGATATCTTCGGAATAGTGTCGGATGAGACTCGCTCTTGGATCGTTACTCACACTTGCGTGTGGCTCCAACGATGATGTGTACAGCTGCCCATAGAACCTCTCAATCTCACTCAAAATCTCAGGTGTCCCGGAGACGATGCTGCCACATTCTGTCTTCAGCTTTGACAGTTGGCTCTTTCTGGCAGACAGATCTCTGGCAAAGACTTTGGAGCCTTGGTTCCGCTCGATCGCTTCTTCAATACGAGCTGTATTGAAGTTGCGTAAGTCCCGCCGCATGCATTTGGAGATCTGTCTGTTCAGATGCCTGTATGCTGTCAAGTCTGTTGAAGAATGTAGCTTCATCTCCCGTCTAACAGCCATGAGATTAAGAGTGTGATCGGAGAATTTTTGTGTTCTTCTGCGGCGGGTCTTGCAGAACTTAGCTCCAACCGCATGGACAGTTTCCACGAGCTTGTCATTCATATCGTCCACTTCATTGCAGTCTTCTAGGCACTGAAAACGGTTTTGTAACTCGAGCTGAAAGGTTTCGGGACTTTGAAACAGAACACGAGGGGGACGGAGCGTTGACTTCATTAGACGAGACCTCTCCAACTTAACGTTTAGGTTCAGTGTGCCTCTAACCATTCGGTGATCGCTACCAGTTTTCACCCTCGCGATCACGGAGACATCACTGAACAGTTGTCGTCTGGTCGTCATAATGAAGTCAATCTCATTTTTTGTGGAACCGTCGGGGCTCGACCAGGTCCACTTCCTGTGGGGCCGCTTCTGGAAGAAAGAGTTCATCATAAAGAGTCCCTCTTTCTCCATGAAGTCGGCCAGCTGCTGGCCCCTTGGGTTCCGTTGCCCTATTCCAAATTTCCCTACTTTCAGCTCACCGTTCTCTCTTGTGCCTAGTTTTGCATTGAAGTCTCCCATTAACACCGTATATTGGGTTTTGGAGGAATGCATGGCTCTAGAGATATCCTCATACATTTCCTCCACCTCCTCATCGGGGTGTGCCGAGGTTGGTGCGTAAACCTGTATGACCTTCAGCGAATACCGTTTGGTGATTCTGAGTATAAGGTACGCAACCCTCGTCGACACACTCCCGATTTTTACAACGTTGTTAACGAGAGACTTGTGGACGATAAATCCGACACCTCCTTGGGACAGATGGTCGCCCTCCTGGTGATAGAGCAAGTTGCCGGATTCGAGGATTACCGTGTCCTCCCCCTCTCTTCGGACTTCAGATAATCCTATAATATGCCAGCGCAACTTGTCTATCTCTTCTTCCAGCTCCACGATCTTCTCGTCAGTCCTCAGGGTGCGTGCGTTGTACGTTGCCAGGTCGAGTCGTCTAAGGTGGCAACCGAACCTCCACCGGAGATTCTTAGCACCCCCTGCCCCGCCGTTACCATGGTCGCCACCGTAGCCAGGAATAGCGGGGCCGCCGGGGACTGGGGGCCGTTTTTTTGTTGCTCTCATCATTGGGGGGTATTTGCCATAGTTGCCACGCTTGGCGAGCGGGTTGGCGACCGCAGTTTTTTTATTGTCATTTGGCTATTATCAGGAAGATGCTGCTGCCCATCTCCTGGCTGTTTCCCTTTGTCGCCTTTTACGACACCCACGGGAGGATATGGGGTAGTGGATATTCTTGACCGCCACTACACGGCAAGAATATCCACTTGCTATTAGTTAAATTATAATTAATTAAAAAAGAATATTATCGAAAATATAATTTTGCCATTTTTGCGCCGCTTGTTAGACTCGGCAACAGCAGCAGCCGTGCCTGCCTTCTGTGTCACCGCGAGATGTGCGGCGATTTAGCTGGTATTTTTTACTTAAATTAAACTTTACATACCGTATAATTTTGAATAATTTTTTGTTTTCCTTTAATTTATTTATTATGTTAATTAGAAGTATTTATGTTTTAATTCTATTTGTTTGTGTTGTTTTTTCCTTGGATTAATAAAAAAATTACCCTGTAAAAAAATTTGCCATTAATCATAAAGTATCTACTTTTTAAAATAAAACTATATGCCAATTAATTGCTCCTTATATGCTCCAGTAGATTCAGAAAATTCTCCACATGTATTGCTATTAGTAAAATTATAATTAATTTTAAAAATATTTGATTATCGAAAATTAATTTTGATATAAAACATAAAATATATACTTTTTAAAATTAATCTGTATGTTTTTTTAATTGTTCCTTAAATGCTCCAGTAGATTCCAAAATTGCTTTACCTGTATTGCTATTATAAGATCGAAGAAGATGATACACTTTGACATAATATATGTAAATAATTTTATGTAAATAAATGATTATTGTAGCAGTTAAATTGTCATTGCCTGAAAACACGGATAAAACTACTTTTTTTTAAAAGTGAAGCCTAGCAAGTTCGATTTATCGACCCCGAAACCCCCTGCATACGAAATTTCATCAAAATCGTTGAAGCCGTTTCCGAGATTCTATATATATATAATCTATATAATGCAATTCTTGCATATATATATATATATATATATATATATATATATATATATATATATATATATATATATATATATATATATATATATATATATATATATATGCAAGAATTGCTCGTTTAAAGGTACATAGTGCACATTGAGAGCATTTCTTTAAACAAAAAAATTATAAATTAACTAATAGCAATAGACGTGGACCAACTACAGACTCTAAGAGAGCATTTAAGGAGCAACTACATTAGGTGGTACGTAGAAAAAACGCTAGATGGCTTAAACATAAAAAAAAAATATTAACATGTTTGTTAAATAATATTTTTTTGGGTTTATGCCATTTAGCATCTATTTTTACGTGGTAGAGCCATGCTGCAGCTATATTAATAGTATAGTTGTAGCACGATTGGGTCAGCTCGACCGGGGAAGGGCCACGCTCTCACAGAATACCAGCATAAAATAGCAGATTAAAGCTGCTGTGTTTCGTACGGTGAGTGACACTCACTCTACTCTCTACTCTCACTCCGGTTCTCTACACTCACTGAGTGTAGAGAACCGGAGACCCTTTTTACTGGAAAAGAGCCATTCTATCTTAGTGCTCACGGCTGACAACGTATCTGCATTTTAATTCGGATTATGCTGAAGCATTTAATGTGCAATTAATTGGCATACAGTTTAATTAAAAAAAATTATGTTCAACGCTAACTTCCTTCTGGTTATAATTACGTAACAAATCTTCTTTATACTCTATATCCCACTGATTCTGTCTATATTACCTCAGTATTAAAAATTTAATATTAGTTTTGTATTTATTCAAATTATCATGTGGTTAATTTTAACAAAGATCTTCCACAGTAATCTTTCTCTTGATTTTAAAGTAATCCAAATCACCGTTAGCTTGTTCAGTGAAATAATCAGAGTAAAAAGTTGCCTTTATCGTAAATTACCCATTATACTGATTCACTAAATAAGAAAATTTGCTGAATCTAATGACTATGACGTTCACCGGATCCAATCGTTTTAAAATACCTTTTAAATTTTTGTTTTGTAAATATTATGTTTTATTTTACTTTAAATCTACTGCTAGACATGTGCCTCACCCCGTTGTAGGGAGTGCCTTAATCGTCACGCTTGGCAGACGGATTGACGATCGCAGTATTAGAAATCTTTCGCCTTTGGTATTTCTTTCCGTAGCTGGTCTATACATATGACACCTAGATGATGAAGATGATTACCAACATATATCGGAAGCGATAAAATTCTAAAATTCGCTATATTTGCCTATATTTTTTTATTTCGTAAGTCTTTCTCTAACTTACATGCTAAAAGAAAGCCCTAAATTTATTGAGGTTAGTAAGATAGGAATAAATTAAAATGTTGGACAAATCTGTGGACAGAGCCATTTAAATATATACATGCTAAATACTTATATCTAGTTAATAAATTCACGTGCGGATAATTCACAAAATAATCGGAGTCCGTCGAGTTAAGATTTTATTAAGTTTGAACAAATAACCGAAGTTATTTTATCTATCTTCTCTAGGTCCATTTGAATAAAAATGTTTCAAGAAATAGAAGGTTCTCAAGATCAGCAAAGTGTAAACTGAAGATAATATTATATTCATACTGTGCTCGCATAGCTTGGCATAATTAGTTCGTTGAAGGTGATCAACAACTTGATACTTGTGATTATGAGCCACTTTAGTCTATAAATATATAATTTGATATTAACTTGAATACAGTGCCACCTGTCACATATGAATATAGCTATGAACCATTGTCTCGTCAAAAATTATTAATATGGGCAATGTCGTTTATAAGTTACAAGATTACTAAGAGTCGCAATGTTCAATCATTTATTACAGCCTATCAAAATTCCACTACTGAACATGGGTCGCCTATAGGCAACCCCCCTATATATATCCTTAGGATTTATTTCTTTAATGATAATTAAATAAACACAGATAAAGATGTAACAGGCAACAAACGTCCTACAGGTCTTATCATATAACTGAAAGGGTTTTAGAGAAAGGAAGGCACTGTTGTGCAGTGGTCTCACTTGTAGGTTTTTTCACGATAATTTGTTTTAATGCCGCCGGTGAGGCTTAGCGGTGTGTCGTTATGTGTAACGGCAGCTAAACAATATACCGTCATAGAACAGTTATCATCAAAATTATTTTCATTTTGTCATATAAACAGTTCAGATAAAAATACTAATTTAGTTATTGAAATGAACTTTCTTTCGTACTTCTGATCTATTGATATCTTTCTAGGAATTAATTTTCTCTTGTTTGTGTTGAGACTGCGGTACAGCTGATGGCATCATGGTAGTTGGATTTGACTGGCTCATAATGTTATCTTTTAAGATAGTGCTGATGCAAGGACACACAAAGTGTACTCAGGTCTCGAAGATCTAGCAATCGTTTGCTGTTCCTAAGAAACTTGTATGTACGCTTCTATATATTGCCGCCGTAAATCTGACTTCAGATTACCTCGAGTTGTCTGAAAGCTAAATTAGTTTTTACAAATATTACAACGCGCTTTTTTATTTACATTATCAGTTTTTTCAAAAAACTCCCACTAAACACTTGTTTTTTGTCTTGTTTCTTTAGTATATTATAACTTAAAACGAAGCTATATCTATATTTACAATATTAAAAATCACCAAATCAAATAAATATTAATAGTTTTTTTTGTTCGTTTTTAGACTTCTTTTATGAACACTAATATCACAATGCGTGCTTTGTGCGTCGAAATAAACTTGGAATTAACAAATAAAGCAAAGTTTTTAAATAATAATATTACATCCAAAATTTATTATTGCACTTGATCCTCAGAGAGACACAATTAATATGAAAACACAAGTTCAAAAGTTGAAGGACAGGAAGTCAATAATAGTATTTCACTATTAATGCAGTTTAATCCTTACGTTTAGGGGTATAAGTGTTATTTTTCAATATATGGCAAAAATCCGTATTTACTGTGTAGAATTTTATAATAAACAGCACGAGGTTTGCTTTTTTTTGCGAAAATTGCTTTATTAGTTGAAATAGTTATACAAGTATCTATTAGAAAAAGAAAAAAATAAACTAACACGTTTCAACATGGGCCCCGCTGCAGGCTCGTGCATGGCATAACATTTGTTTTTGTACGGCAACGGGTGAGTGATGTTATAATATTAAGATCACTAATCACGATTACAAGCCAACGCAACGTTGCAGCGTTGGCTTGTAATCGTGCAGCTTTGTGGTTCAAAGGTACTCTGTGCGATGCGGATCGTTATAAGAAATAGACAGTTATGAGTGTTATGTATAAGTTATAAAGTAAATAGACGTTTCCATAACTCTAGAGAGGTTCAAATTCTGTTTGCTCGTGTTTTATGAAATATTGAGCCGAAAAATTATCCTCTGAGATTTATATAAAAATGTCTAGGTATATTAACGAGTATTAATTACTGGTGCTAAGCCCGCTTCTACACACATTCACATTTATTTAGTAAATTTAACACAATTAACTATAAAGATGGAAGTCATCGAGTCTGCATGCGACACGATTCGTAATAACTCCCAAAAACAGCGCGTAGACGCCGCTCAGAAGGGAAATCAGTCTGTAGTTTTTTAAAAGAGCGTTGTAGCCTTTCTTGAAGAACAAGACCACCGCACTTCTGCTCCACGCTTCCGGTGTATTGCCACCAATGACGGACGCATGGACATAATCAAAGAACTTCTGAAGGACTACAATTTTTTTTTTATAGGAGAGGGGGCAAACGAGCATGCGGCTCACCTGATGGTAAGTGAACAATTTCAATTACCGGTTTTCCAACCGCTTTCAGAAGCTCCGCTATAATTCCATCCTCGTCTGGGGTCTTGCCGTGTTACAAATGCCGGAGAGCCATTCTAAACTCGCTCAAACTGATGTTCGTAATATCATCGGAATAATGTTGGCCCCGTTTAGTAGCGGGTAAGTATACTGCGAATCTGAGGCAGAAAATGGGCAGTAGCATCTTTCTGATTACAACAAAAAGCAATTAAAAACTGCGGTTGCCAAACCGCTCGCCAAGCGTGCCAACTATAGCAATATACCCCCCCATGAGCAATGAAATTAATAAACGACCCCCAGTCCCCGGCGGCCCCGCTTTTCCTGGCTACGTTGGCGACAATGGTAACGGCGGAGCAGGTGGTGCTAAGAATCTCCAGTGGAGGTATGGTTGCCACCTACGACGACTTGACCTGGCAACTTATAACGCACGCACCCTGAGGATTGACGAGAAAATCCTGGAGCTGGAATATTAAAAGATTATCCGAAGTCCAAATAGAGGGGAAGGACACGGTAATCCTCGAATCCGGCAACTTGCTCTATCACCGAGAAGGCGACCATCTGTCACAATGAGGTGTCGGATTTATCGTTCACAAGTCTCTCGTTAACAACGTCGTAAAGATTGGGAGTGTGTCGATGAGGGTTGCGTACCGTATACTCAAAATTACCAAAGGGTATTCGCTGAAGGTCATACAGCTTTACGCATCAACCTCAGCACATCCCGAAGAGGTAGAGAAAATGTCAAAAATATCAAAAATCTCTAGAGCCATGCATTCCTCCAAAACCCACTATACGGTGTTAATGGGAGACATCAACGCAAAACTCAAGGCAAAAGAGGGAACGGTGAGCTGAAAGTAGGGAAATTCGGAACTCAAGGCAAAAGAGGGAACGGTGAGCTGAAAGTAGGGAAATTCGGAATAGGGCAACAGAACCCAAGGGGCCAGCAGCTGGCCGACTTCATGAAGAAAGAGGGACTCTTTATGATGAACTCTTTCTTCCAGAAACGGCCCCACAGGAAGTGGACCTGGTCGAGCCCCGACGGTTCGACAAAAAATGAGATTGACTTCATTATGACGACCAGAAGGTAACTGTTCAGTGATGTCTCAGTGATAATGAAGGTGAAAACTGGTAGCGAACACTGGATGGTGATACACTGAACATAAAAGTTAAGTTGGAGAGACGACCCCGTCTAATGAAGTCAACGCTCCGTTCCCCTCGTACTCTAATCCAAAGTCCCGAAACCTTTTAGTTTGAGCTACAAAACCGTTTTGAGTGCCACGAAGATTTCAATGCAGTGGACGATATGAATATCAAGCTCGTGGAAACTGTCCATGCGGTCGTAGCTAAGTTTTGCAAGACCCGCCGTTGAAGAACACAAAGACTCGCCGATCACTTTTTTAATCTCATGGCTGTTAGACGGGAAATGAAGCTGCTGCCTTCAGTAAATTTGACAGTATACATGAAACTGAACAGACAGATCTACTTATGTATGCGGCAGGACTTACGCAATTTTAATACTTGTCGTATTTAAGAAGCGATCGAGTGGACCCAGGGCTACAAAGTCTTTGCTAGAGATCTTTCTGCCAGAAAGAGCCAACTATCGAAGCTGAAGCCCGAGTGTGGCAGCGTCGATTTGGAACACTTGAGATTTTGAGTGTGATTGACAGGCACACATAATCGTTGGGGGTATATATTGGCAGGTGCACACATAATCGTTGGAGCCACATGCATGTGTGAGTGACGATCCAAGAACAAGTCTTATGCGACATTCATCATTCATCATTACAGTCCTTTACAAGTCTACTGCTGAACATAGGCCTCCTCCAAGGAATGCCACAAAGCACGGTCCTGAGCCACCTGCATCCATCGACTTCCTGCATGTCTTACCAGGTCGTCACTCCATCTAGTGGCGACGCCCTACACTTCGCCTGCTGGTACGAGGCTGCCACTCGAGAACCATTCTTCCCCATCGGTTGTGGATATATGGCCGGCCCATTACAACTTCAGCATACTAATTCTTTGGGCAATGTCGGTTACTCTGGTTCTACTTCGGATATCATCGTTTTTAAGTCTATCACGCAGAGAAACGCCGAGCATTTCCCTTTCCATAGCTTGTTGAGCGACTGTAAGTCTCATACGGCCAGCAGTGAAGGACCGTCCATTGAAAAGCGGGGCCGCCGGGGACTGAAGGCCGTCTATTCGTAACTTTGATCATGGGGGTTACATTGCCATAGTGCCTTGGCGAGCGTGTTGCCAAATGCAGGTTTTTTATCGTAATTTGTTGTTATCAGAAAGATGCTGATGCCTATCTTCCGTCTCAGTTTCCCTCTGTCGGATATGGGGTATTGTAGTGAGTATTTTTATCATTAGTTATATTTTTGCGTTGTTGATGATATGAATGTTGACTATTTAGTTTGCTAATACGTAGTAGTAGTAGTAGTAGCAGTTTATGTACATTAGCATACTGTTTTAATAATGTACGTAGTATAAAAAGTGGTCTCACTTTCAAAACTTCACATGATTTGTATAAGCCAGAATTTGGATTTAAAATTTTTTAAAAGTGCTTACCTTGACTACTGCCCTTTAAGCACGCTCAGTTAAAATCGTGCAGATCTTTGCTATTGATTGACAAAGTGCAAAGTAAATCATTTTATTAACGTAAGGTTCAGCTGCATTTTTCAGGCGTTTAAACCCAAATATTATTTTTCGAAACCTACAAGACAACAAGCTAACTTGAAAGTGAGTCTATTGCCAAAAATTATTACCAGATATTTTAGAGAACGGGCTCATTTTAGACTAAGACAGTTACAGTTTGTTTTGGGCGACAGAATGTTATCATAATGACTGGGATATTATTGTAAGATTAGAAGGTAGTTGTGGAAACCGAATACTAAATGCTTTGTTTTATCAACATTGAGCATGAGACCATTTTTATTACCGTATTAGTGTATAATTCTTAAAACGGTTTTTCCCTAGACTTGTAAATAGGATGGTGGAGAGCTTTTTAAGGTCAGACGGAAAAACTCCTTTTGTAAAACAGAGGTTAAGTAATATGAATGTGAGCGGTAGTACTAATATTTATCTGTAACTTTTAATATTAAGAGCATAAATGTACGTGGTAGAGCCATGCTGCAGCTATATTATTGGTATAGTTGCACGAATGGGTCGGCTCGACCAAGGAAGGACCACGCTCTCACAGAATACCAGCTTAAAATAGCAACTTAACGCTGCTGTGTTTCGTATGGTGAGTGTAACGAACAGGAGACCCCTTTTTACTGGAAATGAGGCATTCTATCTCAGTCATCACGGGTGACAACGCATCGGCATTTTGATTCGTAATCGAAGATAGATGTAGATGTCTATGGGCCACAGCAACCACTTACCATCATGTGGACTGTGTGCTCGTTTTTCACCCTTATTCTATAACAAAAAGGAATACCATCCACCAGGACCAATGAATTCGGATTATAACTCAAGTTATTAAGGTTGATTTTACTCTGGTTATTATTTCTATTGACTTTATTTACTATATTTTTGCCTACAAAAACAAAATATGAATTTAATTTTGCTACCAATTGTCAATGGGTCACTTTCAGCGGCTATATTGTCCTTGTTTTTGGCCGATATTTCTTGTATAATTTCCCAAAGGCGTTTTTTTGGTTTCAACTGGGATTAATTCATTACTTTCATATTGGTTTTTTTTTCATTTTAGCAAAGAATTATAAAAGATATCTTTTGAATGTCTTTTTCAAAAATTCATTGTCTGGTATTATACAGATATTTTAAATTTTTATTCTTACTAGCTCTGTAACGCATACATCTTAACAAATCCTAAGTAAACCGCGGTTTCTTTTCTTGCAAATGATAAGAATAAAAACAATGCTGGTATTATCTCTTACAGTTCCTCCTAATGACCCAACAAAATAGTTAATAGCAGCTTCAAGGTTTCGGATATAAGTACAACTTTGGAAAGAACCATAATTTTGGTTCATATTTCATAGTTTATGGTAGCTGGTATAACTATTCAATGACGGAAGGTATGGATTAGATGCTGGTCTACATTCTGTGATAATTATAATATTGTTACTAAAACCAAGAAGACATAGCAATGTTTGTAATCTAGATATATTTTGCACATACACTACGTATATTTTGACTAATTACTTTAGAACTACTTACGAGATTGGACATAAGATCCATACAATCTTCTGGATTGGTACAATATGAGGTCGAAACCTTAACACTATCTATTTGTTGGTCGTTATAATAACACGAAAAAAATTTAGAAATAAATAACAAAATGAAACTAATAAATACCCGAATAAAAGTTAAACCTCAAAAATATTCAGAACAATAATATAGCTTTTATCGTCAGCCTCATCAAATTTACTGATTTTTTAAAGTACACTTGACTTCTAGATGTCCAACAGTAGGAAAAGTTCTCGATGGTTGAAAATTGCCTATCGAGGAAAAATAATTATTACGTTTTCATAGTTAAAGTTTCAGAAACAAATATTGGTCGTTTATCTCTTGGCAATTTAACGTGTTTTCTTAACTTATTATAAGCCAGTGCTTGACCACAATCCCACCTGGTGGTAAGTGGTGATGCAGCCTCAGATGGTAAATCGCACTGACTTAGCGTAACAAAAGCCTATTTACGCTTGTCTTGAATACTCCCAGATTGTATTCGGAAGGAAAGATTATTCCACTCCTTTGCTGTACTCGTAACAAAAGACGAAACAAACCATTTGGTTCTAATGCGTGGAATTTTAGCAATAAATGGGTGAAGACTCGTCGACCGCCTAGCTGTTCGATGGTGAAAAAGAGAGCGAGGAATTAAAACGTGTAATTCCTGCGCATACTCATCGAAATACCGAGAGGCTAGCTATACCCGTAACACCTGAAAGCGGTCAGTTTACTCTAAGGGTACATTCCGGAAAGTAGGAGCTAGGAATCAGCGGGCTCCTTTTAGCGGTGAAAAAACGCGCTTGTGTTTTAGAGGCGTTGAATCTCAAAAGATTGGCATCGCCCCATTTGAAGACTGCCTGTAGCGTGAAATTTACACGCTCAACCATAGCTTGTCTTTAGGACTGGATTTATCTTGACTGGCCTAGGCACTTGGTTGGTATCTCTCCACAACTGTGCTGTTGTCTACATAGCCATCGATACTGGGAACAAGGAGATCATTTATATGCAGCAGGCAGAGAGTTACAGCGAGAACGGATCCCTGAGGAACTTGGGCGCTCGTCACGATAGGCCAGGACGAGCAGACACCGATGACGATTTGGAGAAATCATTCACTCAGAAAGTCATTCATCCAGTCAAACAGGCCTGGGGATAAACCGCACGCTGATAGCTTTTCCAATAGGCTAGTGTACCAAACCCAGTCAAAGGCCTTCGAAACATCAAGGGAAACAGCGAGTGCTTCACCACAATTCTCGAAGGCTTCGCCCCATATGTGAGTAGCAAACGCTAGAAGATCCATAAGGGACCGTCAGTACGGTCACTGAAGACATAGTTTTACTCCAGTTATGTCAATTTACACTCCATAATCTTGCAGAGTATGGAGGTAATTGAAATTGGCCGATAATTGGCAGGGTCTGTGCGGCTACCTTTTTTAGGTTCAGGCTGCACATTGGCCAGCTTCCAAGATTTCGGCACTATTCAGTTCTGAATGTGAGGCGGAACAAGGACGTCAACACAGAACACAATTCAGGTTCACATATATTTAGAACTATAGCTGGTACACCATTAGGTCTACTGGTTACGTTCAGGTCTAGACTTCGCAACGATTTAAGAACATCCTTGTTGGTCATACGGACCTCTGACATAGAGGTACCGCAGGGAGGTAATTGAGATGGTATGCCGTTGCTACTGTCTAGACATCTCATCCCTATCTGCTGACTTGTATCATCTACATACTCGCTGTACACCGTGGGAATTGATGTGTGATGTATCTAGTTTGTTTTCCTTAGAGGCATTTAGTGGTCACTTTTTTGGATTAGTTCTGTAGCTGTAATTCAGATCATGCCTCGCGAACGTATACACGTACTGTAATGTGAATGCTTCAAACACGCTGCAATATCGCACGGTCAAGTGAACTTAGCCTAGATCCTATTTTTCACGGGTAGTAACGAAAAATAATCTTCATCCATTTACAGAGAATAGATCAGTACACCAACTGGTTTACCCGTATCTCCAATAATTGAAACCTGTAATGGCCACTTAATTAATAATAAGTGAAATTATGTAAATGTCTTAAGGTTTCAAAATTTCTGCTTCACAATGGATTACACAAACAACAACAACAACAACAACTACAAATAAAAAATATGAATTAACAAAACTTTCTGTTAACAACTAGAATATTTTATGAAAATTATAACGTGTATTGAATATATAAAGTCGCTTGTTTGTTGCCACTTTATAGCTCAATTTTCGTTTTTTATTCATTAATACGAGTAACTATAACAGGTCATGTAGAAAGAATGAACGAGGAAAGTGTAACAAAGCAAATTTATGTTGCAAAAGTGAACGGAAGAGTCGGAAAAGGACATCCTAGGTGAAAGTTACATCCATATATGACATATATCCATATATACCTACACATACATTACGTATGTATGCGTAGATATATGGATGTAAAAGATGCGTGTGAGGTATTTCAGGATCGTGCCAAGTGGAAGTCCATAGTCTCTCTCTACTTCTCTGGATGACAGGCGTAAATGTTTATATGTATTATATAACTATAATAATATTTACCATTAACAACAAAATTAGACATTTGTTGTAGATACGATAAAAGGTGACGCTGTATATATATCTGTGTTTTGTACACGGAGTGTGTGTGGTTTTTCTTCTTTTTTAAAGTATTTTCCAGGTGATTGCAATGGTCTACTTTTATACGCTGATACTTCGATTTCTCGTCCTTTATCGTTTTCAGTATCACGTTCAAGCGAGCTTACTCTCTACAAGCTTTCTATATGGCCGACCCATTGCTGCTACAGCTTACTGATCCGTAAAATACTACGTAATACACATTGTATTGCGGACGGCGAGAGGACCCACCCACGGTATCCCCTACATGCCCCGTACGCGACTACATCACGACACGCGTGCCGTTGTTGTCTGTCCGCTTAAAACTAAATGTTCCCCTTTGTCGCCTCTTTCGACGTCCACGGGATGATATGGGATAGTGGATATTACACCGCTACTACACGGTAAATTAACATGTGGTAGCGCTGTCGTCGCGCCACAAGCGAAACACATCGAAGTCTAAATCGCACTAACAAAGTTCTGAACTACCACTTGGAGCGTTGGCCGCTCCCCGGACAGAACACCTTATCCGGCAGGAGATCTCCCCTTTTCCTTCCACCCGCCACAGGGGTGACCACCAGACCACCAGGAAATCCATTATATGAAAGCTTTTAGAAAAATTTTTTAGCGGTTAGCCACCGTAGAGTCTATATCACCTGAGGATGTCTCGTGTAGAGGCGAAACACGTGTCGTATTATCGTCAGTGGTGTGTCTTGCCTAGTGTAGTGGTGTTGGGAGTAGCGGTGCTGGGATTAGTGGTGACGGGGATAGTGCACGCAATTGAGGGAGGGCGGTAGGTGCTCTTCATACTAGGTAAGACACATCATTATATTTTATAACGCGGATATTTGCGAAGTAAAATTTTTCTAAAAGCTTTTATATAAATAACAAAAGCAATAAACAAATCAAATAACACAAACATAAAAAACGATTAATAAAAGTATGCAACAATATGTAATGTGTTATAGCTCTGTTAATAACGTCCTTTTCAGAGAGGATTTTAATAAATGTTTGCTTAATTTATTTTTATTTTTATTTGGAGGTGTTTCTGGGTACGATGTATTTATTCAAGCGCTGTCCATAATAGTTATTTGCACTAGGCTCTTCAAGTTTTTTTTCCCTTACCTTACGCGTGGTGTAAGTGTTAATAATAGGTACTTTATATTCGTCTTCTTATCTTTTGAATTAATTAAACAATTTATAATACGTATTTGTAGGCTTTTCACTTGTTTTATACAGGTACTAAATTTACGGCCATACACAATAAGACCATAGTTAATTAAAGACCCAACTAACGCATAGTAAACCACTAATAGAACATGTTTACTCACTACTTTTCGAATTTGATAGAATTTGCCTAAAATGGACCTTAATTTTGAACATACTTCTTCAATGTGTAATTTCCAATTAAAACTACTATCTACTAATAATCCTAAATATTTGTAACTATTAACAAATTCTATTTTGGCACATTGACATGATAATTTTCCCCTATGCAATCACTCATAGTCATGCCCTACAATTCCTATTTCTTCATAGCGTACATTCTTAGCTAGCCTGTTGTATGGAGAATGTAAGTGCATACACTTTGTTTTTTTCAAATTCAGTATTATGCCGTTATCATGTGCCCATTGGGTAATCCTATCAAAGTCTTCCTGTATTTTATCACAAGCTTCATGTAAGTTTTTGGAAGCAGACAATAGACACATGTCATCGGCGTACATGTAGGTATCGCAGTGATGCACCACATTAACCACACTGTTCACCAGTATAATGTACCCTACGGGGCCGTACACAGAACCAGTTTGTACACCGAGAGCGATATGTTCTTCAGTGCCAGTCGTCCCACTCACCATAGTGCGAATAGTCCGATTTGATAGATAATTACGGAACCATTCATTTACAGGGCCCCGAATTCCACATTCCTCCATAGCCGCCAGAAGTTCCTCATGGTCCATAGTATCAAATGCCTTCTTAAAGTCTATGAAAAGAGCCACAACCTGTTTACCATTATTAAGACTGTAGTTAATTGCTTCCGAAAACTTAGTTATCGCAGTAGTAGTACTCCGTCCTCTCCTAAAACCATGTTGACAATCAGTAATAATGTTAAATTTCTCTAAGAATCTATTCACTCTTTGTATGACTACCTTTCCTACAATTTTATTTATTACTGGACGAATAGCAATTGTCCTGTAATTTGTGTATTTATAATGGCTGCCACCTTTGTAAATAGGTCTTATTATGGATTTTTTTTAATTCATCTGGATAAATACTTTTTTTTAAACATATATTGACAAAATTAGCTAAAATTGGACTTATTTCATTTTTTATATACTTCAAATCTTTAACTCTAATTTTATCTACCCCTGGTGACTTTTGTTCTGACAACTTATTTATAATTTCTTTTGTTTCTGACGAGTTTACTTTTACAAACCTGAAAGATACTTCGCTCGATTTAACATTACTATTTCTATTTAGGAAATTAGTGCTACATCTATGTTTTATACATTCTATTTCTTTAGTGAAGTTTTTTGAAAATTCAATACATATATTGTATATATTATCCCTTTTACCGAAATATTTCAAGATAACGCTATCTAGATTAGGCTTAGGGCGTCCTATCCACGTATTGATATCTTCACATATATTTCTAAAATCCCCGTTACAATTATTTTTTTCCTTTTGTCTATACCTATTCTTAGCACTATTAATCAATTAATTCACCTTATTCCTAAATGAAGTGTACTCTAACCTTTTGGTCATATTGTTAGACGATGCTTTCCACTCCCGAAATAGCATATCACGCGTTAATAATTTATCATATAGTTCTTTATTGACCCAAGGCTGACTAATTCTTTTATTCTTTAAAGTTATTTTAATTTTACTTTCCTCATAAATCTTAGAGAATGTAGAACATATTGATTCATATAATAATATTGGATATAATATAAACAAAAATTGTGACCAGTCCGTTAATCTTAATTTTTCCTTAACTAACTTATTTTTTACGAATTTCTATTTACATACTTCATTATAGTTATTGCGCACTGTATGCTTGCGGTCAATATCAAGGGTAATACCTACTACACTGTGATCTAAGATGTTGCACTCGAGTATAAACGAAGCCGTCGGCCCGCAGCCGGAGCGCGTCGTCCGTACCCATACATGGTCGATGCAGTTCTGGTCGAGTCGGCCGTCGACGATCGCCTCGCGCGTTATTTCCCTCGCAGGTATAGCACACATGAGGCCGTTTTCACACAGGATGCTTTTATAACGGTTAATTGTCGGGTTTATTTTATTTCTTGAGATATTTATATTTGACTCCGATTATGATTAGATCATCCTGTGACGGTATATTCCTTATTAATATTCCTAGTTGATCTATAAATTGTTTTTGTTTTTACTCGGGGGTCGGTAACATGCTATAAGATGTAAAATTCTTGTTCTCTTAATTATTTGTCCATATTCAGTATCCAGCGCTATAGTGTTTGCTACTTCCATTTCAATATTTAGTCCTTTCTTCCAGTAGATAAGTATTCCTGCTCCTCTTTTCACTTCTCTGGTACTCGCATGGCTATTATATCCTTGAATCTCATAAAAGGGTAATTCTTTATTCTTTATGATTCCTTCTGTTAAGATTATAATATTTTTAGAGCATAAAGTTTTTTGTAATAGTACTGTCAACTCATTAAAATGTCTTCTTAAAGACCTAATATTTAGGTGAAAAATATGTCTTTTATTATAGTTTGCGTCCCATTGTTTACTCCAAGTAATGATATTTTTTAATCTATTTAATTGTATATATGTGATGCTTTCATTAAAATTTTCGAATTTTAAGGTTAACAAAAACCACGTAGTGTATCCACATTACGCTAATTGCATATTTATACTTTAAGATTTTGTATATTTTTCTCACATGAAATCCCATGTATTTTAGTTTCGATTTCTTTTTTCACTAATATATTAGAATTCTGTATCCATATGTATTTATAAATTTGTTTTAGTTCATTCTTTGAGGTCCTAAATAATTATCGCTTGTATTTAGGTAGGTCCTCATTAATTTAAATTAAACTTTTGGATTTATGACCATATACGTAATCAATCGTTAATGTCGTTTTGCGAAGACTGACCCATTTATCACATGCCGATCTCGACCGAAGAGTAACTATAACTGGTTGCGGCTTTTTTCTTTCTGGTTTTGGTCTTCCTACTCTCTTTACGTCGACAATATCCGACAATAGCCTTGTACAAGTTATATTTTTCCGCTATAACATTCACGACCTCCAAAATTTCTTCATTATTTTGCCTCTCCAGACCAGCAATTTCTATGTTATTTTCCTTCTCCCTCTGCTCTATATCCAAGATCCTTTCCTCCATTGCTTTGTTACATTTTTCCAGATAGGTATTTTTTTCTCCAAATTTTTGATTTTTTACCCCATTCATTCGCTCCCGATCTGCAATCTTCACATTCTGCAAGCCATCTAGCTTTAAAAAGGTTCATCGCAGCACTGGAATAATAATGCTTCCTGTTCCTTCAAGCTACTCTCTGCGCTACAGTGCTCGGCACGGCTCTGAGCCTTACAGCTCGCCTCTGCTTCACGGCACTCTCGCAGATTACTTGCCTTATTCTTGACTCACCGCAGACTACAAGGCAATCCCTGGCACTTGCTCCGGCTCATCGTTCTCACCGGCATCACTTGCAAGTGCGTGATATGGCATGCATTACACACCGGCATATCGTTCGCACCGGCGTCACTTGCCCTTACGCACACAGCATGCATTCCCCGCCGGCATTAAGGACGCACTGGCAATCGAATTGCACTATCGACCTCCGGTCTGAGCAGGGGGGTGATATGGCGGCGCTGTCGTCGCGCCATAAGCGAAACACATCAAAGACTAAATCCCGCTTTCAAAGTTCCGAAGTTAAAGCAGCATATATGGAATAGCTCCGAACTACCAATCGTAGCGTTGGCAGAACAACTTGCCCGGCGAGAGATCTCCCCTTTTCCTTCCTACGATTCCGTCGATTGACCTCTCGGTCGAAGTTGGACTTACCTAGTCGGACTATTTGTCCCAAGTAAACATACTCGTCAACAAATTCAAGCTTAGTGCTCCCAACAACTACCGGCATAGGTGTGACATGAACATTAAACATGATCTTTGTTTTGTCCATGGTCATCCTAAGACCTATTCGTTGGGAGATACTATTGAGGTCATTGAGCATGGTGCTTAGGTCCTCCAGCGATTCTGCCATAAGAACTATACCGTCGGCAAATCGAAGGTGAGTTATGTACTCGCCATTGATGTTAATACCGTATCCTTTCCAGTCCAGAAGCTTGAAAACGTCTTCCAATGCAGCGGTGAAGTGTTTCGGGGATATAACGTCACCCTGTCTTACACCTCTCTGCAATTGGATAGGTTTCGTTCTCTGGTTCTGTACTCGGATAGCCATCGTAGCCTTACTGTACAAACACTTCAGCACTTCGATATACCGACAGTCAACTTGGCACCGCTGAAGGGAATGCAGCACCGCCCAAATTTCGACGGAATGAAAGGCTTTCTCATAGTCCACATACGCAAGACATAGTGGCAAATTGTACTCCTTGGATTTCTGTATAATTTGCCGAAGGGTATGTATGTGGTCTATGGTGCTAAAGCCCTTTCGGATTTTCACTGAATAGTTGTCGTTTGGTCGTAATAATGAAGTCAATCTCATTTTTTGTGGAATTGTCCGACCAGGTCCACTTCATGTGGAGCCGCTTCTGGAAGAAAGAGTTCATCATAAAGAATCCCTCTTTCTCCATGAAGTCGGCCAGCTGCTGGCCCCTTGGGTTCCTTTGCCTTATTCCGAATTTCCCGACTTTCAGCTTACCGTTCACTCTTGTGCCTAGTTTTGCGTTGAAGACTCCCATTAACACCGCATAGTGAGTTTTGGAGAAATGAATGGCTCTAGAGATATATTATATATTAGATCCCGTGCGTGCCGTAATAGGAAATATATTACCTCATATATTTCCTATTACGGCACGCACGGGATCAATATGGGATATTAGATTCTATTCGCCACTACTACACGGCTTATACAGAGAACAGTTTATTTATTGGGTTTTCTTAAAAAGTCAATTATAATTCATTATCTATCTTTATATAAATTTCCAATTTGGTATACCAATCCAATTGGATTCCGTCTGGATTGATCCACCTCTTATTTAGTTCAAGCAACAGGTGCTGCTTGCACGTACTACTATATGTTACGTTTAAAAGGGTAATAATTGTATTCTTATACCATAATTACAAACTCATAAGTATTAACATCATCTTAGCCTTAATGGTGACAATGCATCTATGATCTTATTTGTTTAAAATGGGTTAGAGCTGTTTAGGTCCACACAATGACCACGGTGGTACCGGGCACTTAAGACAATGTATCCGCATCGCACCGTCTTGCAATGAACTAATGAATCACCCATTCTTGTAGTTCAGCAGCACATCTCGTTGGACTCGCTCATATAGATCGCAGAGTTAGTACTTTTCAGAGTTCGTCACTCTCATCATCATCACAAGTCCACTGCTGAACGCAGGCCTCCCCTAAAGAATTCCAAAAAGCATGGTCCTGATCCACCTGTATTCATTGACATCCCGCATGTCGTACCAGGTCGTCACTCCAACTAATGGGGGACTCGCAATACACTTCGCCTACCGGCACGAAGCTGCTACTCGAGAACCTTTTTCCCCATCGGTTCTCAGTTCTTCGACCTATATGGCAGGCCCGTTGCCACTTCAGCTTAGTAATTCGTTGCGATATGTCGATAATTCTGGTTCTACTTTGGATATATCCTTATTTTTAAGTCTATCACTTAGAGAAATCCCGAGCGTTGTTGTAGCTAGCTGAGTTACTTTGATAAAAATATGTTATAATAATAATATAATAATTTTATATTATATGTTATAATAATATAAAATTATAATAATTTTTCACGATTTTATAAAACATAAAGGCTAATAAAATTTGATTTATATTATAATAATATCAAAGAGTTCCTCGTCCTGAAGTACCTTTTATTTCCCAATAATTTTAAGCAACTTCTCGTAAAATATTTATGAAGTAAACAATAGACTGTCTCTGACATTTCAATCCAACCTTCTTTGATCATATCGCTGAACGCCTTCGTGTTTCCTCAGCGCTTGCGGTTCTATAACCATTCATCTCGCACGGGTGACAGATTCTATTAATTTCTGAAAGATGTTGCTGTGGACAAAACGTGATGGAAAAAAATTATGATGATCGATTTCGAATATAGCGATGTATTGACTACCACGAAGCATTTACCATTTGTTTTACCGAAAGAACATCTCTATGATTATTTATTGAACGTCTCATAACGCACAGCGTTATAAGGGAGTGTATTATTCTTGACATGTCAAGGTCCGGCAATTTTGTGGTCTTAAAATCGTAGCTAGTACTAGTAGAGTCGTACTAGGTAAATTGTATATTAGGTGCACTGAGTCCAATTAGGTACAAATACTAGATTCAAATACCTGTTCCTCCTAGTCCATGAAGTACGCATAAAGTTTGGTATAGCCGGAATAGCTTACACTTTAAAGTATGCTTAGTTTTTATGTACAGCCGATACGTGAAGGTAATGAATAGTAATCAATCATCCTTTTACAGAGGCTTAGGATTGTCAACGTTAAGATTTATTTACATTCTAGAGTGTTGGATTTTTTATTTAAGAGTAATCCGATTTTTGTCTTTTTTTCATTTATTTTTTATTTTGTTTCGTTTTTTTTTTAATTACCTATCTGCAATCATTGTTTTATATACGCACAAAAAATCAGTCTTAAGATTTTTTTAAATTAAATTATATTTTACAAACGTTACCATGGCCATTTTGTTGGCCTTTGTCCGTAAATGATCCCAATCAATCAATCAATTTATTTATCGTTTTCACAGGTAACAAGGTTGACAATTTTATAATTTTTAAATATCTCCGTTAAATGCTATTACAGCATACGCATGTATATATTCACACATCATTTTTTTGTGTTGTATTGTAAGTCACACTCTAAACTGAGTCGGTGACAAATTCTACTAGTAGTAGTATTGCAGTGCCTACCGTTTTGCGCACACAAGCTACGAGTGATCCTAACATTGCAATGCGGAAAAGTAAGAGAAGTACCGATATTAGCCTCTCGGAAATTATGGAAATGTTTTCTGAGCTCAAAAAGGAACAAAACGCTAAATTTAACACCCTGATGGATAAAGTTTAGAGTGGTATTAACACCCACACAGAGCAAAATAAGGCTATTTCTAGTGCTATTGACTTTTTAAGTCAAAAATATGATGAGTTACTGTCAAGAATAAATTTATTAGAACAGGAAAAATCCACCAATCACAAATATATACAGACTCTGGAGATTAAACTGGAACAGTTAGAGCATCATCATCGCAGCTCGAGCATTGAAGTGCGTAATTTACCCAAAAAAATCGGGGAATCGAAAGAAGACCTGCTAAATATTATTAAAAAAGTAGGAACTGCTATCAGTGTACCAATTCAACCCGATGACGTCCGTGACCTCTATCGCATAAACACTAAGAAAGTAAAGAACCAGGCTATAGTGGCGGAATTTACAAGTGTGCTCTTAAAGAATAAAATAGTTGAATCCGTCAAGGCATTTAACACAAAAAATACGACCTGCAAGTAAAATACCTCTAACTTAAACCTTGATGAACCACCGAAACCAATTTTCAACTCTGAGAGTTTGACAATTAAGGCAAAGAGACTCTTCTTTTTAGCCAGGGAATTTGCTAAGAATAATGCCTTTAAATACTGCTGGACATCATGAGGTAAAATATATCTTCGGAAGGAGGATGGAGCACCATTATTAAGGGTTAGTAGCGAAACCGACCTATAAAACATGAATAAAATTACACTACTTTTACATTAAAGATTAACAAATATTAAATATTTCAGTAATATGCTTCAATTCTTGGACTCTCAACAAAGATATATTACTTTACTTTGCAATACTTATCTTTCAGTAATATGTTAATTGTTTTTGTGCACTACAAACGATCGCTATTTTATTCCAAACGGATGATAACTCTTTTATCACCGTCGGAGTGTACGTATATATTACGGTAAAGTATTTTTCACTAAGTGACTTAAACATCCTTAAATTTTTAAATTCATATATTATTAGTAAACACAATCTCGTAATTATTACTTCGAATATACGATGCATTAATTATAGCTTTAAAATTAACAGTATCACTCCAATTGTTTATTTTATACTATTAGTGAAAGAATTTGAGTTTAAATTGCACTAAGGAACGTATTTAAGTAAATCCCAAATACTTAGTTATGGGCACTTACTTATAGTGGTTGCTTTACATATGTATTGCACACAATTTAAATTTTTGGTCTTAATTACTAATATAATTAAAAGGCGATAGCACAAAAGACTTAAGCGATGATCGTGACCAATTTTTAATATCAAACTCATCACTACTTTATGATCTGGATAATTTGTCTAGGTTAATATCTAATCAAAATTGTAACTTAAAAATAATGCATCAAAACATTAGAAGCATAACTCGCAACATGGATGAACTTAAAGTTCTAATACATAGGACAGCTTTAGAATGGGACTAAATTCTTCTTACAGAATGTTGGTTGCAGTATTACTAGTAGATATTTCGATAATGGATGGCTACAACTATGGTAAAACTCTTAATAATGCAACCCAAAATGAAGGTGTAGTAGTGTATTTCAAAAAATCTTTGAATATAACATGGCAGGAGTTGTCAATATCAGATTGTTATTCTATTTTTCTAAAAATATGTAAGGACACTATAGTCATTGTAATTTATAGACCACCTGGATTTAAGGATCCCACAAATTTTATTGAATCGCTTAGTAATATGCTCGATCAATATTCACATAATAAAAACATAATTATTATTGGCGATATTAATATAGATATTGTTATACATAGCAAAGACTCGTACGCGTCATATTACTTAAATAGTCTAGCATCAAAAGGTATGTTACCTGCCCACACCTGCCCACACCTTCCCTACCCATGGCAAAACGTGTCTAGATCACGTCATATTGAAAACAAAACTACAGTCAACCTGCTACGTTGCGGAGACTTCCATTACTGATCATGACACTCTTATATTTCTATTTGAGGCTACTTTGAGTACACGTAGTTTGCCACAAAAAAATAGAGAACGTATAAATTATGATAAATTAGATAGCTACCTTAGCACTTTAGACTTTAAAAGTATTTATTCTATGGTGGACGTTGACTTAGCAGCTACATTCCTGTTAGAATCCTTAAGTAATGCTTTAAAATTAATTCAAAAACAATTAAAGTTTCTAATCGCAAAATTATTAAAAAGCCCTGGATTACCCCAGGTATTTTCAGATGCTTAAGAAATCGTGACAAATTACACCAAAAGTGTAAAAAATATCCGGATGATGACGTAATCATAACTACATACAAACGTTACCGTAATTACTGTAATAAACTACTTAAAAAATTAAAAAAGGAATATGAAAAATCAGAATTAACAGCAGCAGTTAAAACAAGTAATAAAAAATTTTGGGACACAATTAAAATAGTCACAAATACAAATAAACAAAATAATAATGCCGATAAATTATTAAACAAATCTGACCCCAAAACTTTAGTTAATTATGTTAATTCATTTTTTAAATATAGGTAAATCTTTGGCAGAAAAATACCACATTAATAACAACACTTCTAGAGTTTTTCCTATAAACATATATAAGCATTCCATAGTACATCCTGACACGGACGAACATGAAATAGAGACAGTTATTTAAAATATGAAAACTGATTATAGCGTAGGTACAGATAATATTTCCACTTTTCTTCTAAAAAGGTACAGAAAGTTACTAGTCCCTTTCATTACATATAGAATAGAATAATTTTTATTCAATATCGATTATAACATAATTCTTATTGAAAGTCATTTTTTATCTAGCACTGGTTCGGAAAATATCTCTGTCCTGGGAAGAACCAGCAAGAAACCCAGCGGACTTTTTTTTCAAACATAATTTCGTTTATACAATTTTAAATAATTTTTCATATAATCAGCATGGTGGCGATCACCTTATTCCCAGGGGTTATTTTCATTCATGTATTCCTTGATATTATAATAACCCTTTTTTTACAGTTTTTTTTTTAATAAAACTTTTAAACTTGTTTATTGACAAACTTTGAATATGTTCTGGGATTTTGTTGTAAAAGCGTATACATTGCCCCATAAATGAATTACTGATTCTGTGGAGTCTAGTAACTGGTATTATAATCTTTTGTTTGTTCCTAGTGTTTAAAGTATGCACATCTTTATTCTTATTAAAGCTGTTTATGTTTTTATGTACATACATTACATTTTCATAAATTTATTGCAATGCCAAAGTTAATATTTTTATTTCTTTAAATGTTAGTCTGAGGGACTCTTTACAATTTAGGTTGTAAATCGCCCGAACGGCTCTCTTTTGCAAAACAAATATAGCTTCAATATCAGTCGCATTAGGCCATAGCAAAATTCCATAAGACATTACGCTATGAAAGTAACTAAAATACACTAATCTAGCTGTGTCAACATCTGTGAGACTTCTAATCTTTCTTACAGCATATGCTGCAGAACTAAGTCTGCTTGCTAATTTAGATATATGGGGGCCCCATTGAAGTTTCGCGTCAATAGTAATACCGAGAAAACAGTGGTATCCACAAGACTCAACTCCTCCCCATTTAACAGCACATTGGTATTCGAATGTTTTATATTAGGTATTGTAAATTTAATACACTTTGTCTTATTGCCGTTTAAGAGCATATTGTTGGCGTTAAACCAATGTACTAATTTAGATAGAGCATTATTTACATCGTCATAATTAATTAACTGCCGTTTGAGTTTGAAAATTAAAGAGATATCGTCAGCAAATATTACTATATCGTGATTGTAATAAAATATCTCGGCGTAATGATAGATAATACCCTTAGTTTTCACTTGCATATTGGCCTCTTAAACACAAGGATACGTAAGTTAATTTATATTTAAAAAAATTTACGTCGTGTTGCAGATCTTAATGTAATAAAAATTGTATATTTTGCACTGTGTCAATCATTGTTGACATATTGTATTACCATCTGGGGAGGCGCACCTAAAACAACCATATTGCAATTAGAAAGGGCCCAGAGGGAGGTATTGAAAGTTAGCAATTCTCTACCATTCCTTTTCCATACAACTGACCTTTATGAACAGTGAAGTGTCTTATCAGTTCGCAAATTGTTTATATTACACACTGCGCTACTACAACATTCTATGATACAGTATGAGTCCTCCAATAATGAAAAAAGAAGGAAATATGTAGTTTGTCCCAGTAAATGTCTAAAGACTTAATTTTCACATAGATTTTTCTGTTTCCTGCGAGGTTACCTTTATAATAAATTGAATAAACGTTTATTAATTTACTCTCTACCAAAACATGCATGTAAACAAAAATTATAGAAATGGTTGCTAAATATCGATTAAGGCTGCTGAAAATTTACTGACAGTATACACACACGCACACACACACAAACACGCGCGCGCGCGCGCGTACACACACACGCACTATTTTTATAAGGGTTCCGTACCTCAAAAGGAAAAAACGGAACCCTTATAGGATCACTTTGTTGTCCGTCTGTCTGTCTGTCTGTCTGTCTGTCTGTCTGTCTGTCAAGACCATTTTTCTCAGGAACCCGTGGAGATATATAGCTGAAATTCATATCAAATACTCAAGTCTACTGTTCCTTGGAGCTGTGAAAAAATCAAACTTCTTAGCCAACGCAATCACTAGATACAGCCGTTTATGCCGCAAATTTTCGACATTTGCAAAGGAATCAAAACCGTACCGGTACGAAGCAATGTATTATAGCACAGATAAAGGAAACATTGCGAAAAACATGAATTTTTAGTTACATCATATAATAAAAATATTTTTAATAATTTTAAACTTACATACCTACGGATTTGTTCGGAACCCTCGGTGCGCGAGTCCGACTCGCACTTGGCCGGTTTTTTATATAGAAATAACTTTAAAAACCATATAGAATCATTCCTTGTAGTATAATTGAAAATGTAAATATTATGTGCAATTCGTTAGGTTGAGGGCCTGGTGATCTATAACACAGGGATTACCCTAGTATGGACACCAGTCTCTCACAAAAGTTACAAATTGTCTGCAACCGTATTATCTACCTAAGTAATAATGTGAAATTTTATACCTTTGTGAAGAGGAAATAATTTGACTTATATATATATATATATATATATATATATATATATATATATATATATAAATATGTGTGTCGGAAGTATAGTGGGTATAGTACAGAGACTAATTTTGTAGTTAGGAATAATAATTAATTCGTTTACACGAATTAATTATCCAATGAGTCGAGGATCAACTAGTAACGGAATACGACAAGTGTACCGTTCCACGTCAGAGCCAAGACTGTCTTAACGGCGGCCGCTCAGTCCGTTTTATACAAGCAGGACGGGCGGTAACACAGGTGCGATGCCGCAGGTGTGCGGTATACGTGTCGTTTACAAGAATTCTGTCTTGCTAGACCGACGCCACCGCATCTACAACGGTGCAGGTGCCGTCATATATATATATATATATATATATTAACTAATAATAATAATAAATGATTTATTATTATTATTTGTTAAATTAAGTAAACAGAGTCAAAACAAAATTATTAAAATACATATTTAAATCATTAGTAAATAGAAGTTCATTGACACTATAATAACATTTATCAATAAATAAATTACTTAGAGTATATTTAAAATTTTGCGCATTATAACAGTTTATGTGGTCAGGTCATTTATTATATAATTTAGGGGCCATTTCAACAACACTTTTTTTTCACAAGGGCAATTTTACATACACTTGTCTAGATTTTTTGTTTCCGAGGACGAAGGTAAACAGAAGATTTGTACTCTCATATCAAAACGTTTCGAATTGCACTTTACAAACATACATGATTATAGTATATGAATACAGGGTAATGGCAATAATGGTAATCTGAAAGAAGCGAAAGAGGTATGTAAGGATCGTGACACTTGGCGATCTGTTCTCTCTGGCTACCCCGTCAGGGATTTAGCGTGAAGATAAGTAAGTAAGTAAATACAGGGTAATGTTTGTATCTTAACAGATCTAAAGTATAGTATTCAACTTTTTGTAGGCTTTATCCCACATATAGCTGGAATACACTGTTTTTGACCTTTAATCATTAATTCCCTGTAAAGAAAGTCCCCAAAATATGATACCATATCGCAGGGTCGAAGCCAAAAAAGCCATAGTAAGCTGTTAGAACAGTCTTTTTGTCAGCTATTTTTGACAGTTTATATAAATAATAAAATAAAATAAACAAACAAATAAAAATTGTTTATTTCTTTAACTTATGGTACGGTAACTTACGGTATACAAGCATTATTTTGTGGCCAGAGTCGCCCAGGAAGCATGTAGTAATGCTTGTGTTGGGTGACTCTGCTCTTCCATTGGACCGAGAATACAATATTTACAATTTTTAGTGTTTTTAATAACTAAACTAAACTATAGATTTTACAATATTTCAAGGGCTAGAATACTAAAAAATGAAAATTTCAGATATTATTACATTGTGCCAAAACTGCGATAAAAAATCTTGGGATCAGTTAATAACCACTAGATTTTATGTCAAATGTGTGTGTGTGTGTGTGTGTGTGTGTGTGTGTGAGTATGTGCATGCGTGTGTGGGTGTGTGTGTGTGAGAGGGAGAGAGAGAGAGAGAGAGTGTGCATGTTTCTGAGAATGACTGCATGTGAGTTGATAAATTCAAAAATAATTAAAATTTGTATTGTCTACGATTCGTATTTAAATAAAAAGTCCTCCACGTCATGGTAGCCTAGCGTCTCGAGCCAGTAAACTATTGTTTTTTTTTACATTCATATAGTTGAAGGTTATATATTAAATATTTGTTGTGAAGCTTATTGTAGAGATAGGCAGAGTGAGCTTGAAACTGACGTCTGGCAAAATTAGTTCTACATGGAGTAATAGGAGCTACTTTACACTTCCTTCTACCTGGTTGGACTTTGTGTTCATACGGCAAGGACTTATGTAATTTAACGACAGGCTTGATAATATAGAGTTCTCTTAATGACAATATTTTATGATGTAGATATAGGTAATCAGTAGGAAAACTAAATGGTTTAAAAAACATTGTCTTAAGTAGGCATCTCTGGGCTCTTTCAGCCTCGAGGAATTTAGTTTTGGTGGCGCCACCCCAGATGGGAATGCAGTAACTCATAACAGATTAGGCCAATGCAATGTATATATATTTTAAAAGATCTTGAGAAGTTACATGTCTTAACTTTTTAAAGACGGATCCTATTATTTATAGCATCAATTTGAGGGTGCCAAGATGGTCTATGGTCTATAGTTACTCCAAGGTATTTAGTACATTTTACACGCTCAATCTCATCGCACCCACATTGCCCATTACAAGTAATGTCACAGGTGTGAATTCTTAATGTCAGATTTGGGGGCGGTAAAGTACGCTTATCGATTGAAAAGCAAATAAAGTTAGTTTTGGCGATGTTCAGGGTAAGAAAAGCGGATTTGAGCCGCATTGCAACCTTGTGGAGACCGTGCTCGGCAGCCGCAAAAACAGATTTCCAGGATGTCCATTAAATACTATGGCTGTGTCATCTGCGTATGAGAATACGTGCCCTCTCTCAATTTTGAGGTTAGTTAGTTCATTGAGGTATATTAAGAACAATGTAGGACCTAAGATACTACCTTGTGGAACACCGTACTCAATTGTAGTGTCAGTACTATTATAATTGTCAATTTTTACGCATTGGGACCAGTCTCTAAGGTAATCAGTTAGGAGTTTTAGTAATGCTAATACCAATACTTTCCATTATTCTTACAAGGGTGGGGGGGACCGACACTGTTTCGAAAGCTTTTTTTAAATCTAAGAAGACTATCAGGCACTTTTTTCCACGATCTAAATACTGGATTACTAAGGAGTTTAAGCCTGAAATGGTATCTTCTGTAGATTTTCTTTTTCTGAAACCAAATTGGGAACTGGATAAAATATAAAATTTTTCAAGGTCGTGAATTTATTATTCTCTCAATAACTTTAGAAATAACCGACAAAACTGAAATCGGTCGATAATTAGTTATATCTTTTTTGTCACCACCCTTGTAGACGGGTGTTACTATAAATTTTTAAGCAGGGTCGGAAATATCCCTTTTCTAAAGCAGAGGTTGGCTAGATGACTAATAATGGGGAAAACTAGGGGTTTAACCATTTTTATGAATTTTGTTTGTATACCGTCCCAGCCGGGAGCACTGTCAGTTTTTAAGTTTGAGATAACGTAGTCGACTTCCATGGGGTCAGTCTCCAGAAGTACAAAAGAAGATAGTTGTGTTTTTGGGGTAGCTATTAAGTTACCATCTGGCTGTGGGCACCTACTTTGAATGTCAGCAGCAAGTCGCTTACCGACGTTCGCAAAGAAATCATTTGCATAGTTTACTGTCTCTATGGGAGAACCTCGAGAATTAAGTAATTCACAGCTTCTAGTTTTAGATAAGTTAAGATGCGCTATTTCTTTGATTGATTGCCATAAGTCTTTAGGGTTTTTAATATTAGCTTTTAGATGTTCAGATTCATATTTGCGTTTTAGTTTTTTAATTAAATTATTACAGTAATTACGGTACCTACTGAATGTTATTTTGAGTATTGCATTATACGGGTCAGACCTTAACTTAAGTTGATTCTATTTCTGTTCCTTATACAACGTAGTAAACCGCTGGTGATCCAAGGTTTAATAATCCGTTGTTTACTCGAGATCCTTTTAACTCTAATACTCTCATCAAGGGATGATTTGAGTTTATTAATAAGATGTTCAATTACAAAGTTAAGGTCTTCACTAAATAACAGATTGGATAGGTTTTTGTTTATAAGTCTCTCAGCAGCTTCTTCAAAGACAATAAAGGTCTTGATAGTTGGAGAATGGTAGCTATTTTTTACTTTAGCGATGCTCATAAAAACTGAAGCATGATCAGTTGTTGAAGTGTTTAAGACTGCTATACTAGCTGACAGTTTAGTGTTATCAATTTTTAAGATAAAGTGGTCAAGGCAAACCATTTCTCGTATAGGAAGTATGTATCCAGGCAAGAGTCCATGTGATGAGAGCATGTCAAGGTAATAGGCCCAACTATTACACTCGTTAGATGTTTCGTTATCTTTCCTAATTAAGTTTATATTTATATCGCCAGAGATTATAATATTTCTATTACTTTTTAATGTTTCCAGTAAATTATTCAATGAGGCAATAAAATTAAATGCGATCTTTTGTGACGGTGATCGGTAAATACCAAGTATAGCACACCCACAAATATTCAGCTGTATACACGAGGAATTATCAAGGTGATGTTCTTTAAAAATTGGGTTTAACTTAGATTTGGCGTAGATGACCACTCCATCATTTTGGTTACAATTAAAGGTAGTAGCATAATGAGTGTAGTTACTCAAAGAGGGGACGGGTTTTTTTATGTTAAGGTGACATTCCGTAAGTATTATGATGTCAGTATCTGAGCTAAGATCCGATAGTGTCACCTCAAAGTTATTAAAGTTATGCTTCTGATATTTTGTTGAATTAGTGTAAGATCATTTTTGTTAAGGTCAATATGTTTGTTTAGGTCCCCTATGTCGCATGTGACAGATTTTGCCACAGCGATATTGTTAATTTCAGTTTAGTTTCTGAGGTTATCCATCATTAATATAAAAACATTTGGACTAAATTTCTTTTCTAAAGAAAGTGGTCACACGCCTTAAAAAAAGAAAGTCCGATCACAACAAACAATTTATTTTATATAGGCTAATTTGTAGATATTTTGAGTGTCGATTGTGATTGTTGTAAGTGTAAACGGGTGGGAATTTGTTGTGATATTTTTGTGTGATTGGAGTGTATGCAAGTGGTTTTGAACGTATTGGAGAGCGGAGTGAGTGAGTATATTCCAGCATTGTTTACAATGTTACGTTTTATAACATGAAACAGTGTTCCCAATATTAGAATACAAATAACAGAGAATGAAAGAATAGAGGCTCTAATTTTAAATGCTAAATACATATCTAGTCATGCACTGTCGAAGAGCTGTTTGATTTGACTTTCATTAGTGATTGTCACTATCGGAGTGTTCTCGTTCTTTCTAACCGTAGGCAGTCCAGTAGAAAGTAAAAGATTTTGATTTAATTAAATCCCGCGCAAGAAAATACAGGCGTGAAGTTCTGGTTGTCAGTTGCTCGGACACGAAAACAGGGGTTTCTTCATTCTTCAGAAATCCTAGGTGTTTTGCTCGAAGTTTTTCTTTGTTACTTCTATTGAAGGCCTTACTTTTAGTCATCATGTCAGTCTTTAGCAGGGTAGAATTCATTTCTACAATAATAGTTGCATTAGTAACACTCTCTTTTTTCCCTCGAACTCTATATATGTCCTTGATATCCGATTTTGTAATGCTAGCGCCCACAGTAGTGGATAAGCAGGTGACCAGTTTAGTCAGATCATCTTTTGTCTCTTTTTCTATTTTAGGAATATTTTTAATCTCGAAGTTTGCTTTTCTAAACCCTTTTTGTAAGGTCTCAATTTTATCTTCGAGGGTAGTGATGTATTTGGTGTCTTCTTTTTTTGTTGTTTCAAGTTCTCAATTTCTTTTTTAATTCTGCGTTCTCTTTGTGCAAATGTTCTATAGATGTTTAAATTTTGGTATTAGTTTCTTGAATTTGCTTCTACCTCGGATTTATTTTATTAAATTCTTATTATATCTTTTTTTTTCTTCATTGTAACATTATTTTGTGTGTACATAAATTGTTAAATAAATAAATAAATAAATTCTTGCTGCTGTGCAGCAAGTAAGGAGGCAAACATATCCCGCATTTCTTCCTTAAAAGCACAAAAATCACTCTATTTACAGCTGGGGGTAGATTGGTCCAGATTAGCAGGACTATCCTGTTCCTTACTTTTTTGGCACGTCCAAAGATGAAATTTGGGGAGGTAACAATAGGTTTATTAGACAAATTCGATTAGAACATAGACTTGTTCATGGTTGATTGTACCAGGAGACCACAAGAAAGTAGGAATTTATAGCCGCTCCCGCTACCGCTTATGAGTAAGGGCAATTGACAGAGATGATTACGTACGTGGGAAGGCGGGGACGTACGCGCAGCGTACTTTGCAGTCTGTTGTTGACTCAGTTGCGTTGTATCGTACTTGCGTAGTACCAACTAGTACTTGAGCGTTATGGTCGCCTGGTACTTAGCGACAATTTTACAGAATTATTTTGGAAATTTAAATTAGATTTTAAAATTATTTTTGAAAAAACTTTGCACGGAAACACACGTCTAAACGCTTGCGCAGGGAGGAAGAGGACGCCAAGTTTATATAGTGCAAATGAAAATTTATGAATTTTATTACAGACTTCTATTGAATGCAATTCCCCTGAAATGTTGCTATCTATAAACAGGCCTAAGAATTTAGATACTTTTGTTTCAGAAATAGTTTTATTTTTTCTAGAATAAGTCTTAGATTATTTGCTTTTAACCATTTAATTATATTTTCGATGTCAATAAATGATTTGAAGTTACATTATTATTACAATTATATTCAAAAACATAACAGCAGATATATTGTTGCTGTTCAGTTGTAAAAGCAAAAATAGCCAGCAACAAAATAAAATAGATCGATAAGCTGCACCAAGTAACAAGTTAATAATTATGTGTACAAGCTATATCATGAACATTTTAAGAAAATATAGCAGATATTTTTTTGCTAGCCAGTAATGGAAGCAGCAAGTCATAAAGAGCCAGCAAAAAAATAAAATTGATCGATAAGTTGCACCACGTTATTAGTTAGAAATTATTTGTTTACAAGTTATATTTTTATGAAAATTTTAGGGCATAATATACCAGATATTTTATTGCTAGCCAGTAATTGAAGAAGAAGGTCATAAAGATCCAGTAACAAAATAAAATAGATGGATTAGCTGCACCAAGTAATAAGTTAATAATTATTTGTGTACATGCTATATTTACATTAAAATTTTAGAAAAAAAGGTAGCAGATATTTTGTTGCTGGTCGGTAACGGAAGCAGGCTCTTAATGACTTGCTGCTTCAAATACTGGCTAGCAATAAAATATCTGCTATATTTTTTCCTAAAATTTTTATAAAAATATAACTTGAAAACAAAGAATTTCTAACTAATAACGTGGTGCAACTTATCGATATATTTTATTTTTTTGCTGGCACTTTATGACTTGCTGCTTCCATTACTGGCTATTAACAAAATATCTGCTATATTTTTCCTAAAATTTTTATAAAAATATTACTTGTAAATAAAATATTACTAACTAATAACGTGGTGCAACTTCTCGATCTATTTTATTTTGTTGCTGGCTCTATACGAGTTGCTGCTTACGTTACTGACCAGCAACAAAATATCTACTATCTTTTTTCCTATAATTTTCATGTAAATATAGCTCGTACACAAATAATTATTAACTTATTAGTTTGTGCAGCCTTTCCGTCAATATTATTTTGATGCTGGCTCTATACGTGTTTCTGCTTCCATAACTGACCAGCAACAAAATATCTGCTACATTTTCTCCTAAAATTTTCATTAAAATATAGCATGTACACAAATAATTTCTAACTCATAACGTTATGCAATTTGTCGATCGATTTTATTTTGTTGCTGGCTCTATACGAGTTGCTGCTTCCGTTACCGACCAGCAACAAAATATCTGCTACCATTTTATCTAAAATTTTTATGTAAATATAACATGTACACAAATAATTATTAACTTATTACTTGTTGCAGCTTATCCATCTATTTTATTTTGATGCTGGTTCTTTATGACTTGCTGCTTCAATTACTGGCTAACAACAAAATATCTGCTATATTTTTCCCTAAAATTTTCATATAAATATAAATTGTAAACAAATAATTTCTAACTAATGACGTGGTGCAACTTATCGATCGATTTTACTTTGTTGCTGGTTCTTTGTGTCATACTGCTTTCGTTACTGACCAGCAACAAAATATCTGCTATATTTTTTTCCTAAAATTTTCATGATATAGCTTGTACATATATAATTATTAACTTATTACTTGGTGCCGCTTATTGATCTATTTTATTTTGTTGCTGGCTCTTTATGCTTTCATAACTATATAACCGTATAGCAACAATATATCTGTTGTTCTGTTTTTGAATCTCACGTATAGGCAGCATGTACACATTTATTTGTAACTTATTACTTGATACAGCTTTTCGACCGATGTTATGATGTTGTAGGCTGTCTGAGAGTTATTGATCTATTTATTAATTAGCAGCAAAATTTTCAATAATTCGGAACTTCAGAATCGGTATCAAAACATAAATTGATTTTTATTAATTTTTGATGTTTTCTTTTATTTTTTTATTTTAATTTCTTTTAAATATTTTTTGAATTTTATGTCAGCAACTAATTAGCAACAAATTATCTCGTTTTATCCGCTACGGCGGGGTCGATTAAAAGTTTTTACTGCTTTCTTAATGTAAAGATAGCGTATGTATAAATACATAATTCAATTTACTCAAAACCGGTTGGAGCAACAAAATCGCGATTTTGGTAACTAATTAGCAACAAATTAGCTACAAATTACTGGATACAATTTTTTATGTTTCTGCAAACTTTTCACTGCTATCTTTATAGAGCTCCAAAGAAGATACATAGTAGGTATATGTTATATAATGTAAAATTATGTATTTAGATAGTGAAAGATACGATCAATTTTAAATCAACTCTTATTAAATATCTTTACAGATGGGGAAAATTTAAATTTCCGACAAAACAAAATATGCACGACAGTTCAAGCTAATCTTAAAAAATAAGTTAATCCCGCTTTTTTAAAACATGCCAACATTCAGTCCCTTTGATATCCATTTTTGTTCATATTTTAGATTATTTTTGTAGTTTTATAGGGGAAGCATAGATAATACAAGTATTTGAATATGTTAAAAACTATCGTAAGATGTATTAGGATCCGAAGAGTTAAATGTATCTTGGAAACTTAGACTATCAATACATCTTTTAATGTTTGAAGGTTTTCGTAGCTTAAATCTATTCGTTTAATACTCCACGAATTGATTTTACATGTTTTTTTTACAGGACATTTTAAAATTTGCGCCATATGGTCTGTAAGGCCGAGTTCAATGACTTCATTGTTTGATCATCTTATATTATGTGCAAAATTGTCTATACACGTTCCACTTACAATTTTTGTCGGCTTTTTTATCACTAGCTTCAGACCGTAGCTTAACAGTAGATTCTTAAATTCTCGGTTCACAACTTTTGAAATCGCCACAGATAATTCTTTTTTATTATTTATAATAGAATTTAGAACGCCTCTAAGAGTATCATAAAATGTATCCAGACAAGATTTATTTGTGTTAGGAACTCTATAAATATATATTACAATAATTTTATGGTCACATATTTCTACAGCACAGGTGTCTGTCATACATTCAATCGAGAATTTCTTAATATTATCTACTACTCGATACTTTAATCCTTTTCTTACTAAAATACATGATCCACCACGTATTTTATTTCTGGAAAACTGCTTAGTTAGTTACAGCCTATTTACGTCCCACTGCTGGGCACAGGCCTCCTCTCATTTCTGAGAGGGTTTTAGGGCAAGGAAATGTCCGCCGCGCTGCCCTTCACATATCTTCGAAATATTTTTTCCTTATTTCTCAGACTCTATAAAAGTTTGGCTTCTCGTACGGACAAAGCGTTATTTTAGTAAATATCACTAATCAATTAAAAAATCGTAATTACACTCTTCAGCCATTCTCATAAGGTCATTCAATCGGTTATCTTACATATTTCCTGTTTGATAAATTATATAATTACCGGGAAATATTCCTTTTATTTAATTAATTTTAAGATTATTCTTCCTTCATGTCTATCACAATTGCTCGTGTAAAGTATTAAGATTTACAACATTATAACACGTTTTGACATAGAAATTTACCATTTCATGTATTTTACGGCGCTCTTTCATGTTTAGTCTCTAAAGTTAATTTATTCACGCGTAGAAGAAGTTTGAATATAAAGATCCTCGTTAATGGACTGTTGTATTATTTATCATTTCATGTATTTTACGGCACTGATTTATGTTTGGTCTCTTACATGAATTTGTATACGCGTAGAAGGAGTTTCAAAATAAAGGTCCCGTTAATGAACTGTTGTATTATTTTCATGGCTCTTGTTTAATTAAGAAGTTTTAACTGCCGCGCTCTGATTATAGCCTTGTAGAAATTGTGATGACAATGAGTTAGAGTAACTTTTGAGCTTTACGTAATAAATTACGTTCACAGGCACAAACAAATAAACTTCAATGTGGAAAAAATATGACATTAAATAAGTGCTTGATTTACTTTTTTTATAACGAAAATTTAAAGAATTTTATAAATGTTAATCCGCGTTATGCCGTGTAGTAACGGTTAAAAATACCAACTACATGACAAAGGCATGCAGTCAGGAGATGGGCAGTAACATCTTTCTGATAATAGCAAAATTACAATAAAAGAACTGCGGTTGCCAACCCACTCGCCGTGGCAACTATGGCAAATACCCCCCTATGATGAGAGTAACAAAGAGACGGCCCCAGTCCCCGACGGACCGGCTATTCCTGGCTACGGTGGCGACCACTGTAACGGCGGGGTCGGGGCGCTAAGAATCTCCGGTGGAGGTTCGGTTCCAGCCTAAGATGACTCAACCTGGCAACATACAACGCACGCACCCTGAGGACTGACGAGAAGATCGTGGAGCTGGAAGAAGAGGTAGACAAGTTACGCTGGCATATTATAGGATTATCCGAGTTTCGAAGAGAGGGGGAGGACACGGTAATCCTTGAATCCGACAACTTGCTCTATCACCTGGAGCGCGACCATCTGTCCCAAGGAGGTGTCGGATTTATCGTCCACAAATCTCTCGTTAACAACGTTGTAAAGATTGAGATTGTGTCGAAGAGGGTTGCGTACCTTATACTCAGAACCAACAAACGGTATTCGCTGAAGATCATACAGGTTTATGCACCAACCTTGGCACACCCCAATTAGGAGGTGGTAGAAATGGATGAGGATATCTCTGGAGCCATGCATTCCTCCAAAAACCACTTTATGGTGATTTCTTATATTTACGCGAACACTACACATTTTTAAATAAAACTGATTTTACGGATTTTATCGCGTATATTAACTTATTTTTATATTCCCGACGTTTCGGGTGCTTTCCAGCACCCGTGGTCACGGGGGACTGAGTTGTTTGACGTCCTGCTGTCATAGTTAGCCCGGCTACCTTCAGTTTTTTAATATTAATTTTTGGTTCGATTTACGCAGAATGGGCTTACAGTATCTTGAAGTCTAGCAGTGGTATACTTGGGTTTGGATTTGATTTTATTAATTATGGGATCCCAAGCAGATGGCAGCACCCATCCATCTTCTCTATTGAAATTAGGATGTTTTTTAATTTCAATAGCCTCGCGAATAATCCTTGGGAGGAATCGATGTTCTTTTGCGAGGATTTGTGGTCTATCAAATCTAATGTAATGACGGGGACGATCCTGAACATGTTCACAAACTGCAGACTTCCCGATACGTCGGTGCTTCACGTCAGCTATATGTTCTTTAACGCGGGTTTTAATAGATCTTTTCGTTTGTCCTATGTACGAGAGACCACATTCACAATCCAGCTTGTACACTCCTGCCTCTTGTAGAGGGATATGACACTTGACGGATGGTAAAAATTGACCAATCTTCTTCAGCGGCTTGAAGTACGTTTTAATGGAAGCTCGCTTCAAGATGTAGCCAACCTTGTCTGTGACTCCTCTGACATAAGGTAGTACAGCAGGCACACGCTCGGCTGTGGCTGGCTTCACTCGGTCACTGTGACGTAGGCGCGGGACCCGAAGATTGTTGTCTTGCAGTACTTGCTCGACGTGCTGAAGCTCGGTGGCCAGATGTTTTCTGTCACAGATCCCTCGTGCTCTCTGAAACAAAAATTTTCCCACGGTAGCTAACTATGAAGGATGATGGTGAGATTCACCATTTAAATATCGGTTGGTATGGGTATTTTTTCTGTACACAGTATGACCAATAGTGTTATCAGGATTTCGGATGACTAAAACATCTAGAAAAGCTAGAGTATTGTTTGCCTCTAACTCCTTTGTGAATTGTATTTTAGGGTTTATGGAATTAAGGTTGTTTAAAAATGCAGTTACTTTGTCAGATGGTAAGATTGTGAAAGTATCGTCTACGTACCGCTTGTAGAATCTTGGATTTACAGGAGCAGTAAGAAGGGCTTTCTCCTCAAAGTCCTCCATGAATATGTCGGCGACTACGGGAGATACAGGTGAGCCCATTGCCACTCCGTCTACTTGCATGTAGAACTCTTTTTTCCACAATAAATAGCCAGATGTGAGGCAGTGTTTGAGTAATACTGCATTTTCTGTAGGCATGTTGTTTCTTCTAGCTTTCTAGTAACAATTGAGATGCAGTCTTCAATAGGTAGGCATGTAAATAGTGACTGAACATCAAAACTGACCATAGTTTCATTGTCAGCAAGATGTAGGTCTTTAATCTCACTTACAAATTGGTATGAATCCTTTGTGTGTGCTCTGGTTTGTCTTCTTAGTGGTGACAGTATTTTTGCCAAGTGTTGAGCCAACTTATAAGTTGGTGAATCGATCTGGCTTACTATAGGACGTAGTGGAGCGTTTGGTTTGTGTATTTTCGGTAACCCATACAACCTCGGTGGTTTGGCACATGATGGTATTGTCGAATTCACGTCAAGATCCAATTTTTCGGAGTATTTCTTTATTAAATCAGTAGTTGTTTTGAGTGTATTAGTTGTAGGGTCTATTTTGACCGTTTGTATGTACTTACGTCCGATAAAAGTTGTTGTATTTTGAAATTATACTCTGACGTGTCCATTATTACAGTAGCATTTCCTTTATCCGCGCGGAGAATCGTGAGCTCTGGTCTGTTGCGTAAATTGTACAGTGCTTTAAATTCGTCTTTGGGAAGATTTAGTTTCGGTGCTGAACTTCGACGTAACAAGGACGAAATGTCTTGACGTATAGCCTCTAAATCCTCTTTACCGATATTATTCTTAAACAGACAATCCTCAACACTACAGATAATTTCCTCGTACGGGATTTTTTGCGGCGTTATAGCAAAATTTAAGCCTTTCGACAATACTTTTATTGTAGGTTCGTCCAGTGTTTCTTTTGACAAATTATAGACCGTGCGTTGTTTATTGTTTGCGTCTGTGGTCAACGGTTGTTGCGTTTCGTTGAAGATGGATGGGTGCTGCCATCTGCTTGGGATCCCATAATTAATAAAATCAAATCCAAACCTAAGTATACCACTGCTAGACTTCAAGATACTGTAAGCTCATTTTGCGTAAATCGAACCAAAAATTAATATTAAAAAACTGAAGGTAGCCGGGCTAACTATGACAGCAGTACGTCAAACAACTCAGTCCCCCGTGACCACGGGTGCTGGAAAGCACCCGAAACGTCGGGAATATAAAAATAAGTTAATATACGCGATAAAATCCGTAAAATCAGTTTTATTTAAAAATGTGTAGTGTTCGCGTAAATATAATAAATCATTATGTAAACCAGTACGGACTGGTAATTGCAAATAAAATTCGCCGATTAGAAGATCTTATGACCAAGCGCGCAAGATATGTAACATCATTGAATTTTCTGAAACGGTGCCGCGATCACCAGCTCATTCCTACGTGCGTCAAAATATCTACTAAAAAAGACATTCGAGGAAGCGCTAAGATCTTAAATCAGGCAAGTAAAAAGTTGTTACGAACGGTAATTCAGCAAAAACGGTTCGATTTACAAATCATAAATAATACCATAGACAATTTGTCCAGTGAGTTAAAGACAGTTTTAACGACATTTGATTTTAATAATTGCATTGAAACTTTAAACAAACGCGAAATATCGAAATATAATTAATTCAAAGACAAACAAATAGAAAAATACCAAAAATTAACTATCAAATCAAATGCCAAACATCCATGTCAACGTAGAAACGAAACGCAACAACCGTTGACCACAGACGCAAACAATAAACAACGCACGGTCTATAATTTGTCAAAAGAAACACTGGACGAACCTACAATAAAAGTATTGTCGAAAGGCTTAAATTTTGCTATAATAATATCGGTAAAGAGGATTTAGAAGCTATACGTCAAGACATTTCGCCCTTGTAACGTCGAAGTTCAGCGCCGAAACTAAATCTTCCCAAAGCATTGTACAATTTACGCAACAGACCAGAGCTCACGATTCTTCGCGCGGATAAAGGAAATGCTACGGTAATAATGGACACGTCAGAGTATAATTTCAAAATACAACAACTTTTATCGGACGTAAGTACATACAAAAAGGTCAAAATAGACCCTACAACTAATACACTCAAAACAACTACTGATTTAATAAAGAAATACTCCGAAAAATTAGATCTTGACCTGAATTCGACAATACCATCATGTGCCAAACCACCGAGGTTGTACGGGTTACCGAAAATACACAAACCAAACGCTCCACTACGTCCTATAGTAAGCCAGATCGATTCACCAACTTACAAGTTGGCTCAACACTTGGCAAAAATACTGTCACCACTAAGAGGACAAACCAGAGCACACACAAAGGATTCATACCAATTTGTTAGTGAGATTAAAGACCTACATATATCTTGCTGACAATGAAACTATGGTCAGTTTTGATGTTCAGTCACTATTCATATGCCTACCTATTGAAGACTGCATCTCAATTGTTACTAGAAAGCTAGAAGAAACAACATGCCTACAGAAAATGCAGTATTACTCAAACACTGCCTCACATCTGGCTATTTATTGTGGAAAAAAGAGTTCTACATGCAAGTAGACGGAGTGGCAATGGGCTCACCTGTATCTCCCGTAGTCGCCGACATATTCATGGAGGACTTTGAGGAGAAAGCCCTTCTTACTGCTCCTGTAAATCCAAGATTCTACAAGCGGTACGTAGACGATACTTTCACAATCTTACCATCTGACAAAGTAACTGCATTTTTAAACAACCTTAATTCCATAAACCCTAAAATACAATTCACAATGGAGTTAGAGGCAAACAATACTCTAGCTTTTCTAGATGTTTTAGTCATCCGAAATCCTGATAACACTATTGGTCATACTGTGTACAGAAAAAATACCCATACCAACCGATATTTAAATGGTGAATCTCACCATCATCCTTTACAGTTAGCTACCGTGGGAAAATCTTTGTTTCAGAGAGCACGAGGGATCTGTGACAGAAAACATCTGGCCGCCGAGCTTCAGCACGTCGAGCAAGTACTGCAAGACAACAATCTTCGGGTCCCGCGCCTACGTCACAGTGACCGAGTGAAGCCAGCCACAGTCGAGCGTGTGCCTGCTGTACTACCCTATGTCAGAGGAGTCACAGACAAGGTTGGCTACATCTTGAAGCGAGCTTCCATTAAAACGTACTTCAAGCCGCTGAAGAAGATTGGTCAATTTTTACCATCCGTCAAGTGTCATATCCCTCTACAAGAGGCAGGAGTGTACAAGCTGGATTGTGAATGTGGTCTCTCGTACATAGGACAAACAAAAAGATCTATTAAAACCCGCGTTAAAGAACATATAGCTGACATGAAGCACCGACGTATCGGGAAGTCTGCAGTTTGTGAACATGTTCAGGATCGTCCCCGTCATTACATTAGATTTGATAGACCACAAATCCTCGCAAAAGAACACCGATTCCTCCCAAGGATTATTCGCGAGGCTATTGAAATTAAAAAACATCCTAATTTCAATAGAGAAGATGGATGGGTGCTGCCATCTGCTTGGGATCCCATAATTAATAAAATCAAATCCAAAACTAAGTATACCACTGCTAGACTTCAAGATACTGTAAGCTCATTTTGCGTAAATCGAACCAAAAATTAATATTAAAAAACTGAAGGTAGCCGGGCTAACTATGACAGCAGGACGTCAAACAACTCAGTCCCCCGTGACCACGGGTGCTAGAAAGCACCCGAAACGTCGGGAATATAAAAATAAGTTAATATACGCGATAAAATCCGTAAAATCAGTTTTATTTAAAAATGTGTAGTGTTCGCGTAAATATAAGAAATCACCATAAAGTGGTTTTTGGAGGAATGATCACTGAATGTTTAGAGACATACTGAACCTAGACGTTAAGTTGGATAGGTCTCGTCTAATGAAGTCAACGCTCCGTTACAAAACCGTTTTCAGTGCCGAGAAGACTGCAATGAAGTGGACGATATAAATGACAAGCTCGTGGAAACTGTCCATGCGGTCGGAGCTAAGTTCTGCAAGACCCGCCGCAGAAGACCACAAAAACTCTCTGATCACACTCTTAATCTCATGGCTATTAGACGGGAGATGAAGCTACATTCTTCAACAGATTTGACAGCATACAGGAAACTGAACAGACAGATCTCCAAATACATGGCACGGAACTTACGCAACTTCAATACAGCTTGTATTGAAGAAGCGATCGAGCGGAACCAAAGCTCCAAAGTCTTTGCCAGAGATCTGTCTGCCAGAAAGAGCCAACTATCAAAGCTGACGACCGAATGTTGCAGCATCGTTTTGAAGAAAAGCTCTTTAATTCCGTCCTTCATGGTGGCACTACTCCGGAGGCGTAAAGCAGAAGTGCGGTGGTCTTATTCTTCAAGAAAGGCGACAATGCTCTTGAAGAACTACAGACCGATTTCCCTTCTGCCACGTCTACGTGCTGTTTTCGAGAGTCATTACATATCGTCTCGTAAGCAGACTTGGCGACTTCCAGCCTCCTGAACAAGCCGGTTTCTGAAAAGGCTTTAGTACCATAGACCACATACACACCCTTTAGCAAATTGTACAGAAGACAGCGGATTATAATTTGCCACTTTGCTTTGCGTATGTGGACTATGAGAAAGCCTTTGATTCTGTCGAAATTTAATTTAATTGATTTGTAAAACATATTATATATTCGAAATTATAGCTTTTTGCACTCCTTCTCCATATAAACATTTACTATGCTAAATCTAACACTTCTCAAAAGGGGTACCAGGTTTTCCCTTCACGTATTGATATATAGTGAAGGGAAAACCTATATGCTTTAGAACTTTCAAAATTTCATATACACTCATACTTCTAGATTTCCATAAATAATTGGTTTGTGATACGCAAATATCTCTCATTTGCTTATTTCTTGTTTTCAAAAATTTTTTTTTTTAAGTAGGTAGATCAAAAACTATTATTTTAAATTTTATAGAAATAAATTTATTATATGTTTTCATTATATAAATAAACGATATATATTTAAATTTATTCCTAGGTTGTGTTTAATTTTTTTAATAATTTGAACTTATTAAAAATTAAAAAATATGTTAGAATTATGTTTTTTCATGAATGTAGGCATGGAAATCGAATCATGGAAGAAACACATTTAAAAACAACGACCCCAAATATAATAGACTTTTAACAATTGAGAGGGGCATAACTAGTGCGAGAGTACGGACACTCCTCTACTGCCGATACGGCCCCGCCAGAATAGGGGAGCATAGGGCGAGTAGCGCCTCGTCATACCAACACTCCTCATCTTTCGTGACTCCACCTCGGGTGAGGCGGTAGGGGTGAGGCACCCCATTCGCCTCAGTCCACTAACACACATCCGAAATATGCCTGCAAATTGAACTCGGATCGGCTACCTCGGGCCGGCTCTTTATCTCAGGCCAGTCATGTGGGTTCCTCTTAGGAATTATCGTAGGTGACTACGGCACGACATCCCACCCTCCCACCACGACAAGGCGGGAACGCATTCGTCAATGGTGAAAAATTGCTTAACTTCTCAAAACTGCCTGGTCAAAAACCAGCTAACCTCGAATCTAACGTGCTAATATGTTAAGAAAAAGAAAAATAATAACATCCACTATTTTGATATCACCTTAAAATACTTTAATTGACTTTCTTACACAAGAATCTACTCGTATTTATGCAAATTCTATCTAATTATATTAATATGAATCTATTGTTATAGGCTTGACCATTATTCTATTAGTTAACAAAAGTTTTTGGCAATGAAACGAAATTAGTTTTCTACTTAAGGTATAACAATAAGTGTCTTTGAAGGGATACGTTTGACTGATCTCAAAGAAAGTTTCATAATGAATCTAGTTAGTCATACTCATCATTATTATCCCAGCCTCTTCTAACAAGTTCTTACCCGACCAGAATCGCTAAGCAATATCCGTGAAACATTTAGAGTAGTTTGGTAATAATTTAAGGAACACGGATTTTTAATTTATTTACTAATTTATTCCTTATGGAACATTACAAAATTTATAGGAACAAAAGGCGGACTATAAATTTTTATATATTTTGCCATCTATAGATTTAAATGATATGGATCTTAATTTTGAAACTTATTTTTCCGATATATCGGTTTCACGCAATAGTTTACTCGTAATAAATTTTATATAATTTTATAACTTTACACAAATTAATACATTTAGAAATTCAAATAATGTTATTCTAGATCTATTTATTACTAACATAAATGACTATATGTTAAGTCCAGCGCCTATTCCTTTAGTAAGTCCTGATAAACACAATCCTCCATTTCATGTAATAGTACCGTTTGCCGAGAAGATCCGATGCATACCGACTAAACACACACGTTACCTTTTTTTAAAGTGCGGACTACGTGTTGATTAATAAAGTAATATTAGATACTGATTGGAAGCTTTGATGATAGATGACGTTTGCTGGCTGTGGACTTACTTTATGACGGAATATATGGTATTATACGCAAATGAATAGTTAGGAAAACTGTTAAAAACAGCAATTTTCGTAAGTGGTTCGTTTCATCATCTTCAAAAATAAAAATAATTCTTGGGTTAAATGAAAAAGTACGAAAACTTATCACATTATAGAACATTTGCATTGTACAGAAAACGGTTTAGTAGTGAATCTAAATTACGTTAAGTATAACGTTTTTAAATATTTTGCTTTACTAATATAATAAGTATATTATATTATTAAAACAAAATATTTAATATTTTTGGAAATATGTAACAAATTTCAAAAGCAGCCTAGAAACCCCTTAAAATTTTTTTATAAAGATAAATGTACTAGCAACACCAAGGAAGTATGTTATTTATTCTCTGATTTTTTCTTTTCAGTATTTGAATCCACTTGAGTCACAGAAGATTTTACTTATAATAACATTATACCAAAAATTAACAATTCTGATTTCATTATTACTGACATTTCTATTTTTGTAAAAGATGTAACAAAAGCCCTTTTAAATTTAGACGCGTACAAAGGAGCGGGCATTGACAACATCGCTCCTTATTTTATAAAAGCTACAGCAAATACTGTTGAAAAAGCAATTTATTAACTTTTTAATAAATGCTTAAAAGAAGGGATAAACCCATATATTTGGAAAACAGCTCGAAATGTTCCAATTTACAAGGCAGGCTCAAAAAAAGATGTTGATAATTACAGACCGGTATCGATCTTATCAACACTCGCTAAAACTTTTGAAAGGTAACTCAATATACATACTGCGATATATCCTCGTCTTCACAATATAATTCTTCCGTAGCAGCATGGTTTTATTAAGTAGCGTTCAACTGTTTTTAACTTATTAATTTATACGAACTACTTATTTGAAAATCTGGATAATAACATCCAGACTGATTACATGTACACAGTAGATCATAAACTACTTCTGAAATAGCTAGCCTTTAATGGCATCCGTGGTAATTTTTGGAAATGATTTAAGTTGTATGTGATAAATCGAGCACAAAAAGTAGTCATTAGAGGTTTTGAGTCAGATATTGTGCATATAAGTTCTGGTGTGCCAAAAGGATCAATTTTAAGGGCCTCTTCTTTTTATCCTGTACACAAAGATGTTAATAGTTGTTTTAATTTTTTTTTCTTTCCGTCCGCAGATGATATTAAAATTTATCGAAAAATTCAACATTATCATGTCATTGGATGTTTGTCGTTGTACAATATGTGTTTGTAAACTGCCTACGCGATACAGGAGAAAATCCTACTGTGGGGGTAACGTTTTTAAAAAAAATTGTCAATTACAATGTCATTGCTTACCCACTAGACAGGACAACTGCCTTGATCATGTGTTTCTAAAATTAGATAAACATACGAACTCAGCACTTGTAGGAGTACTTAATACATCAATTAATGACCATGCTATGGTTTTACTCAGCATTAATAAATCCTACAAGCTAATTAATAAGTTTCCTAAGACTGAAAGTACTATCGATTAAAAGTCAGCCCATTTAACACTTGTAAACACAGATATCTCTCATTTTAAGACTTGCTATGGCTCAAACATTTTGACTGACATCTTAATTGATACAATTAAAACAGCAATTGATACAAATACTAAAGTTAAACTGGTTAAAAATAGCAAAAGGATTTTAAAACCATGGATTACCATAGGTGCTTTGCAGTGTATTAGGCTTAGGAATAGCATGCAACTAAAAGCGAAACAGGAACCCGCAAATGAAGTTTTAAAAATAACTTTTAAACGTTTTAAAAACTTTTCCACAAATTTAATTAGGAAATTAAAAAGACATTATTATAAAAATGAAATAGAATTATCTTGTAAAAATCCCTAATTACTATGGTCCAAAATTAATGAAATAACCCAATTCAAAAGCACTAAAACTTCTAATGTTAGTCTCCTCGACCTGTAACCAGTACCTCTTGAGTCAGTAAATATAGTTATTAAATTTTTTGTCAACATTGGTAAATCCCTGGGAGAAGATATAACTAATAATCCTTTATTACAAGATGACAATTTCCCTGAGATTAAATCAAGTCTTACCTCATTTGTTTTATTGGACTCTGACCCACACGAAGTTTCTGATATACTCATGAGTCTTGATTCTAGAAGTGCTCCTGGTTGGGATGGTATACCAACATTGTTTTTGCAAAGGTGTAAAGATTTTGTGGTTCCACTACTTAGCCAACTAGCCAACCTGTGTTTTAAAACAGGGAAATTTCCAAGGGCTTTGAAACGTTCACTGGTCACACCGGTGTTCAATAATGGAGAGAGAGGCGATGTCAACAATTACCGTCCTATATCTGTCTTGCCATGTATCTCCAAAATCTTAGAAAAACTTTTGAATAAAAGACTCCTCAGTTACTTGCACCATAACAAAATTCTTTCAAATTCACAATATGGCTATAGACAAGGTTTATCTACACAAGACGCAATATCTGATTTAACAAAGATGATTATATAAAAGGTCGATCGTGGAGGAAAATGTCTCGCAGTCTTTCTCGACTTAAAAAAAGCTTTTGACACCGTCTCTGTCCCCAGACTTGTTCTTAAGCTAGAGAGCATTGAAATAAGGAGCACAGCTCTTGCTCTCTTTAAAGACTACCTGCTTGAGAGAAAACAAATTTTTAAAATTGGCACTAATATAAGTCAAGAAGAATGTATATCCTATGGTGTCCCACAAGGATCTGTCCTCGGCCCAACTCTTTTCTTAATATATATTAATCAATTGTGTAACTTAAGAAACTGTGTAGGACAGATCTTCTCATACGTTAACGATACTGCGGTTGTTTTCTTCGGTAGTTCTTGGAAAATAGTGCAAAATGTCTCTGAAAAGGGCTTAGCAGTTATTGCTAACTGGCTGAACATTAATCCACTAACCTTAAACGCTACAAAAACTAAATACATGTGCTTTTCTCTCGATCAGAGAACTCAACTGGATGATAAGTTTCGGCTAAAGGTTCATACCTGAGCGAGTCTCAATAACAATAGTTGTTTATGCCCAAGTATTGAAGAAGTTAGCTGCATTAAATACCTAGGTATAATGGTCGATCAAAGGCTCTCCTGGCATACTCGACTTGAAGCGATTATTGGCAGGATACGTAAGTTTATTTGGATCTTTAAAAATCTAAGGTATGTTATGTCTAGTATTTTATTAAGCAAAATTTACATTGTCCTTACACAGTCCATACTTACATACTGTATTCCTGTGTGGTGTGGTGCAACTAAAACCAAATTTCTTCACTTAGAGAGAAGTCAAAGGTCACTCTTGAAGGTTATGTACTTTAAACCATATAAATACACAACACATGAACTTTATAAAATGTGTGGACTCTTATCGGTTAGAAAATTATATATTTTGAAACTTCTTCTTCACCTTCACCAAAAACTACCTTTCGAACCCAATAAAGTCAACGTCAATAAAAGACGTATGGAAAAAGTTGCACCGTCTCACGCAGTACGTACTGCCGTTGCTCGTCGTCAATTGACATCACGGTCTGCTTACATATATAATACTTTAAATCGAAAACTAAATATATACCCTGAAAAGTTATATGAATGTAAAAGGATATTAACTAATTTCTTATCAGATTTAAGTTATAATGAAACAGAGAAACTCTTACATACAATTGTGATAGTTTTATACATCATAAATGAGGCTTACACACATACCCACATTTACACAACCTTTTCTCCACAATGGCTTACCCTGATTCCAAGATTGGAGTCTTAAGGGTTAGTAGAGGGATACACACACACACGTCCAATTACATACACATACTTACTATCGCTCTCTCACATTCTCTCTCTTTCACACACACACACACACACGCGCGCGCGCGCACATACTAGTAAAGTTTATTTAGCTTAGCTTAACTTTCTTTTTTGTAATAAACTTTTTCTTTATTAATTATGTAAGTACTTTTAAATCTTAAAAATTGTAAAATGAGTTGAAGAGCGAGGCATCCTCAATACGAGTATGGAAATGACTCTCTGGGGCGTCTCAAAAACATCTGTAATTAATTTTTGAGAAATAAAAGTATTTATTATTATTATTATTATTATCATGATCACTTTAACTTTCAAACAGATTTACATAATTTTTCATCTTATTTTAAACGCAGTAAGCTAGATTTGAGTTTTAGTAAATGTAAAGCCATAACGTTTACCTGAAACCGTCAGCTAAGTAATTTTAATTATTCTTAATGTGGAGTCCCATTAGAAAAAGTTCATAAAATTATAGATTTAGGAATAATATAAGATAATAAACTTATCATTTATACACATTGTGACGCCTCATAATTATTTTTAATAAATAATAATTAAAATAATTATACAGACATTTAAAAATGTCATAGAAATTATAATTTAAACAATTAAATACAAATAATAAGCATAAAGTTCAAAAATATCCATTTGGAATATTGAATATTATAATATTAGTAAACGCATAAAATGTCTCTAAACATCTCTAAATTTATTAAAAACCTGCTTAAAATGTTCAAAATGTATCAAATCATATAAATACAAGTCGATTATATTGCAATAACAAAGATAAATAACATTTGTAATATAATAGAAAAAATGGATCAATTTTTTTTTTTAAGTTGATGAAGGTGTTCATGTAATAATTGGAAAATTTCTAAGTTGATGAACGTGTTCTTGTAATGTTCCCTTATATTGGGGCGTTGCCGGAGACACATACCCAAGGTTGTACATATATATGGGGTGGTCGGCTGACCGACTGCTAGTACTAAGGTTGCACAATGACTAGTCCTATATTAGGGACTTAACATAGTAAGGTCTGACGAACCAAAGCATTAATATAGAAGGTCTCTATGATGCATAAGCATTATGATAGCAGAGTTATGACTTGAAGTCCCATATGAATAAGACATACAGTAGTATGGTATATGAAATAAAGCAAATATGTGGAAGGTCTCAAATATATAAAAGCATTATATTGAAAAAAATGGGACTTGAAAAGGATTATTATAGTAGTGTGTAGGTTGCTTCGCAGCCTCTGAGACCGAGGTAAACTTGGACTCACTAACCGATGTGTCCTAGACATATCAACTTAGTGCCGGTGGTAAGCGGGTTTGTTGTAGCAATACAACTTGCCCGTGGACATAGCACACCCCTACCGTTTGTGGGCGTCTTGGTTTGACTCAAAACCTAAGTAGCTTTGCCCAAGTCGGGTCCCTTCATTGCGGGGCTGCAGACTGTCTGCCCTCCATGATGATTTATATAACAACATATTAATATATCTCTATAAAGTTCCGACCTTTGAAAGATTGAAGGCAACTTGTTGGTGGCTGAAACAAACATGATCGAAAAATGCATATACTCAACGCCAGTGACACAAACCCTTTCTGATGGCGAATTATTACTAATATCTTATAACTGCCTATTGGCTATATCTGCCATTGTATTGGTTGGTGGAGCATATGTGTCGACCTCATGCGGGTGGTAGGTAGCTGGAGGGAGAATCTGAGGAGACTCTCAAGGCTGCGGCCGAAAGCCGTGCAACGTGGGACCCCATTCCCTTGAGGTGAGCGGTAGACTCATGACACGCTCTGCGGCCAACTGGCCGTGCTGACCATGCAGTTGGTGGTGATGCCTTACACTTACATCAAGTCTGCAGAAACGGCGGTCTGGCAGGTGGTGGCGCTCACGGAGGGCTTTTTATGGTCAGTGTGCCTATTGTTGCCTAACCCGTGTGACGTACATTCACTGTGGCTGGATTTGATCGTATTCTGTATGGCGTTTACACGCATTGACATGCGTGACTTCGGTCGATGTTTGTGCTTACGCACTATCAAGGGGCCAAGTCCTCTTTTATTGGTTCGCCAGTTATTTTGCTGTGGACTACGGTCCAGATCCCAAATTAGCGTACCCTTCGGGGGGAGCACATTAAAATGGTTGGCGCTCACCGTGCGCGGCGTGTGCGGAGCCGTGTACCTCCTCCACATTTTTTTTAAAATGTGGGAGAGTGAAGCCCTTGTAGCTGGTATTTGATATAAATAATGTGAGCCTTTTCCAAGCGGGAAGGGATTAATTAATGAGGAATTGACTGCTGTGAACCAGATACAAGTGGAATAGGGACAATTTTTTGTTCTTAACCTTTTTGAGCTCTGTCTTCGTGAACGGGGTTCTTTAGCTTATAAGACTCTACCAACAGCTTTCGATTGCTCTCGTGAATATTCATTCTTCCAAGATACACCTAAAAGAACTAAGTTACTATACAAACACAACGTAAAAAAGGGTCCTAACTAAGACGATCACGCCATAAATTTATTAAACGGCCTATATTTAAACCTTTAGAAAGATCAAGATATACTGGTCGCATAAATTAGATATATTTATATATCTTACAGATATAGATTCTAAAGAAATACAAGTATAAGTGGATATATAGTAGAAAAGAAAAAAGAGGGGGTGGGGGTTCGTTACAACATGTAGAAACCGTCATTAATAAGGCTCTTAAAATGTATGGTTTCGTGATTTATTTGAATAATAAAAAACCTCAGACTTATTTGCACTTCTATAAATCTTTAATAAGATCACAACTCGAATATGCAGTAGCTGTTTAATGTCCGTATTATAATTAATATATAGATTAAATCGAATCCATTCAAGAAAAGTTTTAAGTAGTGTAAATTACAAGTGCAGACGAGTTAAATTACCCTACTATCAACTGCTGGTCGAATATAACTTACTAAAATTAAAATCCAGACGTCAACAGATTCAAGTTATTTTACTCTATGATATCTGTCATAACAGATATGATAGTATAGAACTAGTAAATATGATACAATACAGAGTACCATATAGGCCATTATGTCGCAGAGTTCATGCCAAACATATATCTTATACTAATGAATGTCGAACCAACGTAGGTTCTACGTAGATCTCCTATATACAACACGTAACATAATTGACGCATATCCTGATAGTAGTTTGTTCAGAATCGTTTACTTAATCGATTTCTATCATTTTAATATAGGTAATTTTTTATCCCAAAAATAATTAAAACTACGTAAATTACAGTCACACTAAACCCGTACAGTCAAAACAAACTGAAATGGACCGTTACTCAAGACAATTAAATTTTAAGAGTGCAGTTTTATTTGTATTAATACAAATTCCGTCATTCAATACAAAATAAAGAAAATTTCACCTTATTTCAAGTACGTCAAAGTCTACAGATACAGAGTTTGGAGTGCCTTGGATGGGTCGCGGCGGCTCTGTCCATTGACCTCCCAGATCAGCTGATTTGACGTCTCTTGATTTTTTTTGTGGGGACGTATTAAATCATTAGTTTATTTAAGTGAGACAACAAGTGTCGCGGACCTAAATATAGGATAGTGAACGCTTTTAGAATAGTGAAAAATTACACTGAATTGCTTTTTTAAATAAAATATCAATTAAGAAAAGGGTTATTAAAATGAACAAGGTGGAGGAAATTTTGAAAGAGTATTAAAATACGACGTTGCCGGAGAGCTTAGACTATCAGTAAGTTAAATATTTGATTCTTAAAATTATTGTAATCTTGACTTACATCTTTTATACACGCCCTCTATGAATTATGCTGTCGTATCGCCTCTTATTTTTAACAGTTCATTATTTTTTACAGTTACAATTAAAATGTTATACAAATTTATAACATTTGGTAACGAATATTGCCTATTGAAATTTTGTATCATAGTCAATAAACAAAATTATTCAGAGTCAAAAGTCCAAAGCCTAAAAAGTGTCATGGAAAGATGCAATCAAATGATAACTAGACTTAAATAAAGAACTCGATGGTCGATGTTCTGACATCTGTTAATGTTCATAGTGTAACGAACCCCCCCCCCCCTCTTTTTTCTTTTTTTTTCTATATATCAACTTATACTTGTATTTCTTTAGAATCTATATCTGTAAGATATATAAATATATCTAATTTACGTGACCAGTATATCTTGATCTTTCTGAAGGTTTAAATATAGGCCGTTTAATAAATTTATGGCGTGATCGTCTTAGCTAGGACCCTTTTTTACGTTGTGTTTGTATAGTAACTTAGTTCTTTTAGGTGTATCTTGGAAGAATGAATATTCACGAGAGCAATCGAAAGCTGTTGGTAGAGTCTTATAAGCTAAATAACCCCGTTCACGAAGACAGAGCTCAAAAAGGTTAAGAACAATAAATTGTCCCTATTCCACTTGTATCTGGTTCACAGCAGTCAATTCCTTATTAATTAATCCCTTCCCGCTTGGAAAAGGCTCACAATATTTATATCAAATACCAGCTACAAGGGCTTCGCTCTCCCACATTTTAAAAAAAATGTGGAGGAGGTACACGGCTCCGCATACGCCGCGCACGGTGACCGCCAACCATTTTCATGCGCTCCCCCGGAGGGTACGCTAAGTTGGGAACTGGACCGTAGTCCACAGCAAAATAACTGGCGAACCAGTAAAAGAGGACTTGGCCCCTTGACAGTGCGTAAGCACAAACATCGACCGAAGTCGCGCATGTCAATGCGTGTAAACGCCATACAGAATACGGTCAAATCCAGCCACAGTGAATGTACGTCACACGGGTTAGGCAACAATAGGCACACTGACCATAAAAAGCCTTCCGTGATTGCCAACACCTGCCAGACCGCCGTTCCTGCAGACGTGATGTAAGTGTAAGGCATCACCACGAATTGCATGGTCAGCTCGGCCAATTGGCCGCAGAGCGTGTCATGAGTCTACCGCTCACCTCAAGGGAATGGGGTCCCACGTTGCGCGGCTTTCGGCCGCAGCCTTGAGAGCCTCCTCAGTTTCTCTCTCCAGCTACCACCCGCAGCTACCAAACAATACAATAGCAGATATAGCCAATAGGCAGTTATAAGATATTAGTAATAATTCGCCATCAGAAAGGGTTTTTGTCACTGACGTTGAGTATATGCATTTTTTGATCATGTTTGTCTCACCCACCAACAAGTTGCCTTCAATCTTTCAAAGGTGGGAACTTTATAGAGATATATTATTAAGTTGTTATATAAAACATCATGGAGGGCAGACAGTCTGCAGCCCCGCAATGAAGGGACCCGACTTGGGCAAAGCTACTTAGGTTGTGAGTCAAACCAAGACGCAGAGAGCGCCATTGAGAATAGCGACCCGCCAAACACCCATCGCAGAGTCGCAATGCTGCAGAATGCAACAAGCATCAATACGACTATCGTTGGGCTTACACCATCCCAAGGTCCCCCATACAGTCCCAGCAGACATCACCACCCGCATACCTCCATCGACCAGAACCACAAGATGCATCGAATCAGGTGCAGCGCACCCGCAGATCCATCACAAGACACATTACTGCAAGTAGCAATAAGCATCAATGCAACTATCATACGGTGGACGCCCCCTCACAACACACCCACATGATCCCTATCGACTTTGGTAACAAAATTGATAATTTTGTTAACTAAAAATATCACCAACGTATCATAGTAGCACGGTACTAAGACGTCAGTAGCCAAAACTCCACGTATCATAGCGCTATTGCACTAAGACATGAAGTTGAGTATGCTTGCTGCACTTAAAAGTACTACCAAACACACTTACCCTATTTCAAAAGATAGCCGACGTATCATAACGCTATGCGCTAAGACGTCGCCCACAAACGGTTGGGATGTGCGATGTCCACGGGCAAGTCGTATTGCTACAACAAACCCGCTTACCACCGGCACTAAGATGATATGTCTAGGACACATCGGTTAGTGAGTCCAAGTTTACTTCGGTCTCAGAGGCTGCGAAGCAACCTACACGCCACTATTATAATCCATTTATAGTCCCATTTCTTTCAATATAATGCTTTTACATATTTGAGACCTTCCACATATTTGCTTTATTTCATAGACCATACTATTGTATGTCTTATTCATATGGGACTTCATTTCTACTATCTTCTATATTAATGCTTTGGTTCGTTAGACCTTACTATGATAAGTCCCTAATATAGGACTAGTCATTGTGCAACCACAACAACAAAAAAGAAATTGGTGTCCTCTCCGGCTGATACTTCGTATCTCTCCTACCCGGGGTACAAATTGGAGCACTCCTTTGTGCCTCGGGCTGGAGTTTGCGTGTATATCAGAGAGGACGTCTGTTCTCGACGCCTCGGCAGTCTTGAAGGTTCGGACCTGTCCATCCTTTGGCTACGCGTAGACAGCGACGACCATTCGCGCGTCTACGTGTGCCTCTATAGGTCCCATAGCGGTAATGCCGAAACAGACCGACTCATCGACTACGTCCAAATGGCTACAGATTCCTTGCTACAACAGGTCCCATCCGCAGAGATCGTGATCCTTGGCGATTTTAACGCCCACCACGCCGAATGGCTCGGTTCACGTTTAACCGATCATGCGGGGAGATCTGTTTATGACTTTGCCTTGGCATATGGTCTGACACAACTGGTTACATCGCCTACGCGGATTCCAGATGTTGAGGATAATACACCTTCCCTGTTGGACCTTCTGCTGACCTCTCATCCGGACGGATATCAGGTTTCCGTCGATGCCCCTCTTGGCTCTTCGGACCATTGTCTGATCCGGAGTGTGGTGCCACTCACGCTCCCCTCGCGGTTGCGTTCTGCAGGTTGCCGCCGTGTTTGGCATTACAGGTCGGCGGATTGGGACGGAATGCGGTCTTTCTTTGCTTCCTACCCATGGGGGCGGGTTTTCTTTTCGCCGGATGACCCCAGCGCTGTTGCTGACTCTGTCACTGATGTAGTGCTACAGGGAATGGAACTATTTATTCCATCATCTGTGGTACCCATCGGAGGCAGATCTCAGCTTCGGTTTGGTCGCTCCTGTAAGACTGCATTACGCAGTAAGCAGGAGTGTTATCAAGCCTGGGCTGCGGCTTCGGCGACTCGGAATGTAAACACCAGCACAATAAAAGAAGTATAACTTCGCCTCCAGGTCCTTAAAAAGAGTTATTGCCAAGGCAAAGTCAGAGCACATAGGCAGAATTGGCGAGAAACTAGTTCGCCTTCCTTCGGGAACCCGTGCATTCTGGTCTCTCGCCAAGGCTGTCCAAGGGAATTTCTGTAAGCCATCACTACCATCTCTGCACAGGGAGGACGACTCACTGGCCCACGACACAAAAGAGAAGGCCGACCTTTTAGGCTCCCTTTTTGCGTCCAACTCGACTGTTGATGACGGGGGGAACACACCGCCGACCATCCCGCGGTGTGAGTGCTCCATGCCTGATGTGCGATTCTCACAGCGCTCGGTTCGCAGAGCACTCCTCTCCCTTGACATCCACAAGTCGAGTGGGCCTGACGGAATCCCCCCAATTGTGCTGAGGACGTGTGCTCCGGAGTTGGCACCGGTTCTAACGCGTCTTTTCCGGTACTCCTACTCCCTAGGCGTAGTCCCGAAATCATGGAAGACAGCTTTTGTCCACCCGATCCCTAAAAAAGGCGACCGCTCAGATCCGTCCAACTACAGGCCTATCGCCATCACCCCCTTGTTCTCCAAAATAATGGAATCCGTTGTAAACTGCCACCTCATGCGGTACCTTGAGGATCACCAGCTGATTAGTGACCGCCAGTACGGTTTTCGTCGGGGTCGATCAGCTGGTGATCTTCTGGTCTACTTAACTCATAGATGGGCGTTGGCAGTAGAGTCCAAGGGGGAGGCATTGGCCGTTAGTTTGGACATTGCGAAGGCCTTCGATCGGGTTTGGCACAAAGCGCTTCTTTCGAAGCTCCCTTCCTATGGGCTTCCCGAGAAATTATGCAATTGGATCACCAGCTTTCTTGCAGATCGGAGCATCAAGGTCGTTGTAGACGGTGCATGCTCCGACTACAAGCCTATTAACGCTGGTGTTCCACAAGGCTGCGTGCTATCACCAACGCTGTTTCTTCTGCATATCAATGATATGTTGCAAGCTGGTAGCATTCATTGCTATGCAGATGACAGCACTGGTGATGCTCTATACACCGGCCGTGCCAATATTTCTCGGGAAAACGTCACCGAGTACCGGAACAAACTTGTGTCTGAAGTCGAGTCTTTGCTGGACAAAGTCTCGGATTGGGGGCGACTAAATCTAGTCCAGTTTAATCCTCAGAAGACACAAGTTTGCGCGTTTACCGCTAAAAAGAACCCCTTTGTCGTATCTCCTCAGTTTCAAGGTACTCCCCTTGTTGCCTCAGCCAGTATCGGAATCCTCGGCGTCGACATATCGAGTAGCGTGCAGTTTCGTGGTCACTTGGAAGAGAAGGCCAAATTGGCCTCTAAAAAGCTTGGCGTGCTCAGCAGAGCGGGACAGTATTTCATGCCGGCTCAACGCCTGCAACTTTACAAGGCGCAGGTTCGGCCTCACATGGAATACTGTTCCCATCTCTGGGCTGGGGCTCCCCAGTGCCAGCTTCTTCCACTTGACCGCATCCAGCGCAGAGCGGCTCGAATCGTCGACGACCGAGTCCTTTCCGATCGGCTCGACTCATTGGCACTGCGAAGAGATGTTGCATCTCTTAGCATTTTCTTTCGCATTTACCATGGGGAGTGCTCTGAGGAATTGTTCGGATTAATCCCAGCCGCCAAATTTCACGAACACACATCGCGGCAGAACTCCCGATACCATCCACACCATCTGGATGATTGGCGGTCCACCACTGTGCGATTTAGAAGATGTTTTCTTCCTCGCACAACTTCCTTGTGGAATAGTTTACCACCAGCGATTTTTCCGGACCGATACGACTTAGGGACCTTCAAGAAAAGAGCCTACTCCTTTTTAAAAGGCCGGCAACGCATCTGCAATTCCCCTGGTGTTGCGCGGCTGTTTACAACCTTGGGTATGTGTCTCCGGCAACGCCCCAATATAAGGGAACATTACAAGAACACGTTCATCAACTTAGAAATTTTCCAATTATTACAAGAACACCTTCATCAACTTAAAAAAATTTGATCCATTTTTTCTATTATATTACAAATGTTATTTATCTTTGTTATTACAATATAATCGACTTGTATTTATATAGATGTTTTTTGAACTTTATGCTTATTATTTGCATTTAATTGTTTAAATTATAATTTCTATGACATTTTTAAATGTCTGTATAGTGAATTTAATTATTATTTATTAATAATAATTATGAGGCGTCACAATAGGTAGGTATTTCTTTAACGTAACCAGTCGTTTATTAACGGCTTTTTTCGGCTACTTACTACGGCTACTTACCTACAGTTGTGTCAAGCGGCGGCGGCGTTAACTCGTCTCGAACGCGAGTGAATAACTACTTTGTTATTGGAATATTAATTATTTTTCTTTATCATTGTATAATTTGAAGACACAAATATTGTATTAGATGAAAAAAATTGTACGCTAATCTTAATCTCAACTTTTGTATAATTAATAGAATCAGGCGTTACTTTGCGGAAATCCATTATATAAAAGCTTTTAGAAAAGCTTACTTCGCAAATATCCGCGTTATAAAATAAAATGATGTGTCTTACCTAGTATGAAGAGCACCTCCCGCCCTCCCTCAATTGCGTGCACTATCCCCGTCACCACTAATTCCAACACCACTACTCCCAACACACTAGGCAAGACACACCACTGACGACAATACGACACGTGTTTCGACTCTACACGAGGCATCCTCAGGTGATATAGACTCTACGGTGACTAACCGCTAAGTCTTAGACTTAGCGGTTATATATACTCTCAACTTTTTGATAAAGCTCTCAACTTTTGTTAACAGTAGTTAGTTGTGAATGTTGTTGGTTGCACTATTATATTATATTTTTTGCAGTAAATGTATTTTAGGTAAAGTAATATTGTGTAAACAGTTTCTTGATCCTAATAAAAAAAAATATGTTCCTTCACGCGGGTTTTTATAGATCTTTTTGTTTGTCCTAGGTAAGAGAGATTACATGCACAATCCAGCTTGTATACTGCATCTTGTAGAGGTATATGACACTTGACGGGTGGTAAAAATTGACTAATGTTCTTCGGCGGCTTGAAGTATGTTTTAATGGAAGCTCGCGTCAAGATGTAGCCAACCTTGTCTGTGACTCCTCTGACATAGGGTAGTACACCAAGCCAACTTTACTCGGTTAATGTGACGTAGGAGCGGGACACGAAACTTGTTGTCTTGCAATACTTGCTCGACGTGCTGAAACTCGGCGGCCAGATGTTTTCTGTCACAGATCCCTCGTGCTCTCTAAAACAAAGATTTTCCCAAGGTAGCTAACTGTGATGGATGATGGTGCGATTCACCATTTAAATATCGGTCGGTATGGGACTTTTTTGTATACACAGTGTGACCAATAGTGCTGTGCTCTGTATGTCCTCTCAGTGGTGACAAAATGTTAGCTAAGTTTTTTTATTTTTTTTATTTGATGGGATAAGGGTGACAAACGAGCACACAGTCCACCTGATGGTAAGTGGTTGCTGTGGCCCATAGGCATCTACATTTATCCTCGATTACGAATCAAAATGCAGATGCGTTGTCACCCGGAGGACTAAGATGGAATGCCTCGTTTCCAGTTAAAAGGGTCTCCGGTTCTCTACACTCACCACACGAAACACAGCAGCATTAAGCTGCTATTTTACGCCGGTATTCATTTAAGTGTTGAGTCAACTTATAAGTTGGTGAATCGATCTGGATTACTATGGGATGTAGTAAAGCGTTTTGTTTGTGTATTTTCCATAACCCATACAACCTCGGTGGTTTGGAACGTGATGGTATTATCGAATTCACATCGAGATTTAATTTTTCGGAGTGTTTCTTTATAAAGTCGGTAGTTGTTATAAGTGTATTAGTTGTAAGGTCTATTTTGACCTTTTTGTATATACTTACGTCCGATAAAAATGTTGTATTTTGAAATTATACACTGAAGTTTCCAATAATACCGTAGCATTTTCTTTATCCGCGTGGAGAATTGTGAGCTCTGGTTTGTTGCGTAAGTTGTACAATGCTTTAACTTCGTCTTTGTGGAGCTGCCATCTGCTTAGGATCCTATAATTAATAAAATTAAATCCAATCTTAAGCATACCACTGCAAGACTTCAAAATACTGTAAGTTCTTTCTGCGTATATTGGACCAAAAATTATTATTTAAAAACTGAAAGTAGCCGGGCTAACTATGACATCGGGACGTCAGTCACCTTAGTCCCTCCCGTGACCATGGGTGCTGTAAAGCACACGAAATGTCGGGAATTAAAAAGTTAAATTAAACGCGAAAAAATTCGTAAAAATTAGTTTCATTAAATGTCTTCGTGTAAATATTAGAAATCATTAAATATTAAATTCATATTATTTAAGCGAAAGAGCCACGCTGCGAACATATTAAATTTTACAGGCGTAAAAAAAAGATGCCCATTTTCCACCTGACTATGTATAGAAATGAAATAAATCTTAAAATTCAGCTAATTGAATTGTAAATTAAATACGCTTATCAAAATGTATAAAGAAACGCAGGAGAAAAATATTTTTTAATATTTATTAATGCTTATTCTACGTCAAGGGCAATCTTATTACCACCATATTTTGAACGCATCTCAAATACTCTTTTTCTAGGACGTTCCATTTCACATACTGCTACTTGACTTAATTTAACTCTGTTTCTGAGTTTCAAACATTATTTTTATTTAATCAGTAAGTACATATTTCTTTATTACTCTTTGTGTAGTACAGATTAATTAAAAATAATTTAAAATTTAAATAAATTAATCATGCATATAGTATGAGAGCGCACGAGTGAAACGGATTTTTTTGACATTTGACAGTTCTACGATTGACATCGGCGCAGTCCTTCGTTGTTGCCAAAGAGAATATTATCACTTTTTGCGTTTGCGTCTCGTTGTGTATTGTGCCATTTTGTGTGTTATTCATGGATCATATAGAATAGAAATATGCAGGCATACACAAGATTTTTCTCAGTATAATATCAGAGGATAGAACATTAATAAGAGATAGAGAAATTAAATATTTGGTAACGGCAAATCAAAACCTAAAGAGCAACATTAATATTTTTGGGCTACGTAGCGTTTAAATCGTAAAAATGACTACATGACATTATTATATAAACTATTTTCTTTTTTTTTCTATCTTTATTTTCAAAAAAGGGGTTTTCTCACACAGTGACTATGTCAGCGCCGTAAATTATACACAAATAATAACAGGAAATTAACGAATGAACACATAATAACATCGACAGTAATACAACTACAAACAATCAAGCTAAATTTAACGACAACAATATATATTATGTTGCAATTCAGCCCGGACATATGATTACCCTCATAGGTAGAGAATATTACATCTTTCTAATCTCATACTATACTACATATAAATAAAGTTTGATTATCATTTTGGCAATTTCACAAAGTGGGGAGGATAGAATAGAATTGCAAATGCCTACATTGTGGTTATGCAAAAGTGATATATGTTGCCTATGTACCTCGTTCCGAACACACTCCGTCAAAACATGGTACACATCTTCTACAATATCACACTGTGAGCAGTTAGGGGAATCTGATATTCCCATCAGAAATCCGAACTTATTTGACATTCTTCCTGCTTATTTCATCTTTTTTAAACCATGGGTAACAAGTAAGTTGACACTGAATTCTCTTGTACCATATTCCCTTACTAAGTGAGCGTTCATCAAAATACTCTTGCCATAGCTGCCTACAATCTACTTTAACCTCACGTAATAATTCGCTGTATACTGGTAATATATTGTATGTAATACCGTCGCTTAAAACTTGGTTCGCAGTTCTATCAGCCTCCTCGTTACACGTGATGCCTGTGTGAGCAGGTATCCATTGTATGATTACCACCTTATTTAATGAATTGAGCTTAAGAATGGAATCTAGGATACTGTAGGCTATCGGAAATCCTCAAATACTCGAGGGTAGCCCAACCAAATGTAAAATGGCACTTTTAGCATCGGTCAATTACAAATCGATTGTAATACAAAATTGAAACATAAGATAAAGCCTCGGAAATCGCGATTAGCTCACATTTCATTATAGAAACGTCAGCCCTAATTTTGAATCTTACACAGATCTGCTGGTCAACATAGGCTGTACCACATCCTGTTTTATCCTTTGATTCATCTGTGTAAATCTTATAGTGTGTGTTGTATTTACTATTTAGGAAGTTGCAACATAAATTACGTAAACTATTTATATCGACATGCTTCTTTGGGCGTTCTATTCCATCAATGGTTGTCTTAATGTGATAAGATATTTCATATCTACTAATCCAATGGTAGCGGAATTACATCATATACTACCCCAGGAGGATACCAGTACCCCTGGAGAATCCCTCGCGGAGCATCAACGACCATGCTATTCCACTCCTGAGCGTGGGTGCTCAGGCTGCCCCGCGTATTCTGGGGGAAGGGCAAAATTCCGCTCAACACAATAACTGCTCGGGGAAAACTGAGCAACAAGACCAAGGTGACCCCTGCCACGCTATCCGTGAATTTCTGCAACATCAGGGGACTTCACTCTAACCTAAACGCCGTCCACTACCATCTCAAGACGGCAAAGCCGGCCTTGCTCTTTCTGACCGAGACACAGGTGTCCCCTCCGGCTGATACTTCGTATCTCTCCTCCTCGGGGTACTAATTGGAGCACTCCTTTGTGCTTCGGGCTGGAGTTTTCGTGTATGTCAGAGAGGACATCTGTTCTCGACGCCTCGGTATTCTTGAAGGTTCGGACCTGTCCATCCTTTGGCTACGCGTAGACAGCGACGACCATCCGCGCGTCTACGGGTGCCTCTGTGGGTCCCATAGCGGTAATGCCGAAACAGACCGACTCATCGACCACGTCCAAATGGCTACAGATTCTTTGCTACAACAGGTCCCATCCGCAGAGATCGTGATCCTTGGCGATTTTAACGCCCACCATGCCGAATGGCTCGGTTCACGTTTAACCGATCATGCGGGGAGATCTGTTTATGACTTTGCCTTGGCATATGGTCTGACACAACCGGTTACTTCGCCTACGCGGATTCCAGATGTGGAGGATCATACACCTTCCCTGTTGGACCTTCTGCTGACCTCTCATCCGGACGGATATCAGGTTTCCGTCGATGCCCCTCTCGGCTCTTCGGACCATTGTCTGATCCGGAGTGTGGTGCCACTCAGCTCCCCTCGCGGTTGCGTTCTGCAGGTTGCCACCGTGTTTGGCATTATAGGTCGGCGGATTGGTACAGAATGCGGTCTTTCTTTGCATCCTACCCATTGGGGCGGGTTTGCTTCTCGCCGGATGATCCCAGCGCTGTTGCTGACTCTGTCACTGATGTGGTGCTACAGGGAATGGAACTATTTATTTCATCATCTGTGGTACCCATCGGAGGCAGATCTCAGCCTTGGTTTGGTCGCTCCTGTAAGGCTGCTTTACGCAGTAAGCAGGAGTGTTATCAAGCCTGGGCTGCGGCTTCGGCGACTCGGGATCAAAACACCAGCATACTTAAAAAGAAGTACAAATTCGCCTCCAGGTCCTTTAAAAGAGTTATTGCCAAGGCAAAGTCAGAGCACATAGGCAGAATTAGCGAGAAACTAGTTCGCCTTCCTTCGGGAACCCGTGCATTATGGTCTCTCGCCAAGGCTGTCCAAGGGAATTTCTGTTAGCCATCACTACCATCTCTGCACAGGGAGGACGACTCACTGGCACACGACGCAAAAGAGAAAGCCGACCTTTTAGGCTCCCTTTTTGCGTCCAACTCGACTGTTGATGACGGGGGGAACACAACGCCGACCATCCCGCGGTGTGAGTGATCCATGCCGGATGTACGGTTCTCACAGCGCTCGGTTCACAGAGCACTCCTCTCCCTTGACATCCACAAGTCGAGTGGGCCTGACGAAATCCCCCCAATTGTGCTGAGGACGTGTGCTCCGGAGTTGGCACCGGTTCTAACGCGTCTTTTCTGGTACACCTACTCCCTAGGCGTAGTCCCGAAATCATGGAAAACAGCTTTTTTCCACCCGAACCCTAAAAAAGGCGACCGCTCAGACCCGTCCAACTACAGGCCTATCGCCATCACCCCCTTGTTCTCCAAAATAATGGAATACGTTATAAACTGCCACCTCATGCGGTACCTTGAGGATCACCAGCTGATTTGTGACCGCCAGTACGGTTTTCGTCGGGGTCGATCAGCTGGTGATCTTCTGGTCTACTTAACTCCTAGATGGGCGGAGGCAGTAGAGTCCAAGGGGGAGGCATTGGCCGTTAGCTTGGACATTGCGAAGGCCTTCGATTGGGCTATGGGCTTCCCGAGAAATTATGCAATTGGATCACCAGCTTTCTTTCCTATGGGCTTCCCGAGAAGTTATGCAATTGGATCACCAGCTTTCTTGCAGATCGGAGCATCAATGTCGTTGTAGACGGTGCATGCTCCGACTACAAGCCTATTAACGCTGGTGTTCCACAAGGCTGTGTGCTATCACCAACGCTGTTTCTTCTGCATATCAATGATATGTTGCAAGCTGGTAGCATTCATTGCTATGCGGATGACAGCATAAGTTTTCTCCCTCGCACAACTTCCTTGTGGAATCGATTACCACCAGCGATTTTCCCGGACCGATACGACTTAGGGACCTTCAAGAAAAGAGCCTACTCCTTTTTAAAAGGCCGGCAACGCATCTACAATTCCCATGGTGTGGCAGTTGTTCATGGGCGGCGATAGTCACTTACCATCAGGTGAGCCGCATGCTCGTTTGCCCCCTCTCGTATAAAAAAAAGTTTGGAATTAGAGTGGATAGGAAAATTACAATATTTATTATGAGTTTGAACCAATAACGGAACTTTCTTTCTCCTCCAGTATACGTCCTGGCACTGACTATTTAATTCTTCTAGAACACGTATAGTTATATTATTTTTAATTGACCTAGACTTAAGGTAAAATTTTGCAGCAAGGTATCGTCTACGAATGGACAGTGGTTGTAGACATTTTCTATAGTTCACTTTTCATGACGTGGATAGGGATGCTTCTTATAAATCCGCCTATCACTCTCATCGCTCGATTCTGTACTTTATCTAGTTTGTATAAATGACTTTTTACACTGCTATCATATAAAAACACCTGAATTCTAATCTGCTTCTAATTAATGTCATTTAAAGACGTCTTAAATGTTTTGGATGAACACCCCATTTGGAACCTGCTAACACTTTAAAGATATTTAGAAATTTAAGTATTTTTTCTTTCGTTTCATTTATGTGTCTACCCCATTTTAAGTTCTGTCCAACCACATGCCTAAATACTTAACATTATCGACTTTTTCTATATGTTCATTACTGATATTTAAAGTAATATTATTACTGTTTGAGTTTCTCGAATGACCTCTTGTGAATATGCAAACTTTGGTTTTTCTATGAGAAATGTTTAAACCGATATCTGTTATCATCATGTTTAAAGCCGCTAAAGCATCTTAAGTAACAGAAAATGCATCCATTATATTTTTATGGCTAGTGTAAAGTACAAAATCATCAGACTAATGATTGATGATGATTCAGATTTTTACGGATATTGATAGTTGATGTGTTAAATAATAATGGAGATAAGGGGTCACCTTGTGCTATACTGGTTCCAATAAATCTACTTACAGGCTCTTCATTATTTAGTTCGATAAATAATCTTCGCAAGTGCAAGTATTGATAGAGGTAATTACATATTATGGTACCCATTCCTAGATTATCTATTTTATAAACTTACAGGAAGTTTTTATACTATACCCTATAACTATGCATAAACTTTTACTATCAGGTTTTTTGTTTTAAATGTATAAAAAGTGGGCATGGTTCTTTGCAGCATTATTCTGCTGTTTCGTATAGTTAATGACAAGATCCGTATACTTTTTAGAAGAAAGGAATAACTTTTAGATGAAATAATATTCATAAAAATTTATATTCTATAAAAACACGTGATCCATTTTCTTCCCTATTTACGTTTTAAAAACTTTTATAAAAATGATCTAAAATATTAGCATCAATATTTAATTGACACTCAATATTTAGTTGAAATAAAGTGCCACTAACTTTATTTCATTTGCAAGATACTGAGAAATATAAAACATCGATATAAAGAAACAGCTTCACGTGTTTCGAATTGTAAGGTATTATATCAGGTTGTAAATAAGTTTAAGCTAGAAACATACGGCTGTTTATTTGTATTAAAACATTGAAAGTTACCTAAAGTAAATACAGATAGCGATAGAACAAGTTTATGTTATCACATGTTTTAATATTTTAAATTAAATAAAAAAAGGAACTAACATTTTTTAACCAAAATGTTAATAGCTTAATAATCAGGTAATCTTTATATATCTACTGATACCGAAACCTGTCCAAAAAACTTTGTTTTTTATAGGAGAGGGGGCAAACGAGCATGCGGCTCACCTGATGGTAAGTGACTACCGCCGCCCATGAACAACTGCAACACCAGGGGAATCGCAGATGCGTTGCCGGCCTTTTAAAAAGGAGTACGCTCTTTTCTTGAAGGTCCCTAAGTCGTATCGGTCCGGAAAAATCGCTGATGGTAATCGATTCCACAAGGAGGTCGTGCGAGGAAGAAAACATCTTCTAAATCGCACAGTGGTGGACCGCCAATCATCCAGATGGTGTGGATGGTATCGGGAGTTCTGCCGCGATGTGCGTTCGTGAAATTTGGCGGCTGGGATTAATCCGAACAATTCTTCAGAGCACTCCCCATGGTAGATGCGAAAGAAAATGCAAAGGGATGCAACATCTCTTCGCAGTGCCAATGAATCGAGCCGATCGGAAAGGGCTCGGTCGTCGACAATTCGAGCCGCTCTGCGTTGGATGCGGTCAAGTGGAAGGAGCTGGCACTGGGGAGCCCCTGCCCAGAGATGGGAACAGTATTCCATGTGAAGCCGAACTTGCGCCTTGTAAAGTAGCAGGCGGTGTGCCGGCATGAAATACTGTCTCGCTCTGCTGAGCACGCCGAGCTTTTTAGAGGCCAATTTGGCCTTCCCTTCCAAGTGACTGCACGTCACTCGATATGTCGACTCCGAGGATACCGATACTGGCTGAGGCAAGAAGGGGAGTGCCTTGAAACTGAGGAGATACGACAAAGGGGTTCTTTTTAGCGGTAAACGCGCAAGCTTGTGTCTTCTGAGGATTAAATTGGACTAGATTTAGTCGCCCCCAATCCGAGACTTTGTTCAGCAAAGACTCGACTTCAGACACAAGTTTGTTCGGGTACTCAGCGACGTTTTCCCGAGAAATATTGGCACGGCGGGTGTATAGAGCATCACCAGTGCTGTCATCCGCATAGCAATGAATGTTACCAGTTAGCAACATATCATTGATATGCAGAAGAAACAGCGTTGGTGATAGCACACAGCCTTGTGGAACACCAGCGTTAATAGGCTTGTAGTCAGAGCATGCACCGTCTACAACGACCTTGATGCTCCGATCTGCAAGGAAGCTGGTGATCCAATTGCACAATTTCTCGGGAAGCCCACAGGAAGGGAGCTTCGAAAGAAGCGCTTTGTGCCAAACCCGATCAAAGGCCTTCGCAATGTCCAGACTAACGGCCAACGCCTCCCCCTTGGACTCTACTGCCTCCGCCCATCTATGGGTCAGGTAGACCAGAAGATCACCAGCTGATCGACCCCGACGAAAACCGTATTGGCGGTCACTAATCAGCTGGTGATCCTCAAGGTACCGGATGAGCTGGCAGTTAATAATGGATTCCATTATTTTGGAGAACAAGGAGGTGATCGCGATAGGCCTATAGTTGGATGGGTCTGAGCGGTCGCCTTTTTTAGGGATCGGGTGGACAAAAGCTGTCTTCCATGAATTCGGGACTACGCCTTGGGAGTAGGAGTACCGGAAAAGACGCGTTAGGACCGGTGCCAACTCCGGAGCACACGTCCTCAGCACAATTGGGGGGATTCCGTCAGGCCCACTCGACTTCTGGATGTCCAGGGAGAGCAGTAGTAGTATTAGGTACAGTTGATAATTATTTCATCATCATTGTTACGGCTCTCAGTTGCCCAGACAGAAGTCGACTGCATTAGGGCCCATCAGTAATGCACTTGACGAGCAACCAGAGAGTTCGGGGCCAAATGGCCTATGGATATGTAGTATATAAGGCTAGGTAATTAATACGAACTTACCGGGTTCCGATCCCAAGGCGCTGTCAGGCGTTAAGTATGTGCTTGTAAGTTTGTGTTAGAAAGTGTTTATACATGTAACCTGACGGCCCATTTAATCGGCAGCAACCATGACACCCAGCACCGCCCCATGATGTGGTATCACTCCAGCGGCGTCACCTCGATATCACTCAAGTCTAGAGTCACTTAGCACAAATCTATAATCTAATACGAATGCTGTTTCTCGCGGGTCACAAGGTTTTAGCATTTTAACCGACAAAGGAAAATGTCTCCGAACTATATCAAATGCCACACGAGCAAAATGAATATTGTCAAATGCCCTTCAACAGGCAATCACTATACAAATTGGCGTAAGTTACTTGCAAACAAAGTTAAGTTAATCATTCAACTCAACAAAACCCTCGTCGTTACGTAAAACGTACTAACAAAAAAAACGACAGAATTAGGGGTTATTCGGTAAGCGACCACGCGGTTCTAATAGCTTCCCTTTTACACGAGACCTCGCAGTTCAACGGAGCAAAACGACTGACTCGTGGCGTGCGACGCCTCGGCAAACGAGTTACCGGCCAGGAATGCACCGCGTCGCGCGCTTCGTAATAAAATAAATTAAAATGTAGCATTTGGCGCAAACAAACATCATAACAGTCCATCACATGTCCACTGCTGATCGTAGACCTCCCTCAAGTAATGTCACCAAACTGTTTCCTAAGCCAAATGTATCGATCGACTTCCTGCATTTCTTGTCACCACTCCAAATAGCCCGGCCTACACATTGCTTACCAGTCCAAAGCTTTCACTCACGTAACGTCATTGTGCATAGTGCTGAGGTCTTCCAACAAAGCTGGCACTGCAGACTATATCGTATTTTGCTGCAGCACGAATGTGTCGGCTCGACCGGGGAGGGACCACCCTCGCACATAATACGGGCGTTAAATGATATCATAATGCTAATTTACTGGTAACCAGGAATTCCATCTTATATGTACATAGTTCTCAGGGGCGACAACGGATCTGAAATTTAATTCGCGTAAAAAGCTTCCTCATAGTTCACATGCATCATACAAAGTAGTAGATGGTAGTCTTCGATCTTCTGTACAATCACTTTAATATGCAAATAGGATTATCAAAAGACTATGTACTTGATCTTCTTCTTCTTATTCTACCTAGCGTTTATCCCGGTTGCTCATCCCGCACAGCGCGGGAGAACCCAGGGTCTGCTTTCCTACACTTCCTCCTCCACTTTTCCCGGTCTTCGGCTTCCCTCGCAACTAGCCCATTGGCGCGCATGTCATCCTGCACGACATCAAGCCAGCGTTTCTTGGGCCGTCCTCTACTCCTGGTATGGTCATGTCCAGGCATTTGTTTCCCACGTAGCATGCCGGTCGTCGTAAGACGTGGCCGTACCAGCGGAGGCGACTTTCCTGCAGCTTGTCAGCAATGTCACCGACATGGAAGCTGCCGCGGATGTATGTATTCCGTACAGGGTCTTTCCGCGTGACGCCACACATCCTCCGCAGCATGTTCATCTCCGTGACATGCAACAACTGCCGGTGTCGCTCCAGCACCGGCTACTCGTCACTGCCGTACGTAAGGACAGGGCTTATGATGGTCTTATAGACCTGTCCCTTCAGCTTGACCGGCATTTTGGGGTCACAAATGACACCCGTCACCTCGCACCATTTCGCCCAAGCCGCTGATATACGTGCCTTGACGTCGCGATCAATGTCCCCGTACGGATCAAGCACAGATCCGAGGTACCTGAAGTTGTCCGTGCACTCGACGGTGTCGTCGCCTATACGGAGAGACGTCAGATCTGTGCTGTTGCAGGCCATATACTCCGTCTTCGCCACGTTTAGCTTCAGCCCGCCGTTCTCAAGCGCCTCCTTCCATGCGTGCACGCATCTGGTGAGCCGTCCTTTGTCCCCATCTACCAGTGCGATATCATCAGCGTATATAAGCAGCCAAGGCTGTGGTAGTTTCTGTACGCTGGTTGACAGTTCGTCTAATATCACACTGAAGAGATAGGGACTTAAGACGGAGCCCTGATGCACGTCTACGGTTATGGGGAAGGGGGTGGTATCACCAACAGCGGTCCTAACTATTGAATCGGAGTTGCGGTACATGTCACGTACGATTTCCACGTAGGTCTCTGGTACCAACTTCGACCACAACGCCCACCCCATCATCTCCCTAGGAACACACTCAAAGGCTTTCTACAGTTCTAGGCATAAAAAATGCAGAGGCATATTCTTTTCCCTGTGCTTCTCCATGAGGATCCTTAGGGCGAATATAGGGTCCACGGTACCGCGTCCTGGTTGGAAACCGTACTGAGAGTCCGACACTGTACACTCCTGTCGGATCCTGGTGTCAATAATGCGCTCGAAGAGCTTCATGGTGTGTGACATCACCTTTAAACCGCGGTAATTACTGCAATCCTGAACGGACCCTTTACCCTTATGGACCGGCGTTATTATACTAAGCCGCCAGTGATCGGGCATTATTCGGTCGCTCAGGATTCTATTATAAAGGTTTGTAAGAATACACACACCACGAGGCCCCAGCGCTTTCCACGCTTCAATTGGCACCACTTCCGGTCCGACAGCTTTCCGATTCTTCATGTGACGAAGAGATGCGAGGAACTCGTCAGGTGTAATCGGTGGCACGAGTCCATGGTTCGGGTGCTGAGTTTTTAGCAAAACGTGGAAATAAAAGCGCCATCTCTCCTTCACCGCATGATCCTCGTACAGGAGCTCGCCATTAGGGCAGTTGACGCTACAGCAGCGAGTAATGTCTTGCGCTGCTTTGGCCCTAGAGCGCGCCAATTTATATATGAGCTTGTGCTTCTCAGGAGTGTCCAACTTAGCATATAATGGTTGCAAATGGTCACGCCTGGCTCTGGCTACAGCTTTCTTGGCAGCTCTTTTCGCTGTCTTGTAAGATGCGCGTGGCAAGCGACCAAATCTTCAGGAGATATGGTCGCTTGCCACTTCTTGAAGAGCGCTTACTTCTCCCGTAATGATCCCTGTACTGTGGCGTCCCACCACCAGGTCTCCTTGTCGATTTTGTGGCCCCCTTTCGCCACGCCGAGAACTTGCTTTGCCGTCTTTGTGATTGCTGTTTGAATGGTTTTCCTGCACTCTTGGACGGACTTGCCTGCTGTGTCGAGACTAATATCCCCAGCGGCAGAGTCAAACTCTGAGTATCTGGTTTGATCCAGCAGCCGCCAATTGATTTGATGGCGGCAACGTTCGGCGTGTCTGTGACGGGGTTTTACGCAGAGGTCCATGACAAGGAGCCGGTGTTGGGTAGTGAGACACTCACCAGCTATGACCTTACAGTTGGTCACGCGACTGATATGACTTCTCCTGGTCAGTAGATAGTCGATTTGAGTGGCATTCCGACCGCCCCTGTAGGTAATCAGGTGCTCGGTTTTCTTTTTGAAGAATGTGTTCACCACGACCAGGTCAGCTGCAGTGCAGGTTCTGTGAATGGTTTTCCCCTCTGCGTTTCTTCGGCCGTAACCATAGCCGCCGCGAACACGTTCATACTCCCCCTGCACCTCGCCCACATGACCGTTCAGGTCGCCACCCAAAACAACATCGTGGGACAACGGTATGCCGCGTAGTACATCTCCGAGCCTACCCAAAACAGCGTTTTATCCGCGTCGCTGCAGCCGACCTGTGGAGCTTAGGCACTTATTAAGTGGGTCACGACCCCCTCAATATGCAACCTTACTACCATAAGTCAGTCGCATATGCGTCCAACTTCCAAGACGCCATAGTGGAACTGCTCGGCGAGCACCACTGCCACAACGTTCTCCCCACCAGAAGAACCTGTATAGATCAGCTTGTAGCCGTGCCCAATATTCAGGCTCCTGTTGGCCTTCCACCGTGTCTCCTGCAGGAATGCCACTGCCACTTTACGCCTGGCAAGTATGGCCGCAAGTTCTGCGGAGCGTCCCGTAAGCGTGCCAATGTTCCAGTTTGCAAAGCGAATCTTCGTAGTTGGTGCTAACGTCTTTAGCCATGCTCGCACGGGGCCCGGTAGCCCTGGGATTGTTGCAGGTTGCTTGTCGCAGGGTTAAGGCGATCCCCATGCGCGTCGTTATGCGGCGACGCCCTAGTCCTAAACGTATATCTCTTTCTTTTACATTCCATTTTTAAGTGGCTTAGTGCCAATTACCGGGGCGATTGCCGTCTGACCCTCGAACCCCTAGGACGAATCCCAGAGGAGTGGCATCGCCAGAGCCCTTTCCGTTGTCCAGCAGGTGCGCCACGTGCAGGCGGGGTCGGCTTGGGCTCCAAGATCTTAGCGGAGCCCCTTACACCTAAAAAAGACTATGTACTTGATACTCTATTAAAATGAAAGAATGTTCGGTGACGCAGTGATTGGGGGCTAAAGTATGCATGACAAGCACGCACTTCTGAGTAGCGGCCACCTAAAATGCAAAGCTACACGTTCCGCCAAACGCTTTCTCATGAAACAAGGGTAAGAATCACTTTTAGTTTAAGCCATAGCCTCCAGAGTTTGTGGCTTATGATGAGATAGCATACGAGATGTTAAATTTTTCAGAACGGCCCAGGAAGCAACGTCTAACGTTCTAACGTCTAAATTATCAATCTGCGATTAGTAATTTGTTCCTCTTTTGCTCTCTATCCACAATTTTTCCCCATTAAGAGAGAATGATCAACTGTTAATTGTTGTAAGGTTTGTATAACAAGCTAACAGTTCACACATGTCCAGACACGATAATGAGTAGCTATTGCTGTATTTTAAATTTGAAAAACTAGTGATGCACAGGTGCTTGGAGTTGTAAATAGGTAAAAATATGATATAATAAGATCTACTCCTAGTTGTAGGTAGAAACTTAGCCTTACCTCTAAATTCCACCTTATTAATCAGGTAATTACGTAATCAAATAAGCTCTGATGGCTTTCGATCGATGGCGGTATATTCATCTTGATTACGCTAGACTTAATATACCCAGACTGGTGACAGTATCCAGCGTCAAAGGTACGAGACGTCTGAATCTGAGAAGAATTGTTTAAACGAGCGGTTAAAGGCAGAATATACGACTGAAAGTTTTAAAAGCTGAAAGGGTATTTTTATCCCAGCAGGTGTATCCGTGACCGCGTTGTTAAGACGTGTTCATATGTTGCCTATTCTTTTCAAATACGTGAGCGGAATAACGGTGAAAGGTATACTCAAAACTTAACCCAACTTTTATATTCGTGCTTTATTATAGATGAAAAAAGTGAACCCTAATAACGGTACATTTTTATATATATTTAATATAAATAAGGGTGACAAACGAGCACACAGTCTACCTGGTCGAGTCATGGTTGGCCATTCGTGCTACACCTAAGCAAAGCTATAGCATAGCTCTATGACGTTGTATTTGTCATGCGCTATTTAATTCAATTTGTATGAAAATATTCTTGGGTATTCGAGTCTTTAAATGTATTTTTAACCGAGTTAAAAAACGAGGCGTTTCTATATTTGACGCGTTTTTAAGTATGTTTAGCGTTACTTTGAAACGGTTGAACATATTTTGATGATTTATCTTCTAAAAAGTAGGTTGTACTTTAAGGAGCAATATGGCATGGATGTATTTGGGAATGAACAAGAAAAAAACTGTACTTAATAGGTTCCTTGGTCCACTCAATAGATTAAAAAATAAATGTTTAATGACTTAAAAAACTAAAAGTAATTAGAGAAAGAACAATGGCAGAAAAATAGTTGAAAAAATTATTGCGTCTAGAAATAAGTTATATATAAAATGAGTTTTATTATTTTTCTATGACTTTTCAAATAAAAATGTATTTTAATTAAAGCCGCAGAAAAAAAGACATTTTTGGAATATCAAATGACTTAAATCATTTTACTCTATTCAAGTGTTGCCATTTACTATATTCATACTATTTTCGTATACACTTTGTAACACTACCAACACAACACTCAAACACAAAATATTTTTGTTTTAAGTTATTATAAGTAATAACTATACTATCAGTAATAATAAAAATAAAAGTGATATGGTTGACAATAAATATCTTACAAAGAACTTCCTACAGTAATACATTATTTCAATCACAGTACTATGTTACAATTTCATTTAATATTATGGCAGCACTAGCTAAAACAAAATGTCACTGTTTTTTTTACTAGCTTTACGGTTCTGGGTTCTAGTCCTTCTGAGAATGTCCATGTATGACACAAAGGCCCTAGAGACAAGCCAGAAATATACATTTATAGTATACAAATATATAATATGCAAATATATAATAGAGATAGTACAATAATCTAAAAACTCTCAATTATGTAGGTAGGTACATTATGTTAAGAATGTATTAAACTAACATCAAACAACCACAGGTCACATGACTTTTTCCAAGTGACATAAAACATAACCTAAGAAGGTTTAAATCTAAATATCTTTTTTTTGACGCCTTCTCAGGACAACATTCTTTGACAGATTTATTAAGGGACTGACGCTTAATATTTTAAGATATTTTTGATACACAGACGCTACCATTCCTTCTCAACTAATTTTATGTATGAAAGTCTGCCATTGTTCTTTAAGTAAAAGCTTATAAAGTCGACGCTTTAAGTGTTTGTTACACTTTTTTTAGCATTGACTTCAGAAGTTCTTATATTTTTTTATAGAAGAGGGGGCAAATGAGCATGCAGCTCACCTAAAGGTAAGTGACTACCGTCGCCCATGAACAACCGCAACTACAGGGGAATTACAGATGCCTTGCCGGCCTTTTAGAAAGGTGTAAGCTCTTTTCTTGAAGGTCCCTAAGTCGTATCGATCTGGAAAAATCGCCGTTGGTGAACCATTCTACAGAGAAATTGGACGAGGTAGAAAACTTTTAGTAAAACGCACAGTCGGTAACTGCCTAGCATCCAGATGGTGAGGATGGTATCGTGAATTTTGGCGCGAGGTGCGTTCGTGGAATTGGCGGCTGGAATTAAACCGTTTGTTTTACCACTACCCGTGGTAGATTCGATAGAAAATTCAAAGGGATCCAACATCCCTACGCAGCGCTAGTGTATCGAGCCAATCAGAAAGAACTCGGTCATCGATGATTCGAATCACACTGCGCTGGATGAGGTCAAGTGGAAGGAGGTGACACTGGGTTGCCCCGGCCCAGAGATGAGAACAGTATTCCATGTGGGTTTTGAACTTGCGCTTTGTAAAGTTACAAGCGATATGCTGGTATGAAATACTGTCTCGCTCTGAGCTTACTGAGCACGCCAAGCTTTTTAGAGGCCGATTTGGCCTCCCTTCCAAGTGACCATGAAACTGTGCACTATTCGATATGTCGATGCCGAGGATTCCGATGCTAGCTGAGGCAGCAAAGGGAGTGCCTTAAAACTGAGGAGATAAGACAAAGGGATTCTTTTAAGGGGTAAACGCGCAAACTTGTGCCTTCTGGGGATTGAAGTGGAGTATATTTAGTAACGCCCAATCCGAGACTTCGTTCAGCAAACACTCGACTTCAGTAACAAGTTTACCGATATACTGCGACGTTTACCCGAGAAATATTGGCACGGCCGGTGTATAAGGCTTCATCAGTGCTGTTATCTGGATAGCAATGAATGTTATCAGCTTGCAACATATCATCGATATGCAAAATAAACAGCGTTGGTGATAGCATGCAGCCTTGTGGAACACCAGCGTTAGTAGTCTTGTAATCAGAGCATCAACAGTCTACTACGACCTTGATGCTCCGACCAGTAAGGAAACTGGTGGTCCAATTGCACAACTTCTTGGGAAGCCCATAGGAAGGGATCTTCGAAAGAAGCGCTTTGTGTCAAACCCATAGAAGGCCTTCGCTATATCCAAAATAACAGCCTATGCCTCCCCCTTGGACTCTACTACCTCCGCACATCTATATGTCAGGTAGACCAGAAGAGCTGATCGACCCCGACTAAAACTGTATTGGCGGTCACTAATCAGCTGGGGATCTATTGGCGGTCACTAATCAGCTGGTGATCTTCAAGGTACCTCATGAGCTGGCAGTTTATAATAGACTCCATTATTTTGGAGAACAAGGAGGTGATGGCTATAGGCCTGTAGTTTGACGGGTCTGAGCGGTCGCCTTTTCTAGGGATCGGGTGGACCAATGCTGTCTTTCGGGACTACGCTTTGGGAGTAGGAGTATTGGAAAAGTTAAAACCGGTGTCAACTCCGGAGCACACGTCTTCAGCACAATTGGAGGGACTCCATTAAGCCCACTCAACTTGCTGACATTCAGGGAGAAGAGTGCTTTGCGAACTGAGCGCTGTGTAAGCCGCATGTCCGGTATGAAGCACTTACACTGCATGATGGTCGACGGTGTATTCTCCCGTCATCTAGAGTCGAGTTGGACGCAAAGAGAGAACTTAACAGATTGGCTTTCTCCTTTGCGGCATGGGCTAGTGAGTCGGCCTCTCTATGCAGAGATGGAAGAGATGGCTGACAGAAGTTCCTTTAGACAGCCTTGGCGAGAAACCAAAATGCACGAGTTCCCGAAGGAAAGTAAGCTAGCTTCTCGCCAATTCTACCAATATGGTTTTTTTTATAGGATAATGGTGACAAACGAGCACACAGTCCACCTGATGGTAAGTGGTTGCTGCGGCCCATAGACATCTACATCTATCTATTACAAATCAAAATGTAGATGCGTTGTCACCCGTGAGGACTAAAATGGAATGCCTCATTTCCAGTAAAAAGGGCCTCCAGCCACCTGCACTCACCAAGCGAAACCCAGAGGTAAACCTCTACTTCACGCTGGTTTTCTGTGAGGTCGTGGTACCACCCCGGTTTGAGCCAGTCCATCCGTGCGACAGCAAAAGCTGCCGCTTGGCTCTACTACTGTTGCCTTGTTAATGACTTTTTTGAAGGACTTGGAGGCGGAATTATAAATCTTTTCAAGAGCGCTGGTATTTACCTACTGAGACGTTGATGCGTCCTCCCAAGCTCGATAGCACTCCTGCTTATAGCGTGATGCTTTTTTACAGGAGCCACCAAACCATGCCTGGGATATGCCTCCGATGAGCACCACAGAGGATGGAATAAAAAGTTCCATACCCTGAAGTACCACATCAGCAACAGAATCAGCAACAACGCTGGGATCTTGCGGCAAGAAGCAAACCCACCCCCAAGGGTAGGATCAGCCAGCCAGTGCTAAACACGGCGGCAGCCTGCAGAATGCAAGCGCGACGTTTGATAGGGATTCTTTTAGGCTCGTCGGATGACAAGACAATGGTCCAAAGCGCCTAAAGGAGCGTCAACGGAAACCTGATATCCTTCCGGATGAGAGATCAGCAGAAGGTACAACAGGGAAGGTACATGATCCTCCACGTCTGGAATCCGCGTAGGTGAAGTAACCAGCTATGTGAGACCATATGCCAAAGCAAAATTAGAAACAGAACTCCCCGCATGATTGGTTGAACGTGAACTGAGCCATTCGGCGTTGTGGGCGTTAAAATCGCCAAGGATCACGATCTCTGCGGATGGGATCTGCTGGAAAAAGTAATCTGTAGCTATTTGGACGTGGTCGATGAGTCGGACTGTTTCGGCATAACCGCTATGGGACCTATAGAGGCACCCGTAGACGCGGGGATGTCTTTGCTGTCTACGCGCAGCCATAGGATTGACAGGTCCGTACCTTCAAAACTGCCGGGGCGTCGAAAACAGATGTCCTCTCTAAAGTTTAAGCATACTCCAGCCCTGGGCACAAAGGAGTGTTCTAATTTGTACCCTGGTTGGGAGAGTTATGAAGTATCAGCCGCTGAGGACACCTGAGTCTCGGTTAAAAAGAGCAAGGCTGACTTCACCGTCTCTAGTGTATGGGCCAGTGAAGTACGATCCTTTGTCATCTAGGCAAGTGGACGACGGCTGCGGAGAACCGCATAAGGATAAGAAGGGGTGTCTTCCAGGGCGATTGTTTGAGTCCAATCTGGTTCTGTCTCTCTCTAAACCCTCTCAGTAGCTTACTGGAGGGTTCTGGGAGGGGATTTCAGCTTTGGAGAGGAGGTACAAAAGTGACCCACTTTTTCTATATGTATGATCTCAAATTATTCGCCTCCAGTCATTCTCATCTTATGGAATTGCTAAACATCACTTGTGATTTTAGCAATTCTAATTAGTTGTAAGGGGAAGGGTTGCTAAATCTGAGGCCAAAGACTTTTCTATGCCCATTAACATAAAAACTCTATCCGAAGCTGAAACATACCGATAACTGGGTATGTCACAGGACATAAGTATCGATGAGGCGGACATGAGGCAGTCAGTTTGCGATGTGTTTTATGCACGCTTGACAAAAGTGCTTAATAGTCTTTTGTCGGGCGTTAATAAGACACACGCATATAACGGTTGGATCATGCCTGTTCTCATTTATACATTTAATTTAAAAAAATTCTAAAAGCTTTTATGTATACATTTGGCATACTCAGGTGAACTCAGACCGAACTGAACGCTCTGGATAGAAAAGTCCGCACTATTATGACATCCCACAGGATGCATCATCCGAGATCGTCAGTAATGAGGCTGTGCTTGCCGCGGAAATATGGTGGACGTGGCTCTTTAAGCGCGCTTACCATGCATAATCGCGAAATGTGCAGCCTCCGTCATTACTTTCTGGCGAGAGCGGATGATCCATTCTATAGGGGCGTTATTTTTTGTGATAAAGGACTTACCCCTCTATCCTTAGCCAACGAGGAATGGCAAGACCCGGCAGTACAGAGCATTTCCGACCGGGAGAACGTGTGGAAGGAGAAAGAGCTCCACGGGAGGTTTAACAAGGCTGTACATGAGCCTTTCGTAGACGCAGTTGCCTCCCTCCACTGGCTACGTTTTGGTGACCTCTTCGGGGAAACCGAGGGTTTTGTCTGTGCAATATAGGATCAGGTTATTAAGACCAACAACTATCGGAGATACATCCTAAGGGATGGCACCATCGTCATTTGTCGAGCTTGTCGCCATCCCGGTGAATCACTTAGGCATGCCATCTCCGGTTGTTCGGCGCTTTCTAACTCTGAGTATTTGCATAGGTACAACCTAGTATCCAGGATTCTACACCAGGAGCTCACTCTAAAACACGGTCTCGTGGATCGGAAACTGCCTTATTATAAGTACTTGCCGGAAGCCGTGCTCGAAAATGACCGCGCCAGGCTCTACTGGGACCGGGATATCATCACAGACAGGACCATTCATGCAAATAAGCCTTATATTGTGCTGATGTACCGGGCACAGTCAAGGATATTTTTGGTCGACATTACCATTCCGTATGACGAGAACCTCGTGAAAGCCGAGATAAGCGTACAAAATATTTGGACCTGGCTCACGAGGTGACCGACATGTGGGGCGGACTGCCGGCCGAAATTATACTTGTAGTCGTTTCTGCGAACGGGTTAATCCCAGTTCGCCTCTTGGGTCATCTGAGGCGACTAGGACTCCGTGACGGACCGTTCCAAGCTCAAATGCAGAAAGCGGTGCTCCTCGATACCGCCCGCATTGTCCGCCGATTTCTTTCCCTTTCCCCCTAACCCTCGCCCAGTTGGTCTCCCCTACCGAGGGCTTCCATCTGGTTGGGTTTTTATTTATTTATGTATTTTTAATGTATTTATTTCATTTTTTTTTATATTTATGTATGTTTATCATTTTTATTTACAACTATATAATTATACAGCCCAACCAGATGAGAAAACTTTATATATAACCCAGATAATAATAAATTATTTATTTCGTCAATTATTAAAGATACATTATATGATCAGTAATTGTAGTCAGCTAGTAAGCAAAATAATGCCTGTAACGGGTGTCTTCGCCCTTCCATAGCTAAAAATACAGTATTATTAACGAAATAATGTAGCTAATAGGAAATAATAAAGATGTAAAAACATGGCGTTAGTATCCTACCATCAGTTTCATAGCATTAATACATCAATAATTATTAGTTTGTATTTTATATATATAGTGTGAAAGTGTACGAATAAAAATAATTTATTGATAATAGAATTTGAAATAGAGATAAAAAAACTTTTGGAGTATTTTGATTAAATTTTAACTTCATTAACGCACCAGATCACGCCTTTCGTTGCACGCGCAAATCAAATATCTATTCCTCTTTACACCGTTCCTCGCCCCACTCACTCATTTCTTTCATTCACACATTGTCATCAACCGACTTCAAAAAGGAGGAGGTTTACAATCTTTTTTTTATATATACTCACTGATTACTCCAAGACGCCTTAGCCGATTTGGAAAATTATTTTTTTGTTTCAAAGGGTTCCATTTAAATTTTATCGAAATCGATCGAGCGGTTTTAAAAAAATCAACAATAAGTTATATGTATATTGAAGTCGGTTGTAGAAAATTTTTAATTTTACCACTAGTTTAAACATAAAACTTTACGCTTAGTCACAACCCTACATAATTTACGTTCTAATAATACGTTGATACCACCAAACGTTGAACTTATAGCATAATAAAGTCTATTATGTTTAAATTTTATATTACATTACAAAGTTTAATGGGTTCAAGCTTGTGTTAACAACTCTGATCACGTAGCACAAATTGATCAGTTATAAACTCACCTTCAGAAGTTTATTAAAGGGAAGGACTATTGTAAGATAATGCAGATAAGCAATTTATATTAACCTATAAATATATATTTTAAATCTACACTGCCGATAACGTACATATATTCGTACCACGTAAGTATATGATGGCACTAGTACACAGAGTATTTTATTTTCCGGTGCTAATAATTACGTACTATTTTTAAAGAATTAAAAATTGCAATAAATTAAATCAAAGGACAATGTCCAAAATCGCCCTGGGTAATAAAATCATCGGACATATACGATAATTAATTGTCTATTTTATTATATTAGTTGCAAATATTTTTATAACACGGACTAGCTGCGTGCAAAAATTAAAATTAAAAAGTATTCTACTCGACTAATAACATTAATCGCCGCCATCTTCGCCAAACATTATGTGGTGTCAAAAAATGATTAGGGATGCCCAATTGATTGTAATCGATTTTTGAATTTTTAGTTTCATATTTTTAATCTGAATTACATTTTGAATTTATTGCGAATAAAATTGCAAAAATAAACTACAATAAAAATATTAAATTACCATTTCTTTATATTTTTTTATATTATTCCCTAAAAGTTTAATTTAAAAAACTTACTATACCTAATGAATGAGGTCATACTCGATTTTGAATAGGTAGTTAGAATAATGCTGAAGAAAAATATTCGTAAATATAATTGTTAATGATTTTCTAATGATCGTTTAGAAAGGAGTGTATTTTACGTCTTACTAAAAGATAACTTACGAGTTTACGACACTTAATATAAAAAAAAAACTTATCGTTACTGCATTAATTATAAATGTGTTCTTTAAAAAGAGCAATATTGCAAACTAGATATAGATGTTATTATTAATATTGTTACAAGTATGGAAGAAGTAGAGACGTACGTGTTATTATAAGTAAAGTAAAATATTGTCATATTTGGTAATATTATCGTATGACAAAAGATGATCTATGTAATACTATTTGTAACTCGCATGAACAAAAATACGATCTCCAAATCGATTCAAATTGAACATACTAGAATCGATTTTCGATTAAATCAAGCATTAACAGATCTATTTTCGATCAATCGCGACATTTTCAAACATGCCTAATATAGACACAGAACATTATTGACGATAATTTACCGTAAATATAAGTAATTGTATAGAAACATAATTAAATTAATAAATACAACATTACGCTTGTATTTACCAGAAAGAGTAGGTAGAGGTGTGTAGTACTGTTATATTATACGTCCCATGTAATAGGGGCTGCGCGTATTGCCAAAAACTGGGCACAAATCCAGACTCCGTGCTACTACTGAGAACTTCAAGTTATAAAAACCCAATAATAATTTGCCCTACCCTGGGATCGAACAGATGTTCCAACTATGCAAAAGTATTTCTTGAATTGTTTGAAATATAGCTAAATCTTGATTAAATCCGATTCGAGAGGTTTTGAATCGATTCATTTAATCGATGGAGTGTTCTAAGTTGATATCAGGACATCGGACAAGGATTTTCCAGATCTATATATAAATATCTAAATCTATATATAGAAAATCGATTATTTTACTATAGACAATCGATTAAACGATTTCAAATCGTCATACCTACTTTGTACTGTCACTGTCATTTCTCACTCTGTCTAAATTACATTGGTTGGCGTCGTTTGCTCTTTGTAATTGTATCGGTGTTTGGTTACTTTCGGGACTATATATTGAAAATTATGACTTGGCTATTTTAACGGACTCTGATTGCTTTCAAGAACGACTTACTTTGTTGTGATTTTCGGAACTGTATACCGCTCAAACGATAACCTTGCAATTCATAAACGGACTTACGCATATGCTAAGGAAAGTGTATTTTGTGTAAATTGCGACTCTGTTGGTGGTTCAATGTTGTTGAAAGATGAATAAAGAAGAAATCGTGCAATGTTGCTGTACGCAGAACCATCGGTTGCTTCTCCCATGTTATGACCATTATTTGGTACTTGAGCTTTACGAGATATCAAAATAATATCGACATCCCTGCACAATTTTTAGACAATATTTTAATTTCCAATTTAGAAGATGAACAATAAACATGTAATTAATCTGTGTTTTATTTCTAATTCAAACATAATAAGTTAATGTAGGTGTAAAAACAACTTATACTACCAATTAGGTACTAAGTTGGTAAGGCTGGTTTCATAGTCATACGTTTGAACAGCGCTGTCCAGACGCACACGCTTGCAAATGCACTAGATAGTAGTCGATAATATTCACGCTTTTCAAGCGCGCGCTGTTGAAACTTGGTTGAAACCGTGGTTGGCTCGCTGTAGGATGGCATGTCTAGCGGTGTGACTAAAACCAGCCTAAGTCCTTATACATTTAGGTACTAGGTTTCTTACCGTACCATATATGCTAATGACAACATCAAATGCCAACAGCCATTATACATACATTTTTAATTTTACATTAATTCACAAATATTATCTCTCATTTCAAAACCAACGCTAAGAAAGCAGGTTTGTTAACTAGATTCTATGCATTTATACGTTGCACTTACATACACTTATGCTTTAGAACAAAAACTGCATACCTAATTATCTAGGTAGGCACTAAAAATAGCTAAATGTTTTAGGACATCGTTTTTCACTTTGTTAAAAATTACTTGGAGCTATGAAATACCGTAAAATTCGTGGTTCGATTATAACTTCAAAATCTGATACTTTTTTTGAAATATATCTATTATGCAGCTAGTCCGCTATAAAAATAAGATCATATAGAAATTTACTAATGATCGACAGTAAAATACATAATTTTCCGATGCTCTTGGTTCCAGGGCGGACAATGTATAGGCGCAGAGCAATGTCCTTTATTGAGAATTAAATTTATTACGTTATTTAATATTAGAATTAATTAATTTAAATTTACAACGTACTCCTCTTCTTGAAGAAAATGCAATGTAGAAGTTAAATTCTCTCCATTGAGGCATTTTACTTACTACTACTATTTTGCTGTGTATTTGCGGTTAAGAATATCCACTACACTATATCTTCCCGTGGATGTTGTAAAAGGCGACAAAGGGAAACAGGCAGGAGATGGACAGCAGCATTTTCCTGATAACAGCAAAAATACAACAAAAAAACTGCGGTTGCCAACCCGCTCGCCAAGCGTGGCAACTAAGGCAAATACCCCCCAAATGGATAAAGTTACTAAGAGACGGCCCCCAGTCCCCGGCGGCCCCGCTATTCCTGGCTACGGTGGCGATAATGGTAACGGCGGGGCAGAGGGTGCTAAGAATCTTCGGTGGAGGTTCAGTTGCCACCTACGACGATTCGACCTGGCAACATACAACGCACGCACCCTGAGGACTGACGAGAAGATTGTGGATCTGAAAGAAGAGATAGACAAGTTGCGCTGGCATATTATAGGATTATCCGAAGTCCGAAGAGAGGGGGAGGAAACGGTAATCCTCGAATCCGGCAACTTGCTCTATTACCGGGACGGCGACCATCTGTCCCAAGGAGGTGTCGGATTTATCGTCCACAAGTATCTCGTTAACAACGTTGTAAAGATTGAGAGTGTGTCGACGACCTTATACTCAGAATCACCAAACGGTATTCGCTGAAGGTCATACAGGTTTACGCACCAACCTCGGCACACCCCAATGAGGAGATAGAGGAAATGTATGAGGATAACTCTAGAGACATGCATTCCTCCAAAACCCAATATACGGTGTTAATGGGAGACTTCAATGCAAAATTAGGCACAAGAGAGAATGATGAGCTGAAAATAGGGTAATTTGGAATAGGGCAACGGAACCCAAGGGGCCAGCAGCTGGCCGACTTCATAGAGAAAGAGGGACTCTTTATGATGAACTCTTTCTTTCAGAAGCGGCTCCACAGGAAGAGGACCTGGTCGAGCACCTTTTCTTTTTTCGTTCGACAAAAAATGAGATTGACTTCATTATAACGACCAGACGACAACTGTTCAGTGATGTCTCATTGATCGCGAGTTAAGTTGGAGAGGTCTCGTCTAATGAAGTCAACGCTCCGTCCCCCTCTTGCTCTAATCCAAAGTCCCGAAACCTTTCAGCTCGAGTTACAAAACCGTTTTCAATGCCTAGAAGACTGCAATGAAGTGGACGATATGAATGACAAGCTCGTGGAAACTGTCCATGCGGTCGGAGCTAAGTTCTGCAAGACCCGCCGCAGAAGAACACAAAAACTCTCCGATCATACTCTTAATCTCATGGCTGTTAGACGGGAGATGAAGCTACATTCTTCAACAGATTTGACAACAGGCAACTGAACAGACAGATCTCCAAATGCATGCGGCGGGACTTACGCAACTTCAATACAGCTCGTATTGAAGAAGCGATCGAGCGGAACCAAGGCTCCAAAGTCTTTGCCAGAGATCTGTCTGCCAGAAAGAGCCAACTGTAAAAGTTGAAGACAGAATATGGCAGCATCGTTTCCGGGGCACCTGAGATTTGAGTGAGATTGAGAGGTTCTATGGGCAGCTGTACACGTCATCGTTGGAGCCACTCGCGAGTGTGAGTAACGATCCATGAGCTAGTCTTAATCGACATTATTCCGATGATATCCCGGAAGTCAGTCTGAGCGAGATTAGAATAGCTCTCCAGCACCTTAAAAACGGCAAGGCCCCAGGCGAGGATGGAATTACAGCGGAGCTTCTGAAAGCGGGTAGAAAACCAGTACTTGACGTCCTTCAGAAGCTCTTTAATTCCGTCGTGGAGCAGAAGTGCGGTGGTCTTGTTCTTCAAGAAAAACGACAACGCTTTCTTGAAGAACTACAGACCGATTTCCCTTCTGAGCCGCGTCTACGTGCTGTATTCGAGAGTCATTACGAATTGTATCGCGCGCAGACTTGACGACTTCCAGCCTCCCGAACAAGCCGGTTTCCGAAAAGGCTTTAGCACCATAGACCACATACATACCCTTCGGCAAATTGTACAAAAGTCAGAGGAGAGGAGTACAATTTGCCACTATGTCTGGCGTATGTGAACTATGAGAAAGCCTTTGATTCCGTCGAAATTTGGGCGGTGCTGCAGTACCTTCAGCGGTGCCAAGTGGACTGTCGGTATATCGAAGTGCTGAAGTGCTTGTACAGTAGGGCTACGATGGCTATCCGAGCACAGAACCAGAATACGAAACATATCCAATTGCAGAGAGGTGTAAGACAGGGTGACGTCATATCCCCGAAACTCTTCACCGCTGCATTGTAAGATGTTTTCAAGCTACTGGACTGGAAAGGATACAGTATCAACATCAATGGCAAGTACATTACTCATCTTCAATTTGCCGACGATATAGTCCTTATGGCAGAATCGCTGGAGGACCTAAGCACTATGCTCAATGACCTCAATAGTGCTTCCCAACAGATAGGTCTTAAGATGAACATGGACAAAACAAAGATCATGTGTAATGTCCATGTCACACCTATGTCAGTAGTTGTTGGGAGCACTAAGCTCGAAGTTGTTGACGAGTATGTTTACCTGGGACAAATAGTCCGACTAGGTAAGTCCAACTTCGACCGAGAGGTCATTGGACGGATTCAACTCGGTTGGGCAGCGTTCGGGAAATTACGGCACATCTTCTCGTCAGGTATACCTAAAAACTTGAAAACGCGAATGCAATGAATTATTGTAACGTTTGCAATGAATTATTTAGAGCGAATGAATCGTTAAGAAAATGTATGATAGTACTATGATCTACAAATCAAATGCTTTTTTCTTACAAAAATCTCCAAATTATATAATATTTAGTTTCCCCAATTTTGGCATAAATATCGGTGTTTACGCCCGAACGCTGATTTCGGGATTGACGTTAGAGGGCGCGCCGCTCGGCGATACCGGTTTGAAATTAGGCCGAGCGTGGCAAGTGGCGCGCGGGTCGCAAGCGCGTCAATCGTCTGTAAGCGGCGCTGACGTGAGCACGCGGTCAATTCTGTTAGGGAACTCGGAATAATTAGGTGCGGCCCGTAAATATACGGTCTAGGATTTTGTGACGCGCATTCCTGCTGGAGAGCTTCCCGGGACTTATTGGGTCCGACTCAGAATCTGTATAAGTGCATTCGACAATATTAGCTAGTGCGGTCTCTGTATTCTAGAACTAACTCTTGCGACGCGAAACGGTAGTGACCTTTAATAAACTGTAAACTCCGTGTGCGTTTTGTGTGTTAACCTTATAACCCGCGATAGTTAGTGGCTTCTGTAAGCTAGTTAATCGTACGATAGAGTTAAGAGACTGTCATCGTGACGAGAGAAGAAAGTGACTGTGGGCAACCTCGGAAGGCCCCCTCAAGTTGGAGCAGTGTCGACGCTCGGGCTGCTGCCGACGGCCAAGGTCTAGGTTCAATCACCATCAGTCACACCCAGATACACATCACATCACTTATTTCCCTTTCACTACACAACCACATGTGACCTGACCGACTCCGGAGGGACCAGTCGTCTTGGATATAGGTAAGTGAACTCCGCCTAATTCCTCTGCCGGTCGACTGGCCGTAGTATAGAACGCTCCCCCATATATTTATTGTAATTAAGAATTTCCACGTGGCCAAATTGAGGCTCGACCTACGTCAGCTCGGGAAGTCTTCAGCTCATGGGCCCCTGAGGATCTGATCCTTTAAGGGAGCAGCCGTAGGCCGTAACAAACTGGTAGCAGAGCGTGGTTCCGGGTTCGATTCCCCGGTCGATCCCGACCATAGTGCTAGATAAACATTAAACAATTTTGGTGGCAGGGAGCGTTGGTGTGATTGGTTTAATTTGTATCTACAATCACGCCCGTCCGTAATACGTAAAAATATTTTTTGTACGTAATAATAGAATTATTTTCCTTTGTTGCTTTGTTGCTTGCCTTTTTTTTGGTTAGAGGGTAATTTGAAAAGCCGCGCCCTAGGTTGTGCAAGAGGGAGTTTTTCTAGAGATATACGTCATGTAGGTAGATGGTTATTTTTACGTAACTTGTATTTGGTTGATACGTAGTAATTCGTATTTGTGTAATTTCTATTCAACGCGATTTGATAGGAACTGCATTTATTAACTGTTAATTTTTGTTGTATTTTTTGTTTGTTATCTTTGTAATTTGTGCTCGAGCCGCGTCGTAATTTGTATTTAATAGTGATGACATCGCCCAAGCTACTGATCCGTTGTTTGCGGACTGAGCTACGCTGGGCCACAAGCGCCCATGCTTTGATAGGTCGACCGGATAGGGTCCATAACTTGATGAAGCGGTTTGAGCAGGTGGATGCTCGAAGGACCGCAGTGGAGGAGGCTTACGCTGAGCTCGAGGATTCGGATGTGGAGAAGGGAGTTCTGGACTCCTGCTTCGCGGACTATGAACAGTTCTTGTGGCTCACGGACGAGTTGATCGAGGCTGAAGGCAGGTATGCCGAGGAAGCGCGTGAAGCTCGGATGAGTGATCTGTCCGAGTCCTCTCTGAAGCAGCTTCAGCCGGAGCTGTTGGGACGACTCCCAACTCTGGACCTGCCAAAGTTCTCCGGGGTCCTTTCCGAATGGCTGACCTTCGTTGGTCTTTTCGACAGCCTAGTGGACGCCTGAAGTGACTTGACCCCGAGCCAAAAGATGGTGTACCTCCTGGCCTCACTGGAGGGGGAGGCCCTGGGCGTCGTCGGCCACTTGAGATTGTCGGACGACGCCTACCAGACTGCTCGGGACCTCCTAGCCAGAAGATACGCCAACGTCCGGCGAATTGCGGACGAACATGTTATGCAGCTTCTAAGCCTCCCGCTGCTTAGTGAGCGGGCCAGACTGCGTCCGGACCTGTTGGATCCAGTCTTGGTGGCCTGTAATACATTGAGGCGGCTGGGTTTACCAGTGGGCGAATGGGCTTTTTTGTTGCTCCGCATCGTGCTGTCCCGTCTACCTCTCGACCTTCGAATCCATTTTGAGGAGAGGTACGGCGGGGACGAGGCCTCCTATATTCCGCCCTTCTATGACCTGCTGCGGTTTTTGGAGGAGCAGTGCCGGCAGATAGAGAGCGCGGCGGGCACCGTTGACGACTTACGAGCCGTGCCCAGTGAGAGGCTGAATCCTCCAGGCAAGTCGTCGTCAACCCCCCCCCCCCCTGCTCCTATTGTCGAGCATCTGATCACCGGGTAACGTCGTGCCCGAAATTATTAGGTAAGCCGGTTCCAGCGAGGCGAACTATCGCCAAGGAGCGCCGCTGGTGCTGCTCATGTTTGGGAGGACACCTCCAGCGAGACTGTCCGCATCGGCGGCCCTGTCTGCATTGCCAGGGCAATCATCATGCCGTTTTGTGCCTGAGTGCGAACGGCGTCTCCTCTCGGGGCTCTGCCAGGCTCTCGACCCCCACGGGCGGGGGCGCTCAGCCACGCCCTCTGCCGGGCGACTCTCGGCGCCCGCCGGCCAGCCATCAGGCCCCTAAGTTTGAAAGGGGTCCCTCCCCCGACCAGTCGGGGGGTAATTCCCCCAGGGGCGGGGGTGTCATCACTCCCCCTAAGCGTGTGGAGAGGAACTTCACGGCCACTCATCGGTCCGCTGGACCCTTCTCACTCCCGTTAGCTGAGTGGCCGCGACTGGCGTACCACTGTTCCCCATTTGATGGAGGCGGCCCTGGCTAGCTGCCGCCTTAGCTCCCACCACGGCCACCTCCACTGAGCCTTAAGCCGTCAACAGTCCACTTGTCAAAATGTTCTGTTGCCGACGGCCTCAGTGAAGGCGTACAACCCGAGTGGCGACTGTTAGCGATCTCGGGTTCACGCCATGTGGCCTCCCCTTGGTGGTGGGAAGATTAGGGCCCCTCTGGAGCGTTGAATCACGCTGTCAAGGGGTATTAGATTTGGTTTGGTCGAGCACTTAGAAGAACGTGACTGTGGGCAACCTCGGAAGGCCCCCTCAAGTTGGAGCGGTGTCGACGCTCGGGCTGCTGCCGACGGCCAAGATCTAGGTTCAATCACCATCAGTCACACCCAGATACACATCACATCACTTATTTCCCTTTCACTACACAACCACATGTGACCTGACCGACTCCGGAGGGACCAGTCGCCTTGGATATAGGTAAGTGAACTCCGCCTAATTCCTCTGCCGGTCGACTGGCCGTAGTATAGAACGCTCCCCCATATATTTATTGTAATTAGGAATTTCCACGTGGCCACATTGAGGCTCGACCTACGTCTGCTCGGGAGATCTTCAGCTCATGGGCCCCTGAGGATCTGATCCTTTAAGGGAGCAGCCGAAGGCCGTAACAATCGGTTTTATTAAAATTAATTCTTGTATATTATCATCAACAACATCACACAGATTTGTAAGTAGCAGGAATGAACATAAACCTCCACAAAAGAATGCCACAACATGTGATATTGAGACACCTTCCATCGACTTCCTGCACTTCCTACATGGTAGAGCCATGCTGCAGCTATAGTCATTCCATCTTATTCTTAATCGAGGATAGGTGTAGATGTCTATGGACCACAGCATCGACTTACCATCAGGTGGACTGTGTGCTCGTTTGTCACCCTAATTCTAAAAAAATCTATTACCAGAATGCCACTCTACCCAATGAAGGCTACTACTCGAGGACCTTTCCTCTCTATTGGTTGTGTTAAATGCCGCTTACTTCAACTTATTGATCCCTTTTTATTTTTGATTTTGATTATTTAGCGTGAACTTGTAATGTTTATGACTCATATTTTATCAGGCAACTTTGCAAAATGACAATTGTATTACAACTTATCTAATGTAGCTGCTTCTAGCAAGTTCGTCAACAAGTCAATTACTGCCACAAGAAACTTATTTGACAGGAAGTTAGTTAATCCTATCAGTTAAGAAAGTGTTGTTGGACTTTCAAGTTAATGTTCATTACTTAGAAAGGCCCAATAAAGTACCGCCTATAATTGTCTTCTACGTTTTTCGTAAAAATATTTTTTGTTAAAATTGTTTAAATAAATAAAATAATAGAAAAGAATAAAATATACCTAAATTAAACATTGCTAAAAAATGTTGCGTTCAATAAACATTACAAAGGTACAAGAAGAGGCAGAAAAGGACTCCTATCAATTAGTTATTATTATATGATTTTTTATACAGTATTCTCATCTTAAAAAAGTAAAAAATTAGCCTTTATTGCTGTTGGCTTAAACTCATTGACAAAATAATTATGTAAAAGATGAAAATAGAGGTAAGGAAACAAATTAACTTAACTAAATAAATCATGTTCTCAGCATTCGGTTGGTCTCCCCTCATAACAGCTTGTATTTCGACAAAGACCTCCTCTAAAGCTCTGTGAGTATTCTCATCTGGATGTTAATAATTACCATTATTAGCTTATTGTACTTATACTAATAATAATAATCATAATTACTGTCTTATTAATAATAATCATAATACCAGCTGCTAAATAAAAAACTGCAGTTGCTATCCCGCTTGCCAAGCGTGGTTACTATGCTGAACAACAGGGGAGAAATAGCAAATTCTCTCCTATTCTTCAGCAATAGACTTTTGATTTGCTTTTGAGATGATAATGATACAAAATATTCGTGTTTACAAATTGTTTGACTTCTTAAATTAAATAGTTGTGTGCTTAAATTAAAAATGAAAAAGTGGACTTTTCAGAGGCTGTAATGAATGAACTAATTAATCAGCTGCTTCGATCTTAGAAATTGGAAATTAGAAATTTAAAAAAAATCTAAAAATTTTTTAATAATTTATACGTTCGCTCTGTAAAATAAAGTTGTCTTTTTTATTGTAAAGTACTTTCTAAGGGTTTTAATCTAATCACCAGTGCTATATCATAAAAACTTTTTCGATAATGTTACAATTTCTATAGCAGTTAACTCGTCGCAAATGAAACCTGTAATTGGATATTAAGCTTAAACAAAGTTGGGTTTCGCTTTGTATTTTAGTTATAAAAATATAAACATATTTGATCGGAATTACAAAACATTTATCGTAATCGTTATCGTTATAGCCTATTAAACTATTAAATGTCTAGTGTGAACAAAGGCCTCTCCTATTGTTTGCATCATAGGGGGATATTTACCATAGTTGCCACGCTTCGATGGGCTTTTTTATTTTTAGTTGCTATAGACGTTGCTGGCCGTCTCCGTGCCTTGATTCTCTCTATCGCCTCTTGATACGCGATTGATATGGATTACTGGATATTCTTACACTGCCTAGTGACAGTCAAAATATTTAGAAAATATTTTCCTTTAAATCTATCCTAAATATATATATACCTAATAGTTGGTGACTTTTAGTGAACTTTAGTGATCGTGTCACTTCTGAATGAGTTGACCGATTGCAGTCACATTTACACAAAAATAATATGTTTTATCGCGCCAGATACTAGAAAGGGCAGAAGAACGTCTACCAGGCCAATTACTAACTATTAATAATAGGCGAAACGTACAAACGAATTACATTTAAGCAATTTGAAATGATTCATGATTTTTGTAACTTATATTTTACCCTAAGCCCGTAAAAGTCTACTGCTAGACATTGGCTTCCCCCCTTATAAGAAGAATCAGATTTAATCATCAGAATTTACCGGTAGCAATACTTAACGTCTCGCACCTTTGATGCTCCCGCTTCTTGCTGTCAGTCTGGGTATCTTACGCCTGCTTGCCGTAATCTGAATGGAAAAATGAAAACATGTACAGAAGCTGTGCTCAACTACTCTGTATCGTTCTAATTTCAGTAGTTCTTTTTGCTGAATCAGACAGAAAAAAATTGTAGAAAATTTATGTTTCATACAAGAACCAGTTATTGACGTACTTGTAGGTTCATAAAATTGGCCATACAGAAATATAAATTGTAGTCAGTTCTATATAAATCATTTAATTACATCCTTAAAACAAGCGTAATAAAAAGAGGGTTATGAATAATGGAAATGGGTAGAAGGTATTATTAATAGTAATAGGTGTTGCAGGAATTTCACTTTTTTACAATTGAAGGAATTCCGCAACTGTGCGATTAACGACAAGATTTCTTCCTCGCACTTTATATTGGGACTATCCATTTTAAAGTAAAATATTCAATATGCAGAAATAATATATTACACATCAAAATTATTGTATAAACCTATCAAATCGTAAAATAGCTGTTGAGTTAATTATGTTAAATATCTAGTTTAGTTACTTCTATATAAGTTTGTTTTGTTTATTAAGTTATTTTCTATATAGGGTTACTGGTTCAAACCCAATAAGCAATTCAAAAAATATATGCCAAATAGGTCGTAAAATAGTAATTATTTGCGGTTGTAACTAATAAATAAAAACACAGTGTATGAGGTTTTTAAATAAAATCAATAATTAATGTAGATTATTCATCCATCTCAGGAATACAGTCACGACAAGTAAGCAGTTAGATAAGTTCCTACTTCCACCAAAATAATTAACTTACTGAAATTCATAAATTCTAGGCAAGGTTACAACCGAAAATTACGCTTTTGATAAAAAATAAAAACTCATTACAAAAACTAAAAAGAATGGATTTTTTTTTTTGTTTTTGAAATGAGTTTGTATGGAACAATAGGTTCCGAAGTCGGTGCCAAGACAAAGTGTATTGAAGAATTAAAGGCCCTCTAGTCACGCCTTTATTGCGCCTGTCGGTGCCACCTTCGTAAACGAATTTTTAAAGTGAAAGACAGCTAAGTGACAAAAATGGTGAATAAACGAATTAAAAAAAAAGTACAAGAGCAAGTAGGATTCGCGCCTTGAGCATTCCGACCAAACTTAATTATGTATGTAGATTGTTCATCCATTTCGGGAATCGAGGCTCTTGACGATTTTTGCCTATGTTCGATGTGTTCCATAAACGAGTGTATTAGATTAACAAAGATAATATTAATTTATCAAAAATAACCGTACGTATAAACAGTGTAAGAAGTTAATTAATGATTTACTTTCAACAAAATAATTAACTTACTTAAATTCAATAAAAAAACTAAAACTAGAAACTTAATTATCATATAGTCTTACTCCCCGCGGTATCGTGCCAAGAACGCTGGCTGCGTTTCCCCGCTGAATGGCTATACTTAGCCTTTGAGCGAGAAAAAAACCAGCCCTCTTATCACCAGCAGCAACGAACAGCCGCGGATGGAGTTATTTTAGGAACTTCACCACACGTGAACCCCACGGACTGATAGTCTCTACAGCAAATGGCACAAACATGTAGTCATCTCTCAGATACTCATATTTGAGCCACTTACTCATTTCAGCTGCTTCTGATGCCGCCCGGCTCTAAACGAGGTACCCCTGACATGAGATGCCGCCAGAGTGTCTACGCAAGTAGCATCCCACACTAGGGCTTTACCTCTCTCCCAAGGGACCAATGTCATACCGTCGGATCTCCTGCCATCGTCTCTAAATATTCCACAAATATTGTATATAATTAAATATTGTATATTATATTTAATATTGTAAAAAAAATTCAATAATATTGAAAAAGTAAGTACCGAAAGAACCAAACGAACTCTCTCTGACTAAAAGAAAAGCCGGATTGAAAAACAAACTTAAGTTTGCAGTAAGAAAAATCTCCCATAATTCCCGTAAATGTAAGTTTATAATAATAATAATAAAATATATTATATGAGAAAAAGTTAGAGCCTATATACGTACTATATGTACTACTGGGCACGCCTCTAACTTATGAGAGGGGTCAGGACAAGTAAATGTCTGCCACGCTGCCCCAATGCGTATTGGCGGACTTTACATGTCTTCGAAATATTTCTCAGACATGCAGGTTTCCTCACGATGTTTTCCTTCACCACCGATTACGGTGCAAATCAGCACTTAAAATTGCAATTTACATGTTGCCCGTTTACTATAAAATTTACAGAGAACGCTAAGTCCTTGGGCTACCACGTCTACCTTAAACTACCACGTCTGTATGTGGTAACTACAAATTAACTTTATTCAGATTTTTTTCCCTACTTGTGCTGTGAGGTTTTGATTCATGCTAAATGTTATAATTCTAGTTCAACAGGAAGTACCCCCATAAGTTTTGATAAGTCAGTTTGCGACTATCAAAATATGTATATGCGTCATAAATAACCGGATCTTTTATTTACATTGATTTAGAAGCTTGAATTTCTTACAACTCCAAGGGACTTAGTGTTTGATATGGATTACCCGTTTTTAAGTAAAAGAGTCTTGACAGCCTTATTCCTATAAAATGTATATAAATAAATTTAATTGAAGTTTCTGTTTGTAATATCAAAACATCAACATTACACTAAATTCATACTTGAGTACGGTATTTAGTAAAAACATAGGTTTTAAAATTTTTGTCTGTCTGTGTGTTTTTCCAGCTAATCTCCAAAATGGCTGAACGGAATTTGACAGGACTTTCACTGGCAGATAGATAATTATATAAGGAGTAACTTAGGCTAATTTTATTTTAGACCTAAAAAAAATTAAGATTCTGCGCAAAAATTAAAACCAATGAAATCTAATCCTAATAAATTCCACGCAGAAGAAGTCGCGGGAAACAGATAGTGCTAAGCTTTGCTTCAATTCGTCATCTTTACAGCCCTTCACAAGTCCACTGGTGAACAAAGGCCTCCCCGAAGGAATGCTACAAAGCACGGTCCTGAGCCACCTGCATCCATCGACTTCCTGCAAGTCTTACCAGGTCTTCACTTCATCTAGTAGGGGGTTGTCCTTCTTCTTGTGTCCTTCGCCTACTGGTACGAGGCTCCCACTCGTAAACCTTTTTTCCCCATCGGTTGCCGGTTCTTATAATTATATAAAAAAAAAATTATAGAATAAGGGTGACAAACGAGCACACAGTCCACCTGATGGTAAGTGGTTGCTGTGGCCCATATACGTCTACATCTATCTTCGTTTGCGAATTAAAATGCAGATGTGTTTTCAGCCGTGAGGACTAAGATAGAATGCCTCTTTTCCAGTAAAATGGGTCTCCGGTTCTCTGCGCTCACCATACGAAACACAGCAGCATTAAGCTGCTATTTTACGCTGGTATTCTGCGAGATGGTCAGCCCATTGCCACTTCAGTTTACTAATCCATTGAGCTATGCAGATATCCTCATTTCTAAATTTATTACGCAGAGAAATCCCAAGCATAGCCCTCTCCATAGCTCAGCAGTGAGGGATTACGTCTCAGATCCCTAGGTCATCACTGGCAACACATATTGGTTGTACAATCTTATTTTCAAGCTTTGAGGTATACCTGACAAGAAAATGTGTCGTAATTTCCCGAACGTTGTCCAGCCGAGTTGAATTCATCGATTAACCTCTCGGTCGAAGTAGGACTTACCTAGTCGGACTATTTATCCCAGGTAAACAAACTTGTGAACGACTTCGAGCTTAGTGCTCCCAATAACTACCGGCATAGGTGTGACATGGACGTAACCCATAAACTTTTTTTGTCTATATTTATCTTACGACCTATTCGCTGGGAGGCAATATTGAGATCATTGATCATAGTGCTTAGGTGCTCAAGCGATTCTGCCATAATGACTTACCGTCAGCGAATCGAAGGTGAGTGATTTATACGCCATTGATGTTAATACCGTATCCTTTCCAGTTCAGTAGATTGAAAACGTCTTCCAATGCAGCAGGAAAGAGTTTCTGGAATATAACGTCACCCTATCTTACACCTCTCTACGGTTGGATAGGATTCGTACTCTGGTTCTGTGATCGGAAAGCCATTGTAGCCCTACTGTACAAACACTTCAGCACTTTGATATACCGACATTCAACTTGGCCCCACTGAAAGGACTGCAGCACCGCCTAAATTTCGACGGAATCAAAGGCTTTCCAGTAGTCCACACACGCAAGACAAAGTGGCAGATTGTACTCTTCGGTCTTCTATACAATTAACGTGCAACCCTCGTCGACACACTCCTACTCTTTACAATGTTGTTAACGAGAGATTTATGGACGATAAATCCGACACTTCCTTGGGACAGATGGTCACCCTCCCGATGAAAGAACACTTATGCTGAATTCGATAATTACCGTGTCCTTCCCCTCTCTCCGGACCTCGGATAATCTTATAATACTGCGGCGCAACTTGCCTATTTCTTATTCCAGCTCCAGGATCTACTCGTCAACCCTAAGGGTGCGTGCTTTATATGTTGCCAGGTTGATTCGTCTTAGGTGGAAACCTAACCCCTACCGGAGATTCTTAGCACCCCCTGTCCCGCCATTACCATAGTCACCACCGTAGCCAGGAATAGCTGGCGGCGGGGACTGAGTGCCGCCTCTTCGTAACTTTTTTGGAGGGGTATATTTCCATAGTTGCCACGATTGGTGAGCGGGTTGGCAATTGCAGTTTTTATTGTTATTTTGCTCTTGTCAGAAAGGTGATGCTACCCATCTTCTGCCTCAGTTTCCATCTATCGCCTCTTACGACACTCACGGGAAGATAGGAGGTAGTGGTTTTTAACCGCCACTACACGGAGACTGCTTCATTTTAACAACATATATTTTACCCGATAGTACGATCTATAGTTATACCTATAACTACGAGACCTTATAAACCATGTCAATGAGAGAGTCCATGATGTATTCCAAAGGAAAAAAAGTAGAAATTCTATATACAAATACAAGGCATTAAAGCTAAGAGGATAATAATATTAACACCAGCGAAGTAGAATGTTGCTAATAAAAGAACTAAAACATATCTTGGAGAGAGCATACTTTAATATTTTGATTGAAAGTAAAATTTATTTTAAATACTTAGTATATTAATATGAAGATGTTCAAGTATTATTCATAATGAATCTTTCAATCATTTTAAACGATATAGTTGTAGTTGAATCAATGCTTAAGTTGTCATGAAGTGGTATTTAACTAAAATGCGAGCTTAAATTGTTGACATTGTTAAATCCATCAATTACTGTGGTTCGAAGTTTTAATTATTTTCTTGAATGTTTAGATAAGTGTCTATAAACATATAAATGGAAAATTTATTTGTGAATTTAGTTGTCACATAATAATAAAAAATTAAAAAAAAACACATTTCTATATGCATAACAATATCATAATAATATGACAAACCGGTATTAAAAATTTAGACTCTGTATTAAGAAAGTATACGACAATTTTAAAACAGAGATATCTCGTCACGCCCTTCCAATGTCTCTGGTGAACCAAAATCTGTCAAGTACTTTGTTCAGCGGATTTGCTTTGCAATATAACAAAGTAACTCAGCCAGTCAGTCTTCTGAGCGCGCTACTAAAGGACAGCGGCGATTTAGTAAGTACTTTTTACACTATTATAGCTTCGTACTCATATGGCATAACTTTATAACCTACATTTTTCTTTAAACTTGTTTATTATTTTAATTATTGAAATTGTGGCTCTAAATTACAATTACATTTGTAAATAAATATAAATACAAATAATACGATACGTTATTTTATTTTACTCTCATTTATTTTACTTTTCATATACTGTCAAAATAAAAACTAAGACATAATTTGGAATAATACAGGAAAGGATATCGAAACAAAATGTATGATTCTTATCTTTTTAACTATTATTGTAATTTTAATCCTTTTTACCTTTTTATAACAGAATATTTTTTGCTGTGTAGTGGCGGTCAAGAATACCACTACCCTATATCCTCCCGTGGGTGTCGTAAAAGGCGACAAAGGGAAACAGGCAGGAGATGGGCAGCAGCATCTTCCTGATAATAGCCAAAATTACAATAAAAAAACTGCGGTTGCCAACCCGCTCGCCAAGCGTGGCAACTATGGCAAATACCCCCCTATGAATGTAACAAAGAGACGGCCCCCAGTCCCCGGCGGCCCCGCTATTCCTGGCTACGGTGGCGACCATGGTAACGGCGGGGCAGGAAGTGCTAAGAATCTCCGGTGGAGGTTCGGTTGCCACCTTAGACGACTCGACCTGGCAACGTACAACGCACGCACCCTGAGGACTGACGAGAAGATCGTGGAGCTGGAAGAAGAGATAGACAAGTTGCGCTGGCATATTATAGGATTATCCGAAGTCCGAAGAGAGGGGGAGGACACGGTAATCCTCGAATCCGGCAACTTACTCTATCATCGGGAGGGCGGCCATCTGTCCCAAGGAGGTGTCGGATTTATCGTCCACAAGTCTCTCGTTAACAACGTTGTAAAGATCGGGAGTGTGTCGACGAGGGTTGCGTACCTTATACTCAGAATCACCAAACGGTATTCGCTGAAGGTCATACAGGTTTACGCACCAACCTCGGCACACCCCGATGGGGAGGTGGAGGAAATGTATGAGGATATCTCTAGAGCCATGCATTCCTCCAAAACCCAATATACGGTGTTAATGGGAGACTTCAATGCAAAACTTGGCACAAGAGAGAACGGTGAGCTGAAAGTAGGGAAATTCGGAATAGGGCAACGGAACCCAAGGGGCCAGCAGTTGGCCGACTTCATGGAGAAAGAGGGACTCTTTATGATGAACTCTTTCTTCCAGAAGCGGCCCCACAGGAAGTGGACCTGGTCGAGCCCCAACGGTTCGACAAAAAATGAGATTGACTTCATTATGACGACCAGACGACAACTGTTCAGTGATGTCTTCGTGATCGCGAGGGTGAAAACTGGTAGCGATCACCGAATGGTTAGAGGCACACTGAACCTAAACGTTAAGTTGGAGAGGTCTCGTCTAATGAAGTCAACGCTCCGTCCCCCTCGTGCTCTGTTCCAAAGTCCCGAAACCTTTCAGCTCGAGTTACAAAACCGTTTTCAGTGCCTAGAAGACTGCAATGAAGTGGACGATATGAATGACAAGCTCGGGGAAACTGTCCATGCGGTCGGAGCTAAGTTCTGCCAGACCAGCCGCAGAAGAACACAAATACTCTCCGATCACACTCTTAATCTCATGGCTGTTAGACGGGAGATGAAGCTACATTCTTCAACAGACTTGACAGCTATAGGCATCTGAACAGACAGATCTCCAAATGCATGCGGCGGGACTTACGCAACTTCAATACAGCTCGTATTGAAGAAGCGATCGGGCGGAACCAAGGCTGCAAAGTCTTTGCCAGAGATCTGTCTGCCAGAAAGAGCCACCTGTCAATGCTGAAGACAGAATGTGGCAGCATCGTTTCCTGGACACCTGAGATTTTGAGTGAGATTGAGAGGTTCTATGGGCAGCTGTACACGTCATCGTTGGAGCCACACGCAAGTGTGAGTAACGATCCAAGAGCGAGTCTCATCCGACACTATTCCGAAGATATCCCGGACGTCAGTCTGAGCGAGATTAGAATGGCTTTCCAGCACCTTAAAAACGGTAAGGCCCCAGGCGAGGATGGAATTACAGCGGAGCTTCTGAAAGCGGGTGGAAGACCGGTACTTGAAGTCCTTCAGAAGCTCTTTAATTCCGTCCTCCATGGTGGCATTACACCGGAGGCGTGGAGCAAAAGTGTGGTGATCTTGTTCTTCAAGAAAGGCGACAACGCTCTCTTGAATAAATACAGACCTATTTACCTTCTGAGCGGCGTCTACGTGCTGTTTTCGAGAGTCATTACGAATCGTCTCGCGCGCAGACTTGACGACTTCCAGCCTCCCGAACAAGCCGGTTTCCGAAAGGGCTTTAGCACCATAGACCACATACATACCCTTAGGCAAATTGTACAGAAGTCCGAAGAGTACAATTTGCCACTATGTCTGGCGTTTGTGGACTATGAGAAAGCCTTTCATTCCGTCGAAATTTGGGCGGTGCTGCAGTCCCTTCAGCGGTGCCAAGTTGACTGTCGGTATATCGAAGTGTTGAAGTGCTTGTACAGTAGGGCTACGATGGCTATCCGAGTACAGAACCAGAGTACGAAACCTATCCAATTGCAGAGAAGTGTAAGACAGGGTGACGTCATATCCCCGAAACTCTTCACCGCTGCATTGGAAGACGTTTTCAAGCTTCTGGACTGGAAAGGATACGGTATCAACATCAATGGCGAGTACATCACTCACCTTCGATTTGCCGACGATATAGTCCTTATGGCAGAATCGCTGGAGGACCTAAGCACTATGCTCAATGACCTCGATAGTATTTATCAACGGATAGGTCTTAAGATGAACATGGACAAAACAAAGATCATGTTCAATGTCCATGTCACACCTATGCCGGTAGTTGTTGGGAGCACTAAGCTCGAAGTTGTTGACGAGTATGTTTACCTGGGACAAATAGTCCGACTAGGTAAGTCCAACTTCGACCGAGAGGTCAATCGACGGATTCAACTCGGCTGGGCAGCGTTCGGGAAGCTACGACACATCTTCTCGTCAGACATACCTCAAAACCTGAAAACGAAATTATACAACCAGTGCGTGTTGCCAGTGATGACTTATGGAACTGAGACGTGGTCCTTCACTGCTGGCCGTATGAGGAAACTCAAGGTCGCTCAGCGAGCTATGGAGAGGGCTATGCTCGGAGTTTCTCTGCGTGATAAACTTAGGAATGAGGATATCCGCAGTAGAACCAGAGTAACCGACATAGCCCAACGGATTAGTAAGCTGAAGTGGCAGTGGGCCGGCCATATAGCTCGAAGAACCGACAACCGATGGGGAAGAAAGGTTCTCGAGTGGCAGCCTCGTACCGGTAGGCGAAGTGTAGGGCGTCCCCCCACGAGATGGAGTGACGACCTGGTAAGACATGCAGGAAGTCGATGGATGCAGGTGGCTCAGGACCGTGCTTTGTGGCATTCTTTGGGGGAGGCCTTTGTTCAGCAGTGGACTTGTGAAGGGCTGTAATGATGATGATGATGATGATTTTATATATCATAACTATTAACCTTTCATTTTAAATTTATTGTCGAACCTAAACAACATTTCCCACCAGTTGAAGGGCTACTGTTAAAGGGTTTTGTAGTGTTAAGATTTTTTTTATACATCACTATTAAGAAAAATCACAAGCAAGTAAAGTCATTGCACTTTCAAAAGGTTGCTCTGAGTGATATTTAAGGATTAGCGCAATCAAATTTAAAGGAAAAAGAATAGTAATGCATAAATGATTCAAGTACCTAATTGTACGGAAAATGCAAATGTCGTTAAAGCTATTAGAAAAATTTACTTCGCAAATATCCGCGTTATAAAATAAAATGATGTGTCGCTACTCCCAACACCACTACACTAGGCTACTCCCAACACCAATCCACTAGGCTAGTGTAGTGGTGTTGGGATTAGTGGTGACGGGGATAGTGCACGCAATTGAGGGAGGGCGGGAGGTGCTCTTCGTACTAGGTAAGACACATCATTTTATTTTATAACGCGGATATTTGCGAAGTAAATTTTTCTAATAGCTTTTATATAATGGATTTCCGCAAAGTAACGCCTGATTCTATTAATTATTGCAAATGTCGTTATTTTTAGTATTGCAAACTTACAAGGCTTTACTTCTTGGAAGCTTGCCAAAGATAAGTATGATTCAGTGCGGCTTGCCTCCAAGACCTTTCCTATTTTTCTCAATTCAAGAAACGCAGTAAGCCATTATATATACCCATTTTTTATGTTTGTATATTTTTGTTTGTATTTCATTTTTATTTATTCCACTTTTCGATACAGTGCTAAATGATATTGGAGATTTCATTAATATGCCAACGGGCATACATATTTATGAATGAGTTCCTTAAAAGATTTACTCGCAAAGTTGGGAAGGCGAAGTAATAATGATATATATATATAATTTAGGTTTAATTAAGAAAATATTATTTCTGCATTTATGTCCCATAATATTAAAACGCCACATTTTATTGTTTGTAACGTAAAGTTCTGCCCGATTTAAAAGTAAATATATTTTTTTTGTGCATAAATTTATTTAATACATTATGCACTAATTATAATGAGAGTTATCTCAATTATATAGCAACGTTCTTATTATTTTGATATTTAGCGTTTCCCTTTACGTTTTTGTACTCTTAATATAGTTATTATTTAGCATCGATCTACATGGCAGATTGAAGGAGAGTAACCATAGCGTTTTACCCCAATACAGAACTGTCTTTAATTTTTTGCGAGGGGAAATCTGCGCACACAAAAACAATCATTTGTCACTACGAAAGTCACATATTACAATCAAAAAAATACATATATTATGACAGTATTGCTCGGTAACAGTGACAACTCGAATACGATCTCGGATCAGCCACTCGACCGATGTGCACATTGTATGAGGGCGAGCGGCATGTGTTGGTAAACAAATCCAAAACTACACGATCATTATTATTATAGTTTTTAAGTTTAAAAAGAAGTAAAATAAGTATAATTTGATTAAAAAATGACATAAATATGTAAACGCCATCTTTTTGTAAATCTTATGCAACAATTTCTTTTTGCAGCAAAAATCGTCGTCGATGTCGATTCAGCCGCTCAAATAGATTTAGTCTAGTTAGCAGAGCGGCTAAAACTAGTTTTATTTTACACGTAGGGCCGCGTGTATATGTACTTTGGAGAGATGGGAACGCCAGCGAATGGCTACTCCCCTCCGGTCCGCTAGTGGCCCGTGTTGCTCTATGTTATTTACTGGTCACTCCCATGACTGACTTAACACAACACATTCTATCAAGCGAAGCCATAATTTAATTGAGAAATAATCTTTTGCTTATTCTTTTCTATCGTTTAGGAAAATTTAATTTTGTTTCGAATTCAGTTCTTTAGTTGGACGTAGTTATTGTTTCTAAAATTATGAATTCAAGACTTGGCAGTGTAGATTTGACACATTTTGTATTGTAAACTAATAATCACGAAAAGAAACTTCAGTGGAATATGTCAATATAGCTTTATTTTGTTGTTGTGAAATATAAACTCTGAGATAGAGACTCATTCTGTGCAACACTGGCAACTTTATATTGTCTTATATAATAATATAGAAGTGTTGTTTTATAAAATAGAAAAATAAACATTAAAAAATATTTAAAACTTGTATTATTTCAATAGTTTCTTTTATTTTAGTATCAACTTTGTAACTTTGTAAAGCTTTTTTGTACCAAACGCAATTCTACTTTCTATTTATTATGTAATGACGGTAGTGTGCAAAATTTGAATAGAAGAATTTGTTAATTATAAATAAAAAATATGCATTAATAATATCTAATGTATTCATATAAAATTTCTCGCCTTATTGAAGTCTCGGATTCCGTTTCTTGAATTCGTAGTTATTAAAAGTACGTAAGTGCGTAAGAAAAAAGCCATTGTAAGAGAGGGAAAGTTTCTTAAGTAAGACCTCAATTTGTAATGAACATTATTACAATTTATTGAGCCACCTACATCCATCGACTTCCTTTATATTATTATTATTATTTATATAGAACCTTTTTCTCCATCGGTTGTCAGTTCCCTATTGCCACATCAGCTTACTAATTATACGTTACTGCAGGGCTCGGAAACGCTATTAAGAATAACGTTTTTAAACACGTTTAAGACGGTTTATTATTATAGACTTCAAATTTTATTTAAATGTTTGTATATATGATATGGACTTTATTTGATCCTCATTAAATGTATCTTCGTATCGTTACAAGTATTTTTAGCCAAGTTAAGTAAACATGAGAAGGTTCTCAATTGAGTATATGTGTTTTTGTATGTTTGTTTATTTATGTTAATTTTTGGTCTTTTAATCATTATAATTGGACATTTCGTTACGATGTAATATGCAGACGCACAATCCATAATATGATGAAGATAAGTTCAAGAATATCATAGCAGTTCGTACTTTTATTGATATAGCTCCGGCCATATAGACATGGTCCGGGAAGCATTTCAAGTTGGAAATTTTACAAAGAGACCGGCTGGAAGAAAAAGCAGGCACAGGCAGTACCGGCACGACCTCAATGACATAGGTAGACAGCACCGCGGTGCATTTTGCGGGCGCGGGTTCTATATTCCTTGGTCAATGCAATTGGCCTCACTGGATTCGCACGTTATTTTCCTTAACATAGTGCATTGTATTAGTTTCAATAAGAAAATTAAAAAAAAAAAACCTAAATTCATTTTATGCAAAAGAAGATTCAAGTGAAAGTTCTTACATCTACCTCAGATTATGGAAAAAAGTCTTATACGCTTGTTGTTGATTAATGAGAATAATACTCATTTTTTAAAATAAAAGGCCAGTTTGATTATAAGTATTTAATTTTAGCTCCTAAAAAGAATTGCTTCGCTATAGACTCGTAAATAATCTCTCTCTCTCTCTCTGTGTGTGTCTCTCTCTCTCTCTCTCTCTCTCTCTCTCTCTCTGTCATGATGAAATAGTATGGTGTTTTGATATTTTTGGTTGAAAATTTTATTTAACTTGAAGTTCTTTCAATATGAGTAGAAACAAATATGAGTAAAAATAAATCAAACTGTCATAAATGTCAAAGTTGATTTCGGGAACATCATATAATTTAAGCAATGAATGCTTGAACACGTTCATGCATTTAGTGAAGTGACAAGATATAAAAGATAAGAGTTTATAGTTAGTAAAATGTGGCTATTATATGAAAATATACGTAATTACTATGAAATGTAATTATTATTTCGACTTATGGTAGGAACAAATTAAGAATTCATCATCTCACATTTTAATAGTCTTTCCGAAAAAATTTCAAAGAAATAAATACGTTAACTTTGGTTTCGCAACATTTTTACGAAAATTTAATGTATGTTCACAAAAACAATAATATTTATAAAAAATGGATATACACTCTGTAAACATCATGAACAAACACAAGCTTGTGATATTGGTTACTCGACTCCTCGGAGTCAGTAATTTATTCCATGGGCAATGTGCTTTAACGACAAAATCATAGAAAATATACAAGGTCTCTCTATAAACTATTTAAAATTTCTATTAAATACATACTTTAAAGAAATACTTGATACTTCTTTTTACTTATAAACAAGGTGTTCACGTACGAACGCTAGTTTCGGAATTTGACGCCAGAGGGAGCTCGGCTCGGCGCCATACCGGTTTTGACGTTCGGTCGAGCGGTGTGGCGAGGGCGCGCGAGCGCAGAAGTCGGTTGCCAGCTGTGCTTGGGACAGCACGCTGTCATTTTTTTGTGCGGGAACGCGGAATAGTTTAGGCGCGTCTGGTAAATATACTGTCTAGCATTTGTATTATATATTCTTGTGTCTAACTCAGAATCTGTATAAGGGTATACGACAATATTAGTTACTACTGCGGCATTTTATATTCTAGAAATAATTGTTGCCACGCGAAACGGTAGTGAACTTTGATCCGGACATTCGTGTTCGTGCGGTGTGTTACGTTTTTGCTTATAGTAACGGGATTTCGTATATACCAACATTCTGTATTTGTGTTGGGTGTTACGCTTATAACAAATTAGAGTTAATGGCTTCTGGAAGTTAGTTAATTGTACGATAAAGTTAAGGACTGTCCTCGTGACGAACGAAGGAAGTGACTGTAGACGACTCCGCGGAAGATTACCACAATTTGGAGCGGTGCTGAATTCCGAGCTGCTGCCGACGGCAATGGTCTCATAAGGTCTACCACACTCAGTCACAGATACACCTCACTGAACCTTACTTCCCATGCACCATACAACCACATGCGACCTGACCGTACCCTGAGGGACCAGTCGCCTTGGATATAGGTAAGTAAGCTCGGTTTTAATATTCTCCCTGTTGAATGGCAGTAGGATAGAAAGGGGGAGCCCTTATTGTTTATTGTAATTAAGAAATTCCACGCGGCCATATTGAGGCCCGACCTACGTCTGTTCTTTGAAACTCCGCTGATGGACCCTGGAGGATTGAACCTTTGTGGGAGCAGTCGTACGCCGTAACAAAGTGGTAGCAGAGCGTGGTTCCGGGTTCGATTCCCCAGTCGATCCCGACCATAGTGTTTGATAAAAATGAAACAATTCTGGTGGCAGGGAGCGTTGGTTTGATTGGTTTAATTTTGTGTCTACAATCACGCCCGTCCGTAATACGTAAAAATAGTTTTTTTTTTTGTTCGTAATAATAAAATTATTTTCCTTTGTTGCTTGTTAATTTTGGTTAGCGGGTAGATTTGAAAAGCCGCGCCCGTTTAGTGCGCAAGCGGGAGTTTTTCTAGAGGTATGCGTCATGTGGGTAGCTGGTTATTATCACGTAATCGGTTAATTATCGTTGTCGGATAGTTGTAGTGGATTACTTATCGAACGGTCGAATTCCGAGCGAGGCATTTTTTGTTGATCGACCGTGATGTGTATCTTTAGTCGTATTATAATTTGTATTTGAGCTAAAGAGTAGTAATTTGTATTTGCGCAATTTGAATTTAACTTGATTTGATAGCACTAGTATTTGTTATTTGTTGATTTGATTTGTGTCTTTTCTTTTGTGCTAACTTGTATTTAATTAATAAGTAGTAGTTCGTATTGGTGTAATTTCTATTCAACTCGATTTGACAGGAACTGCATTTGTTAACAGTTAATTTTTTATGTATTTGTTATTTGTTATTTTTGTAATTTGTGCTTGCCTTGGATATAGGTAAGTAAGCTCGGTTTTAATATTCTCCATGTTGAATGGCAGTAGGATAGAACGCTCCCCCTTATTGTTTATTGTAATTAGGAAATTCCACGCGGCCATATTGAGGCCCGACCTACGTCTGTTCGTTGAAACTCCGCTGATGGGCCCCGTAGGATTGAACCTTTGTGGGAGCAGCCGTAGGCCGTAACACAAGGGTATTATAATATAAATGAATACATGGTAAATAATAACTCCTGAAAATGAGCTTCTAATCTGTTTCTTGAATTATTTTTGAAAGTAATTGTACAAACTATTATTTATATGTCGGAGCGTCTATAAAATACCCGTTGTATTGAGGTGGAATGAAGGGTATATCGAGAAACATCCGCTTGTTTGTGCAGTATAAAGTTCACTGTAGGTGCCGTGTGCGAGAGATTCCGCTTAAGTCATTCAACGAGTGTGGTCGTTGTACTAGTGCTAAGATAGTGTCGTGGTTCTGTTCGTTGTTGTAATTCTTCTAGTGCAGGCAAGGAGAACTGGTGTTGCTGAGAGGCTATCCTGTGTTACATTGAGATAAGTAGTGTTGCTGTCGGTTTACATATTTTGGTGTTATCATGTAATTATGTACCTCACGTTACACTGGTGTGTAATTGTGGCGGAGACGTGTTACGGTATGGTCGAACTGTAATTTCACTATACTGAATGTATAGTGTGTTACGTTGTCTTATTACTGATAATGATTAATTGCGTAAGCACGAGAGCAAGTTGAACATCCGCTCTCACACTTTTTATTTTTAACAGTTAACGCTATCCTGATGTATTTCCGAGATCAAAATTGGGATCTCCTGTTGAATTCTCCGACATCAGAAGTGGGATCTCCTGTTGTCATTTCCGATATCAGAAGTGGGATAAAGTCCCTGTTACTGCCCACCTGTTATAACCTTTGAATAGTGTGAGGGTTATTACGTTGGTGAAATACTATGATTTGCCTCACATTTTGTTTTTGTGTTCAACTTCTTAAATCAAGTTTGTTGTCGTATTTACAACACTGACGAATCATTAAAGTGTAGAGTAAAAGTTTAAAGTGAAATGTTTTAAGCCAAAAGTTAAATCTTTTTGTTCGATTTATAATAAAAAGTACCCGCAAATACTTTCATTATTTCTAAACGTACCCAAATATGGTAACAAATGTCGTAAAAAAAAATGTTGGTGGTATTCTAAATGAGTTATAATTTGCATTCAGTGGAAGTTTAACTTGCTCAAGTTATGTTATAATTTGATACACGAGGTGTGATTTACATGGGCAAATTTTAAAGTTAAAAATGTTTAAACGATGTACCGAAAAACAGAACATGTTTACTTTAACGTGCTACGACTTAAAAATACTAAGTAGTATATTAGTGTTCTAATGTGTTGATAAGTGTTACAGTTTACTCCAATTATTACGTAGTCGACGAAATTGGGATTTGATGTTGAGAGTTTAATGGAAGGCGTGGTGCTGTGGCGCTCGCTCTTGAATGGAAGTTAGCTGTCGGCTTATGACGCCGCGGACACGTTAATTGCCGCTGCTACCGATCACCATTTGATATATGAGGAAAGTAAATTTATCTTAAGGTCAACTCTTTAATTAGTTGACAAAAATGCCGGAAAACCAAAGTATAACTGACGAAATTGAAGTAAAACAAATTATTTCTCACATTGAAGAGAGTATTTAAGTTTACATGAGGATCGGACCGTACCAGAGGTTGTCGTGTAGCTGCAGCTCAGTATATAGTGCCCTGGAAAGGCGAATGGTTTCTTGAGAGTAGTGCTGCATTTTTTTGAAAAAAAAAAAGTTACTACTGAATCTTTTAATGTTTTTTTTTATGTGTTACAGTAGTGCGTGTGATGTGATTACATGTGCGCGAGCGTAAGGCGAGGGTGTACCTTGCTAGTCGGAATGGACTGCCGGGTCCAGCTATAGTATGGCCTGGTTTCGGCAGACGCGTTTGCTGCACGCGTGGTGGGCGCCATCCTGGAGCGCGCGTATGCTATACATGACGATGCCTCTGAAGTCGTGTACTCTGTATGCGCGGAAGTCATACACTGTGTGCGCGGAAGTCGTATACTCTGTGTGCGCAGTAGTGTTTTCTAAACATGTATCAGGCTCTGTCCTGGCAGGCGCTGTCCTGGTCCACATTTTAACGTGGTTCACGTGGTTAACGTGGGATCTCGCAAGTTCAAGAGTATGTGTGAGTTACTTCGTATGGAGATGTATGCTTACTTGTGAAAGCGAAGTGTTTTATTATAGTCCACGGTATAAGAGCGTATTTCGTATGCGTGATGGATGAGAGGATAGCCAACTGTGTATGTTGTCTTGATAATTAACAACTTGTTTTTCACACAGATCACGATGCCAGCAACCCTGACGTTGCCTGTGAACCCTCAGGTGCTCCTGCTGCTCCCGTTGACGCTTCGAGTGCGTGATGCGACGCAGCTTTTCGCTGGCGCTGGTGCGGCGCGACGGCTCGCTGTGTGAGTGCGGCACACCCTGTGCTGTTGTTTTGACCACGTAAGCTTGCTTCACGGCAGCTAACTATGGCGTGTGCTGGTTTGTTTTAATAGCCACGTGCGCTTGCCTTATGCCTACCGTAGAGGCGAGCAATGAGCGTCGTGTTGACGTTTGCTATGTGAGCAATCCTAGCGGTATGCTAATGAATACTGGTGAGTCGTACCCATTTTATTATGATTCTGGGCCGAATTACCCTCTCATCAAAGATGGTGCTGAGGCAAAAGTTTAAATACTATCGTAAATTCAACCGGAAGCGGTCATGTTAGTGTGCAAAGTACCCCACAAATACCCCCATGATCATGTGAGGAAGATCCCCGATCACCAAGTTCCTCGAGAGTTAGATGTCATAGTTGATGACAGTGGTAGTGAGACCAAATTTGATTAAGAATGCTTGTATACTCATACTCAAAACTTTAGACCGCACCTTATGTAACATGTGGCGATGGGTCTGTAGGAAATCATTGGTGCGATTTCTGTCCGTTTTGGTGCATATTTGGCGGCAGATATGTAGGGAATCGTTGGTGCGATTCTGGCATATGTGGCGGCAGATGTGTTGTAGCATATTTGGCGGTGGATATATTGAGAATCGTTGGTGCGATTCTGGTATATGTGACGGCAGATATGTAAAGAATCGTTGGTGCGATTCTGGCCTGTGTTGATGCACAGAGCCCCTCGTGTATTGTAGCATATGTGACGGCAGATATGTGGAGAATCGTTGGTGCGATTCTGGCATATGTGACGGAGGATATGTAAAGAATCGTTGGTGCGATTCTGGCCTGTGTTGGTGCACAGATTTCAGTGAAAGTTTCACGAGTTGAATATGCATTGCTTATGAATTGTAAAGAGTAAAAAATTGTTAAAATTACTGTGTTGGAACTTGTTGTTAATAAATCATGTTGTGCAGGAAGCACTGTGTACAAAGCCTTAATAACAGGGCATTGTTAATTATGACAGTTAACTATTGTGCTTAGACTTAGAAGTAAAGTACCATTTGGAACCGACCTTTTTTTCTACTGGCAGAATAGCCAAGTTAGATTAATCTCTGAGCATATTTTGTCTACAGGTACTGCGACCGAGGACGGATGCTAGTCAGGAATGGCCGTGTCATGGATTGATGGCGCCATAGTGAAACAAGCAGCGCCATCTAACAATTACTTTTGCGAACTAATATGTACTCACCCATGTCAGGATGGATGAGCGGACGAATTGGTGTTTGTTACAGGAATGCATAAAGATACACGCCCGAGGAAGGTCGTACGTCAGGATGGCCGTGTCGGAGCGTCTATAAAACACCCGTTGTATTGAGGTGGAATGAAGGGTATATCGAGAAACCCCCGCTTGTTTGTGCAGTATAAAGTTCACTGTAGGTGCCGTGTGCGAGAGATTCCGCTTAAGTCATTCAACGACTGTGGTCGTTCTACTAGTGCTAAGATATTGTCGTGGTTCTGTTCGTTGTTGTAATTCTTCTAGTGCAGGCAAGGAGAATTGGTGTTGCTGAGAGGCTATCCTGTGTTACATTGAGATAAGTAGTGTTGCTGTCGGTTTACATATTTTGGTGTTATCATGTAATTACGTACCTCACGTTACACTGGTGTGTAATTGTGGCGGAGACGTTTTACGGTGTGGTCGAACTGTAATTTCACTATACTGAATGTATAGTGCGTTACGTTGTCTTATTACTGATAATGATTAATTGCGTAAGCACGAGAGCAAGTTGAACATCCGCTCTCACACTTTTTATTTTTAACAGTTAACGCTATCCTGATGTACTTCCGAGATCAAAATTGGGATCTCCTGTTGAATTCTCCGACATCAGAAGTAGGATCTCCTGTTGTCATTTCCGATATATAGTATAATGTTAATACGGAAAAAGGCACGCTGGGTTTCATGCTGATTCTTTCCAGGACAGTTTTTTTTCCAAACCAGTGAACAAGGTTAAAGATATAAATGAATTTCATAAATAATTATTTACGATCATAAATATATTCCATTTTTATTGTATCATACTGTTAGTAAGTGGTTATTGCAGTCCATGGATATCTGCAGCCAACTTCAAACAAGGAGAATACAGATACGTAACGTCTGAGGACAAAGACGGAATGCCTCATAGCCTGTGATTATACTGGCTCTCTATACCCTTCAGACCAGAACAAGGCAGGCCATGTATTGCTATGTATCCAATAAATGACGGTAAAACATTTAAAACGGGACACCCATCTCATTTATTTCGTATGCGTTTCATGCAGACATCTCACCAGTTAGTAAAAAAATCGTCATACTCGAATAAATCTCTTTTATTTCATACTGAACTTTTGTTGCATATTTTACAGTGAGTGTACAAACAAATTTCAAATAAATGAAAGATATGTTAGCGAAGAAATCAACCTTGTTGGCACTGTCAACATTTATCATATTTATTTTGTACCCATCCGTTTATTATTTAAAATTCTAACTAAATAAAATATAATCTGTTTTTATAACATTTATTCATTCATTTATTCGTCTAAAGTCCCCCTTTTACATCAAAGGTATGTTTTTTTAGTATCAGGGTATTGCCTTTTATTAATAATTAAATTTTGAACAATTAAAAAAAAAAGAAGTAAAATAAAAAAAACTTAAATTCGTGGATGAACCAAATATTAAGTAGTATAATAAAATCAATTTCAAATTTTTTGTAATTTTGTATTTGTCCCAAAAAAGAAAATTACAAAAGCAGAACCTGAGTGGTGCCAAATAATGGTAAACACAAGATTTTTAATTTTGAAACATATACAGTCGGATCTGGAATAAAATTAATGATGTCACCCACTACAGCAGCTAGCTTAGAGAAACGATTAGCCCTTCATTTTTAATAGATCGGATTTGAATATTTAATAGACCTAATCAACATACTCGATATCCATTGATTATATATTCGTAACTATGCTTGTAGTATAGTATGTTCATGTAGCTTTGTCTTACTAGTAATTTATTTTTCTTCTTTATCATCAGCTCTTAAAATGATGACTGACTTAAAATGACAAAATTACTTAAACAGTCATCATTTTAAGAGCTGATGATAAAAAAGAAAAATAAATTACTAGTAAGACAAAGCTACATGGACATACTATACTACAAGCCTAGTTATTATTTACGCGAATTTTCTACGCTATGGATTTATCATCAAACATAAGAAATAACATCTGTATCAGTTAGTATCATCGTCTATTATGACAAGATACTGTAATGTAATATATAGCAAAGTTCCTTACGCCCATATTGCATCTTTCGTCTTGGATATTTTAATTATTTATTTTGTTTTCATTTAATGTATATTATTTACGCGAATACTACACATTAAATGAGACTGGTTTATTTTTCAAATTTTATCGCCTTTATTTAAGTTATTTTACATTCCCAACGTATTGAGTACTTTGCAAGCCACCGACGTTGTATGGGTTACCAAAAATACAGCGCTCCATTACGTCCAATAGTAAGCAGAATCACTAAGTGTTGTGCCAATTCACCATGAAGATTGGCACAACACTTAGCGAATATACTCTCTACGCTCAAGGGATACACAAGAGCATACGCTACGGATTCCTACCGTTTTGTCAGTGCACTTTGAAATTATGGTTAGTTTTTATGTGCACTCATTGATCAATTGCTTACCTTTTGAAAACTATATCTCAGCTGTAATAAGAAAGCTGCAAGAAAATAACATATACGTAGAATATGCAGTAGTACACTTAGACGTTGCTCCACATCTGGTTATCTGTTATGGAAGTAAGAGTTATATAAGCAAGTCCTCATTTAAATTTCATTGACGTCAATAATTTCATGGAGGATTTTGAGGGAAAAGTTATTTTTATTTGAGGACACTTTATAATTTTGCAATCAGGCAAAGTTACTACTTTTAATGCCATTTTAACTGCATGAATTCTTCACAGTGATTTAACGTGGAAAAATGAAAGTAGATATCCCAACCGCCGAGCTTAACAGATAAACTACTTTAAAAAATTTCATATAATCATGTTGTACGTAATTTTTTTAATTCGCTTAGGGCATGCACAATTGGATTTACCAATATTTTTTTTATTCTAACCCATACAACTGATATTTAGTTATCGTATTTACTATTTTGTCCTTTCATTATTTTGTTATTTTACTGGCGCGGCAATTTTTTGATAGAAAACATATACAAGTTTACGCTTAAAACGCTATAGGATTAATATCTCATATTATATTATTTAGATTAAAGTTATGTAAGAAAGAAACAGATACATATAAACAAAATCTCTAATATATTTGCATAGTAAATGAATTATTATACATCCTGTTCTTTCTGGATATCAAAGATATGTTGCAAACCAGTAGCATTCATTGTTATGCGGATGACACCACTGGCGATGCTTTGTGCACCGGCTCTGATAATATTTCTCGGGAACGCGTTGTTTATATATGCGAATATTACATTACAATATCTTGTCATAATAGACGATGATACTAACTGATACAGATGTTATTTCTTATATTTGATGATAAATCCATAGCGTAGAAAAGGCATAGCAGTTAGGTTTTAAAAATAATAAATATGAGAATTACACTTTTTTTAATTATAACATGAAATTACCGCTAATACTTACCCTTTTTAAAAAAAAGCTTGTAGAAAAAATCGATACAGAAGTTTTAGGTAAAAGGGATTTACCGTTTTATGGAGGAAAATTTATGTATGCTGCTAATATAATTCCCGTCTACATAAAACGAACGTAAACGTCAGTTTGTTTTCCCAAAAATAAATTAAATCATTTTTGTGGAATTAAATCTAAAACCTAAAAAAATTAAAGATGCATTTTAATGCGTGTATGGAGAATTGCTGCCATATATGCCAAGTATGCCAATCTGGTTCTACGAAATGCCACCTAGTGGCTATGGAAGAATGTAAAGTTGTGCTAAAAGGATTATTGTTGACCACAATATAGTTATTATCAATCTTGAGCTCTTGAACTCTTACTCGAACACAGGGGCAAATTATACAGGCTTTCGGTGTTTACATTTCGCAGAGTGTGCGCAGGAATTGTTTGACTTAAGTCCACCTTCTCCGTTTCATGATTAGAATAACATGAGGCTCGGCTGGTGTCCTTCCCTTTGTTGTCGACATATCACATATTCGTATGAAATGGTTTACTTCGTTATTCATATTGCGTACAGCAAAGAAGTGAAATATTTGCCAGCATCTGTTTTTCCATCCTATTACAATGTCCTCCTATCTTCAAGGCAAGAGTGAAGTGCAATTTACCACTTTACCACCTACCGAGTCCAATTGTGATCCTCCCTGAATGGCTTAAATTCACGAAGTTTAAAAATCAAAGTTATAAAATGTAGACGTTTTTGTATTTACTTTTTGTAAGTGACTTAGAAGTGAATTTGTTTAAAAGTTAAAAACTGTATTAAAAAGCAATAAAACTTTTAAATATATTTCAAGTGTCGATATCAGACACGGAACTTTTAACTTTATACGAATGAAATTTCGCACTGAGCGGAAATTGTTGTCGTGTCTATTTAACACAATATGCAGAGTTGTATTTACAAACATTTATCGAGAGAAAGAAACGATCGATAGAAAGGAACAAATTGATTGCATTTTTTTAATCGATGTAATGGTACGCAGCCACAAGGTAATGGTTTCTGAACGATATGAAGTAGGATGATCGAAGTATATATAATTACGCCGCCCCTACACAGCATTTATATATAATATAGTCACACTGGCAATAGGCGATTAACTAAGTGTAAAATTTGAAGTAATAATTCTAATAGGTTCGAGTTTTGAATCAGCCGAATATGATTTTTTTTTTTATAGAAGAGGGGGCAAACGAGCATGTGGCTCACCTGATGGTAAGTGACTGCCACCACCCATGAACAATCGCAACACCAGGGGAAATGCAGATGCGTTGCCGGACTTTTAGAAAGGTGTAAGCTCTTTTCTTGAAGGTTCCTAAGTCGTATCGGTCCGGAAAATTCGCTGGTGGTAATTGATTCCACAAGGAAGTTGTGCGAGGGAGAAAACTGATTTGAACTCAAGGTAATTCCTATTCGTGAAACTGAAACTAGCGCAAAAGCTATTGGTTGATAACTTTTGAATTAACTTCAATCTTATATTTCACGAGGATCAAATAATTCGTACTCCTCGCTCCTAATATTAATTTTATCCAGCAGCACGATATTAATCAAATATTAAATTAAACGATAGCCAAAAAAGTAGTTTGTTTAGATCATTTGAGATTGGTCTAATAGTTTCGATTCAGTTTCTTCTGATCTTCTGTTCTTTTAGGTCATAGCGCATTACCTTCAAATTTGGGCAAGAAAGATATGCTGAGGGTGAGTCGATGAGTATTTTGCTGTGGAGTTTATGGCAAAATAATTGGCGATTTATTTGAAACTAATGATTAAGAGCTCGGGCAGTACGCAAATGTTATGACAACTAATCAACGATCACACAAAGCCGACTTTTTAAGTCCACTTCTGGAAAAAGGCTGTTTAAAGAATTTGTCTGGTTTTATCTATATTATCAGACAGTAATAAACACGATGGTAAAATTGTTTTTTATCATGTGGTTATGAAGTTGGGGTCAACGTTTTGGGATCGATTTTTCAGCATCAATCTGGCACCAGAATTTCTTTCATCAGTAAGTAGGACGCCATGCAAGGAGGTAAGGTATGAGAAAAAGCTGACATACTCCCTCATATACTCACGGCGCGGCGTGCCAGTTATGTATCTATAGGTAACTAAGAAAGGGTTTTTTATAGAAAATATAAAATAACCCACATAAATATAATATATTTACAACTGTTACTGATCTAAATTAAAATACTTTTCTACGTGGTAGGACTCCGTTTTTGCGTTGTCTCGGTTTGTCTCGGTAGGTACCAATCCCTTACCTATTTCTGTCTAAAGAGTATAGAAAGTCAGTTTAATTAAAGGCTGTGAGGTATTTTATCTTAGTGCTCAAGCTGACAACGCTTCTGTAGCCTTTTTATAAGGGTTGACAGCAGGTGTCCATAGGCTGCAGTAGCCACTTACCATCAGGTGAATTGTAAGTTCAATTATTTAAAAAAGGCTAAAATCTACTCAACGATCTTTTCATTTTACATTGAAAACCACTTTGATTTCTCGAAAACTAGTACTAAAGGGACAATAATTTAAAAACATTACCTTATCTATATTAATCCATACAAGGCGTACAATTTTTTGTTGATAAAATTGGATATACTTTGTTTTTCACCTTTGGGTTAAACTTGCAAACAACTCAAAACAGTTTTTATTTTTACTGAAAATATTACACTAGCAAAAAGTTGTTTTATTTATAATGTAATACTAAGTGCGCCCTTTACTTTGTTGGGTCTTTTTATTTAATGAAAGGGTTTGGGACATAATCCTCTACACAGCGTGTTGTCGTTATATTTGTCTTATAAAAAAGCTCGTTATTTTAATTAACAGATTTGAAACTGCTTAAAGTAAGAAAATATTGTACGGGCCGGATAAGAAAAGGAATGGTTTTATTGAAAATTTCAAGTAAGGTATGTTAAAACATCAACTTTTATTAAATCTTCATGACATTCAGCTATTTTAGGAAAATACTGAAAAATCGCAGTAACAATATAAAATATAGAAATTTTTATTATACTTATTTTAGTTTGATTTATTGCAAATATTAGTTTGACGGTCTAATTCTTATAGAAGAATTTGTTTAAAACTAACTTGGTTAACATTATTTTTGTTTTTCTAAGATAAAATGACAGCAGAAAAATCTCAACTTTCACGCGAATTCAGTAGGTACTTAGTTATACTTTACACGTCTCCCTTCGCTTTTTTATTATTGACATTTACTACATCGCACCTTATGAAGGCAAATTGTTCTCAATTGCTTACATACATTTTTTCTCGTAATAATTTTGTAACAGTTTCTACTTGCTAGCCTTCGCCTTATAAAACCAAGTAAAACGAATTTAAGCTATCTAAGTTTAGATCTAGACACCCGAAGAACTAGTTGAGATTACTTAATTATGTTTACGTTATTACTTTTATATTATCAATTACAAAACATTAGGATTTTGTACACAAAATATTATTCCAAACCTTTGAATTGAATAACATAACTTTTAACGTTTAACTTTCTCATAAGGACTACATGTGCTGTTAGAATTTTAAATGATGCAGTAAGGTAAAATAAAGTTGCTGGGCACATGCCTTCTCTTATTTGTGAAAGAGTCATGGAGCAAATGGTGCAGTGTTTACATGTCTTGTATGATTATAGTAATCAAGTTATTTCTATAGTAAAGTAGTTACCTTTACAACCGAACATGTTATCCTTTACAACCAAACACATACTAAATTATTACTTAACATTGAAATGAAGAATTCCGTTGGTATTAGAGGGGATCGAACTGGGGTTGCTTGCACTCTAAGAAATTTACAGCGAGCCTTTAGCTCCTGGACCTCCATGACTTACTTGTATATTACTATACCAGTTTTCTGATATTCAAATTTAGTATACAATTTATAAAGATAAAATATGTGAGTTTTTTGCAACGTCTAGTCTTTAGAAAGAAAAATGAAAAATTGAAATTGAAATTTACATTTTGCGAGTTCATTAACAAGTAAGGGCCTTTGCAAACCATGAGGACTCAACAAAGAATAATAATAATAATATTCCACAACTATCAAACAACGCCATCTAGTTCCAAGCTAAGCAGAGCTTGTGTTATGGGTACTAGACAACTGATAAACATACTTATATATTTCTAAATACATAAATATTATAGATAAATTACACCCAGACACAGAACAAATGATCGTGCTCATCACACAAACATTTGTCCTGGGTGGGAATCGAACCCACGACCTCCGGCGTAGCAGTCAGGGTCACTAACCACTAGACCAACAGGCCAGTCAAAGAATGTAAAGCAAATGCCATTCGTTGAGCCTGCCAACTCGTAGGTAACGGGTTGACTGCGCGCTTACGATTCATAGGTAATGTTACGTTCCACTAGGTGGAGTTCAATTAAAACCAACACTTAGTTGTCTCATAGCCATTGCCGAGCTGTACATTTATAAACGATGAGCTGTCCACTAATTAACGCCATGCGGTCGATTAGTGAACGATAGATCGACCATATGATGGATGCCAAGTCATTGGATCTGAATCGAAAGTTGGAGATGAGTTGTTGTTGAGAATAAAGGATATCATATTAGGCCCAGCTTAGGCTCTATGATATACATTCTTGTACTGGCCATTTACACTAAACGAAAAGCCAGCTATATATAAAAAAATACATCATACATAAGATGCTCTAGGCGGAATGTCTAGAAAAAGACAAATAAGAATTTAAACATATTTGCAAGTTTATTATTATTTGTACATTGTCGGGGAGAAAAATAATTGAATAGCGAGCGACCGAAGAGAAGCTTGGAATTTTTCCTTTATTGTCGTCTTTCTCAGCTGGTAAAGGAAGCGACTAGGGTACCTATGTAGATGGTCATTGAGCCAATTGTTTGGACCTTTTGCTGACTACTGAACTAGACAGGTATGAAGTACAGGTTACTTCTCCTTTGGACCATTGTCTGGTAAAATCTGTATCGTCATATTTTCCACCTGATTACCAGTCCCAAGGTTTTCAACGAATATGGCGGTATAAGTCATTGGGGTTGGATTGGGATGATATGCGGCACTTTTTTGCGTCATACTCTCGGCGAGAGGTCTGTTTCTTCTCTGTAGATTCATCCTTATCATAAATAAGGAGGTTCTTAAAACTTTGTGGTGTCTAGACGTGAATAAAGCTAGTGAAACTGATGGTATACCAGCTATAGTTCTTAAGGCTTGTACACCTGAGTTGCCTCCTGTGCTAACACGCTTGTTTCGTCTCTCATTTAGAACTGAAATAGTTCCAAAATCCTGGAAGTATGATGAGTGTAGAGAACCGGAGACCCTTTTTACTGAAAAAGAGGCATTCCATCTTAGTCCTCACGAGTGACAACGCATCTGCGTTTTGATTCGCAAACGAAGATAAATGTAGATATCCATGGGCCACAGCATCCACTTACCATCAGGTGGACTATGTGCTCGTTTGTCACTCGATCCTATAAAAAAAAGCTGGCCAACGTGAAGCCTGTTCCAAAAAAAAGCAGCCATGCCGACTCTATTTTATATAGATAGATGACATACTAGCACACAATCCACCTGATGGTAACTGGTCGCTGTGGCCCATTAACTTCTACATCTATCTTTAAAATGCAGATGCGTTTTCACCCGTGAGGACTAAGATGGCATGCCTCGTTTTCAGTAAAAAGTGTACCCGGTTCTCTACACTCACCATACGAAACACAGCAGCGTTAAGCTGCTATTTCACGCTGTTATTCTGTGAGAGCGTGATCCTTCCCCGGTCGAACCGACCCATTCATGCTACAACTATAATATAGCTGCACGTACGTAATGCTACGTCTTTCGTATGGTGAGTGTAAAGAACCAGAGAACCATTTTACTGCAAACGAAGCATTCCATCTTAGTCCTCAGGAATGACATCGCATCTGCATTTTGATTCTTAATTAAAGGTAAATTGAGATGTCTACGGATCATTCATTTATCATCAGGTGAACTGTATGCTCCTCACCCTTTTTCTATAAGAACAGGCTGCTATTTAACTTTAATGTACATTTATATTACTGCTTTATTTGTGAAATTTTAATTTTAGAAAATTTTGATTGGATTTGACGAACCTGTCAGACATGAGAAAAGAACGCCGAGTAACTTTATGCATCATTTAACAAAGTTAGAATTTTTAGGAGAAAATTATTCAATTCAAAGGTTTAGGTTTCAAATACCTATACTGCTTAATACTGTATGATTAGAGGTAATTACGTAAATATAACTTAATAGTTGACCTCTCGGTCGTAGTTGGACCTACCTAATTTTACTATTTGTCCCAGGTAAACATACTTGTCAACAACTTCGAGCTTAGTGCTTCCAACAACTACCGGCATAGGAATGACATGGCCATTACGCATGACCTTTATTTTGCCCATCTCCATCTTAAGACCTATCCGTTGGGAGGCACTATTGAGCATAATGAGCATAGTGCTTAGCTCCTCCAGCGATTCTGCCATAAGGACTATATCGTCGTCAAATCGAAGGTGGGTGATGTATTCGCCATTGTTGGTAATACCATATCCTTTCCAGACTTCAAGCGAGCGTTCGGGAAATAACGACACATCTTCTCGTCAGGTATACTTCTAAACCTCAAAACGAGATGATATAACCAGTGCGTGTTGCCAGTGATGACTTATGGATCTGAGACGTAGTTCTTCACTGTTGGCCGTATAAGGAAGCTCAAGGTCGCTCAGCGAGCTACGTAGGGGGCTATACTCGGAGTTTCTCAGCGTGATAAACTTATAAATGATCCGCAGTAAAACCAGACTGAACGACATAGCCTAACGGATTAGTAAGCTGAAGTGGCAATGGGCAGGCAATATAGCTCGAAGAACCGACAAAGGATGGGGAAGAAAGGTTCTCGAGTGGCAGCCTTGTACCGGTAGGCGAAGTGTAGGGTGAACCCCCATTAGATGAAGTGAAGACCTGGTAAGACATGCAGGAAGTCGATGGATGTAGGTGAACCAGGACCGTGCTATGTATCATTCATTATGTTCAGCAGTGTACTTGTGAAGGGCGTAATGACGGTAATGGTGAATTTAGTGATCTCAGCTACATCTTTGGCTGCCGAGAGTTTTAATTTTTAAACTGTTTAAATTTTAATTTTTAACAAGTAACCAGAAACTGTTACAAAATTATTGCGATTAAAATGTATGTAGGCATTGAGAGCACAGTTTGACTCTTATAAGGTGTGATGTAGTAAGTGTAAATAATAAAAAAGCGAAGGGAGACGTATGGTGTATAAATTAAAATTCCTGAGAATTTGAGATTTTTCTGCAGTCACGTCATTTAATGAAAAAAAATTCTGTGAACCTAATTTTATTTAAAACTAAGATAAGAATAAGAATAAGACCATCACAATGGTGGTCTTATTTTTTATGTGCTATGTTCAGTTGTGTTTTTCATGTTGTGCAATAAATCAAACTAATTAAAAAAATGCAATGAGTATATATTTATTTATTTTATATATTGTGATAATAATTCCCTAGTATTTTCTGAAATGAAGTGAAGTTGTCAGTGACACCTGCTTATTTATATCTGGCTCGCATAATATTTTCCATCTCAAAGCAGTGTTAAATCCGTTAGCTAATTAAAGTGACAATCATTCTGATGAAAGAGCTTAGTCAAAACAAGGGGCTATTTTTCAAGACAATTATAACGACTACCCGCTGTGTAGAGGATTATGCCCAAAACTCGTTATTTATTTAAAAAGCCTCAGCCAAGGAAAGGACGCACTTAATCTTCTGTTATAAATAAAACATGACCTTTTTGCTAATATATTCTAAGCAAAAATTAAACTGTAAAATTGGCTTGCAAGTTTAACGCAAAATTGAACGACAAAGTCTAGCCAATTTTATCAATAAAAATTTCTATGTCTTTTATGAATGTAAAGACAACTTAAGGTGTTACAGATATATTTTTAAAGAACTGTCACGTTTCTACTAGTTGTCAAGACAACGAAGTAACTTAATCTAAATATCAACGACCGTTGAGCAACTTTTAATCTTTTTTTTAAATAACCGAAGTAAGCCTATGGACCCCTGCAGCCAACCCCATACAAAGAATGCTACAGATGCTTTGTTTCCTTTATGGACTAAGATGAAATACCTCACCGACCATAATTATGCTGCTTCTATATACCCTTTAATTAGAAATAAATAAGAGGTTAGTATCTATCTAGACAAACTCCCAGGCAAAAAAGGACCTTATCCTTTTAAGGATACCATCTAGAAAAATAACTAATTTTAATCAGTCACGAGAGTATATTACAATAAAAATTTTACATAATTAGTATCTTAAACATACACAGCTGGCACGCCGTGAGATTATAAGAGGTAAATATGTCAGATTTTTCCAAAATAACAACCTTACCTACACGCATTAAGACCTGCTTATTGGCGAACGAGATTCTAGTGCCAGATCGATGCCGAAAAACTCATCTGAAATCGTTGACCCACAAATTGATTAAAGACAATTATTTTACCATCGTGTTGATTACTATCAAATCACCCAGATAAAACTTGCTTATTGGCAAATTCTTGGAACAGCCTTTCTTCACTAGTGGACTTAAAAATTCTGCTTTGTTTGGTGGTTGATTAGCTGTGATGACATTTGCGTACTGCTTAAGCTCGCAATCAAATTAGGCATCTGGATGCGCCAGTAACGTGGATTTTTTCGATAAAGATTTGTGGACTGTATTGGTACATACAACAAGTACAGCAATAAAAGTGGATGAGAGAGGAATGCACGCACTAACCTTGTGAGGGACTGCCTCGCCTTCCTCCCGGAGTATCAGCTAACACAGCAGGTTCGCCACGTGGATCGGCGCACGAACTCTTAGATCAGTTCTAGGGTGTCACACACTACTTAACTCTCGACTTATTGTAATCGCGGAAGGCGCGTCACATACGCGAAATTACTAGGACTTTTTTAGTTATTATTTCGATTCCAATTAATTTCCGCTGCGTGGCGCTTGCGTCGCATTCAACGGCTATACGTGCATATAGGAAGGATTAGGGAAGGGAGGGGTTAAATTTATGTACCAAGTATTCTATTAGATTTATAAATTAAATTGTTAACTGGCGTTACCAGCATCAATGGAAAAACAGTGCTCTTTTACAAAAATTGCCAAGTGATAGGCAAAATAAATAAACTCCACAGCAAAATACCTATCGCCTTATCCTCAGCATATTTTTGTTGCCCGAATTTAAAGGCAGTGTATGTACTCACAGGAACGCAAGATGAGCTGTCATGACCTAAATTCTAGAATAAATTTTATCGAAAATATTAAGCCAATCTCATATGATCCGAACCAATATTTATAAGTGTGGCAACTAAGGCAAACCCTCCTGTGAGGCAACTTATGAGGCAGTGTTTGTTCAGAGTTAATAAATGAATGAAAGATACACAAAACTATGTAATTAAGTACAATTAACATATAACAGGGGTCCTCATCATATACTACTCGATGCGTCATCAAGGCACAAAAGCAATTTGTGTAGAGGATGAAAATTATTCATTTGTTAAAATTTGTAAGCACCGGTTGGTATTTCACATAAAATATTTCGCTGTCATAATTTCCAAATACGTCATAACTTAAAATGAAACCGGCTTTAATTTACAATGTTAGTCTTTTAAACTATCTAAATATAAATGAAGCTAGTTTAATAATATAGTAAATTACTTTTTTTTAAAGAGAAAGTGTGACGAAAAACGAGCACACAGTCCACCTGATGGTAAGTGGATGTTGTGAACCGTAGATATCTCCATTTATCTTTAATTAAGAATTAAAATGCAGATATGTTGTCACCCCCGTGGGCTTAGATATAACGCATCGTATCCAGTGAGAAGGGTCACCGGTTCTCTACACTCACCATACAAAACACAGCAACATTTACGCTGATATTATGTGAGAACGTGGTCCTACCACTGTTGAGCCAACTCATTATTATTTATTATAATTATTATAAAATTTTAATTGAATACTCTATTATTATCTTAACATTGGATACATACATTAAAATGATTAATTTTTATTTAATGCTATATAATACATATGTTCAGCAGTCAATTAGCTGCTGAGCACTAGCATTCTACAACAGTGTTTCAGATAGTGACATTACACTCTGCCATGTATCATTTTAAGTATGCCGTTGTGGCTGGCCTTAACTCTGCGCACCAGAGGTGCAACTCTTTTACGTATAGTTGCGTTAAAAACAACTACATGAGCTTGAGCAAACATCGCTGATGCGCTGCAGCGAAGAGACAGCGCCATCAGCACAGGGAACGTGTTGTTATACTGGATCCGAAGGGCCCCATGGGCACATTGCGTGTAGTCCCTCCATAGGCTGCACGTGTAAAGAGATGTGCAAAACGCTCTAAATAGAATGAGTTTAACCTTCCTTGAGCATCGCGTGAACATGTGAGCAATCATATTTGCTCAAACCAATAGAGCCTTACGTTCCCTTTCCATGTCAGTACTATCCTTGAGTTTGGACGTGACCATATGACCCAAATATTTAAAAGATTCTACCCTAGGTAATGGTGTGCCATTTAATTTAATGGGAGACACATCCTTCCGGTTCCAATAATCATATACTGACTTTTTTGTATATTGTACTTCAGCTGACTGCCTCGTTGGTCTAGTGTTGTAGTAGTGCGACTGCTGATCATGAGGTCCCGGGTTCGAATCCCGGGTCGGGCAAAAAAATCAGTTATTGAGTTTTTTCATCAAGAAATTCTCAGTAGCTGCCCGGAGTCAGGAAGTTGGCGGTGTCTCACCCCCGTGCCTCGGAAAGCACGTAAAGCCGTTGGTTCTGCGCCTGATCTCTCTCCGGTCGTGTCGGCTTACCGTCCCATCGAACTATGAAAGTGAGGGAGTAGAGAGTGCACCTGTGCTTGCGCATACACCTGGGCACTAGTCTAGTCTAGTCTAGTCTAGCTAGTCTCCGTGGAGACTGGCCGCCGTGACCGAAATTCGGTCTGGAGAACATTATTATTATTACTTCAGCCCATGTTCGGTCGCTAATGTCTCACAAACACTTAACAATTTTCTTAATCCGCACTACTAGTGCACTCAGCAGCACCATGCCGTCAGGATAACTCAAGTTGTTTATACATATTCGATCTATATAACATCCAACATGCATGCTGCTAATCGAGATTAAAGAGACTAGGTGAGCTTAGCGCACCCGTTCACCCCGCACTTTAGTCGGTATGGTTCAGACAAAGCATTTGCCCATCTAACGCAATTGACCTGTCCTCCATACCAACACTTTAAAATCTGTATTAGATGAACCGGTAATTTAATATCCTCTAATTTTTCCAAAGTATATTTTAGGAGACCAGATCAAATTCCCTAAATAGATCAAGGAAAAACGCGCCGACAGGTATTTTCCTATATAAATTTGACAGTGTGCTTATTATTATGTATACAGGGTTACTGTGAACTCGACAATTTCCTGGCAGGACGTGATAGGAGCAGGAGTCAAAATGCTATAAATCTGACCTCTCCCCCCTCCTATGTATGGTCGAGAATGAACAGGTCTTGAGATATACGGATTTTAATGATTTTTCAATAATCATAATCATTTCGTATTAATTTCTTAACAAAAATAAAACCTTTATTTGTATGTTTTCTTTTAAGTTTCTTTTTTTTTGAAGCTTTAACTTTTATAGTTCGCGCATAAACAAGTTTAATCCTGCCAACACAGATAAAATTGTTAATTCATTTTTAAATACTGAGAAATTAAAATAATATGGCAACGTAAAGATAATCAATAGAATCAGACGTTACTTTGCGAAAATCCATTATATTAAAGTTGGAGAGGGGGGGGGGGGGAGGAATATTGTTTTTAGTTCTGTGATCACATTAACACAACATGTAAGAGTTATCTAACGGCCGCCCGAACAAGGGGTGGCGGGCCACGGCTTTGACGGTTAACTCGTATCGTTCGTTATTCTAGGTGGTGAGAACTGCCCAGGGACGCGGGTGTTAGGTAAGTACGCAGTGTGGAGGATTGTGAGGTACGCCCGTCTGCGTCCCATCCGCTATTGTCTTAACAGCGTTTGTGGTACTAGGTGATTGCATAGTGTTTACTACACTAGCAGGTTGGGATTTGCCTCGGCCCTCTCGAAATAGTGCCAAGATATATCCTTGGAATATTCAGAGATCGTCGGAAGTTGACAGTCTCTCTTTTTTGGCTGGTACCACCGAACTCCGGTGACTATGCGAATGAATTTATTTTGCACGAGTTGGATGTCGTACAAATGACTATGGTTCACGTGCGCGAAAACAACGCTTGCGTAAGATATGGTAGGTCTTACACAGGTTTTATAAAGGTGGAGCTTGAGTCTTAAGGACAGTTTGCTCTTGCTGTGAACTAGCCGGTGGAGGCTACTAATGACGTATTTTTCACGGTTGCGGATATCGCGAATATGTTTCGCGAATGTCATACCTTGGTCGAATATAACCCCTAGATATTTGGCCGTTGGTTGCCAGGGGATCTGCCGGCCGTACAGAGTGATTGTACTGAACGATTTCTTGGGGTGTTTGTTTTGACGATTGAAAGTGGAGATCCTTTGAAACTCTATTGCTACACTTTTCTCAAGATTCACTTCGATTCTCCATAAGCGAAAGCAATCGCCTAGGTAGTTGGCGGCTGTTTGGAACATCTTATTGGGATGGGCGATAAAAAGAGCCGTATCATCTGCAAAAGAAGCAGTATTCACTACTGGGTCCTTCGGGATGTCACTCGTGAAGTGTATGAGGAAACGGTGGGCCTCCTGCCTTGAGAGGGGCGATTTGTAGAACGAGTACTCTCTATTCAATAGCAACATTGGTGATTGGCAAGAAATCCTCTGATGATGTGGATGAGCCTATCAGGCACGTTGAACTTATACAGCATGTAAAGCAAGCCGTCGCACTATGGGAAAGCACCTTCCAAGCCGTCTCATAACTGTTTTTAACGAAAGTCGTTGTTAAAATTATAAATTAATATACTATTATAAATAAAGTTTCTTTTTAGGTACTTTTAATTTATTTTGTATGTTTAAAACAAGTACAAAAGAGCATCAAATCTTAGTCATGTTCGATTAGATGATTTTGACGAAATACGTTATTACGATTCAAAGCCACATTACTTGAAAGTCTTCCATTTAAATATATATTATTATTATACATTTTTGGAATGCTTCTCCAAAATTTTCGTAAATAATATTACATTATATTACTTAATTAAACAAAAATAATCAATATTGTTTATGATGGAATATTTTTACACTTTTTTACGGCAAGCATCGGTAAGAGATTTACCTCTTACCGATGTCCAGGTGTTTATTGCAATTTGATCTTAATACATTACTCTGTTTAGGGATAAAAGAAATTTGTTCGTACTTGCTGCTTTTTTGATACGGATCCAAAATATATATTTTGAGATGAGCTAAAAATATTTTTTTTCAAAAACTTTTTTTTTTCATAAATTAACATGGATGACGGTGTATTTATAAATTTATAAAAATGAAATATTTTAAACAGTTCTAAAGACCTAATTTAATTGTGGTCAAAAAATTATGCCTTAAATTTGATATCTATTATGGTCAAACTTTTATTTTGAGTTAAAAATAATCTGGGGGCAAGGCAGTGCCTCCACTAAGTCGAGCAGAAAAGCGGCACGGCCGTACCATCCTTTTCTTGAAACAGTTCAAGCCATTTTGACCCCCTATAACTTCATTACGGATAAAACTAAAAGCCTGAATTTTCAATAACCAACCATGCATTGTATAAACACGTTATATTTTAAATTTCATTCAATTTGAACCAGTAGTTCAAGAATTATAACTAGTCAAAGTATCTCAATTTGGTCACTCACTGACTGATCGTCAAAACTTTAAGGCACTTCTAGCAGACAAAGAAGCTTCAAATTTAAAATACAATTAGTGTTTAGTATATAAATCAAGTAAAAACTAAAATATTTTGTAATTTCGGTTCAATTTTCTAGATACACCAACTGCATAAATAAATATATAGGATTTTGACTTTGACTTTGTAATCCTATATAAATATATAGGATTACAATGATATATTTGCAGTAAATAAATCAGTGTACCTGTAAATGTGTAATATATTGGAATAATAGATACAGTTAGGTACCTAGATATAATCATGTTCAAAGGTAACTTGTAAAATGGTCAACGGAATGAAAAAGAAAGAATGGGACATGTCTTATGAAGTTGTACCAAAATCCCCCAAAGTATTAAGTAGACTAAATTACTCGAAATACGTAGTTGGTACTCAAGAAGTAGATGATACCGGAAATAAAAAAATGTAGGACTATCTACAAAAAGAAATGAGATGCCATCAAAAACATAACTTGTAAAAAAAACCAAGTCCCGCAACTCAGTTCTTCTACCGTAAAAAGTTGTGAGATCCATGTAATACAAAGTCGGTTAATTTATTCAGTCCCTACTTAAGGGTCCTTCTGTCTCAAGTTATTCGGTAATTAGCTAACCTAACAACATCTTATAGTGACCATATCAATATTAATTTTTTTATGTTTTAAATACATTGATTGACTTGGCAATCGCACTAAAGATACATTGTATTCTCATTAGATGGCCAAGATTTATTTAAGGTTCTTAATGCAAAAGAGCAGCATTTAAGCAAAGACTCCTATAAAGAAAATAATTCAATCAACAAAATGAATTAATTAATCAGTGAAATAAAGATATATATCACGTTTCTCTTTTATTTGTATCCAGTAAAGGCAGTTTCCTCAATAATAAATTAAGTTAATCTAAGGAACTAAAAGAGAATGGAACTGGCACCAATGAAAAAAATTGTATGACGAATATTATTCTTTTTTTTTATAGGATAGGGTGACAAACGAGCACACAGTCCACCGGATGGTAAGTGGTTGCTATGACCTATAGACATCTACATTTATCCTCAATAAAGCATCAGAATGCAGATGCGTCGCCACCCGTGAGGACTAAGATGGAATGCTTCTTTTCGGAAGGCGAGTAATAATAGACGGAGATACGAAAACTCGATTTTATTGTACGACACAATATTACAATAATATTAACTGTACTTCGCTCCTGCAGACAGCTTTCAACCTTAAGTTCCACGAGGGAAGCAAAAGGTTTACCACCTCTGTAGGTGCGTTGTTCCTTAACGTTCAAATGTACTGTCCCACCCGGTGGAAGCAGCTATTTTGCAGTGTAGGAATCCCTAGTGAAAACTATATAAAGTGAAGCAGGCTTCGGACCCTATATAGCAAATCGGAGTATATCTTGTTGGCGCGATTTACCTACGTACAGCGCCATCTAGTTGGGTTTGTAGGAGTTAATGATGTAATGTTACAGTCTCCCCCTCTGCCTACGCAGGAGTCCCAACAAGTAAGGCAGGAATTAATTGGATTACTCATACACCCTCTTACACACACTCATGCATTAACCATATTATGCACTAAGAGATACATTTTAATACACACTTTAATAATTTTCTTTTTATATAAAATACATTTTGTTAAGATTAATTTTCACATTTTATTTTTTGTATACCATCTATTTAAATTATACTACTTTTAGTTTGTTAATATGTAATAAGGAAGAGCACTGTGATCTGAAATACAGATATATATTTATCTAGTTCAGACACAGATGTTCCATCATTCTTTGTAAACTAAGTATAGACCATAGAATAGTTATTTATAAATGTGATAGTTATCTAAGTGGTGAAATAAACTATTATTATTATTATTATTATTATTCCTTCTTTGGTCGACATCTTTTCTGGAGTACGGTTACAGGTTGTGGTATTTCAGCATTGCTTCCGGTATGATACTATGGTAGCGCAGATGCATGATAAATTCCAGCTGGTACTTTGGTATCACAATCCGCAACTTCAAATGAACTTCGCCCATGCCTACGCGTGATGACATAAGGTCCGTCTCGCCGGAGAGCAAGCTTTGAGCTAAATCCATGACTAGCCTTGCTTAGGGTATGCGAGACCACCAGTACTAGACTTCCAGGCTGATAGTTTGGACTTTTTTTTTGATCCACATACTCTTTTCTCTGTTCCATTCATTACCTTAATTTCTTTTGCTCTTTTGATTGTTTCAGACATCATTAATAGTCTCGATGTTATGTCCGGAATAAAGGTTTCGTTCTTAATTACTTTACATATGTTGTGTATCACGTCATCTGGAGTTCGTTGCTCACGCCCGAATGTCAAGTAATCTGGAGTAAGCTCTGTAGTTCTTGAATGAACAGTATTCATAGCAAAACGTATGCTAGGTAACTTATCGGACCATAGAGTGAGGTCACCTTCGACTAAAATCGCAAGCTAAGCAATTTTAAGATCACGATTTCGTCTTTCTACTGGGTTAGTTGCAGGATGACATACGAGTGTCAATCCACGTTGTATGTTCAGGCAAAATGTTAGCTGCTGTATCACATTGCTGACAAACTGTGAACCCTTATCGCTAATGAATTGACGTGGTGTACCATATCTCAGTATTATCTCATTAAGCAGTATTCTTCCACCGTTGCTTGCTCTAAAGCAAAAAATTTTAGCCAACGTGTAGTCACATCTTCTACAATGACAATCCAACTATAATTGTTTGTTTTGTACTGGGTAATGGCCCAAAAAGGTCAAATGCCACTACTTCAAACCGTTGGTTGCTTATTGTGGTTTGTAAGAGACCTGCTGACTTCTGATTAGAAAACTTATATCGTTGACAGTCCAAGCATTTACGAACATAAGCCTCAATCTGTCCCCTCGTTCCTTTCCAAAAATAATGCTGCGTAATACGTTCGATTGTCTTTATTGTGTTCTTAAGGTGGTTTATGTGACTTTAAGCTGTTCGTGTTTTGGTACAACTAACTGGGCTTCTTCGGTATTATTCTCGGTTCCGTATCGATACAGTAACCCTTGATTCATGACGTATACTTTCCGGCTCCAGTATCTAGCTTTTTTCTCATCTGTTCCTTCAAAACATTCCACTATCTTGACTATTTGTTCATACTTTAACTGCTCAGCTCTTATATCTTCGGGTCGTTTACGTGAAATATCAAAAACAACAGAGCAAACGCCACAATCTACTTCGTTTTCAGATTCACAATTATGTCGGGACATGCAATCGGCAACTACAATTGTACGACCAGTGATATATTTTATCGTTAAGTCAAAAGGTTGAAGTTGTAGAGCCCATCGTGCCAAACATCCTGTAGGGGACTGAAGGGACATAAGCCACTTAAGAGCTTGATGACCAGTCAAGACTGTTACTTTTGCTCCTTCTACATAGCCTCTAAATTTGTCTACAGCCCACACCACAGCAAGAGCCTCCCGTTCCGTTGTTGAATAGTTGCGCTCAGCCTTCGTTAAAAGCCGACTGGCATACTCGACAGGATGTTCTTTTTCGCTCTCCCCCTGCACTAATACTGCACCAATAGCATAACTGCTAGGATCAGTTTTGAGGATGTACGGTTTTGTTTCATCTGCTTGTACAAGTACAGGTGAAGTTGTCAATAGCTTACACAACTCTTCAAAAGCCCTTCTTTGTTCGTCTTCGCATTTCCACTCAACATTCTTTTTCGTTAAACGTGTTAGTGGCTCAGCAATCTTAGCAAAATTGGGTAAGAAGCGCCTGTACCAGGAGCATATTTGGATAAATGATAACAAATGCTTGAGATTTCGCAGAGGTGGCATCTTCGATATAGAATTAATCTTATCAGGATTTACTTCTAATCCATTGGGGGTAATATAGTGACCCGAGTATTTGACATTGGAATAACAAAAATTGCACTTTTCTCTTTTAGCGATTAAGTTAAATTCTTTGAATCTATTAAAGACACTTTGTAGGTCTTTAAGGTGCTCTTCGAATGTTGCAGACATCACGATCAAATCATCTAAGTAGATCAAAATTTTATTGTAGCTCAGGGTTATCCGAAACCTGTCCATCATTCTTTGAAAGGTTGCTAGAGCGTTACGCAATCCAAAGGGCATTCTTTTGAATATATATATCCATACCGGTGTAACAAATGATATTTTCTTCTGATCAGCTTCCTTGACCTTGATTTTCCAGTATCCAGCTCGAAGGTCTATGGTACTCATGTAAGGTGTAGGCCTAGTGTACACGCCCCTAGCTGGCCCAATAAAGGTTGACCATACAGGGGCCCATACAGCTGTAGACTCGACGAGCAGCAGGGGACGGGGCCCAACGGCCTATGGACAATTGACCTACACAATAGAGATAAGGCTAGGTAAATAAATAGTACGTACCTGGATCCGAAGCTAAAACCGCCCCAAGGCTCGGTCGGTCAATAGCGAATTAAACGCACACAAATACTAAAAATCTAGACCATAAAACCAAAACTGGTCACGCGAAATCGCTACAGCGATCACCACAAATACGTTAATCGACCGCACCGCTGCTCTCAAGCCACTGTCTCGACTTCCGCCGCGCCACGCGCCAAACCCACTCCGCTCGCCCGAACGTCAAACCGGTACGAATGCACCGAGCCGAGCGCCCTCTGGCGTCAAATCTTGAAACTAGTGTTTGGGCGCGAAATCCTAGCATCGTATAACAAATCATCAATCCTGGGTAGCGGATAAATGTCTGGAACTGTTATGGCATTAAGTTGCCGACAATCTATGCATACTCTTATGCCTCCTTCCTTTTTGGGTACCATAACAACGGGTGCTGCCCAAGGTGAAGTACAAGGTTCGATAATACCTTCATCAATCATTTTGGCAATCTCCTTTTGCAAAATATCTTTTTTTAAAGGTGAGAGCCGGTATGGGGAGACAGAAATTGGTTTATGGTCATCAGTGTCAATTGAATGCTCAAAACCATTTACAGTTTGTCCGTTTGTTGTAAACACTGATGCATTGTGAATGAGTAGGTCATCTAGTATGGATGCATCCACTAAGGAGATTCCTGTATCTGGAAAAAGATCTGATTCAAAACCATTTTGATCGTACTCCATCAGACTAATTTTGGCATCTGCGTACAGTGAATCCATTATAGGCGAGTAACCATCAAACAGTTGAGTGCATTGTTTCTTTGGAGGCAGAGAAGATATGTCAATAGGTCTCAGTTTATAAGGTCTCATAAATCCTACCTCAGTTGCACTACTCTCTGGCAAATTAGGCAATGAATCTATGTCCACTCTGACTGGTGAAAGCTTAACGTCCTTCTTGAAACTAACGAAACTCTCCCCATAAAGTTCATATTCTTGGTGAGGGTCGTCCACGAAAGAATCTACTTATTCTTGAGGCAAATTTAAAACCAACAGGGAGTCTTGTATGAATCCTACACCGAGAAGAGTTCGGACATTGCATGATTCGGACAAGACTAGCATTGTTGTAGGTATGGTACGGCAATTAAATTTAATTGGCACAGTTGCTACCAGTACCGCTTGGTTGCTTTTTATTCCATCTGCTAAAGTTATGTTGACAAAATCCTCTATAAACCGATACCCTTTCTTTTTAAACTTACAGTATAGGTTGTAAAAAGCCGCGCTGGATTTCGCACAAGAATCTATGTAGGCCGCGATTGACATACCTTCCACCTCAATAAAAATCACAGGCCGGTCTCTGGCATCGATTGAAGCATCAACGGCACTAACAGCGGTATTCTCTTTAGGTAGTGACTGTTTTTTTTCTTTGGTTTCTTGGTGGCACGTTGGGCAATTAGTGCGAACAACACCAGGAGCTCCACATCCATAACAACTGAAGTTTGGTGAACTTGGTGACGGAGCTTGTGTATTTGCCTACTTGGAGAAACCCATCTTTGAAAGATCAGGTGTGGGAGCAGTGACCTTCGAAGAGTGCAATATCCTTTTCCTGCAGTTTTCAACTACGTGGCCCATATTTTGCAGTACTTGCATTTCTTTTTTTTTGTGCGTGTATATGGCTTCTTGGTTGTTAGTTTTTCCAGATACATATTTTTCTTTCAGTAGATGTTCGACAGTACGAGCATTTTTTAGTAAGTTATCAAAATTCTTAATATTCGAACGTGGTATCTTATCTCTGATGTCTATCCTAAGCAAACCATAGATAATATCTAGTTTCTGCTGTGCCGGGTGTGCGGGGTCTGGGAATTGTGAGAAAAGAAGGCGCTTACTACGCACAAATTCTTCAGTGGTAACATCAAAATTCTGTTTTTCCTGAGTAATTTCTAAATAGATTAGGTAAGATTCTTTAACAGGTGTGAAATTTTCTTGAAGTATTCAAAGATTGGAGGAAGTTCGCAATCCTTGTGCAGGTTGATGTTTCACTGATAACGCCGGGCTTTGCGAAAAAAGCTATTTTGGACGATTTGCAGGTCGTGAATACTAGGCGCGTGGGCAAGAGTACGCCAGCGTATCGCTAGCGTGATTAGTCTTACGAGAGTTTTATAAAGATGGCAATTAAGTCTTAAGGACAGTTTGCTCTTTCTCTTGACTAGCGGTTTGACGAATTTATAAAATAATATAATAATATTATAGAATTTAGAAACGAATTTAAGAATGATATTGCGAATGGATTTCATAGAGGTCATACCTTGGTCAAATGCGACTCCTAGATATTTACTTTGCTGTCATTTTCCAGGGAATTTGACGGATGAATAGGGTGATCGTACGTTATGATTTTTTTAGTTTGAGATTCGAACGATTGAAAGAAGCATTTCTTTGAAAGTATATTGCTACACTTTTCTTAGGGTTCACTTCGATTCTCTATAAGCGAAACCATTTGTCTAAGCAATCGGCGAGTCTATGTAGCATCTTAGTAAGAAGTTTCCTGTTATAGTGGGCGACCAAGAGTGACATGTCATTGGCGTATAGAGCAGTACTAATTACTGGGTCTTTCGGGATGTCACCCGAGTAGAGTGTGAAAACGAGTGGGGAGAAGACGGAGCCCTGAGGAACTCTAGCTCTAAGGAGGCGCTTTGAAGTACGAGTTCTCTTGAGTTGATAACTAAAATTGTGCTTAGAGAGATAGGCTCTGATAATGTTTTTTATATGATAGGGGTAAACGAGTTTGCCACTCACTGATGGTAAGTGACTACCGCCGCCCATGAACAACAGCGACAAAAGGGGAATTACAGATGCGTTGCTGGGCTTTAAAAAAGGAGTAGGCTGTTTTCTTGAAGGTCCATAAGTCAGATCGGTCCGGAAAAATCGCTGCTTTTTAGCGGTAAACGCGCAAATTTGTGTTTTCTGGGAATCTAACTAGACTAGATTTAGTCGCCCCAGTCCGAAATATTATTCAACAAAATCCTGACTTCAGACACAAGTTTGTTCGGGTATTCGGCGACGTTTTCCCGAGACATATTAGCACGGCCGGTGTATAAAGCATTACCAGTGCTGTCGTCTGCATAGCAATGAATGTTACCATTTAACAACATATCATTGATATGCAGAAGAAATAGCGTTGGTGACAGCATGCAGCCTTGTGGAACATCAGCGTTAATGGGCTTGTATCGAAGCATGTACCGTCTACTACGACCTTAATGCTCAGATCTGCAAGAAAAATGGTGATTTAATTGCACAATTTCTCGGGAAGCCCATAGAAAGGAAGCTTCGAAAGAAGCCCTTTGTATCAAACCCGATCGAAGGCCTTCGCTATGTCCAAATTAATGGCCAACGCCTTGCCCTTGGACTCCACTATCTCCGCCCATCTATGAGTTAGGTAACCCAGAAAATCACTAGGTGAACGACCCCAACGGAAACCGTGCTGGCGGTCACTAATCAGCTGGTGATCCTGAAGGTCATCAAGAACATCCGCATGAGCTGGCAGTTAATAATGATTTCCATTATTTTGGAGAACACGAAGGTGATAGCGATAGGCCTGTAGTTGGACGGATCTGTGTGGTTGCCTTTTTTAGGGATCGGGTGCTTCAAAGCAGTCTTCCATGAGTGCGGGACTACGCGCAGGGAAAAGGAGTACCGAAAACGGTGCGTTAAAACCGGTGCCAACTCCGGCGGACATGTCTTTAGCACAATAGGTGTGACTCCATCAGGCCCACTCGACTTGTTGACGTCCAGGGAGAGGAGTGCTTTACGCACCAAGCGCTGTGTAAATAGCACTTCCTGCATGAATCACTATCACCGCGAGATGGTCGGCGGTGTGTTCCCCCCGTCATCTAGAGTCGAGTTGGAAGCAAAAAGTGAGCCTAGCAGATCGGCTTTCTCCTTTGCGTCATGGGCCAGTGAGTAGTCCACCCTGTGCAGAGATGGCAGAGATGGCTGAGAGAAGTTCCCTTATACAGCCTAGCCTTGGCGAGTGACCATAATGCATGTGTTCCCGAAAGAAGGTGAACTAGTTCCTCGCCAATTCTGCCGATGTGCTCTGACTTTGCCTTGGCAATGACACTTTTCAAGGATCTGGGGGCGGAAGTATACTTCTTTTTAAGAGCGCTGGTGTTTATATCTCGAGTCGTTGATGCGTCAGCCCAGGTCCGGTAGCACTCCCGCTTATAGCGTGATGCATTTTACAGGTGTGACCAAACCATGACTGAGTTCTGCCTCCGGTAGCATCACAGATGATGGGATAAACAATTCCATTCCTTGAAGTACCACATCAGGTACAGAATTTGCAACAATGTTGGGATCGTCCGGCGAGATGCAAAGCTGCTTCCAAGGGTAACATACAAAAAAGACCACATCCCGTCTCAATCAGCCGACCCATAGTACCAAGCACGGTGGCAAACAGTAGATCGCAAGTGCGATGGGAGCATCAGTGGCACCGTACTTAGGATCAGACAATTGTCCGAAGAGCCAAGAGAGGCATTGATGGAGACCTGATGTCCGTCCGGATGAAAGTTCAGCAGAAGGTCCAATAGGGAAGGTATATAATCCTCCACATCTGGAATCCGCGTAAGCGAAGTAACCTGTTGTTTCATACCATATACCAAGGCCACATTTACAGACCTACTCGCATAATCGGTTAAACAGGAACTAAGCAATTCGGCGTGGTGAGCGATAAAATCACCAAACATCACGGTATCTGTGGATAGGACCTGTTGTAGCACTGAATCTGCAGCTTTTTATACGTGGTCGATGAGTCCGTCTGTGTCAGCATTACCGCTATGGGACCTACGCGCAGCCATAGGATGGACAGGTACCTTCAAGACTGCCGAGGCGTCGAAAACAAATGTCCTGTCTAACGTACACGCAAATTCCAGCCCGGAGCACAAAGAATATTTCTATTTTGTACCCCGGGTAGAGGAGATACGAAATACTTGGTCAGGTCATAAGTTCGGTCATAAACATTTTTTTTACCTTAATGATACACTTTTACTTTTACAGAGGGGGTGCTAAGAATCTCCGGTGGAGGTTCCGTTGCCATCTTAGATGACTCGACCTGGCAACGTACAACGCACGCACCCTGAGGACTGACGAGAAGATCGTGGAGCTGGTAGAAGTGATAGACAAGTTACGCTGGCATATTATAGGATTATCCGAAGTCCGAAGAGAGGGGGAGGACACGGTAATCCTCGAATCCGGCAACTTGCTCTATTACCGGGAGGGCGACCATTTGTCCCAAGGAGGTGTCAGATTTATAGTCCACAAGTTTCTCGTTAACAACGTTGTAAAGATTGAGAGTGTGTCGACGAGGGTTGCGTACCTTATATTCAGAATCACCAAACGGTATTCGCTGAAGGTCATACAGGTTTACGCACCAACCTCGGCACACTCCGATGAGGAGGTGGAGGAAATGTATGAGAATATCTCTAGAGCCATGAATTCCTCAAAAACACAATATACGGTATTAATGGGGGACTTCGATGCAAATCTAGGCACAAGAGAGAACGGTGAGCTGAAAGTAGGGAAATTTGGAATATGGCAACGGAACCTCAGGGGCCAGCAGCTGGCCGACTTCATGGATAAAGAAGAACTCTTTATGATGAACTCTTTTTTCCAGAAGCGGCCCCACAGGAAGTGGACTTGGCCGAGCCCCAACGATTCGACAAAAAATTAGATTGACTTCATTATGACGACCAGACGACAACTGTTCAGTAATGTCTCCGTGATCGCGAGGGTGATAACTGGTAGCGATCACCGAATGCTTAGAGGCACACTGAACCTAAACGTTAAGTTGGAGAGGTCTCTTGTAATGAAGTCAACGCTCCGTCCCCCTCGTGCTCTGTTCCAGAGTCCCGAAACCTTTCAGCTCGAGTTACAAAACCGTTTTCAGTTCCTAGAAGACTGCAATGAAGTGGATGATATGAATGACAAGCTCGTGGAAACTGCCATGCGGTTGGAGCTAAGTTCTGCAAGACCCGCCGCAGAAGAACACAAAAAGTCTCTCAGCACACTCTTAATCTCATGGCAGTTAGACGGGAGATTAGACTACATTCTTCCACAAATTTGATAGCATACAGGCAACTGAACAGACAGATCTCCAAATGCATGCGGCGGGACTCATGCAACTTCAATACAGCTTGTATTGAAGAAGCGATCAAGCGGAACCAAGCCTACAAAATCTTTGCCAGAGATCTATATGCCAGAAAGAGCCAACTGTCATAGCTGAGGACCGAGTATGGCAGCATTGTTTCCGGGGCACCTGACATTTTGAGTGAGATTGAGAGGTTCTATGGGCAGCTGTACACGTCATCGTTGGAGCCACATGCAAGTGTGAGTAACTATCCAAAAGCGAGTCTTATCCGACACTATTCGGAAGATATCCCGGACGTCAGTCTGAGCGAAATTAGAATGGCTCTCCAGCATCTTAAAAACGGCAAGGCCCCAGGCGAGGATGAAATTACAGCGGAGCTTCTGAAAGCGGGTGGAAAACCGGTACTTGAAGTCCTACAGAGGCTCTTTAATTTCGTCCTCTATGGTGGCATTACACCGGAGACGTGAAGCAGAAGTACGGTGATCTTGTTCTTCAAGAAAGGTGACAACGGTCTCTTAAAGAACTACACTTTCCCTTCTGAGCCACGTCTACGTGCTGTTTTCAAGATTCATCACGAATCGTCTCGCGCGCAGACTTGACGACTTCCAGCCTCCCGAACAAGCCGGTTTCCGAAAGGTCTTTAGCACCATAGACCACATACATACCCTTCGGGAAATTGTACAGAAGTCTGAGGAGTACAATTTGCCACTATGCCTGGCGTATGTGGACTATGAGAAAGCCTTTGATTTCGTCGAAATTTGGGCGGTGCTGCAGTCATTTCAGCGGTGCCAAGTTGACTGTCGGTATATCGAAGTGCTGAAGTGCTTGTACAGTAGGGCTACGATAGCTATCCGAGTACAGAACCAGAGTACGAAACCTATCCAATTGCAGAGATATGTAAGACAGGGTGACGTTATATCCCCGAAATTCTTCACCGCTGCAATGGAAGACGTTTTCAAGCTTCTGGACTGGAAAGGATAGGGTATCAACATCAATGGCGAGTACTTCACTCACCTTCGATTTGCCGACGATATATTCCTTATTGCAGAATCGCTGGAGGATCTAAGCACCATGCTCAATGACCTCGATAGTGTTTCCCAACGGATAGGTCTTAAGATGAACATGGACAAAACAAAGATCATGTTCAATGTCCATGTCACACCTATGCCGGTAGTTGTTGGGAGCACTAAGCTCGAATTTGTTGACGAGTATATTTACCTGGGGCAAATAGTCCGACTAGGTAAGTCCAACTTCGACCGAGAGGTTAATCGACGGATTCAACTCGGCTGCCCAGCGTTCGTGAAACTACGACACATCTTCTCGTCAGACATTCCTCAAAACCTTAAAACGAAATTGTACAACCAGTGCGTGTTGCCAGTGATGACTTATGGATCTAAGATGTGGTCCTTCACTGCTGGCCGTATGAGGAAGCTCAAGGTCGCTCAGCGAGCTATGGAGAGGGCTATACTCGGAGTTTCTCTGCGTGATAAACTTAGAAATGAGGATATCCGCAGTAGAACCAGAGTGACCGACATAACCTAACGGATTAGTAAGCTGAAGTGGCAGTGGGCCGGCCATATAGCTCGAAGAACCGACAACCGATGGGGAAGAAAGGTTCTTGAGTGGCAGCCTCGTACCGGTAGGCGAAGTGTAGGGCGACCCCCCACGAGATGGAGTGACGACCTGGTAAGACATGCAGGAACTCCGTGGATGCAGGTGGCTCAGGACCGTGCTTTGTGGCATTCCTTGGGGGAGGCCTATGTTCAGCAGTGAACTTATGAAAGGCTGTAATGATGATGATGACGATGATGATACACTTTTTGATAATTTTATAGAAATTATATATGAAATGAAAAGTAATTTAATTTTAAATACAATTTTATTTACATTATTCCAAATGCCCTCCCCTATTTTGAATACATGCCCTTAATCGACGCGGCCAATCATCAATCGCAGCACGCACCACATTTATATTTTTTTCGGCCGCTGCTTTAGCCAAAGATGCTCGGAGAGGTTCCAAATTCTAATGCGTTTAGTGCAGACTTACTCCTCCAAATGTTTCCATATCTTGTAATCCAGTGGGTTTAAATCTGGACTAGAATAGGGCCAGTCATCATGTCCGTTAAAGTCAATTCCATGGGTGGTCAACCAGGTTTGCGTGCTTCCTGCCCTATGAGCTGGTGCAGATTCTTTTTGGAATACCCAATGTCTTTTTTTAAACATTTTTTGAGAAAAAAGTTCCACTATGTTTGTTAGGACGGTATTTTGTTACACCTTGGCACTGGTTATTACACCGTTTTTACAAAAAACACCACAGTTAAGCCTGAATATTAGACTCCAAGCCAAACCATGAGTCACGAAGGATAATGTCCTCGTTAAACCCTCAGATTACGCGTACTGGCTTCTTCACTGCTGTGGGCATACACCTTAATATTTTGTTTATTATTACTTTCTTCGATGTTAAAAATTCTTTCATCCGAATACAAAATTTCGCGGTATTTTTTCCCGCATACCACCGTAACAAAGCGCGGGACCTATCCAACTAAATTTTTCTCAAACGCTCGTTTAAAAAATGTGCAGTCTTCTTACGTTTAGGTCTTCATTGATAACTCTTTTGACCGTGGTTCTGCTTAGGCCCATCTGAAGAGCTAAGATTTTTTTGCTTACGAACAGGATTTTGTTGGATTCGCGCCTTCACTGATTTTATGATCACGGGTTTCCTGATTTTACGAGATCGGCTGGTCCTCTCACGATATTTGAAGTTTGAATCTTCAGTGAAACGTTTGATAGTGCGATAAACAAATCGTAGGGTTATTTTCAGTTTTTGTAGAATATTGAAAATCTCTTTGACGCGTAACCACAGCGGTGTTACGTGATAACCGCTACTCTATTATTTTTCTTCGATCACTCCATATTTGAAAATGAATGAAATATATGTCTTTTTTATTTTTGGCAAGCGCAAACACTATGTTTTTAATATTACTGAAGTTCATCTAGCCAGTATTCAAAAATTTTAAATAATAAGGTTTTGACAGAACTTATGACCCGACTAAGTATTTGCCTGAGAGGACATCCGTGTCTCGGTTAGAAAAAGCAAGGCCGACTTTGCCGTCTCCAGACGGTAAATTCACGGAAAGCGTGGCAGGGGCTGCCTTTGTCTCATTGCTACGCTTACGACGAGCAGGACAGAATACGCAAAGCATCCTGAGCACCCACGCTCAGAAAAAGTAGGGTAGCTTGGATATGGATTCTTAGCGAGGGATTCTACGTTACCCGACTTTTCCAGCCCTTTACAGCACCCATGATCACGAGGAATATGAGGTGTTTGACGTCCCAATGTTGTAGTTAACCACAGCTATCTCCAGGTTAAAATTATTAATTTTTGTCTGTTGTAATCTTGAAGTCTTGCAGTCCCTTATGTACCGATAAATAATTTTACTACTTTTAACTATTCTACCGGTAGGCGCTAATGTAAACAATGGTATATTTTTACTTTTGTATGCTAGCTATAATATATAAACCTTATACGCATCGATTCCATATGAATTAATATATTTAATGCTTCGTTATAAATATTAAATTCTATTTTTATAATATTATCAATTTCATTTCGAAATTGCGTGACGTAATTTTGCTAGTTTCTTGTACATAAAGTGTAAGGATTATGAAATTAAGTCATTATATAAAACGTTATTTGTTTTTTTTTTTGCTTATCAATACAACTTTATATCAAAAGAGATTAAAAAACAATACATTTTTTCACACAATAAACTTTTTAATATCTATCTCCTTTGAAGCGGCAAAATAAAAACAAGTTTAATCAATCGAAAATTTTCAATTCGAAAACTTTACGGCTTTGTCTTTAATATATGTTGTTCAAAGCAAAAAAGCTGTTTATCTTTGAACAACATAGATTAAAGGCAAGGCGTGTTTAATTGAGAAATGGGCACAAGGAGTCGGCTGACACACGGGCATGCATGCACTGTCAGCCCCTACGGGCGTCATGACACTTGAGGGGATACTTGGGTTGGAAATTTATTTTATTAATTATGGGATCCCAAGCAGCCATCTTCTCTGTTGAGATCAGGATGTTTTTTGATTTCAATAGCCTCGCGAATCATCCTTGGACGGAATCGGTGTTCTTTAACGAAGATTTGTGGTCTATCAAATCTAATGTCGCTACATTCGGATGTGATCTGGGGTGATCCTGTATGTGTTCACAGTAAATTTTTAGTTTATATCTTTCTTTTTTGGAACAATCATTTGCAGCAGGTTGCATTGCAGGTTTTGACTATGATCCTTTACTTTCCCAAATTTCTCGGAAAATTTCTAAGTTTTAAAATAAGACTTACTATAGGCATATTACATATATTTCCTTTATTCATTTAGAATGATTGTAATGCCAAATAATACACTACGTTTATTATAATTACTTGCGGTATTTTGTAGTATAGAGAAAAGCGTTAAAATTAGACGTGTTGCTTATAATAGATGTTTAATTAGACTCTTATACACATATTCGTGTAGGTTACAATGTAATATCACATCTCACATCTCACATCAGAAATAAATTAATAATAATGATAGATAGGTTTAGTATAAAAACTGATTTTAATACAAAACACGTCACATAATATTTTTAATTTTATTATATAAGTATAGTCTTAACTACTCCTTTACATTTGTTTTGGCTTTGGATAATGGGCCAAAAACCCCCTTACCTCACAAAAAAATTCTTTCAGAATCTGAATTCAGAATTATCATAAAATATTATTATGTACAATTAATGTACGAACTTTTAAATATATTCATATTTCTATTTTGCATTGCATGCTTTTTTTTCAACTACATTTAAACAAATTTTTCCAAACTCTTAGCTGATTGCACTGATTGTATTGGGATAATATGCTAACATCCGGCAAGTTTCTGAATATTATTTTCCCAGAAGCAACTATGAATTGACCTAGCTATCGTTAGCATGGCTGATTTAGAATCAGTAGCATGTAGATCACTTATGTGAATGGCCTGGAGCCGGTCTGCTTGCATGACATTAGTGCGTGTGGTAGATGTAGCCGTCGAAACACGTACCTATCATTGTTTAGTAAACTAAACTATTAGGATGGCTGATTCAAGGATAATATGATACTAGGCACAGTAGATATACGCACAATATAAAAACATACATGATTCGTTGGTGCGTTTAGTAAATAATCTTTATTTTATCAAAAGAATTACACTATTTCACTTAATGAGAAACTTAAAAGAAAAATATTTAAGAAGGTTTTAGGTCGAGGAAAACATACATAAGTGATAAAATGATATACACAATACCAACTAAATCGAGAGTACACTATACAATGTGATATCTTTTGTCGTTGCAAAGAAACTAGTAACAAAAATCAAAAATAATAGATGGAAATTAATAACAATGCTACTAGTCTATTTAATTTAGCATAAAAGGGGTCAACCTCGGAATGAGAGACAATAAGCTGAATTTTCGTATGTACCTCCATTTTAGCTTTCTAAAAGTTGTCTCAAAAGTCTTATAAAATCTTGTGTCTGCGTCGTAAGTTATTCAAAGTCAAATATTAAAAAAACGTTTGCTCTACAATTTTTATAATAGATGTTAACATCATTGGAGCAATAGATACTGAGATAATTGCGAAAAACTGTTTTTGTTTTACCTTTGACCTTGAATTCATTAAGACGCAGACATGAAAATTTATGGGACTATTGAAACAACTTTTGTAATGCCAAAATGAAGGTATATACGAAAATTGAGCTTATTATCTCTCATTCCGAGGTTGATTGCTAATTTGACTTGACTATATTATGCTATACTAGATATCAGGGCCGAGTTCAGATATAATTAAATTAATTAAACTTTTTTTTTTAATTTAACTGTATTTTTTTGTTAGTGTTTGAAATATAGCCATTCAAAACGTGTTAATTTGCTTATAAAAAATTAAGCGTCTACAGGAGCACTAAAAATGTAATAATTATTCTGACACAAGCAGTAAAATTGAAATATAATCAACATCAAAATTAAATTTAAACAAAATTAAAACCTAGACGGTGGTAGAGCCTTGCAGCAGCTTTTACTGTTGCACGTATGGGCCGGCTCGAGCCGGGTTAGTACCACGACCTCACAGAATACCGGCGTGAAGTGGAAACTCTGCTTCCGCGTTTCGTCTGGTGAGTGCAGGTGACCGGATGCCCAATTCCCCCCCCCCCATCAACATGGTAGCGGAATTACGTCATAAACTACCCCAGGAGGGTACAAGTACCCCTAGAGAATCCCTCGCTGTGCATCCACGACCATGCTATTCCACTCCTGAGCGTGGGTGCTCAGGCTGCCCCGCGTATTCTGGGGGGGGGGGGGGGGGGGGCAAAATTCCGCTCAACACAATAACTGCTCGGGGCAAACTGAGCAACAAGACCAAGGCGACCCCTGCCACGCTATCCGTGAATTTCTGCAACATCAGGGGACTTCACTCGAACCTAAACGCCGTCCACTACCAACTTGAGACGGCGAAGCCGGTCTTGCTCTTTCTGACCGAGACGCAGGTGTCCTCTCCGGCTGATACTTCGTATCTCTCCTGCCCGGGGTACAAATTGGAGCACTCCTTTGTGCCTCGGGCTGGAGTTTGCGTGTATGTCAGAGAGGACATCTGTTCTCGACGCCTCGGCAGTCTTGAAGGTTCGGACCTGTCCATACTTTGGCTACGCGTAGACCTTCCGCGCGTCTACGTGTGCCTCTATAGGTCCCATAGCGGTAATGCCGAAACAGACCGACTCATCGACCACGTCCAAATGGCTACAGATTCCTTGCTACAACAGGTCCCATCCGCAGAGATCGTGATCCTTGGCGATTTTAACGCCCACCACGCCGAATGGCTCGGTTCACGTTTAACCGATCATGCGGGGAGATCTGTTTATGACTTTGCCTTGGCATATGGTCTGACACAACTGGTTACATCGCCTACGCGGATTCCAGATGTTGAGGATCATACACCTTCCCTGTTGGACCTTCTGCTGACCTCTCATCCGGACGGATATCAGGTTTCCGTCGATGCCCCTCTTGGCTCTTCGGACCATTGTCTGATCCGGAGTGTGGTGCCACTCACGCTCCCCTCGCGGTTGCGTTCTGCAGGTTGCCGCCGTGTTTGGCATTACAGGTCGGCGGATTGGGACGGAATGCGGTCTTTCTTTGCTTCCTACCCATGGGGGCGGGTTTGCTTCTCGCCGGATGATCCCAGCGCTGTTGCTGACTCTGTCACTGATGTAGTGCTACAGGGAATGGAACTATTTATTCCATCATCTGTGGTACCCATCGGAGGCAGATCTCAGCCTTGGTTTGGTCGCTCCTGTAAGACTGCATTACGCAGTAAGCAGGAGTGTTATCAAGCCTGGGCTGTGGCTTCGGTGACTCGGGATTTAAACACCAGCACACTCAAAAAGAAGTATAACTTCGCCTCCAGGTCCTTCAAAAGAGTTATTGCCAAGGCAAAGTCAGAGCACATAGGCAGAATTGGCGAGAAACTAGTTCGCCTTCCTTCGGGAACCCGTGCATTCTGGTCTCTCGCCAAGGCTGTCCAAGGGAATTTCTGTAAGCCATCACTACCATCTCTGCACAGGGAGGACAACTCACTGGCCCACGACGCAAAAGAGAAGGCCGACCTTTTAGGCTCCCTTTTTGCGTCCAACTCGACTGTTGATGACGGGGGGAACACACCGCCGACTATCCCGCGGTGTGAGTGCTCCATGCCGGATGTGCGATTCTCACAGCGCTCGGTTCGCAGAGCATTCCTCTCCCTTGCCATCCACAAGTCGAGTGGGCCTGACGGAATCCCCCCAATTGTGCTGAGGACGTGTGCTCCGGAGTTGGCACCGGTTCTAACGCGTCTTTTCCGGTACTTCTACTCTCTAGGCGTAGTCCTGAAATCATGGAAGACAGCTTTTGTCCACCCGATCCCTAAAAAAGGTGATTGCTTAGACTCGTCTAACTACAGGCTTATCGCCATCACCTCTTTGTTCTCCAAAATAATGGAATACATTATTAACTGCCAGCTCATGAGGAGGATCCTTGAGGATCACCAGCTGATTAGTGACCACCAATACGGTTTTCGTCGGGGTCGATCAGCTGATGATCTTCTGGTTTACCTGACTCATAGATGGGCGTTGGCAGTAGAGTCCAAGGGGGAGGCATTGGCCGTTAGTTTGGACATTGCGAAGGCCTTCGATCGGGTTTGGCACAAAGCGCTTCTTTCGAAGCTCCCTTCCTATGGGCTTCCCGAGAAATTATGCAATTGGATCACCAGCTTTCTTGCAGATCGGAGCATCAAGATCGTTGTAGACGGTGCATGCTCCGACTACAAGCCTATTAACGCTGGTGTTCCACAAGGCTGCGTGCTATCACCAACGCTGTTTCTTCTGCATATCAATGATATGTTGCAAGCTGGTAGCATTCATTGCTATGCAGATGACAGCACTGGTGATGCTCTATACACCGGCCGTGCCAATATTTCTCGGGAAAACGTCACCGAGTACCGGAACAAACTTGTGTCTGAAGTCGAGTCTTTGCTGGACAAAGTCTCGGATTGGGGGCGACTAAATCTAGTCCAGTTTAATCCTCAGAAGACACAAGTTTGCGCGTTTACCGCTAAAAAGAACCCCTTTGTCGTATCTCCTCAGTTTCAAGGTACTCCCCTTGTTGCCTCAGCCAGTATCGGAATCCTCGGCGTCGACATATCGAGTAGCGTGCAGTTTCGTGGTCACTTGGAAGAGAAGGCCAAATTGGCCTCTAAAAAGCTTGGCGTGCTCAGCAGAGCGGGACAGTATTTCATGCCGGCTCAACGCCTGCAACTTTACAAGGCGCAGGTTCGGTCTCACATGGAATACTGTTCCCATCTCTGGGCTGGGGCTCCCCAGTGCCAGCTTCTTCCACTTGACCGCATCCAGCGCAGAGCGGCTCGAATCGTCGACGACCGAGTCCTTTCCGATCAGCTCGACTCATTGGCACTGCGAAGAGATGTTGCATCTCTTAGCATTTTCTTTCGCATTTACCATGGGGAGTGCTCTGAGGAATTGTTCGGATTAATCCCAGCCGCCAAATTTCACGAACGCACATCGCGGCAGAACTCCCGATACCATCCACACCATCTGGATGATTGGCGGTCCACCACTGTGCGATTTAGAAGATGTTTTCTTCCTCGCACAACTTCCTTGTGGAATAGTTTACCACCAGCGATTTTTCCGGACCGATACGACTTAGGGACCTTCAAGAAAAGAGCCTACTCCTTTTTAAAAGGCCGGCAACGCATCTGCAATTCCCCTGGTGTTGCGGTTGTTCATGGGCGGCGGTAGTCACTTACCATCAGGTGAGCCGCATGCTCGTTTGCCCCCTCTCCTATAAAAAAAAAAAAAACTTTTTCAAGACCATTATTCGTAATTTTGAACTCGTATGTAAACTCTTTTAAAAATTAAGTTAATAAGTAATACCTTAATAAGAGCATTTCATGAGATGAGGGATTTATTTGTATCCCATTTAGTTATACAATATACAATCTTTGTTATTCTATTCGAATTAATTTGAATAAATATATTTATAGTTTAGTGATATACAATATTTTATTATACACAATATTAAAAACTGTAGTAATAAAACAAACTAAAGCTTAAGTAGGACTGGAATAACACCTATTCTGCTCTCCTGTCCGGCGAGCAGTTTGGCGAATGGCTCTGGGGAAGAGCGCAGGTCGTGTTGATCCCCAGAGTAAGTCTGAGGAGTTCTTTCTTCACATGGTTGCGACCTGTTATTTGGTCTGATTCAATAAGAAACAGACAGAATAGAAACACTCAGGCGATCTACTTTTACTTTTCTTTTTATCCCACCCCTTTTTTCCTATTTTAACCCAATCCAAGGTGTTAAGCGTACCGTGTCCATGGATGTGTGGCTGGGGAAAGTCCAGTCGCAAACGGTGCTTACCCGAGACCAGAGCGATTCCTTTGTAAGGCGTGCTAGACAGGAAGTTTTAGATATAACCTTTGCTACCAATAACATATAAAGGCGGATTATCGGCCGCCATGTTAGTAATGGAAACTCGATGTCTGATCACAGACACATTAAGTATGTGATTAGAGAATCATCAACTTATGAAACTGTTGCTTTTAGGGATCCATAAGTGACCTCCTGGGATGTTTACAGAGATAGCCTAAGGAGGGATTTGGAAACGTTACCTAAAATCATAAAAACGATTGAAGATTTGTATTTAGCGGCGGAGACGATAACCGTAGGTATCGGTGAAGCCTTCGAGGATAGTTGTCCAACCAAGACCTCAACAAGAAAAGTTTCTTGGTGGAACACTAAGCTTAGGGAAAAGACCAGGAAACTATTCAATAGGGCTAAAAAACCAAAGAATGGGATATTTATAGTGCAGCCTTAACCGAATATAATAAAAAAATTAGGCAAGCTAAGAGAGTATCATGGAGGAAGCTATGCGAGGAAGTTGAGTCTTTGCCTCGCAGTACAAGACACAAAATGCATCGAAAGATAAACCTATTTAAATCGGGCTTCTTAAAAAGGCTGATGGAAACTAACTAATAGTAATAATAAAATAATTTACTTAATAAAAATCAATTTGGTTTCACAAGGGGTCACTCTAGAACTAATGCCGGTGTTGAGCTGAACAAATATATCTTTAATGCATGGGCGAATTCACAGGATGCTTTGCGTATATTCTGTGATCTATCCAAGGCCTTCGATTGTGTCCACCATGAAACATTAATCAGGAAACTTCAACACTACGGCGAAAGAATTGATGCTTTTTGATTATGTCATATTTAAGTAAAAGAACGCCAAATGTTGTCATTAACAAAGAACGTAAGAAGTTGTCATTAACAGTATGAGCTCTTTCGGGTCGATGGTAAAAATGGGCGAGGCTCACTTCTCGGCCTTTCTGTTTCTTGTATACATTAATAACTTACCTTACATAACAACGGATAACCATGATAAAGTATTATTGACTGATGACACTTCTTTAATTTTCAAATTAAGATTACTAAAATATCATAAAGTAAATAATGCTATATCTTAATTAGCAAATTGGTTCAATGTTAATAATTTTCATTTAAATGACACTAAAACGAAATGTATAAAATTCATGACTCCTAATGACAAACAATTAAATACAAATGTAATTTTAAATGGAGAGGAGCTGTTAGTCTTATCGATAGCACCATTTTTCTTGCAACCACAATAGACGCGAAGCTTCAATGGAGCCCCACATATCAAAACTAGCAAGCAGACTTAGTTCTGCAGCATATGCAGTAAAAAGATTAGAAATATTACCAGTGTTGAAACAGCTATACTGGTTTATTTTAGCTATTTCCATAGCATAATATCGTATGGTATTTTGTTTTGGGGACACGCGGCTGACACTGAAATTATATATGTTTTACGGAATAGGGCCATAAGAGAAATTTATGATTTAAAGCCTAAAGAGTCACTGCTACAAAATTTTAAGGAAATTATTATATTTACTTTGGCCTCTCAATTCATTTATGAGAATGTAATGAACGTATACAAAAATAAAATTAGTTTTTTTTTTCTCTTTATTTATTTAGGGATTTTTATTTGTTAATATGTCAATCCCATTATAACTAATTTAAAATCTATACATTTATTATTAATCTGCACATACTCAATGCAATATCCGAGGTGGGGGCATGTAGAATGCCTTGCGCAATACCCATATTGTACATATTTATCTTATAGGTCCTTATAAATAATTCCCTTGCCCCTCGGTTCCGCTCACATTCCATTAAAAAATGATGTAAGTCTTCTATTACTCCACACGTTTCACAATTAGGTGAATCAGGTTTTTTCATCAGATAAGAAAATTTTTTTGATGGGATGTGACCTGTTCTTATTCTAAACATTATTTTAATAATATTTCTATTTATTTTTGTATCTATAAACCAGGGTATTCGGGGTGGCCCACTCTGTATCGTTTTGTACCAAATACCTTTAGTTTTGGAGCGTTCATTGAAAAACTCTTTCCATTCGGTATGACATAAATTTCTGAATTTTGGCAGTACTTCTGAGTAACAGGGGTTAATATTATACTCTACACCATTTACACAAGCAGAATTCGCTAATCTATCTGCCTCCTCATTACCCAATAGACCAATGTGTGATGGAATCCATTGCACTTTTGCACAGATATCGCGTAGACTGAACTCATATAGTTGGGAAAGTATGGTATAGGCTATCGAAACACCTCTGATTCCAGAGGCGGATCGAGCCAAGTGTTGGATAGCAGTTTTGCTGTCCGAGTATACAATAATTTTGTCCCCGTTATAGCTTGCGGCATACCTTAGGGCTTCGGATATTGCAATGAGTTCAAGGGTCATAATACAAACGTCATTAGTAACTTTATAACATCTAGAAATTGCTCGAGATGAGTCGAAAAAAGCTGCTCCTTGCAACTTAGCACTCTTTGATCCATCTGTGTAGATTTTATGCCAATCGTGGTATTTATTTTCAAGTTCTTCAATAATATTTAGTTTAAGAGATTTTTTTTCATATAATTTTTTGGATTGTTTTACAGACTCTAATTTACTTAATAATATATTTTCAATATCAATGCGGGACAACCAAGCGCTAAGCGAAAATGATTCGAGAAAAGGGGATGATTGTATATTCATAATTTTAGTCTTATTATAAGATTTAACTAATAGTGGGATTTTCTTGCGTTGCCAATATCTTGTTTCACAGAGAGTGCTAAGTTGCTTTAAAGAATTAATTGTAACATTATTGGAAAAAGAGCTGGCTTTTAAAACATATTTATAAGCTAGATATAGTCTTCTAATATGAAGTGGAGGTACGCTTAGTTCGCTTTCCATTACATGTATTGGAGAACTTTTGATAAAACCACCAATAACCCTTAACGCTTTATTTTGTATTTTATCTAATTTTGATAAATGGACATTAGCGCAATTATCAAATAAAAAACTACCGTAATCAATTCTACTTCTTATTAACGAAATATACAACTGACGAATATGTTTGGGATGAACTCCCCAAGATGGACCAGAAGAAAATTAGTTGTACAAAAATAAGTGATATTCATTCAATAAATTCTAGAAACAGAACAAGCTAGTAGTACCAGTTACTTGACTCCACTGAGTCAGTAATTCATTATTGGGGCGACATATATATGCTTGTGCAACAAAATCCAAGAAAATATAAAAAAATTCACCTGCTCAAAATTCAAAAACTTTATTAAACTAAGTTTGCTTTAAAAGTGTTATTATAATATTAAGGAATTTATGAATAATAATAACCCCTGGGAATGAGGTGATCGCTACCAAGCTGTTTATTAATTGTTGTGTAGTTAATTGTGTTACAGACATGATTGTAAGCTGTTATGGAAAAAAAGTCCCGCCGGGTTTTTGCTGGTTCGTCCCAGAACAGAGGTTTTTTTTGAACCAGTAGTAATTAAACAAAAAAGTGACTTGCAATAAGTATAATTTATAACCTATATTGAATAAAAATGTTTCTGATTCTGTTTCAGTGAAACAAAAACACTGAAGCTACCAGCGTCAACCTATTTCCCCAAGGTCACATAAGACTCTTGCCTCGAACTCTTTCAGAGCCGTACGACGGCTTTGTAATGAAGACTGGTGTAGGTCTTAAAAATAATAAGGCTAATAAGTGCAGTGGGCTGTTGACTTCTTTAAAACATATAAGACAAGTGGGATGGATGGAACAATGCCCATCCAACTACAGAGAACTGTCGATATCCTTCTTCTTATCTTTTAAAAATTTTCAGAGCAAGTTTTGCATGGGGATATATACCAGAACGATAGACAATTGTCAAAGTTCTATTTATACCTAAGTCCTTTATACGAGTACCTATAAGCCTTTCCTCCTTTCTTGTAAAGACATTGGAAAAGTTTATAGATAGATATATTAGGGATGTAGCTCTAGCTACGAGACCTAAACAATACAACCAACATGCTTACCGTAGAAGCAAATCTACGGAAACAGCCTAGATCATTGTTATTGACAAGGTCGAAAAAGCGCTGGAGGTTAAGGAAATAGCTCTTTGTGCCTTTTTAGACATTGAGAGCGCCTTATTGTAGTCTAACATCATTGCAGGTTGGAGGCCTGACATCTAAAAATGTTGGTCCCACAACTATCAGTAGGGTGAAGTTGATGCTCTCAAATAGAAAGACAAAAATAGCGCTGTTTCAAAGTTCGATTTAGGTTTCAACTACAAGAGGCTGTGCACAAGGAGGTGTTTTGTCACCCTTCCCTTGGACGCTTGCGGTTGACCAATTATTGTATAAGATGGCAGACCTTCGCATTGACACACTGGGTTATGCCGATGACCTTGTGATCATTGCGAGGGGTCAAAGTAATTTATCCTTAATGATACAAAGAGCCCTAAACACCATAAAACACTGGTGCAGGGATAACAGTTAATCAGTTAGTGCTGATAAAACTGTTATAACACCCTTTATCAAAAAGAGACGCTTGGACAAAATAGTCACACCAAAACTTAATGGTAAATAAGTACTATTCTCCACTGAGGTGAACTTGGGCGTAACTATCGACCAAAAACTAACGTGGAACTCTCACCTTAGCAATATATTGTCATAAGGCTAAAATTGCTTTAGGTACGTGCAGTTGTGAACAAATGGGGCTTACGTCCCGGTATGATCCTATGGCTGTATAGCAGTATAGTGAGGCCGATTCTTACCTACACCTCCACTGTCTGGTGTAATAAGGCTAACGAAAGACAACTGTGGACAAACTAAATAGTCTACAAAAAACTGCCTGCTTATGAAATGGCTATGCTGCCTGCTTATGATACTTTTAATTCACTTTTAGGCCTAACGCTCCATGATCTTTACTTAGACAAGGAGGCGAAGGCAAGTTTGTATAGGATTAACGCTCAGGGCAGTTCGAGCCTATTTTGACTGGTGTCAGTAGTTTGACTCGAGTCAGTACTTCATTCTTGAGGCGATGCATATGCTTTTACTACAAAATCCCAGTAAACATACAAAATTTAACCTGCTCAAAGATCAATAACTTTATTAATCTAAGTTTTATAAAAAGGGTTATTATAATATTAAAGATTTAATGGATAATAATAACCTCTGAGAATGAGATGATCACCACCAGGCTATTTTTTGTCAGCTCACCGGTGAGCACCCATGCTCACTTGGGGGCTGCTCTCCTTCCGCGCCTACGGCTTTACGAAAACACTAGTGGTAGTGTAGACAAGACTACGTGGAGCCAGGGCATGCTAAATCAGTTTTAGTACAGATTTTACCTATCTCATCTATAAACACATTTTAAAAATCATAATTATAAAAATATTTATGGTTGAATTATTTTAAAAAATGTGTAAATTTAAAAAGTGTGTGAAAGACTGTGACCAATTAAAAGAGCGTTACAAGTACTGCGTATGACTACATTGTGGTGCTAGGTATTTTTATATCGCTATGACCACATAACTTATGGTAGATTGATTGATCTATGGTTGACCAATTCCTTCGACCTAGTGTCCAGTTATGACCGGAGTGTGACCAATCAAAGAACGTTATAAGTGCAGCGCATATTTATATTGGAGTGCTAGACTTTTTTTATAACGCTGCAATTTTTTTTGAGACAGCCTGCATTTTTAATCATTCAATACTTACTCGTATTTTGTTGACCAAATATCCAGAATTATGGACCAATGACGTCTATTTTCAGCCTCTCATGCTTTTTGTTACAGATCACCTGATGAGGTCCTAATGAATAACTGTGACCTTAAGAATATTAATCATATCAAGTGCTAACAACTCAACACTGACCAATTTCCGGTATATCCTGATCTTTTGCATAGTTATCGTAACGAAGCATTTCTCCTTAAATGCAGTTCATCAGAACAAATTGAGGTGCTATAGTCATACGGACGTCCTTGAATTTTTTTTCTTTTTGTTTTTTGAAACTCCTTGTGATTATTTTTATATTGCTGACCAATTACTGTAAACTTCTGACCAATCATGTGTATTTCCCTACCTTTCGAGGATTTTGCTTGGTATTGCAAAATTATTATTTTGAGGTAAAGGTAATTTTAGATTTTTAATGTTTTTTATAATACGTAAATAACGTTAACAAATTATAAAAATTGAGCAATTGTGACTATATCGTGACCAATAGAAATAATTTTATATCCAATTTCTAAGAATTATTTAGGTTCCTTATAAAATAAAAAAATATTATTTTTATATTTTTTCATGGAGAAGTCCATGATAGTTTCTTGTTTTAATAATAAGAAAAAATTAATGTCATACAGGTTAATTGTATGATATATTGTCATCATTATCATTATCATAATAATGTCTTATATGTACACTGCTAAACAGAAGTCTATATTGTTATAACTTGACTGCATAGTTCGACTTTCCGCAAATTTAAATATCACAATTTCGATAACCCATTGGAAACAAACAATATTTGGAGCAGTTGTACTTTAGATAGTATGACAGAGTCTTAAATCGCAACTATTTGGAAATGCGAAATTGCCTTTCTAGACGACAAACTGAACTCAAAGCGACAGTGAATCAATCGAGATAATTGAAAATCGTTGGCACGTCACGTTCGTTGGCAAATATTCTGAGTAGTCAAGCTATTTTCACCAGGCATGTTTATTTTACTTATTATAAGCCAGTGCTTAACCACAATGCCACCTGTTGGTAAGTGGTGATGTAGGCTTAGATAGTAAATGGCACTGTCTTATCGTAACAAAATACTATTCACTCTTGTCTTGAAGACGTCCAGATTGTATTCGGACGGAAAGATTGACGCCGGCAAATTATTCCACTCCTTAAAATGTCGACGACGAGGTTCGCCACCCGTCACGTTCTGTCCCCCGGAGGGTCGAAAAGTGGATTGCGGAAGCCCGTCTGGCTACAATGAATGTATATGGAGGAATGAATGATAAGATGGATGAAGTTTGCGATATGATGTATGATAGAGGAATAGACGTGACCCTTGGTCGTCCTGATCTGGATAGGCCCCGCATAATCCAATCCACTGTTGAGAAATGGCCTCGCAAGTGTGCACCTTACATATGGTAAATCACCCATGAGCTGATTGTGATTAGTTGCACTATTTATACACATGTAACGCATTTATGGATATGTTGTTTTACCACTCCGGGAGAAAAACGCGACGAGGTTCGCTACCCATCACGTCTTGTCTACCGGAGGGGCAAACAGTGGATTGCGGAGGCCCGTCTGGCTACGTTGAATGTATGTGGAGCAATAAATGATAAGATGGATGAAGTTTGCGATATGATGTATGATAGAGTAATAGACGTGTTATGTGTAAATGAGACGAAACGGAAGGGAAAGAATGCCACTACACATGGCATGTATACCGCGTACTGTTCTGGTGTAGACGAGACCGAGCGGGCATGCCAGGGAGTCGGTATCATCCTTTCAGAAAGAATGGGTCATTGTGTGAAAAAGTATGAATGTGTAAGCCCGAGACTGCTATGGATACGAATGAAAGTGGGCTTAAAGAAGTTGTTTGTTTTAGGGGTCTACGCCCCAGACATGTCTAAGCCCTTTTATATCCGAGAGCAGTTTTGGGAGTTGGTAAGGATGGTGCTAATGAAATGCAAGGTTAATGAAAATATTGTGATATTAGGAGATTTTAATGGAAGGGTTGGGGTGAGGAGGCTTGGTTATGAAAGGATATTGAGAACGTTTGGTGATGAAAGTATAAATGAGAATGGTGAAAGCCTCCTCATCGTATGTGTGGAAAAGAAAATTTTTGTGACGAACACTTTCTTTCGTCATAAGAAGATTCACACGTATACATGGGAAAGAGGTGATGATAGAAGTATGATTGATTTAATAATTGTTGATGAAAGAATGAGGATCGCGGTGGTAGATACAAGGGTTTACCGAGACTCTAACGTAGGGGTGGACCATTACTTGGTCTTATGCCGAATTTATGGTCTTTTCAGACGTTGGAGACATCGGACATCTGTGTCTACCACTACGTTACAGCGTATAAGAACAGAGAGGTTACAAGATGAAGGTGTGAAAGAGAAGGTCATGTATGAATGATTTAGACTTGGAGACTATAATATCAAGAAAGGTTTAGTGGATGCAGCTACCGAAGTATGTGGTGTAAGTAAGAGAATTAATGAAAGGAAAAATAACACGTTATAGTAGGATGATGAGGTGCGGATGAAATTTGAAGCAAAGAAGAAAGCATGGCTCGATTTACTAGCAACCAAGGCTAGTAAATGTAGCAGTATGAATGATGATATTAAAAAAAGGCATCTTTTTCATCATCATCATTTAGATATCTAAATAAGAGAGTAAAAGAAGTAGTTGAAAGGAAAAAGCTAGATAGAACGGATAAGAATGATAGAAGAATATTGGATAACTTCCAGGCAAACATTAAAATGTTCTGGAAACTCGTAAAAACTGCCAGGGGACATTCAAAACAGCCTAGAATGAATGTTATACGAGACCAAAATGGCTGTATTCTGAATGACGAAGTTTTGAGTTTACGAAGATAGAAGGAATACTTTGAAAGGTGTTTATGACTGATGAGAAGTTTGAATTAAATGAAATAGAAATTCCGAAACAAGAGGAAATAGATAGAGATATAAGTATAGATAAAATAATGAAAGCAATGAAAAGTATGAAAGCAGGTAAGGCAGCCGGATATGATAGAGTATCTCTCGAAATGCTAAGGACTGGAGGAGTTGTGGCAGACATACTGTACACCTTGTTTAATTTATGTTGGGAACTTAAGCGGGTACCGGGAGACTGGTGCAAAGCCGTGATAGTCCCAATATATAAAGGAAAAGGGCTCGCAGCAGGACAGTAAAAACTACCGTGGTATCAGTCTTCTTAGCATTGTGAGAAAACTGTGTACTAAGGTACTAATTGAAAGAGTTATGAAAGAAACTGATGGAAAAATTTGGGATGTGCAAGTGGGATTTAGAAAGGGAATGGGATGTACGGATCAGGTCTTTTCCATGCTTTTTGTGCGTTCATGTACTTGGAGAAGGCTTATGTCAAAGTGGACAGGGGTGTGTTATGGCAAATACTGAACTCATTTGGGTTGAGCGCTGGGTTGATACAGGCATTGAAGTCTCTATATAGGGACTCTTGTGCTTGTGTCAGGATCAACGGGGCCTACTCGGACTGGCTTGGCATCCATAAAGGTGTCAGACAGGGCTGTGTGGCTTCCCCGTGGCTGTTCAACCTATTTATGGACAGTTGTTTGGAAAATTTGAAAGTAGAAGAATGCGGGTTAAGAATGGGTGAGTTAACCGTCAAATGCCTTTTGTACGCCGATGATTAAGTCATACTTGAGTCGTCTGCGGCCGAATTGCAAATGATGGTTACGTAAATGAAGAGGACATTAATAGAAAAGGGAATGAAAGTGAACGCAAGTAAGACTAAAGTTATGGTTTTTGAAAGAGAAGAAAGTAAAACGATGTGTGAAATAAGAATAGAAGGGGAGTTGGTCTAACAAGTAGATGAGTTTGTGTATTTGGGATGTGTGTTTAGCAGGGATGGTAGATATGATAAGGATATAGAACGATGAGTGAATGCAGGAAATAGAGTGAATGGGGCTCTACACCCTATTGTGAAAAGTCAGAATGTGTCCAAAAAGGCATGTATGGCAATTCACAATGTTGTGTTAGTACCTATTTTAATGTATGATAGTGAAAGTTGGGTGTGGCAGAAGAAGCATGAGAGTAGAATAAATGCTGTAGAAATGCGGCCATTAAGGAATATGTTAGGGATGAATCTGAATGACAGAGTGAGAAATTGTTTGATAAGAGAAGAGTGTGGTTTGCAAGATGATGTTGTGACCAGGACTAAGAAAGGAATGCTTCTGTAGAAATGTGGTCATTCAGGAGTATGTTAGGGATGAATCTTAATGACAGAGTGAGAAATTGTTTCATAAGAGAAGAGTGTGGTTTTCAAGATTATGTTGTAACCAGGATTCAGAAAGGAATGCTTCGGTAGTTTGGTCATGTAGAAAGAATGAATGAGGAAAGAGTGTCAAAGCAAATTTATGTTACAGAGGTGAACGGCAGAGTCGGGAAGGGTCACCCTAGAGGAAAGTGTGTCGATCAAATTGGCGATATATTGAAAATGGGCCAAATCAAGAGCACCTTTAACCGACGAGCGTGTATGCGTAAGTATATGGATGTGGAGGAAGCGAGAGAGGTGTGTCAGGATCGTGCCAAATGGACGTCCATAGTCTCTGCCTACTCCTCTGGATGACAAGCGTGAGTGTATATACATTAAAATGTAATGTTAATGTATTTTTACTCTACGAGTATATTCAATTTTGCTATAGTCAAGATACAGTCTATTGTATTAAACTGGTTTTACCTTCGAGTTCACAGCGGCTTTTTAACTGGGATTGGGATACAATAGAGGCTAATTAAAAAGTGGCTTATTCTAAATCTACAACTTAAACTCTAAACGACTCTAGTAACTACTACTCCCAATTTACGTGGAATAAATTGGTGATAAGAAAAGTAGCGATCTATTTTTATTTATTTTGGCTACTCTTTGCTTCGCGCATGATGTATTGATTCTCGAAGGATTCATCCTAAACAAATATTTTACCGTAACAGAACAATCTGTTATTAAATTAAATAATTCTTAGAAATAAGACCGGAGTATGACGGCTTTGTGGTACAGTAGTCTTTTAAGTTGTGACGCTGAGAACCTTAGTTACAAATACTGCGCGGGACAAGTATAGATGTGTCTTTGCACAATTTATGTATGTACACTGCTTCCACGATATAAGGGAAACTAGTCATGGGGCAACTTTGTTTTAAAACAAAACAGGTAAACAGTAAAAAGTGTAGACAAATTTCAACTGAGGATAACGTAAATAATATAGCGACCAAATACTAATTATTAATAATAATATTTGTTTCAGCTCCTGTATGGACGTCAGCTACTATGTTATATGTATCTTCTTAATTCAGAGTGCTCCCTTTTCTGCCTCAGCCAGCATCGTAATCCTCGGCGTCGACTTATTAAATGATGTACACTTTCGTGGTCATTTGAAACGGAAGGATAAGGCTACGTTACCACCAGAGATGATATGTTTGTTATGAACCAATAGAATCACTTCATTTACCTAGCCTCGATCAGTGCATCTCTAGTGGAAACTACTCAGCGGAGCAAGGTTTTTGTACATACAAAACAAGGGAAGAATGTGTGCGAAGGATGTGTTGCGAGGGATGTGTTGCGATGGATGTGTTCGAGGGCTGTGTGCGAGGTATGTGTTATCTACTACACTACGCATCCTCGCACCACTCAGCGTCCTAGCATATCTCTAGTGGAAACGCTCACACCGTTCCACAGCCTTGCTATGAATCCTCGCACCGACAAGCTGCTTCGCACATCTCTGGTGGAAACGCAGACAAAATTGGCCTCTAAAAAGCTTGACGTCCTCATCAGAGCGAGGCATTATTTCATGCAAGTACACTGCTTGCAAACTTTAGAAGGTGCAAATTTGGCCTCACGTGGAATTCTGTTCTTATCTCTGAGCCGAGGCACCCGAGTGCTGGTACTCCTTCCACTTTACCGCCTCCAGCGAAGACAGGCTCGAATCGTCGACAACCGTATTGTTTTTGATCGGCTCGATTCACTAGCGATGCAAAGAGATGTTGCATGCCTTTGCATTTTCTATCGCATTTACCACGGAGAGTGATTTATGAAATGGTTTGGATAAATTCTGGCCGTCAAATGCCACCAAAGTACATCGTGAGAAAACTTATGGTACCATACACCGCATCTGGATACATGGTGGTCCAACATTGTGCGATTTACTTGGAGTTTTATTCCTCGCACGACTTCTTTGTGAAATCATTTACTACCGGCAGTTTCTTCCGGACCAATACTAATTAGGAAGAAAAAAAGAGCTTATTCCTTTTTAAAAGGCCGGAAACGTACCTACGAGTAACCTTGTGTTGCAGTTGTTCATTGGTGGCGGTTGACAATTACCATCAGGCGAGCCGCATGCTCGTTTGCCACCTATTATATTAAAAAAATTTTTTCGTATAAGTAGTATGTGACCAGGTTACGTATAGTAGAGTAGTTAATCGATTAATGGTATATATAAAATATAATTTATACATGGTGCTCAGAATAACGGCCAACGCCTCCAAGGGGGAGGCGTTGGCCGTTAGTCTGGACATTGCGAAGGCCTTCGATCGGGTTTGGCACAAAGCGCTTCTTTCGAAGCTCCCTTCCTATGGGCTTCCCGAGAAATTGTGCAATTGGATCACCAGCTTCCTTGCAGATAGGAGCATCAAGGTCGTTGTAGACGGTGCATGTTCTGACTACAAGCCTATTTACGCTGGTGTTCCACAAGGCTGTGTGCTATCACCAACGCTGTTTCTTCTGCATATCAATGATATGTTGCTAACTGGTAACATTCATTGCTATGCGGATGACAGCACTGGTGATGCTCTATACACCGGCCGGGCCAATATTTCTCGGTAAAACGTCGCCGAGTACCGGAACAAACTTGTGTCTGAAGTCGAGTCTTTGCTGGACAAAGTCTCGGATTGGGGGCGACTAAATCTAGTCCAGTTTAATCCTCAGAAGACACAAGTTTGCGCGTTTACCGCTAAAAAGAACCCCTTTGTCGTATCTCCTCAGTTTCAAGGCACTCCCCTTCTTGCCTCAGCCAGTATCGGTATCCTCGGAGTCGACATATCGAGTGACGTGCAGTTTCGTGGTCACTTGGAAGAGAAAGCCAAATTGGCCTCTAAAAAGCTTGGCGTGCTCAGCAGAGCGGGACAGTATTTCATGCCGGCACACCGCCTGCAACTTTACAAGGCGCAGGTTCGGCCTCACATGGAATACTGTTCCCATCTCTGGGCAGGGGCTCCCCAGTGCCAGCTCCTTCCACTTGACCGCATCCAGCGCAGAGCGGCTCGAATCGTCGACGACCGAGCCCTTTCCGATCGGCTCGATTCATTGGCACTGCGAAGAGATGTTGCATCTCTTTGCATTTTCTTTCGCATCTACCATGGGGAGTGCTCTGAGGAATTGTTCGGATTAATCCCAGCCGCCAAATTTCATGAACGCACATCGCGGCAGAACTCCCGATACCATCCACACCATCTGGATGATTGGCGGTCCACCACTGTGCGATTTAGAAGATGTTTTCTTCCTCGCACGACTTCCTTGTGGAATCGATTACCATCAGCGATTTTTCCGGACCGATATGACTTAGGGACCTTCAAGAAAAGAGCCTACTCCTTTTTAAAAGGCCGGCAACGCATCTGCAATTCCCCTGGTGTTGCGGTTGTTCATGGGCGGCGGTAGTCACTTACCATCAGGTGAGCCGCATGCTCGTTTGCCCCCTCTCCTATAAAAAAAAAAAAAAAAAATTATGGACTTAAAAAAGAGAGTTTTATTTTTGATTTCATTTTTATTTTTGCTTTATCCTCCGTGTCACGTAACTCAGAAAAAATTGTCGTGCTCCTATTTTAAAAGAAGCAGGAAGCGAAAACAAAAATGCCACCATCACACGGCTTTGTTTAATTACTACACGTCCCTTTTTAATCCGAAAGACTGAAGTTTCTTCTTAAAGTCAGCTTTGTTATTATTAAAACTGTTCACCCTAAAATCATCACGTTTCCTTATGAGATGAAAATGACTGCATGTCGTTTAGAGTAGCAACCTAAATAAGTGGTGTTTTGTGTCTTGATAAGGTATTATTTACCGAGAAAGGTCAAATTTTCTAAATATTTTATTCAATCAATTACAACGATTTATCGTTGTAATTGATTGAATTACACATTATTTATAATATATTAAGAGAACTGATTCTATTATTGATTTTCGTCATAATCCCAAACTTCCAAAGTTTATTGGTTATGGAAGTGCAATCAATCAACGTTTGAAACTAGAATTATAGCTTATAGCGTGTTGTTTATGGGATACATCGATATATATGTAGTACATCACATATATATAGATTTGCCAACTCTATGATGTGTTAACATATATCACGGTCAAATAGTATATATGTATAAGCATTATTCAATTACATTATTTACTTATATAATATATTAACAGAACTGAAGTAAATAGTTATTTTTATTCTAAAATTGTTTAACAAATTATCTACTTCATTAGCCGACACATCATTTTCTGTGTGTACTGTGTAACCACCCTCTTACCTTGTTGCCAATTGTTGCTATTTGAGCAGAGCCGGCATTGCTGTGTTACGTTCTGAATGGTACATAAAGCAAGTATAATTAGCGACTGTGTATCATTCCAGTTTAGTCCTCACAGAATTACAATGCATATGTAGCTGTCTTAATTAGAAGTCGGTTGCAGGTGTTCACGAGCTACAGAAGCCACTTACCGTCAGGTGGATTGTGTATTTGCTTGTCACTTCAGTTTTGTAAAAAAAGGTAGGTAATACGTTGATATTTTATTAGCATGGGAAATCGAAATTTCAATTACATTTATAAATATAAATAGTCCCTATTGAGTTATCACACAAGTTAATTTTTTCATCTATAAAAAGGACTTTCAGAAAAAGTCTGTAAAGATAAATAGGAAAATCTTTTGACCTGACATGACATCTGTCGATATAGGTATCCCTTTTAACTATTCACCCTAAAGTACTTTCAAAAAGGAAATATAATAGATATTAAAAGTGCTTTCACGTATTCACCACTATTACTAGTTGATTATATTAAAGACGTGTATTTGATTTCTGAACGACTACTTTAACATTTCACAGTTCTTTTATAATTTGGTTTACAATATCTTGTGAAATATCCTCCTAATTCCTAATAGGAGCTTAATGAAGAGCTGTGAAGTGTAAAGCTAGAGCCGTTGTAACTATTTTTGTGGGGTACCGCATTTTGCTATTTTACGTGTAGCATTTACAATTTTATCGACTAAAAATTATAAGTAGCATATATCCAAGCATGTAGCATGTAGCTCGTATCTAAGAAGACATTTTACGAGCACAAATGGGCAAGTTGATGTGTTAAGCTTATACATAAGATATTTACATCTCCTCAATCAGCCTCCAAAATGATATAGTCAGTTATCATGATTGAATCCTATTAAATTCCACTGCTGAATATATGCCTCCTAAAAGTCTGACTCAAAGAGGGATGTTTGCCATAGTTGTCATGCTTGGCATGCGGGTTTGCAATGGCATATTGAAGTGTTTGTTTTTCGCAAAGCTTTTGTACGATAAAAATCTTGTACACCTCAGTGCCCGACCAATCCCTATGCTGATGTTCAAACGAGAATCAAGACGCCAGAAATGGGAGCAACTATGAAGTATGTTTGATGTTAATTGTTGCTCGAATCTCGTGTTTGCATAGACTAGGTCTAAGTATAACTCATTAAATATATAAAAAATATAATAAAATAGAAAGCCCTTTTATTTTATTCTGTAATTGAATTTAATAATTTTTAAGAATTAACATTTACAAAGTCAGAGCCGTGATAAAACATGTTTAATCATCTCGTTAATTTTAAAAATTATCTTTTAATAATAAAGTAATTTCACAATTCTGAAGTCAGTGCTAAGAGCAAAGTGTATAAAACAATTATTTAAATATCTCGACTCTTTAGAGTTGATTCAAAAATATCATAATCTCAATGCCGTCTAAATTGTGACATTAAAAAATTCACTTCTATTTTGCCATCCTTAGGGGTGAAATTCTGTTTACAAATTTATATGGGACCGCCCCTGAAGGATAGCGTAATTAATAGAAATTTGCTGCACACACAAACAAAAAAATCCAAAAAAGCATTAGTTGAATAATAAACCCCTCCTTTTGTAAAGTCGGCTGGAAATAATGACCAGTATAATCACTAAAGAAATTTCTAAAAAATCTCTATTAAAGGCGTATTTCAACTTTTTGTGCAAACATTTATTTCTAAATCCAAAATCTGTAAATACAACAACTGTATTGAACATCCAACACGATTAATTTATAACTCCCGATGGAGTTTATATCGACACTGACATATAATTTATCTTAATTGAGTTGTGTTTTTCATATTGATTAAGTATATTTACTTACGACATTTTAATTGTGTATCTTTTATAAAAAATATTGTTTGAAATGAAATAATTAATAATAGTGCAATTAATAATTAAAAATTTGATCTAGTGTAACCGTTTTCAGTTTAATGTAAATATCGATGTGATTAATTATTTATAGCGTTACTATAGAAGCATCCGCAAAGTGTTGTTTTTTAATTTAATTCTAATGAAATTAACCTTGTAGTTCTATTCGCCTGTCCTCAAATGTCACAGCACTTAACCAAGGAATTAAGCTCTGAGAGCCTTAGACCGATTTATTTAGATACTTGATGTTCCCCGCGACTTCGCCCGCACGGAATTTATTACTATTGGATTTCATGGGTTTTTATTTTTTGCGCGTAACCCTAATTGTTTTTCTAAAAGTAAAACTAGCCTAAGTTACTCATTTCATCTCAGTCGTCAGGGGTGACAACATATCTGCATTTTGATTCTAAATTGAGGATAAATATAGATGTCTATAGGCCACAGCATCCACTTACCATCAGGTGGATTGTGTGCTCGTTTGTCACCCTGAATCTAAAAGTATATTCATATCATTTTATCAATAAGATTTGAATTGTTTTTGGTAATAAATTTACTTACAGGATTAAAATTTAAAATATAAATTTATATATTGCGTAACCTTTGTAAAAGTTATTACTTTACATTTTCTACACGAGCGAAATGATTACGTGACGTAAACTATATCCAAAAATCCTCGTTTACATAAAATTATTGCATTCAAATAATTTGACTTTATATATCAAAAATCGGATTCAAATGTGGATTTACGCGCATATAAAGATAAAAGTGTTGTATATATCGGCGCAAGAACAATAGTTCGTCAATTATAATAATTAATTACTCTGTTTAATAATTGTATTGTGTTAAAAATAGTTCATAAGCCATTTAATACTCACTCCTTGATTATTAAAATATAAAAATCTTGTAATTCATATAATTCAATACTTGACCTAAAATTCATGTACACGTGCTTGCCATGCTATAAAAACGACAGTACAGAGCATGCTAGGTCAGTCTGGCTCATAGATAATAATATGCTATATAGGATATAGATGAGCCACTGACAAATTATTAGTCGTCGAAAAGAGGGAAGTCTCTTTAGCGCTCTTATAGATGGCGTTGGGTTTATAAATTACTAAAAATTACACTAGAGGGCGCTATCAACTAGGTTCAGTATTATTTCGTACATATTTCAATAAAATTAAAAGGAAATGTATATAATTACTAACTAATTTATTTTAAATACCTCTTTATTTTGTTTTTTTTTAAATGAGCATGGTTTAAATCTATTCATTTATTCGTATAGAATTATTCTATAATATATATACCGCTGTATTTTAAAACTTCGATAGCATGATTTAGGCTTCGGTATAATTAATGAATACCAGCAGTGAAGCCATCTTATAATAAAATGTGTAAAAATATGGGGGAAAATAGTACTTTGGCTGACTATGAGATGGCGCTAGTATCAACGTAAAAGCAAGCTACTGAGGTCTTTCATACCCCTGGTCTGGCTCAAGCAGCCGAACAGTACAGACCTCTCTAAATACATTGTTACGCTGTCAGTCCAATAAACGAGGCTTTCAGTATAGTTGTGGTGTTTTCTTTTGAAGATTGAAGATGAATGATCACCATTGGAAAGCAGCCACTAGTTTTTTTATTGGGTGTAATTGGGCTTGTATAGTACCAGATCTTCCTTTGGATGTTCGGCATATTACACAATTGTCTACAAATCTTCGGACAGTAGAACTCACTTTGTCGAACCAATAAGTTTCTCTGATATTTTATAATGTTTTATCCCAGCCGGGATATTTCAGTGCGGTGTGAAAAGAGTTGATAATACTCCATTAGAAGGCCTTGGGGATAACAGTGCTAAGTTGTTGACCAAAAACATGATCGTTTACTTGTTTCTTCAAGACGTTATCCTCCAAGACGTAGTTCTCTAATGGGTTATCCTTAGTAAGGTTGTCGATTACAGGTCGCAGTTCATCATACCGTCGCTGTTCAATTTTGAGCCAGTTCAAGTCTCTTGTCATAATATTGACTGCAAACTCAGTTTGGTTCCTGCTGAAAAAGTCTGCATGTTGGAGACTCTACCTCAAAGTCGTAGTTTTGCAAGAATGCCCACCAACGATGAATCCTCGGTTGAAGGTCCTTCTTGTGCTTGGATGCTTTTAATGCATTGCAGTCTGTTATCACCGTGAATTTTCGCCCATATAAGTACTGGCGAAAGTGTATTATAGGACGTACCACTGATAACGTTTCCAACTCATATGAGTGGTAGCGGCTTTCTGCTTCAGTAGTCCTTATACTCACAAAGGCAACCGCATGTTGGCTCCCGTCAATCACCTGTACCAGTAGTGCGCCGTATCTAAGACTGCTAGCATCCGTATACAGTTGTATGGGTGCTTCTTCTTGGAATAATGTCAGTACTGGTGCGGACGTCAAGCATTCGATGATTGTGTTACGTGCTTTCTCGTGATTGTCTGTCCATGTCCATTTTGCACCTGGTTTTGTCAGTTCGTACAACGGTAGCATTATACGTTAGAAGTCAGGAATATATTTCCTGAAGTATCCTGCCAGCCCATTGAACTATCTCACCTGCTTGACAGTCTTAGGTACTGGAGCTTCCACAAGAGCCTCCACTTTAATTGGGCTTGGTCGTACTTGTCCATCGGAAACTACATTTCAGTTATGTCATGTTATATTTATGGTGATCACTCAGATCACCATAAATATAACATGACATAACAAGATGAAGATGACACAGCTGACGTCACACTTTTAAAAACAACAAGGAGCTTGGTCCCCCGTCATCAGAAGTGGGATATCAAGGGATCCCTACGCAAGCCCCTTCCTCATCAGCTCGTTTACCACCTGAGCAACTGGAACCAGCCAACTACCAGCATGAAGAGTCTGTGCTGGTCACCAATACGCCAATGGAAGCCAAATTACAATCAAGACCACATACCTACCCAGATCAAGGAATGCGTATGAATGGAATACCTCCACAATTCCTTATGCAAATGATGGAGATGATGCAGAAAATGTCAGAACGTTTATGCGCTCCACCCACTGAATCAAAAATAGATCAAAGACATTTACTTGCCATCATTTGACCCGGGTACCCACGTCGGAGTACGAGAATGGTGTCAGCATATAGACCAAGCCATGTAAGCATATAAGCTGAGTGACTTCGACATTCGCATGAAAGTCTGCAGCCTCTTGAAGGGACGTGCGAAAATGTGGATCGATGATTGGATGGTGACCACTAGTATATGGGAACAGTTGCGGAAGAACATCATCACCACATTTGAATCTGAGAATAGATACTCCTGAGATATAGTTATGTTCAGGGAACATGTTTACGATTCGTCATAGGACATTGCAGAGTTCTTATCACGGTCATGGATCCTATGGAGAAGGGTCACCAAGGACAAGTTGGGAGATGAGCACGCTGTGGAGGCAGTGATTGGATGTGTTAATGACGAGCGTTTACTCATCGAATTACTGAACGCCAGAGCAACCACTGTGCCTGAATTGATTTCAGTGGCAACATCTATACGGAAGAAGCGTTCTCATGCAAACGCAAGTTCCACAATGCCTAACAAACGTCCACGATTTGCGTACAATCAACAATCAATATCAAGCTGCCGTATATGTAAGAAGACAAACCATTCAACCAACGATTGCAGATTTAAACCTTCGGAGGCTAAACCCGAAGCTGGCAACAAGGATGATAAAACACAAACCATACCTGCCTCTACTTGTTGCAAGAAACCAGGCCATACTTATGGAACTTGCTTCAAAAGGCGACGATCGTTAACTTCAAACGTTAACTACGTAGCAAGAAATAAGCTGGCTCCTATCTCCATCAAAATAGGAGAAAATATATTGCAAGCTGTGCTCGATAGTGGAGCAGAATTCTCAATCATGCGAGAATCGGTTGCTATAGCTTTACCTGGTCAAAGGAGCTCAACTATTTAAAAGGGATTAGACAATTTCCAGCACTATCTTTAACTAAGCTTACAAGCGTATGCGTTATAGACATCATCAGTATTGAGCTAGAGTTTTGTGTTACCTGACTATGAAATGTCAACAGATATCCTAGTGGGTATGAACCTGATTCATGATACCAACCTGAATATGATAATTACACCAAACGGGACGAAGTTAGTTCGTAACACACTTGTCAATCAGGTTAGTACGTATTCTCCTATCTTCAATAATTTGGACTGTGATTAGACCAGCGAAGATGAAATCGCGCAAGTACGTGGACTCCTGAATAAATACGAGCATTTATTTATTCGTAGATATCCTAAAACTCGGGTTAACAGCGGTGAGTTGGAGATCAGACAAAAAAACCCGGATAAATTCGTCGAAAGAAGACCATATCCTCTTAGTCCAGTGGAGAAAGAGAAGATTCGTAACATAATTCAAGAGTTAATGGAACATAATATCATACGTGAAAGCAAGTGACCCTACTCAAGCTCTGTTATATAAGTCAAGAAGAAGAATGGTGATGATCGACTCTGTGTTGACTTTCGAGAACTCAACTCGAATACTCTGCACGATCATTACCCACTTCCGTTAATTTCCGACCAGTTCGACTAGCTAGCAAATGGTCATTTTTATACAAGCCTTGATATGGCAGCTGGTTTTCACCAGATTCCTATCGCTGAGACTTCTATAGAGAAGACCGCTTTGTCACTCCAGATGGGCTATATGAATACCTAACCATGCCGTTCGGTTTGAGTAATGCTTGTTCTGTTTACCAACGATGCATCTACAGAGCTCTAACGTTATTGTTGGGAACAGCTGCACAGGTCTATGTGGATGACGTTCTGAGTAAATGCGCAGATATTCCAGAAGGAATATCACACCTAGAGCGGATTCTCATAGCACTACAAGATGCTGCATTTTCCATCAACGTCGAGAAGTGCAGTTTCTTCAAACGATCTATTGAATACCTCGGAAATATAGTTTCTGATAGACATGTACGACCAAGCCCAATTAAAGTGGAGGCTCTTGTGGAATCTCCAGTACCTAAGACTGTCAAGCAGGTGAGATAGTTCAATGGGCTGGCAGGATACTTCAGGAAATATATTCCTGACTTCTAACGTATAATGCTACCGTTGTACGAACTGACAAAACCAGGTGCAAAATGGACATGGACAGACAATCACGAGAAAGCACGTAACACAATCATCGAATGCTTGACGTCCGCACCAGTACTGACATTATTCCAAGAAGAAGCACCCATACAACTGTATACGGATGCTAGCAGTCTTGGATACGGCGCAGTACTGGTACAGGTGATTGACGGGAGTCAACATGCGGTTGCCTTTATGAGTATAAGGACTACTGAAGCAGAAAGCCGCTACCACTCATATGAGTTGGAAACGTTATCAGTGGTACGTGCTATAATACACTTTCGCCAGTACTTATATGGGCGAAAATTCACGGTGATAACAGACTGCAATGCATTAAAAGCATCCAAGCACAAGAAGGACCTTCAACCGAGGATTCATCGTTGGTGGGCATTCTTGCAAAACTACGACTTTGAGGTAGAGTCTCCAACATGCAGACTTTTTCAGCAGGAACCAAACTGAGTTTGCAGTCAATATTATGACAAGAGACTTGAACTGGCTCAAAATTGAACAGCGACGGTATGATGAACTGCGACCTATAATCGACAACCTTACTAAGGATAACCCAGTAGAGAACTACGTCTTGGAGGATAACGTCTTGAAGAAACAAGTAAACGATCCTGTTTTTGGTCAACAACTTAGCACTGTTATCCCCAAGGCCTTCTAATGGAGTATTATCAACTCTTTTCACACCGCACTGAAACATCCCTGCTGGGATAAAACATTATAAAAGATCAGAGAAACTTATTGGTTCGACAAAGTGAGTTCTACTGTCCGAAGATTTGTAAACAATTGTGTAATATGCCGAACATCCAAAGGAAGATCTGGTACTATACAAGCCCAATTACACCCAATACAAAAACTAGTGGCTGCTTTCCAATGGTGATCACTCGTTTATTGGACTGACAGCGTAACAATGTATTTAGAAAGGTCTATATTGTTCGGCTGCTCGAGCCAGACTGACTTAGCACGCCATGGGGGTGCAACTTAAAACATTATTTTACGAACAAAATGATACGTTTTATGTGCTTCCATCTACATTCCGAAGCGCTAGGCTAGACTTATTTTAATCTCACTAGAGGGCACTTATATATTAAGTCTATGCATACGCAATAATCCACATGCACTACGCAGTTAGTACCGGTCACTGGTTACGCTTAAATTGTTATTAATATTTATTGAACATTATTTATTTTTAGAAAAAGCTATTTTATCTGTGTTTTCAGACAATGAAAAACTGCAAAAATATTATTAGAATACGAAGGTAAATTTCGCCACAACGCACAAGTTTATAATAGCTCAGGTGGATAATCGGGCGGTCCCGAAATCTAAAGACCCCGGATCGCGTCCAGCAGGTTTGTTTATTTTTTCCCTTTTTTTCAAGTTCCTTCTTTTTTAAGCGCCGTCTGTTATGCAAAGCACGACACTAAAGAAAATTAAATTTGGGTCGCGCCTCTATCTCTAGTATATGTACAGTAATCTATGCTAGCACGCTCTGTACGGTAGTTTTTATAGCGTGGCAAGCACGTGTACATGAATTTTAGGTCAAGTATTGAATTATGTGAATCACAAGATTTATTACATTGTAATAATCAAAGAATGAGTAATAAATGGCTTATGAACTATTTTTAACACAATACAATTATTAAACAGAGAAATTAATCATTGTAATTGACGAACTATTGTTCTTGCGCCGATATTAACGTATTGCGTAACAAGTAAAAAATAGATACACTTTTATTTTTTATTTGTTACGCAATAAATAAACTAAATGTATATTTTAAATTTTAATCATGAAGTAAATTTATTACCAAAAAACAATTCAAATGTTATTATTAAAATGATATGAATATACTTTTAGATTCAGGGTGACAAACGAGCACACAATCCACCTGATAGTAAGTGGATGCTGTGGCCTATAGACATATATATTTATCCTCAATTTAGAATCAAAATGCAGATATGTTGTCACCCCTGACGACTGAGATGGAATGCCTCGTTTCCAGGAAAAAGGGTCTCCGGTTCTCTACACTCGCCATACAAAACACAGCAGCATTAAGCTGCTATTTTACGCTGGTATTCTGTGAGAGCGTGGTCCCACCCCGGACGAGCTGACCCATTCGTGCTGCAACCACAATATAGCTCTATCATGGTTCTACCATGTAAAGATTGTAATTATCATGAATTTATATCACATTAAAAATTACGATGGCCCTTGGATGGTTTTTGACTAAAAATAATAATAGTAAATGTGATTTATCTATAACAAGACTTATGCAACGTAGAAAATTCTAACTTATTAATAGTGTAAAATATCAGCCCTATTGAACTGAAAGAAATCGGATATTTTACGTGACGTAGTTACGTTGCTAATGTATTATGAGGTCAGCACGAAAGAGTCTGTTTAACCCCCTCACAGAATTTGATTAAGTGAAATGGAATTGTAATAGTTGTTATGTTTATTTGAAGAATTATTGTCAAAGAATTTCTAAAATAGATTCGGCCTTCAATTAGGTTCGTATAAAAAGAAGAAAAAACGAAAATAGAATCGCTTCAACTTTTTACATATATAATATATACGTATAAAAAATTACTTTAAAATTTTGTTATCATAAAATGGAGAACTATATGGAAATATTTTTTCCAGCTATAGAAATAATTTTTTTTTTGTAATGTAAAAATAACAGCTTTTAACTAAATGCATATGAAAGTATATACGGTATTTATAACAAAATTACAATATTTTTAAAATTTTTGTCTGTCTGTTTATTCCGGGTATTCACCGAAACGGCTAGACCAATTTTGACGGCACTTTTACCGACAGATAGATGATGTTATAAGAAGTAACCTACGCTACTTTTAGTTTAGAAAAATAATTAAGGTTCCGCGCATAAAATAAGGAAAACCCATGAAATCCAATAGCAATAAATTACACGCGGGCGAAGTCGCGGGGAACATGAAGTATAATAAATCGGCCTAAGACTCTAAGAGCTTAATTACTTGGTTAAGTGCTGTGACATTTGAAGATTTTTGAAGCGTCAGTAGCCTAATGGCAGGGCACGGACCGCGAACTCGAAAGGTCGTGGGTTCGAATCCGCCATTCGACTACTGTCGTGAACCACTTCTAACACAAGCGTTTTAAGCTTACCAGAAGTGTTTAAAGGGAATATTAGTAATGTCTAATCGCATTACTAGTATTTTATTTAAAAAAAATAAAAATAAACTTTTGAGGACAGGCGAAAAGAACAACAAGCTTAATTTCATTTGAATTAAATTAAAAAAAAAAACACTTTTGCATCTGCTTTTATGGTTACGCTATAAATAATTAATCAAATCAGTATTTACATTAAACTGAAAACGGTTACACTAGGTCACATTTTTAATTGTTAATTGCAAACATTGCTACTCACTTGTATTATTATATTTTATTTCAAACAGTATTTTTTATAAAAAAATACACAATAAAAATGTTGTAAGTAAATAGACTTAATCAATATGAAAAGCACAACTCAATTAAGATAAATTATACGTCAGTGTCGATATAAACTCCATCGGGGGTTATAAATCGTGTTGGATGTTCCATATAGTTATCCTGTTTACAGATTTTGAAGATAAATGTTTGCACGAAAAGTTAAAATACATTTTTAATAGAGATTTTTTTAGAAATTTGTTTAGTGATTAAAGTGGTCTTTATTTTGAGCCGACTGTAAAAAAGAAGAGGTTTATTATTCAACTAATGTTTTTTTTTGTATGTGTGTTACGCGACATCTTCGTCTATTGTGAACCAATTTTAAATTAATTAAGCTATCGTTCAGGGGCGGTCCCATATAAATATATAAACAAAACTTTACCACTAAGGATGGCAAAATAGAAGTGAATTTTTTAATGTAACAATTTAGACGACATTGAGATTATGATATTTTTGAATCAACTCTAAAAATCGGGATATTTAAATAATTATTTTATACACTTTGCTCTTAGCACTGACTTCAGAATTGTGAAATTACTTTATTATTAAAAGATAATTTTTAAAATCAACGAGATGACAACGACATGTTTTATCCACGGCTCTGACTTTGTAAATATTAATTCTTAAAAATTATTCAAACCAATTACAGAATATAATAAAAGGGCTTTCTATTTTATTATATTTTTTTATATATTTAATGTGGTATACTTAGACCTAGTCTATGCAAACACTAGATTCGAGCAACAATTAAGTATCATGTTCAAACATACTTCATAGTTGCTCCCATTTCTGGCGTCTTGCTTCTCGTGCGAACATCTGCATAGGGATTGGTCGGGCACTGAGGTGTATAAGATTTTTATCGTACAAAAGCTTTGCGAAAAACAAACACTTAAATATGCCATTGCAAACCCGCATGCCAAGCATGACAACTATGACAAACATCCCTCTTTGAATCAGACTTTTAGGAGGTATATATTCAGCAGTGGAATTTAATAGGATTCAATCATGATAACTGACTATATCATTTTAGAGGCTGCTTGAGGAGATGTAAATATCTTATATGTATGGCTAACACATCAACTTACTCATTTGTGTGACGTAAAAAGTATTCTTGAATACGAGCTACATTCTACATGCTTGGATATATGCTACTTATAATTTTATTCGATAAAATTGTAAATGCTACACGTAAAATAGCAAAATACGGTACCCCACAAAAATAGTTACAACGGCTCTAACTTTACACTTCATAGCTCTTCATTAAGCTCCTACATTAGGAATTAGGAGGATATTTCACAAGATATTGTAAACGAAATTATAAAAGAACTGTGAAATGTTAAAGGAGTCGTTCAGAAAGCAAATACACGTCTTTAATATAATCAACTAGTAATAGTGGTGAATACGTGAAAGCACTTTTAATATCTATTCTATTTCTTTTTTGAAAGTACTTTAGGGTGAATAGTTAAAAGGGATACCTATATCGACAGATGTCATGTCAGGTCAAAAGATTTTCCTATTTATCTTTACAGACTTTTTCTGAAAGTCCTTTTTATAGATGAAAAAATTAACTTGTATGACAACTCAATAGGGACTGTTTCAATTTATAAATGTAATTGAAATTTCGATTCCATGCTAATAAAATGTCAACGTGTTACCTTTTTTACAAAACTGAAGAGACAAGCAAACACACAATCCACCTGACGGTAAGTGGCTTCTGTAGCTCGTGAACACCTGCAACCAACTTCTAATTAACAAAGCTACATATTGCATTGTAATTTTGTGAGGACTAAAATGGAAATCAGTACTAATTATACTGGCTTTATGTACCATTCATAACGTAACACAGCAATGCCGGCTCTGCTCAAATAGCAACAATTGGTAACAAGGTAAGAGGGTGGTTACACAGTCCACACAGAAAAAGATGTGTCGGCTAATTAAGTAAATAATTTGTTAAACAATTTTTGAATAAAAATAACTAATTACTTCAGTTCTGTTAATATATTATATAAGTAAATAATGTAATTGAATAATGCTTATACATATATACTATTTGACCGTGATATATGTTAACACATCATTGAGTTGGCAAATCGATATATATATTATGTGATGTACTACATATATATCGATGTATCCCATAAACAACACGCTATAAGCTATAATTCTAGTTTCAAACGTTGATTGATTGCACTTCCATAACCAATAAAATTTGGAGGTTTGGGATTATGACGAAAATCAATAATAGAATATCGTATTAATTTTTTTTATAGAATAAGGATGACAAACGAGAACACAGACCACCTGATGATAAGTGGTTGCTGTGGCCCATAGACATCTACATCTATCTTCGATTACGAATCAAAATGCAGATGCGTTGTCACCCATGAGGACTAAGATGGAATGCCTCGTTTCCAGTAAAAAATGGTCTCTGGTTCTCAACACTCACCATACGAAACACAGCAGCGTTAAGCTGCTATTTTACGCTGGTATTCTGTGAGAGCGTGGTTCTTCCCCGGTCGAGCCGACCCATTCGTGCTACAACCATAATATAGCTGCAGCATGGCTCTACCACGTATAAAAATGTTAATATGGTTAAAAGCCTGTGCACATGGCATTCATTTATGTTTCAATATTTAGTTGTTCTTATCACAGCAGCGTTCTATCAATATTAGTATAAAAACAATAGTATTTTTGAATGTCAGTGTATTTTATCTTTGTAATTGATTGTATAAAATATTTAAAAAACTGAGCCCTTAACAGTTAATATTCCCTGACACAAATAACTACGATTGAGTGACTATTTTAGGGTAAACAGTTTTAATAATAACAAAACTCACTGTAAGTATAAACTTCAGTTCTTCGGATTAATCGTGATATGGTGGTATTTTTGTTTTCGTTTCCTGCTTCTATAAAAATAGGAGCACGAAAACTTCTTCTGATTTATGTGATACGGAGGAAAATGGAACCAAAAATTAAAATTAAATCAAATATAAAACTCTTTTTTAAATCCATAATTCTGAGCACCATGTATAAATTATATTTTATATATACCATTTATCGATTAACTCCTCTACTATACGTAACCTGGTCACATATTGTTTTATACGAAGATTTTTTTAAATATAATAGGTGGCAAACGAGCGGCTCGCCTGATGGTAATTGTCAACCGCCGCCAAAGAACAACTGCAACACAAGGGTACTCGCAGGTACGTTTCCGGCCTTTTAAAAAGGAATAAGCTCTTTTCTTCTTCCTAATTAGTATTGGTTCGGAAGAAACTGCCGGTAGTAAATGATTTCACAAAGAAGTCGTGCGAGGAATAAAACTCCTAGTAAATCGCACAATGGTGGACCGCCATGTATCCAGATGTAGTGTATGGTATCATAAGTTTTGTCACGATGTTCGTTGGTGGAATTTGGCGGCCAAAACTTATCCGAACCATTTCGTAAAGCACTCTCTTTGGTAAATGGGATAGAAAATGCAAAGGGATGCAACATCTCTTTGCATCGCCAGTGAATCGAGCCGCTCAGAAACAATACGGTTGTCGACGATTCGAGCGTATCTTCGCTGGATGCGGTAAAGTGGAAGGATTACCAGTACTCGGGTGCCTCGGCTCAGAGATGAGAACAGAATTCCATGTGAGGCCAAATTTGCACCTTCTAAAGTTTGCAAGCAGTATACTGGCACGAAATAATGCCTCAATCTGATGAGGACGTCAAGCTTTTCAGAGGCCAATTTAGGCTGCGTTTCGACCAGAGATGTGCGAGGCAGCTTGTCAGTGCGAGAATTCGTAGCAAGGCTGTACGGTTGAGCGGTGTGAGCGTTTCCACTAGAGATGTGCTAGGACGCTGAGTGGTGCGAGGATGCGTAACGAAGTAGGTAACACACACCTTGCACACAGCCCTCGAACATATCCTTCGCAACACACCCCTCGCAACACATCCTTCGCACACATTCTTCCCTTGTTTTGTATGTACAAAAACCTCGCTCTGCTGAGTCGTTTCCACTAAAGCTGCACTGATCGAGGCTAGGTAAATGAAGTGATTCTATTGGTTCATAATAAACACATCCCTTGCTACGCATTCTCACACATCTCTGGTGGAAACGTAGCCTTAGCCTTCCGTTTCAAATGACCACGAAAGTGTATGTCATTCGATAAGTTGACGCCGAGGATTACGATGCTGGACGTCCATACAGGAGCTGAAACAAATATTATTAATAATATTAATAATTAGTATTTGGTCGCTATATTATTTAAGTTATCCTCAGTTGAAATTTGTCTACACTTTTTACTGTTTACCTGTTTTGTTTTAAAACAAAGTTACCCCATGACTAGTTTCTCCTATATCGTGGAAGCAGTGTACATACATAAATTGTGCAAAGATACACATCTGTACTTGTCCTATGCAGGATTTGTACCTAAGGTTCTCAGCGCCACAACTTAAAAGACTACTGTACCACAAAGCCGTTATATTCTGGTCCTATTTCTGAGAATTCTTTAAATTATTTACATTTTGATCTGTTACAGTAAAATATTTGTTTAGGATGAATCCTTCGAGAATCAATACATCATGACCGAAGCAAAGATTAGCCAAAATAAATAAAAATAGACCGCTACTTTTCTTATCACCTATTTATTCCACGTAAATGGAGACTTTTTTGCTGTGGCAACCCTAGCGATAAGTAATTAGTCCTGATAAATTTTAATAATTGATATATTGTAAATTCATAATATCCACCTCAATTTTATGTTAAACGGTGGTAGAGCCACGCGGCAGTTTTTGCTGTTGCACTTATGGACCGGCTCAAGCCGGGTTGGTACCACGACCTCACAGAATACCGGCGTGAATTAGAAGCTCTGCTTCTGCGTTTCGTCTGGTGAGTGCAGGTGGCCGGAGGCCCAATTCCCCCCCCCCTGCCTCAGGAGGGTACCAGCACCGCTGGAGAATCCCTCGCTGAGCATCCACGACTATGTTATTCAACTTCTGATTGTGGGTATTCTTGGGGGGGGGGGGGGGGGGGGGGGCAAAATTCCGCTTAAAAACATAACTGCTCGGGGCAATCTGAGCAACAATACCAAGGCGACACCTGCCACGCTATCCGTGAATTTCTGCAATATCAGGGGACTTCACTCGAAACAAAACGCTGTCCACTACCATCTCGAGTCGGCGAAGTCGGCCTTGCTCTTTCTGAACGAGACGCAGGATACTTTGTATCTCTCCTACCCGGGGTACAAATTGGAGCAGTCCTTTGTGCCTCGGGCTGGGGTTTGCGTGTATGTCAGAGGGGACATCTGTTCTCGACGCCTCGGCATTCTTGAAGGTTCGGACCTATCCATCCTTTGGCTACGCATAGACAGTGACGACCATCCGCGCGTCTACCGGGTGCCTCTATAGGTCTCATAGCGGTAATGCCGAAACAGACCGACTCATCGACCACGTCCAAATGGCTACAGATTCCTTGCTACAACAGGACCCATCCGCAGAGATCGTGATTCTTGGCGATTTTAACGCCCACCACGCCGAATGGCTCGGTTCACGTTTAACCGATCATGCGGGGAGATCTGTTTATGACTTTGCCTTGGCATATGGTCTAACACAATTGGTTACTTCGCCTACGCAGATTCCAGATGTGAAGGATCATACACCTTCCCTGTTGGACTTTCTGCTGAGCTCTCATCCGGACGGATATCAGGTGTCCGTCGATGCCCCTCTCGGCTCTTCAGACCATTGTCGGGGTATGGTGCCACTCTCGCTACCCTCGCGGTTGCGTACTGTAGGTTGCCGCCGTGTTTAGCATTACAGGTCGACGGATTGGGACGGGATGCGGTCTTTCTTTGCATCCTACCCATGGGGTGGGTTTGCTTCTCGTCGGATTATCCCAGCGCTGTTTCTGACTCTGTCACTGATGTGGTGCTACAGGGAATTGAACTATTTATTCCATTATCTGTGGTACCCATCGGAGGCGGATCTCAGCCTTGGTTTGGACGCTCCTGTAAGACTGCATTACGCAGTAAGCAGGAGTGTTATCAAGCCTGGGCTGCGGCTTCGGCGACTCGGGATGTGAACACCAGCACATAAAAAGAAGTATAACTTCACCTCCAGGTCCTTAAAAAGAGTTATTGCCAAAGCAAAGTCAGAGCACATAGGCAAAATTGGCGAGAAACTATTTCGCCTTCTTTCAGGAACCCGTGCATTCTGCTCTCTCGCCAAGGCTGTCCAAGGGAATTCCTGTAAGCCATTACTGCCATCTCTGCAAAGGCAGGAGGACTCACTGGCCCATGCCGCAAAAGACAAAGCCGACCTTTTAGGCTCCCTTTTTGCGTCCAACTCGACTCTTGATGACGAGGGAAAATTACCGACGACCATCCCGCGGTGTGAGTGCTCCATGCCGGATGTGCTGTTCTCACAGCACTCGGTTCGCAAAGCACTCCTATTCAGGAAATTCTTTTTTCGGATGAAAAAAATTTTACTACTACTACACTCAAGACATCCTTGATTAAGGTGCTACTCCATGCGAACGACCTTGAGCATTTTGCCGGCGGCACGCCGCTCGCTTCAATATATTGCCCACCTATTGTAGGTAAGAACGTAGTATTATTTTTTCAACATCAATAAACTAATTTATGGAAATACACACAGCGTACAACGATAAATGTATTTTAATTTTTTTATTCGGTATATTAGTTGCATTATATTAGAATTATGTATTTTCATATATTATCTAATTATAAAATTTTATAATTAATTATATATTAAAAGGTAAATAATCGTTTCGTAGATGTGTTTTTGATTATTGTTAATTTTTACGTGTCACGTATTGAAAAGTAACTTACTAACTACAAATTTTTGAACTGAGCACCTTGTAACTTAGCCTGCTTATTACTTATGCTGGCAGACATTATCCTCGCCCCAATGATTGATGAGGATGAAAATCAATTTTTATTCTACATACGTAATTATATTTATTTATACATAAGGGTAACTTTAATAAAGGTAATACAAAAATCAACAAGAAGTATAAGGGTTCAATCTTTCAATTTCAATTGTAAAAAAACGTTACCCCCACACTAGGATTTTCTCCTGTGTCGTGGAGGCAGTTTACAAACATAAATTGCACAAGGACAAACATCCAGACCCGGAACAATTATTTGTATTATACAAATACTTGTTCCGTGCGAGATTCGAACCCGCGGCCCCCAACGCAACAACTGATTGCTAAGCCACTGCGCCACGGAGCCGTCGCCGGGTTATAGCTAAAGTGACCATACGTCCCGTTTTGAACGGGACTGTCCCTTTTCTCGGTCTCCTGTCCCATTGTCCCCAAACAAAGCTCCGGGACACAAAATTGTCCCGTAACTCGTTGGATGGAAGTATTCAAAGTCAACAATCTTCAACATAATTTTTTTTAATCGAATATATTTTATGTCTACCTGGTACGAATGCTCCGGTAGAAAGAGTATTTTTTTATTTTGAATAAATGGTGGACGTCTGAAAGAAACACTTACGGTTCCAGAGTTCTAAAGGCGATGTTTTTAACAAAGATAACAATAAAAAAAACTTGAGCAGAATTTTATTCTTATTTAAAATCATCACCAACTTTATTAAAGAAAATTTAATCCACTGACAAATGTAATTAATAATTAAAAAAAAATATGTTGCATTTAATAATTACCGTCTATACCGAATATAATTTTACAGTGAACACTAATTGTATAAAGTTATAGTTTTTAGAGTATAAATAAACCCATGTCCCGTTTTGAGTTAAAAAATAAATGGTCAGTTTAGTCTTTTTAGTTAAATTTAGTTTTAAAATTTTTTAGATAGTAAAAAGTAGGTATATTAGTACCTACTTAGATACTTTTTACCGAATTATAAGTATAGAACACCTTATGTACTCAATTATTTTTTGAAACAGAAGAAAAAACAAGCAATAAATAATATACTATATTTTAGCAAAAAACTTAGTAATACTAATTATAACTTAGAACATAAATGAAAAACTCACAACTGACTTTTTGGCCCGACCCAGGATTCGAACCCGGGACCTCATGATCAGCAGTCGCACTACTACAACCACTAGACCAACGAGGCAGTACTATATCTAATAAGATATTGTGGTTGGGTGATAATATTGAATTAGCCTTTTATAGTGTAAATTATAATATTTGTCGAAATTTTAATTATGGATTCGAACCTTACATGCTAATGGTGCTTAATTTTTTTATTTGCATTTACTTCAAAGAAAATACACGCAAAAAGCTTCATCGCGCAGTAAAAAACACATCAAATATATGTATAAGTAATACGAAAAATTATACCCAAAACAAACAAATAATACTACCTATAAATAACCTAATAAGTAATAATATTATAATATTATGCGCGTGTGCGCTGCCAGACGCTCTAACGACACGGGTTCCACGTGTAAGAGCTCAGGGCTCACTGACTCCAGCAAGCCCGTGGGCAGTAAATACGCCCAGATTTTAAAATAATTTCTTAATAAAATCAAATTTTGGTATTTTGAAAAAAAAATTACTATAGAAATGTTCATTAATAAATTGCCTATCCATTGGTGTAAATCGCAAAATAAAATAATACTTACTTTACGAGGAGATGCATGTTATCAATAATAATTTCACATTTATGTGGTTTCGTTGTAAGGAGATTATATTAATATTTATTCCTTTAAAAAAATATTGGATATAGCTTTTATAGAATCAAGATTATGTAGAAATATAATGTGTTTTTTATTTGTTGATATATCTTTTAAATAAAAAGTAGATAGCTCCTAAAAACCGCACAAATAACGACTAGCGCGACATTTTGCTCAACCTGCGCCTTAAGGCAGCCGCCGATATTGACATGGACCTCATTCGTGCTGCGACAGACGACTGGCCGCGCAGATTGAAGGCCTGTATTCAAAATCACGGAGGTCATTTTGAATAAAGTTTAGTGTCATAAGAATCTATGTTTTGTTAAGTTCATTTTGGTATATAATACATACATACATAAACACTCACGCCTGTCACCCAGAGGGGTAGGCAGAGACTACGGACTTCCATTTGGCGCGATCCTGACACACCTCTCTCGCCTCTTTTACATCCATATATCTAAGGGTACTTAAGTTAAGGGTACTCCTAATCTGGCCCATTTCCAATGTATCGCCGATTTGGTCGATAAATCTTCGTCTAGGGCGTCCCTTCCCGACCCTGCCGTTCACTTCCGCAACATAAATTTGCTTTGTCACTCTTTCCTCGTTCATTCTTTCTACATTACCAAACCACCGAAGCATTCCTTTCTTAATCCTTGTCACAACGTCATCTTGCAAACCACACTTTTCTCTTATCACACTATTTCTCACCTTGTCATTCAGATTCAGCCCTAGCATACTCCTTAAGGAACATTTCTACAGCATTTATTCTACTCTCATGCTTCTTCTGCCATACCCAACTTTGGTATATAAATGGTTACATAATGAATAAACTTGTTTCAATTATTTTATATTAAACATGTGACAGAATTTATGACCTGACTAGGTATTATATAATATATATATATATATATATATATAAATATATATATATATATATATATATATATATATATATATATATATATATATTATATATATATTAATAAAACTTTGTAATCGAGTTTTCGAAAACGGCTCCAATAGTTTTGATGAAATTTACAATATAGGGGTTTACGTGGGCGAAAAATCGATGTAGGTAGGTCTCATTTCTTGGAAAATTCATTTATTCCGTATTTTGACACACTAAACAAAATAAAATTGGAAGTTTCGTCACATATATCATCTTCTCAACAGCCTAACTGATTCCATACCGGAGTGCGTGAGTTTGAATCCTACAATGTGGTCAAGTTGTTTTATTTTTTATTATAATACTTTCCTAAATAATTAGTATAAACATGGTACCTACCATCTACGTACCTACGTTTGTGCCAACAAATCATTTTCAATATTGTATTATGTTTCTCTTTGCATTATTTAAAAACATTGCTTTAATCAATACTATTTATGGATTAGAAATTTACCCAATAAGCCTTTTTATTATATGATATATATATATATATATATATATATATATATATATATATATATATGACGGCACCTGCACCGTTGCAGGTGCGGCGGCGTCGGTCTAGCTAGACAGGATTCTTGTAAACGACACGTGTACCGCCGCCGCATTGCACCTGCGGTGCCGCCGGTGCAACGCCGCAATCCTTGTATAAAACGGACGGAGCGGCCGCCGTTAAGGCAGTCTTGGCTCTGATGTGGTACGGTGCGCTTGTCGTATTCCATTACTAGTTTATCCTCGGCTCGTGGGATAATTAATTCGTGTAAACGAATTAATTATTATTCCTAACCACAAAATTAGTCCTTGTATTATACTCTATTACACATTCCTACATCAGAAGTGGGATAAAGTCCCCATTTTCGCCCACATATAATCTTCGAATAGTATGAGGAACCATATATATATATATATATATATATATGGTTCTACTGTAAGATATATCAATATTATAATGTTAAATAAATGGTACACATAATTTTGTCCGAATTTAATTTAAAATTGTTTCTACGTTTGCACATAAATACATGTAATTTAAAAAAAAACTGAAGAAAGGAATATTTCCACTGTTCCTGTCATATTAAAATATTTTTAATTCAAAACTCCTTGGATTTAAAAATCGAATACCATTTATTTATTTAAAAAAAGATTCTCGGTCTTGTCACAAGGTTTTGTCAAACTTTTTTAGTCGTTGAGAAAATGGAATTGACTCGAGAAAATTCAAGAGCGATGATTTATTATGACTTTCGAAGTGGTTTAACACAAAAACAGTGTGTTGACCGGATGATTTCTGCATTTGGTGATGAAGCCCCATGCAAAACCACAATTTATCGCTGGTTTGCTGAATTTCAACGTGGATGTGTCAAGCTCAGTGATGATCCCCGTCAAGGTCGTCCAAAAACTGCAGTCACCCAAGAAAACGTTGATGTTGTCCGTAAGCTGATTGAGGAAAATCGACACGTGATATACCGCGAAATTCAGGCAACTTTAGACATTGGCATGAGTTAAATACTAATAATCTTGCATGAAAAATTAAACGTAAAAGAGTTGTTTTCCCGATGGATACCGCATTCGCTATGTGAAGACCAAAAAGCGGCTCGCGTTACTTGGTGCGTCAGAACTCTCGAAAGATTCCACGCAGGATCCTCAAATGCTGTATACAACATTGTATCAGGTGACGAATCCTGGATATACGCGTACAAATCCGAAACAAAAAACCAGTCACGAGTTTGGATGTTCGAAAATGAGTTAAAGCCAACAAAAATTGTTCGTTCACGGAGTGTTGCAAAAAAAATGGTGGCCACGTTTGTCTCCAAAACCGGCCATGTTACGACTACTCCCCTTGAGGGACAAAGAACGGTTAATGCAGAATGGTATGCTAGCATTTGTTTGCCACAGGTAATTTCTGAACTCCGTAAAGAGAACTGCAACCGCCGCATCATCCTCCATCACGACAATGTGAGTTCTCACACCGCACACAGAATAAAAGAGTTTTTAGAGCAAGAAAACATAGAATTATTAGACCATCCGCCGTACAGCCCCGACTTAAGCCCTAATGATTTCTATACTTTCCCTAAAATAAAGAATAAATTGCGTGGACAGAGATTTTCATCACCTGAATAAGCTGTGGACGCCTACAAAACGGCCATTTTGGAGACCTCAACTTCCGAATGGAATGGTTGCTTCATTGATTGGTTCCATCGTATGGAAAAATGTGTCAAATTTCGCGGAGAATACTTCGAAAAGCAATGAATACATTTTTAAATAGTAATGTTGTGTAACTTCCTTGATTCCCGAAATTTTCAGTGCCGCGACCACATTTCCTCTTATATTTCTCAGCTAAAATGTCTACCTCTCCGCTGTCGCAGACATTTCAGAATACTGTGCACGTTATTTTCAGTTTTACACGATCCGTTTGTCCCTGAATATCTGAAATGCAAATTTCAGTATCAAGGTGATATATAAGCCACTTAAACCTCTTTTTTATGTAAAAATAGTAATTAATCGATTTAAAAAAATATTAATAAGTTCAACAATCATTTACTTTTCTGAAATTGTACTTTTTATATCATTTATATGTATAACAGTGTTGCGCGCCACTATTAATGTCTTGTACATGGCAACACTAGTTACACTAGCGCCCTCTAGTGTCGAGTAGCAGAACTAGGAGAGACAAGATCTTTCCAGAAAGGGGAATGCCCAATTCTGGCCATGAAACGCCCAACAATTTGCATTTGTTAAAAAAAATACATCTTTTTTATGGTAATTAATCGCAGTATTTATGTATCCAAAAAAGATTGCAATATTTTTCCACAAAAAAAAGTACCGAAAAGATAAAAATGAAATTAGGTAAATCCGCAAGTCATTAGTTTGTGGGTAAAATAAAAAGTGTTGCCAATCACAAATCTCGTAAAAAAAGTCGATTCTGTTTTTTCAATCGTTTTTTATGTTGTCATTATTATAATGGTAATATTATTTTCGATAATTATTATGATGTTATGATAATTAAACAAGCGAATTGCTAGTTGATTTACCATGAACTCTTTGGAACATAACAAAAACGCTACTGCACAATTTAACTGATATTTTTATCTGTTCTTAAAAATATATTTAAAATGGAATTTAAATAAATAAATCAAAACATATTTTAAAAGGTGTGCAGAACTTAAAGCGAATTAAAGATTATTCTTTTTATGAAATTATAAATCGATTAAAAAAATCACTATCTATTTATCGATTTTATGTCTGTTAATTGGCAACATCGAATCTGACAGCTAGGCCCATTTCATAATTATCAAAAATAAATAGTCACAAGTCGAATGACTTTGCATTTGTGTTATTTTGTTTGTTTTCTCGCGGATTTGTTGTCTAAGTAACGAATAAGCTTTCTAAATGGATTCCGATAATTCTTCTCGCCATATCGACCACGGCCTGAAAATGGATCCCGCTCCCACTTCTTACGATAACCTCTGCACGAACTTGGACTCGATATCCACTGTTAACGATGACCCCAGCTTTCCGTCACCCAGAGTTCTTCCTAGCTCTCAGTAACTCACTCAAGAACACATTAACGCTGTGTCAATTGTGGTTTAAATGTCACGAAAATACGAAGTCATTTGTTGTTAAAAACTGTTCTTGTGAAAATAAAAAACCTTTATATATTAAAAATCCGGACTTTTTTTAAACCAATTCCTAAACCATTTCATTATTTTAATTGCATATTATCATTTCCACATGCTTTTATATGTGGGCACCTATGGCCGAAGTGTCTATGAACGGTGGGCATTCCCCTTTCGGGACCGATATGTACTCGAACATTCTAGATGTCGCTACAGTAGAAGGTTCTGGAAACTTATCTGAGGCCCTATATAAGGCCGGTATAGACCACGACCGAGGCAGTTTTGAATTGGCGATACAAGAGAATACTTCAAAGAGTTAAGAGAACCAAAGTGATAATTGTGTTTTATAATTGTGTGGTTTTAAATTGTAATTAGTGTCTGTAATTAAAGTGTCAATTTTGGTAATTCAATCGGCAGTTTTTTAATTGTCTCAAACCCCAAGCTCGTAACAATATGATGGCTAGATACGATTTCATGCGACAAAACGTTGGAATCTTAATTTTTAGGTCCTAGCAGAACATACGAGTACCTGCGCGCTTCGCGCTTAAGGCATGCAATAAATGAAGACTAATGATTGATATTGCCCCCCAAATTAAGGAATTAAATGTGCACTGCGACAGTATCAGATTTAAGCTTAGACATCGCATATAAAAAACTGAAACAATGACAACTTATCATCAATATAAGCAACAATGAGTGCGATTGCCTAACTTCGGCTATAATTGAAACGAAGATCCCGCGATGCAGTCATTTACTTTGGTAATCACATCAGAAGCGTGAGTCAAATTATGGTAGATTAATTACGAATGATATAATGTGAAACACAAAAGAACACTCAGTAGTTATCATTATCATATATCAGCCCAGCTAAAAATGCACGAGATAATTATTCAGGGCTTGGCATGACTCGCTTTACAATATATTATTATTTATAAATCTGAAGTGACAAATGATTTTACACACTATCTGATGGCAAGTATCTACAGTCCACGAACACCTGCAACCAACTTTAAACAAAGAGCGCTACTGTTGTGTTGTAATTATGTTAGCATTTTATGTCCTGTAGACCGGACTACAGCAATGCAATTCATGTATACACTGGAAAAGCAGGAAGCACAGGAAACACCCAAGGTTAGATCACGTTGACAAAAACACTCAACGTGCAATAAGAGTTCAAAACAAGTGGATCGTATTCATTATGAAGGTGAATATTTTTACGTTACAACCTATGAAAACTGCCAAATTACTTATTACTTGTACTTGTTATTTGTGATACACGCAAAATGTAATATATTTTATGGTGATTTATTTTATATAATAAAAACAATATCTCGAATATAATAAGTCAGTAATTTTTTTCGTTTTTTTTTTTTAATTTATTTCATGGAAACTGAAAGACACGAGTAAAGTAGCAATTATGTTAATTAAACCTCGAGTCTCCGTTTGCATTAGTGATTTTATGGCTGTTGATTTGACAGAGAAAAATTAACAACACAACTTTTTACTATTTATTTTAATATATTTATTGTGTCTAAAAATAATTTAAATCTTTCAAATTTTTGATCACTTACAAATGAAATTATTAAACCACGTCAAACTGAAGGATATGTTCCCATTAGGGAACCTTCATTGCATCTGTAGGATGACCTGTATGGTCTATTTTTTCTTTCTTTCAAGACTATAAACGACTCAGAAATCGCACAATATTCATCTATTTGCCATGTGCCAGAACTACGAGAATGCTTTCGCAGATAGTGTGGAAAATCATACCCTGACGGCGGTAGCCTATGCGTGCTCCTTAACCATTTTTTATAAAATGTTTATGATATGAAAAAATATAACTTTATCATCTCCAACTCTGGAATCATATTTCGGTACAATCTATTCAAGCTTCCATACAGAGCTCTTTAAGATTTCATTTCAAGGAAAATTAACGATAAAATAGCAATTACGTTAATTAAGCCTCGTGTTTCCGCTGAAGTGAATTTATCGCTATTTGCTCTGTGAAACAAAATCGACATCGTAACTCAATTTTATTTTAATGTATATTTATTTTGGTTACCTTTTTTGTTAAACACAAAGTTCTTCAGTTTTTTTTAAATTACACGAACCATATATATATATATATATATATATATATATATATATATATATATATATATATACATATACGTTGTCGCTGCCGGGAACAAAGTCAATGGTGCCCTGACTGCGTTAGTCAAAAGGCAAGGCGTAGCGAAGAGTGCACGCCTTGCAATACATAACGCAGTGTTGGTACCGACTTTGTTATATGGCAGCGAAACCTGGGTATGCCAGAAGAAGCATAAAAGTAAGTTGAATGCAGTGGAGATGCGATCTCTTCGTAAAATGTGCGGCGTTACTATGGCCGACCGAAAGCGAAACGAAGAGATTCGCAATATGGCAGGTTTGAAAGATGACATTATCACAAAAATTGATAAGGGCGTGCTTCGGTGGTTTGGGCACGTTGAGCGAATGAGTGAAGACCGAATGGTGAAGAAAATATATAGCGCGAAAGTTAATATTAAAAGGTGTCGAGGTAGACCGAGACTAACTTTCGAAGACCATGTGAGCAAATTGCTCGAAGAGGGTAGGGTCAAGAGTACTCGGATACCTAGACGTGCATGTATGAAGAAGATAATGAATCTGAAAGAAGCGAAAGAGATATGTAAGGATCGTGACACTTGGCGATCTGTTCTCTCTGGCTACCCCGTCAGGGATTGTGCGTGAAGATAAGTAAGTAAGTAAGTAAGTATATATATATATATATATATATATATGTACACATGTACATACATGTATATATATATATATATATATGGTTCTACTGTAAGATATATCAATATTATAATGTTAAATAAATGGTACACATAATTTTGTCCGAATTTAATTTAAAATTGTTTCTACGTTTGCACATAAATACATGTAATTTAAAAAAAACTGAAGAACTTTGTGTTTAACAAAAAAGTTAACCAAAATAAATATATATTAAAATAAAATTGAGTTACGATGTCGATTTTGTTTCACAGAGCAAATAGCGATAAATTCACTTCAGCGGAAACACGAGGCTTAATTAACGTAATTGCTATTTTATCGTTAATTTTCCTTGAAATGAAATCTTAAAGAGCTCTGTATGGAAGCTTGAATAGATTGTACCGAAATATGATTCCAGAGTTGGAGATGATAAAGTTATATTTTTTCATATCATAAACATTTTATAAAAAATGGTTAAGGAGCACGCATAGGCTACCGCCGTCAGGGTATGATTTTCCACACTATCTGCGAAAGCATTCTCGTAGTTCTGGCACATGGCAAAGAGATGAATATTGTGCGGTTTCTGAGTCGTTTATAGTCTTGAAAGAAAGAAAAAATAGACCATACAGGTCATCCTACAGATGCAATGAAGGTTCCCTAATGGGAACATATCCTTCAGTTTGTCGTCGTTTAATAATTTCATTTGTAAGTGATCAAAAATTTGAAAGATTTAAATTATTTTTTAGACACAATAAATATATTAAAATAAATAGTAAAAAGTTGTGTTGTTAATTTTTCTCTGTCAAAGCAACAGCCATAAAATCACTAATGCAAACGGAGACTCGAGGTTTAATTAACATAATTGCTACTTTACTCGTATCTTTCAGTTTCCATGAAATAAATTTAAAAAAAAACTAAAAAAATGACTGACTTATTATATTCGAGATATAGTTTTTATTCTATAAAATAAATCACCATAAAATATATTACATTTTGCGTGTCATCACAAATAACAAATACAAGTACACAATAAGTAATTTGGCAGTTTTTCATAGGTTGTAACGTAATAATATTCACCTTCATAATGATTACGATCCACTTGTCTTGAACTCTTATTACGCGTTGAGTGTTTTTGTCAACGTGATCTAACCTTGGGAGTTTCCTGTGCTTTCTGCTCTTCCAGTGTATACATGAATTGCATTGCTGTAGTCCGGTCTACAGCACATAAAATGCTAACATAATTACAACACAACAGTAGCGCTCTTTGTTTAAAGTTGGTTGCGGGTGTTCGTGGACTGTAGATACTTGCCATCAGATAGTGTGTAAAATCATTTGTCACTTCAGCTTTATAAATAATAATATATTGTAAAGCGAGTCATGCCAAGCCCTGAATAATTATCTCGTGCATTTTTAGCTGGGCTGATTAGGAAAATCACGATGATGACTACTGAGTGTTCTTTTGTGTTTTACATTATATCATTCGTAATTAATCTACCATAATTTGACTCACGCTTCTGATGTGATTACCAAAGTAAATGACTGCATCGCGGTATCTTTGTTTCAATTAAAGCCCAAGTTAGGCAATCGCACTCATTGTTGCTTATATTGATGATAAGTTGTCATTGTTTCCGTCTTTTATATGCGATGTCTAAGCTTAAATCTGATACTGTCGCAGTGCACATTTAATTCCTTTAGTCTTCATTTATTGCATGCCTTAAGCGCGAAGCGCGCAGGTACTCGTATGTTCTGCTAGGACCTAAAAATTAAGATTCCAACGTTTTGTCGCATGAAATCGTATCTAACCATCATATTGTTACGAGCTTGGGGTTTGAGACAATTAAAAAACTGCCGATTGAATTACCAAAATTGACACTTTATCAGATTTAAGCTTAGACACTAATTACAATTTAAAACCACAAAATTATAAAACACAATTGTCACTTTGGTTCGCAATTATTTCTCTTCGAAGTATTCTCTTGTATCACCAATTCAATACTGCCTCGGTCGTGGTCTATACCGGCCTTATATAGGGCCTCAGATAAGTTTCCAGAACCTTCTACTGTAGCGACATCTAGAATGTTCGAGTACATATCGGTCCCAAAATTTCTGGAAGGATCTTGTCTCTCCTAGTTCTTCTACTCGACACTAGAGGGCGCTAGTGTAACTAGTGTTGCCATGGACAAGACATTAATAGTGGCGCGCAACACTATTATACATATAAATGATATAAAAAGTACAATTTCAGAAAAGTAAATGATTGTTGAACTTATAAATATTTTTTTTAAATCGATTAATTACTATTTTTACATAAAAAAGAGGTTTAAGTTGCTTATGGTGTGGATTTACCAAGTCCGCAAGGCGGCGTAAGCACGATAACTTTTGAAAATATCTATGCTAGCATACCATTCTGCATTAACCGTTCTTTGTCCCTCAAGAGGAATAGTCGTAACATGGCCGGTTTTGGCGACAAACGGGGCCACCATTTTTTTTGCAACACTCCGTGAACGAACAATTTTTGTTGGCTTTAACTCATTTTCGAACACCCAAACTCGTGACTGGTTTTTTGTTTCGGGTTTGTACGCGTATATCCAGGATTTGTCACCTGATGCAATGTTGTATACAGCATTTGAGGATCCTGCGTGGAATCTTACGAGAGTTCTGACGCACCAAGTAACGCGAGCCGCTTTTTGCTCTTCACAGAGCGAATGCGGTATCCATCGGGAAAACAACTCTTTTACATCTAATTTTTCATGGAAGATTATTAATATTTAACTCATGCCAATGTCTAAAGTTGCCTGAATTTCGCGGTATATCACGTGTCGATCTTCCTCAATCAGCTTACGGACAGCATCAACATTTTCTTGGGTGACTGCAGTTTTTTGGACGAACTTGACGGGGATCATCACTGAGCTTGACACGTCCACGTTGAAATTCAGCAAACCAGCGATAAATTGTGGATTTGGATGGGTTTCATCACCAAATGCAGAAATTATCCGGTCAACACACTGTTTTTGTGTTAAACCACTTCGAAAGTCATAGTAAATCATCGCTCTTGAATTTTCTCGAGTCTATTCCATTTTCTATGTAACGACTAAAAAAGTTTGACAAAACCTTGTGACAAGACCGAGAATCTTTTTTTAAATAAATAAATGGTATTCGATTTTTAAAACCAAGGAGTTTTGAATTAAAAATATTTTTATATGACAGGAACAGTGGAAATATTCCATTTCCGATACTTTTAGTGCAGCCTATGTATTTACGTAAACCGAAAAAGAAGCGTATGCAATTATTGTGAAGTCGATACAGTTTGTTTAGAAGGGTATCAGCATAGCAAACATCTGCGTAATCTAGAATAGGCAACACTAAAGTCTGTATTAGCATTGCCTTAGTCCCTAACGGTAAAAAATTCTTGAGACGATACAGATAACGCAGAGTGTTAGTGACCTTTTTGCTCACTTCATATATATGCGGTCGCCAACGGAGGGTGTTGTCTATAACTAAGCCAAGATTTTTAACTGTTGTTGAGTAAGGAACAATAACATTATAAAATATTATGGGAGGTAACGCCTTCATATCAATTTTAGTCATTCTACAAGAACTACCAACCACAATAGCCTTACATTTTGCTGGATTAACCCTAATGCCAAATCTGTTTGACCAATTAGAAATACAATTGAGATCACAGTTGAGCTTCTCAATCACATCATAGATACATGCCACCTCAGCTTGAGCATAAATTTGTAAGTCATCAGCATACAGATGGTACGAACAGCGAATGTGGGGTGTAATGAGATTTATAAAGACTGAGAACAAGAGAGGAGAGAGAATTCCGCCTTGAGGAATGCCAGCAGACAACGAGCACCAATCTGAGATAATCTGACCTACTCGAATTTCCTGCTGACGACCCCGAAGATATGAGGAGAACCAGTCCCGCACTGACGAAGAGAAACCCAGGTGATAAAGTATAGCTAGAAGAATATCATGATCGACAGCATTTAAAGCGTTAGAGAAATCTATTAGAACTAACACTGTCAATTTTGAGTTCTCCATTCCAGTACGCAAATCTTCCGTAACTTTCAAAAGAGCTGTGGTAGTACTGTGCCCCGGCCTAAAACCAGACTGATATGTGCTAAAAAAGTTATTTTTGAAAATATAACTAGAAATTTGTTTGTGGACAATAGCTTCAAGAACTTTAGATAAAAAAAGGGAGAATCGTTATTGGGCGAAAGTGAGAAAAAGTACTGGGGTTATTTATTTTGGGCAGTGAAATGATGTGCCGAGTTTGGTCTCGTTTCTTTAGTTATGATGAGACCTTACCTCCGGACTTGATAGAGGGACTTGAAAGTGTACTTTGATGACTGCTACTGGAACTCCTTGACGAGTAGAACTAGATGTGCCAAATTTAGCCTCGTTTTGTTAGTTATAGAATATAATAGATATATAGAATAAACCTTACCTCCGGCCTTGACGGACTGACTTCAAGTTGTACTTCGTTGACTGCAACTGGAACTCATTGACGAGTAGGACTATAATTTACATTTTTTTAAATTTTTTAATACCATTCGGATTTGTGAGTCGTGCACTTATAAATTTTTCAATTTTTTTAAATTAAAGTTGGACATGAAAAATATCAGAAAATTTGAAGTATAGTTACAAGGTTATTAGTAAACACTAGTGTGTATTTAAGTTACTTAAAAAGATTAAGTATAATCATGTTATACGTAATTTTTTAATGCGCTTTTGGCATGCAAAATTGGATTTCCAATATTATTTAATTTATTATACCTATTTTGTTTTCCATATTCGCTACAAAATTTGTTTAAACATATATTAATAAAAATAAGTTGCCGTTATATTATGGTTAAAATAATATACAATAATTATTACGAATACATGCTTTTTTTCTAAAATATTACGGCACATTTCGTATAAATATTCAATTTCAATATTTGTTTGTGAATCCGAAACCAACCTATTTGTAAGAATTTGTAAACAAACTAGATAAAAGAGACTCAGATTTAGTTTCAAATCCAAATTATAATCATAAGTTCTCGCCTTAGCCCATTATTTTAAATAAATTCGGAAAGTATTGGTATTATTTTAAAGCCATGAAATTAATTAAAATATATTCACACAGCACCCTTATCTTGCTGTGGCATTTATTTTAAAAAGCTTTTATTTGTTTACGTCAAATGTTTGTAATGTACTCTTAGTTGCATCTTTATATTCTGATACCTTTATATCTGATACTTTGTGTTTAACAAAAAAGTTAACCAAAATAAATATATATTAAAATAAAATTGAGTTACGATGTCGATTTTGTTTCACAGAGCAAATAGCGATAAATTCACTTCAGCGGAAACACGAGGCTTAATTAACGTAATTGCTATTTTATCGTTAATTTTCCTTGAAATGAAATCTTAAAGAGCTCTGTATGGAAGCTTGAATAGATTGTACCGAAATATGATTCCAGAGTTGGAGATGATAAAGTTATATTTTTTCATATCATAAACATTTTATAAAAAATGGTTAAGGAGCACGCATAGGCTACCGCCGTCAGGGTATGATTTTCCACACTATCTGCGAAAGCATTCTCGTAGTTCTGGCACATGGTAAAGAGATGAATATTGTGCGGTTTCTGAGTCGTTTATAGTCTTGAAAGAAAGAAAAAATAGACCATACAGGTCATCCTACAGATGCAATGAAGGTTCCCTAATGGGAACATATCCTTCAGTTTGTCGTCGTTTAATAATTTCATTTGTAAGTGATCAAAAATTTGAAAGATTTAAATTATTTTTAGACACAATAAATATATTAAAATAAATAGTAAAAAGTTGTGTTGTTAATTTTTCTCTGTCAAAGCAACAGCCATAAAATCACTAATGCAAACGGAGACTCGAGGTTTAATTAACATAATTGCTACTTTACTCGTATCTTTCAGTTTCCATGAAATAAATTAAAAAAAAAAAACTAAAAAAATGACTGACTTATTATATTCGAGATATAGTTTTTATTCTATAAAATAAATCACCATAAAATATATTACATTTTGCGTGTCATCACAAATAACAAATACAAGTACACAATAAGTAATTTGGCAGTTTTTCATAGGTTGTAACGTAATAATATTCACCTTCATAATGATTACGATCCACTTGTCTTGAACTCTTATTACGCGTTGAGTGTTTTTGTCAACGTGATCTAACCTTGGGAGTTTCCTGTGCTTTCTGCTCTTCCAGTGTATACATGAATTGCATTGCTGTAGTCCGGTCTACAGCACATAAAATGCTAACATAATTACAACACAACAGTAGCGCTCTTTGTTTAAAGTTGGTTGCGGGTGTTCGTGGACTGTAGATACTTGCCATCAGATAGTGTGTAAAATCATTTGTCACTTCAGCTTTATAAATAATAATATATTGTAAAGCGAGTCATGCCAAGCCCTGAATAATTATCTCGTGCATTTTTAGCTGGGCTGATTAGGAAAATCACGATGATGACTACTGAGTGTTCTTTTGTGTTTTACATTATATCATTCGTAATTAATCTACCATAATTTGACTCACGCTTCTGATGTGATTACCAAAGTAAATGACTGCATCGCGGTATCTTTGTTTCAATTAAAGCCCAAGTTAGGCAATCGCACTCATTGTTGCTTATATTGATGATAAGTTGTCATTGTTTCCGTCTTTTATATGCGATGTCTAAGCTTAAATCTGATACTGTCGCAGTGCACATTTAATTCCTTTAGTCTTCATTTATTGCATGCCTTAAGCGCGAAGCGCGCAGGTACTCGTATGTTCTGCTAGGACCTAAAAATTAAGATTCCAACGTTTTGTCGCATGAAATCGTATCTAACCATCATATTGTTACGAGCTTGGGGTTTGAGACAATTAAAAAACTGCCGATTGAATTACCAAAATTGACACTTTATCAGATTTAAGCTTAGACACTAATTACAATTTAAAACCACAAAATTATAAAACACAATTGTCACTTTGGTTCGCAATTATTTCTCTTCGAAGTATTCTCTTGTATCACCAATTCAATACTGCCTCGGTCGTGGTCTATACCGGCCTTATATAGGGCCTCAGATAAGTTTCCAGAACCTTCTACTGTAGCGACATCTAGAATGTTCGAGTACATATCGGTCCCAAAATTTCTGGAAGGATCTTGTCTCTCCTAGTTCTTCTACTCGACACTAGAGGGCGCTAGTGTAACTAGTGTTGCCATGGACAAGACATTAATAGTGGCGCGCAACACTATTATACATATAAATGATATAAAAAGTACAATTTCAGAAAAGTAAATGATTGTTGAACTTATAAATATTTTTTTTAAATCGATTAATTACTATTTTTACATAAAAAAGAGGTTTAAGTTGCTTATGGTGTGGATTTACCAAGTCCGCAAGGCGGCGTAAGCACGATAACTTTTGAAAATATCAATTGTTCAAATCAATCTATTTTTTAAACTCTTCATCTATCATGTGGGAAGCCATGGAAAGTAAATGTCAGTTTAATTTTGTTTTGTTTAGTTATAATTTTTTTTAGGCTAAGAAATGGCGAAATTTTCGGTGGTTTGAGAGACTTGTATTAATTTATTTTACTAAATAAGCTGCAACCCCACTCCGAGCAATAGCCACAGAGTACTTTATTTACCCCGGGCTCAAATGCCGTCGTGAGTGGTCTTTTGTTACAGCGGCTCGTGCAGAAAAATATCGATCGCCTTAGAAATACAAAGTAATCCAAAAACCAAATTTGATACATACTTGAGACCAAGGAAAGATATTATTATTATTTCTATACTCACAAATTTTTATTAAAAAATTTTGTTTCGCAAAAAGCACACAGGATTTATGTGTAAATATTTTTAAACGTCTTGGACTTTAAAGACCTGAAGGTGTGTCGGTATCTGCTACTGGAACTCCTCGACGAGGAGAATTAGATGTGCCAAGTTTGGGCTCATTTTGTTAGTTATGATGGAACCTTACCTCCGGAATTGATAGAGAGACTTGAAAGTGTACTTTGAAGACTGCTACTGGAACTCCTCGACAAGTGGAACTAGATGTGCCAAGCTTAGGCTTCATTTTGTTAGTTATGATGAGACCTTACTTCCGGAAATTATAGAGTGACTTGAAAGTGTACTTTGAAAACTGTTACTGGAACTCTTCAACGAGAAGAACTAGATGTGCCGAGTTTGAGCTCGTTTTGTCAGTTATGATGAGACCTTACTTTCGCACTTAATAGAGTGACTTGAAAGTGTACTTTGAAGTCTGCTACTGGAATTCTTCGACAAGGAGAACGAGATGTGCCGAGTTTGGGCTCGATTTGTTAGATATGATGAGACCTTACCTCCGGAAATGATAGTGAACTGAAAGTGTACTTTGAAGTCTGCTACTGGGACTCTTCGACTAGGAGAACTAGATGTGCCGAGTTTGGGCTCGATTTGTTAGTTATGATGAGAACTTACCTCCGGAAATGATAGTGATCTGAAAGTGTACTTTGAAGTCTGCTACTGGGACTATTCGACAAGGAGAACTAGATGTGCCAATTTTGGGCTCGATTTGTTAGTTATGATGAGACCTTACCTCCGAAAATGATAGTGACCTGAAAGTGTACTTTGAAGTCTGCTACTGGGACTCTTCGACAAGGAGAACTATATGTGCCGAGTTTGAGCTCGTTTTGTCAGTTATGATGAGACCTTACTTTCGCACTTAATAGAGTGACTTGAAAGTGTACTTTGAAGTCTGCTACTGGAATTCTTCGACAAGGAGAACGAGATGTGCCGAGTTTGGGCTCGATTTGTTAGATATGATGAGACCTTACCTCCGGAAATGATAGTGAACTGAAAGTGTACTTTGAAGTCTGCTACTGGGACTCTTCGACTAGGAGAACTAGATGTGCCGAGTTTGAGCTCGTTTTATCAGTTATGATGAGAACTTACTTTCGCACTTAATAGAGTGACTTGAAAGTGTACTTTGAAGTCTGCTACTGGAATTCTTCGACAAGGAGAACTAGATGTGCCGAGTTTGGGCTCGATTTGTTAGTTATGATGAGAAATTACCTACGGAAATGATAGTGATCTGAAAGTGTACTTTGAAGTCTGCTACTGGGACTATTCGACAAGGAGAACTAGATGTGCCAATTTTGGGCTCGATTTGTTAGTTATGATGAGACCTTACCTTCGGAAATGATAGTGACCTGAAAGTGTACTTTGAAGTCTGCTACTGGGACTCTTCGACAAGGAGAACTATATGTGCCGAGTTTGGGCTCGATTTGTTAGTTATGATGATACCTTACCTCCGGAAATGATAGAGTGATTTGAAAGTGTACTTTGATGACTCCTACTGGAACTCCTCGACGAGGAGAACTAGATGTGCCTGAGTTTGGGCTTGTTTTGTTAGTTATGGTGAGACCTTACCTCCGGAAATGATAGTGACCTGAAAGTGTACTTTGATGACTGCTACTGGAACTCCTCGACGAGGAGAACTAGATGTGCCGAGTTTGTTCTCGTTTTGTTAGTTATGATGTGACCTTACCTATGGACTTGATAGAGTGACTTGAAAGTGAACTTTGGCGACTGCTACTGGAACTCCTCGACGACGAGAACTAGATTTATTTATTTATTTATGCTTTATTTGCACATCAAGTACAAAAATGCGGACTTAGTGCAACAGGGCATTCCCTACCAGTCTACCTCCAGGCTAAGCAGAGAAAATATTGTAGGTGCAAATTGCAAACAGCTAAGTAAATTTTATCTATGTCTACATAATACATACAGTATATATATACACATATTTATATATACATAAATATATATAAATACATACATACAAATGTTAACTTAATACTACTTATTATACACACACACACACACACACACACATATATATATATATATATATATATATATATACATAATTAAATATAGCAGTTTCTTATACAAACTCCAATAACAAATGTAAAAATGAAATGGAAATCAACAAACTACTCCTGCAACGTTAGATAGTGATTGCAAAGCAAGCGTTTGAACGATGCCTTGCTCGTGGCTGCGCGTACACTGCCCGGTAATTCGTTACATAATCTTACCGCATGAGGGGTAAAAGATTTGTGTAAAAAGCTAGTGTGACAAAGGGGAACATGGAGGTTAGATTTTTCCGTAGAACGGAGACAAAGATTATGGGTATCACCTTGATACTGAAATTTGCATTTCAGATATTCAGGGACAAACGGATCGTGTAAAACTGAAACTAACGTGCACAGTATTCTGAAATGTCTGCGACAGCGGAGAGGTAGCCATTTTAGCTGAGAAATATAAGAGGAAATGTGGTCGCGGCACTGAAAATTTCAGGAATCAAGGAAGTGACACAACATTACTATTTAAAAATGTATTTATTGCTTTTCGAAGTATTCTCCGCGAAATTTGACACATTTTTCCATACGATGGAACCAATCATTGAAGCAACCATTCCATTCGGAAGTTGAGGTCTCCAAAATGGCCGTTTTGTAGGCGTCCACAGCTTATTCAGGTGATGAAAATCTCTGTCCACGCAATTTATTCTTTATTTTAGGGAAAGTATAGAAATCATTAGGGCTTAGGTCGGGGCTGTACGGCAGATGGTCTAATAATTCTATGTTTTCTTGCTCTAAAAACTCTTTTGTTCTGTGTGCGGTGTGAGAACTCACATTGTCGTGATGGAGGCAGTTGCAGTTCTCTTTACGGAGTTCAGAAACGACCTGTGGCAAACAAATGCTAGCATACCATTCTGCATTAACCGTTCTTTGTCCCTCAAGAGGAATAGTCGTAACATGGCCGGTTTTGGCGACAAACGGGGCCACCATTTTTTTTGCAACACTCCGTGAACGAACAATTTTTGTTGGCTTTAACTCATTTTCGAACACCCAAACTCGTGACTGGTTTTTTGTTTCGGGTTTGTACGCGTATATCCAGGATTTGTCACCTGATGCAATGTTGTATACAGCATTTGAGGATCCTGCGTGGAATCTTACGAGAGTTCTGACGCACCAAGTAACGCGAGCCGCTTTTTGCTCTTCACAGAGCGAATGCGGTATCCATCGGGAAAACAACTCTTTTACATCTAATTTTTCATGGAAGATTATTAATATTTAACTCATGCCAATGTCTAAAGTTGCCTGAATTTCGCGGTATATCACGTGTCGATCTTCCTCAATCAGCTTACGGACAGCATCAACATTTTCTTGGGTGACTGCAGTTTTTTGGACGAACTTGACGGGGATCATCACTGAGCTTGACACGTCCACGTTGAAATTCAGCAAACCAGCGATAAATTGTGGATTTGGATGGGTTTCATCACCAAATGCAGAAATTATCCGGTCAACACACTGTTTTTGTGTTAAACCACTTCGAAAGTCATAGTAAATCATCGCTCTTGAATTTTCTCGAGTCTATTCCATTTTCTATGTAACGACTAAAAAAGTTTGACAAAACCTTGTGACAAGACCGAGAATCTTTTTTTAAATAAATAAATGGTATTCGATTTTTAAAACCAAGGAGTTTTGAATTAAAAATATTTTTATATGACAGGAACAGTGGAAATATTCCATTTCCGATACTTTTAGTGCAGCCTATGTATTTACGTAAACCGAAAAAGAAGCGTATGCAATTATTGTGAAGTCGATACAGTTTGTTTAGAAGGGTATCAGCATAGCAAACATCTGCGTAATCTAGAATAGGCAACACTAAAGTCTGTATTAGCATTGCCTTAGTCCCTAACGGTAAAAAATTCTTGAGACGATACAGATAACGCAGAGTGTTAGTGACCTTTTTGCTCACTTCATATATATGCGGTCGCCAACGGAGGGTGTTGTCTATAACTAAGCCAAGATTTTTAACTGTTGTTGAGTAAGGAACAATAACATTATAAAATATTATGGGAGGTAACGCCTTCATATCAATTTTAGTCATTCTACAAGAACTACCAACCACAATAGCCTTACATTTTGCTGGATTAACCCTAATGCCAAATCTGTTTGACCAATTAGAAATACAATTGAGATCACAGTTGAGCTTCTAAATCACATCATAGATACATGCCACCTCAGCTTGAGCATAAATTTGTAAGTCATCAGCATACAGATGGTACGAACAGCGAATGTGGGGTGTAATGAGATTTATAAAGACTGAGAACAAGAGAGGAGAGAGAATTCCGCCTTGAGGAATGCCAGCAGACAACGAGCACCAATCTGAGATAATCTGACCTACTCGAATTTCCTGCTGACGACCCCGAAGATATGAGGAGAACCAGTCCCGCACTGACGAAGAGAAACCCAGGTGATAAAGTATAGCTAGAAGAATATCATGATCGACAGCATTTAAAGCGTTAGAGAAATCTATTAGAACTAACACTGTCAATTTTGAGTTCTCCATTCCAGTACGCAAATCTTCCGTAACTTTCAAAAGAGCTGTGGTAGTACTGTGCCCCGGCCTAAAACCAGACTGATATGTGCTAAAAAAGTTATTTTTGAAAATATAACTAGAAATTTGTTTGTGGACAATAGCTTCAAGAACTTTAGATAAAAAAAGGGAGAATCGTTATTGGGCGAAAGTGAGAAAAAGTACTGGGGTTATTTATTTTGGGCAGTGAAATGATGTGCCGAGTTTGGTCTCGTTTCTTTAGTTATGATGAGACCTTACCTCCGGACTTGATAGAGGGACTTGAAAGTGTACTTTGATGACTGCTACTGGAACTCCTTGACGAGTAGAACTAGATGTGCCAAATTTAGCCTCGTTTTGTTAGTTATAGAATATAATAGATATATAGAATAAACCTTACCTCCGGCCTTGACGGACTGACTTCAAGTTGTACTTCGTTGACTGCAACTGGAACTCATTGACGAGTAGGACTATAATTTACATTTTTTTAAATTTTTTAATACCATTCGGATTTGTGAGTCGTGCACTTATAAATTTTTCAATTTTTTTAAATTAAAGTTGGACATGAAAAATATCAGAAAATTTGAAGTATAGTTACAAGGTTATTAGTAAACACTAGTGTGTATTTAAGTTACTTAAAAAGATTAAGTATAATCATGTTATACGTAATTTTTTAATGCGCTTTTGGCATGCAAAATTGGATTTCCAATATTATTTAATTTATTATACCTATTTTGTTTTCCATATTCGCTACAAAATTTGTTTAAACATATATTAATAAAAATAAGTTGCCGTTATATTATGGTTAAAATAATATACAATAATTATTACGAATACATGCTTTTTTTCTAAAATATTACGGCACATTTCGTATAAATATTCAATTTCAATATTTGTTTGTGAATCCGAAACCAACCTATTTGTAAGAATTTGTAAACAAACTAGATAAAAGAGACTCAGATTTAGTTTCAAATCCAAATTATAATCATAAGTTCTCGCCTTAGCCCATTATTTTAAATAAATTCGGAAAGTATTGGTATTATTTTAAAGCCATGAAATTAATTAAAATATATTCACACAGCACCCTTATCTTGCTGTGGCATTTATTTTAAAAAGCTTTTATTTGTTTACGTCAAATGTTTGTAATGTACTCTTAGTTGCATCTTTATATTCTGATACCTTTATATCTGATACTTTGTGTTTAACAAAAAAGTTAACCAAAATAAATATATATTAAAATAAAATTGAGTTACGATGTCGATTTTGTTTCACAGAGCAAATAGCGATAAATTCACTTCAGCGGAAACACGAGGCTTAATTAACGTAATTGCTATTTTATCGTTAATTTTCCTTGAAATGAAATCTTAAAGAGCTCTGTATGGAAGCTTGAATAGATTGTACCGAAATATGATTCCAGAGTTGGAGATGATAAAGTTATATTTTTTCATATCATAAACATTTTATAAAAAATGGTTAAGGAGCACGCATAGGCTACCGCCGTCAGGGTATGATTTTCCACACTATCTGCGAAAGCATTCTCGTAGTTCTGGCACATGGCAAAGAGATGAATATTGTGCGGTTTCTGAGTCGTTTATAGTCTTGAAAGAAAGAAAAAATAGACCATACAGGTCATCCTACAGATGCAATGAAGGTTCCCTAATGGGAACATATCCTTCAGTTTGTCGTCGTTTAATAATTTCATTTGTAAGTGATCAAAAATTTGAAAGATTTAAATTATTTTTTAGACACAATAAATATATTAAAATAAATAGTAAAAAGTTGTGTTGTTAATTTTTCTCTGTCAAAGCAACAGCCATAAAATCACTAATGCAAACGGAGACTCGAGGTTTAATTAACATAATTGCTACTTTACTCGTATCTTTCAGTTTCCATGAAATAAATTAAAAAAAAAAACTAAAAAAATGACTGACTTATTATATTCGAGATATAGTTTTTATTCTATAAAATAAATCACCATAAAATATATTACATTTTGCGTGTCATCACAAATAACAAATACAAGTACACAATAAGTAATTTGGCAGTTTTTCATAGGTTGTAACGTAATAATATTCACCTTCATAATGATTACGATCCACTTGTCTTGAACTCTTATTACGCGTTGAGTGTTTTTGTCAACGTGATCTAACCTTGGGAGTTTCCTGTGCTTTCTGCTCTTCCAGTGTATACATGAATTGCATTGCTGTAGTCCGGTCTACAGCACATAAAATGCTAACATAATTACAACACAACAGTAGCGCTCTTTGTTTAAAGTTGGTTGCGGGTGTTCGTGGACTGTAGATACTTGCCATCAGATAGTGTGTAAAATCATTTGTCACTTCAGCTTTATAAATAATAATATATTGTAAAGCGAGTCATGCCAAGCCCTGAATAATTATCTCGTGCATTTTTAGCTGGGCTGATTAGGAAAATCACGATGATGACTACTGAGTGTTCTTTTGTGTTTTACATTATATCATTCGTAATTAATCTACCATAATTTGACTCACGCTTCTGATGTGATTACCAAAGTAAATGACTGCATCGCGGTATCTTTGTTTCAATTAAAGCCCAAGTTAGGCAATCGCACTCATTGTTGCTTATATTGATGATAAGTTGTCATTGTTTCCGTCTTTTATATGCGATGTCTAAGCTTAAATCTGATACTGTCGCAGTGCACATTTAATTCCTTTAGTCTTCATTTATTGCATGCCTTAAGCGCGAAGCGCGCAGGTACTCGTATGTTCTGCTAGGACCTAAAAATTAAGATTCCAACGTTTTGTCGCATGAAATCGTATCTAACCATCATATTGTTACGAGCTTGGGGTTTGAGACAATTAAAAAACTGCCGATTGAATTACCAAAATTGACACTTTATCAGATTTAAGCTTAGACACTAATTACAATTTAAAACCACAAAATTATAAAACACAATTGTCACTTTGGTTCGCAATTATTTCTCTTCGAAGTATTCTCTTGTATCACCAATTCAATACTGCCTCGGTCGTGGTCTATACCGGCCTTATATAGGGCCTCAGATAAGTTTCCAGAACCTTCTACTGTAGCGACATCTAGAATGTTCGAGTACATATCGGTCCCAAAATTTCTGGAAGGATCTTGTCTCTCCTAGTTCTTCTACTCGACACTAGAGGGCGCTAGTGTAACTAGTGTTGCCATGGACAAGACATTAATAGTGGCGCGCAACACTATTATACATATAAATGATATAAAAAGTACAATTTCAGAAAAGTAAATGATTGTTGAACTTATAAATATTTTTTTTAAATCGATTAATTACTATTTTTACATAAAAAAGAGGTTTAAGTTGCTTATGGTGTGGATTTACCAAGTCCGCAAGGCGGCGTAAGCACGATAACTTTTGAAAATATCAATTGTTCAAATCAATCTATTTTTTAAACTCTTCATCTATCATGTGGGAAGCCATGGAAAGTAAATGTCAGTTTAATTTTGTTTTGTTTAGTTATAATTTTTTTTAGGCTAAGAAATGGCGAAATTTTCGGTGGTTTGAGAGACTTGTATTAATTTATTTTACTAAATAAGCTGCAACCCCACTCCGAGCAATAGCCACAGAGTACTTTATTTACCCCGGGCTCAAATGCCGTCGTGAGTGGTCTTTTGTTACAGCGGCTCGTGCAGAAAAATATCGATCGCCTTAGAAATACAAAGTAATCCAAAAACCAAATTTGATACATACTTGAGACCAAGGAAAGATATTATTATTATTTCTATACTCACAAATTTTTATTAAAAAATTTTGTTTCGCAAAAAGCACACAGGATTTATGTGTAAATATTTTTAAACGTCTTGGACTTTAAAGACCTGAAGGTGTGTCGGTATCTGCTACTGGAACTCCTCGACGAGGAGAATTAGATGTGCCAAGTTTGGGCTCATTTTGTTAGTTATGATGGAACCTTACCTCCGGAATTGATAGAGAGACTTGAAAGTGTACTTTGAAGACTGCTACTGGAACTCCTCGACAAGTGGAACTAGATGTGCCAAGCTTAGGCTTCATTTTGTTAGTTATGATGAGACCTTACTTCCGGAAATTATAGAGTGACTTGAAAGTGTACTTTGAAAACTGTTACTGGAACTCTTCAACGAGAAGAACTAGATGTGCCGAGTTTGAGCTCGTTTTGTCAGTTATGATGAGACCTTACTTTCGCACTTAATAGAGTGACTTGAAAGTGTACTTTGAAGTCTGCTACTGGAATTCTTCGACAAGGAGAACGAGATGTGCCGAGTTTGGGCTCGATTTGTTAGATATGATGAGACCTTACCTCCGGAAATGATAGTGAACTGAAAGTGTACTTTGAAGTCTGCTACTGGGACTCTTCGACTAGGAGAACTAGATGTGCCGAGTTTGGGCTCGATTTGTTAGTTATGATGAGAACTTACCTCCGGAAATGATAGTGATCTGAAAGTGTACTTTGAAGTCTGCTACTGGGACTATTCGACAAGGAGAACTAGATGTGCCAATTTTGGGCTCGATTTGTTAGTTATGATGAGACCTTACCTCCGAAAATGATAGTGACCTGAAAGTGTACTTTGAAGTCTGCTACTGGGACTCTTCGACAAGGAGAACTATATGTGCCGAGTTTGAGCTCGTTTTGTCAGTTATGATGAGACCTTACTTTCGCACTTAATAGAGTGACTTGAAAGTGTACTTTGAAGTCTGCTACTGGAATTCTTCGACAAGGAGAACGAGATGTGCCGAGTTTGGGCTCGATTTGTTAGATATGATGAGACCTTACCTCCGGAAATGATAGTGAACTGAAAGTGTACTTTGAAGTCTGCTACTGGGACTCTTCGACTAGGAGAACTAGATGTGCCGAGTTTGAGCTCGTTTTATCAGTTATGATGAGAACTTACTTTCGCACTTAATAGAGTGACTTGAAAGTGTACTTTGAAGTCTGCTACTGGAATTCTTCGACAAGGAGAACTAGATGTGCCGAGTTTGGGCTCGATTTGTTAGTTATGATGAGAAATTACCTACGGAAATGATAGTGATCTGAAAGTGTACTTTGAAGTCTGCTACTGGGACTATTCGACAAGGAGAACTAGATGTGCCAATTTTGGGCTCGATTTGTTAGTTATGATGAGACCTTACCTTCGGAAATGATAGTGACCTGAAAGTGTACTTTGAAGTCTGCTACTGGGACTCTTCGACAAGGAGAACTATATGTGCCGAGTTTGGGCTCGATTTGTTAGTTATGATGATACCTTACCTCCGGAAATGATAGAGTGATTTGAAAGTGTACTTTGATGACTCCTACTGGAACTCCTCGACGAGGAGAACTAGATGTGCCTGAGTTTGGGCTTGTTTTGTTAGTTATGGTGAGACCTTACCTCCGGAAATGATAGTGACCTGAAAGTGTACTTTGATGACTGCTACTGGAACTCCTCGACGAGGAGAACTAGATGTGCCGAGTTTGTTCTCGTTTTGTTAGTTATGATGTGACCTTACCTATGGACTTGATAGAGTGACTTGAAAGTGAACTTTGGCGACTGCTACTGGAACTCCTCGACGACGAGAACTAGATTTATTTATTTATTTATGCTTTATTTGCACATCAAGTACAAAAATGCGGACTTAGTGCAACAGGGCATTCCCTACCAGTCTACCTCCAGGCTAAGCAGAGAAAATATTGTAGGTGCAAATTGCAAACAGCTAAGTAAATTTTATCTATGTCTACATAATACATACAGTATATATATACACATATTTATATATACATAAATATATATAAATACATACATACAAATGTTAACTTAATACTACTTATTATACACACACACACACACACACACACACATATATATATATATATATATATATATATATATATATACATAATTAAATATAGCAGTTTCTTATACAAACTCCAATAACAAATGTAAAAATGAAATGGAAATCAACAAACTACTCCTGCAACGTTAGATAGTGATTGCAAAGCAAGCGTTTGAACGATGCCTTGCTCGTGGCTGCGCGTACACTGCCCGGTAATTCGTTACATAATCTTACCGCATGAGGGGTAAAAGATTTGTGTAAAAAGCTAGTGTGACAAAGGGGAACATGGAGGTTAGATTTTTCCGTAGAACGGAGACAAAGATTATGGGTATCACCTTGATACTGAAATTTGCATTTCAGATATTCAGGGACAAACGGATCGTGTAAAACTGAAACTAACGTGCACAGTATTCTGAAATGTCTGCGACAGCGGAGAGGTAGCCATTTTAGCTGAGAAATATAAGAGGAAATGTGGTCGCGGCACTGAAAATTTCAGGAATCAAGGAAGTGACACAACATTACTATTTAAAAATGTATTTATTGCTTTTCGAAGTATTCTCCGCGAAATTTGACACATTTTTCCATACGATGGAACCAATCATTGAAGCAACCATTCCATTCGGAAGTTGAGGTCTCCAAAATGGCCGTTTTGTAGGCGTCCACAGCTTATTCAGGTGATGAAAATCTCTGTCCACGCAATTTATTCTTTATTTTAGGGAAAGTATAGAAATCATTAGGGCTTAGGTCGGGGCTGTACGGCAGATGGTCTAATAATTCTATGTTTTCTTGCTCTAAAAACTCTTTTGTTCTGTGTGCGGTGTGAGAACTCACATTGTCGTGATGGAGGCAGTTGCAGTTCTCTTTACGGAGTTCAGAAACGACCTGTGGCAAACAAATGCTAGCATACCATTCTGCATTAACCGTTCTTTGTCCCTCAAGAGGAATAGTCGTAACATGGCCGGTTTTGGCGACAAACGGGGCCACCATTTTTTTTGCAACACTCCGTGAACGAACAATTTTTGTTGGCTTTAACTCATTTTCGAACACCCAAACTCGTGACTGGTTTTTTGTTTCGGGTTTGTACGCGTATATCCAGGATTTGTCACCTGATGCAATGTTGTATACAGCATTTGAGGATCCTGCGTGGAATCTTACGAGAGTTCTGACGCACCAAGTAACGCGAGCCGCTTTTTGCTCTTCACAGAGCGAATGCGGTATCCATCGGGAAAACAACTCTTTTACATCTAATTTTTCATGGAAGATTATTAATATTTAACTCATGCCAATGTCTAAAGTTGCCTGAATTTCGCGGTATATCACGTGTCGATCTTCCTCAATCAGCTTACGGACAGCATCAACATTTTCTTGGGTGACTGCAGTTTTTTGGACGAATTTGACGGGGATCATCACTGAGCTTGACACGTCCACGTTGAAATTCAGCAAACCAGCGATAAATTGTGGATTTGGATGGGTTTCATCACCAAATGCAGAAATTATCCGGTCAACACACTGTTTTTGTGTTAAACCACTTCGAAAGTCATAGTAAATCATCGCTCTTGAATTTTCTCGAGTCTATTCCATTTTCTATGTAACGACTAAAAAAGTTTGACAAAACCTTGTGACAAGACCGAGAATCTTTTTTTAAATAAATAAATGGTATTCGATTTTTAAAACCAAGGAGTTTTGAATTAAAAATATTTTTATATGACAGGAACAGTGGAAATATTCCATTTCCGATACTTTTAGTGCAGCCTATGTATTTACGTAAACCGAAAAAGAAGCGTATGCAATTATTGTGAAGTCGATACAGTTTGTTTAGAAGGGTATCAGCATAGCAAACATCTGCGTAATCTAGAATAGGCAACACTAAAGTCTGTATTAGCATTGCCTTAGTCCCTAACGGTAAAAAATTCTTGAGACGATACAGATAACGCAGAGTGTTAGTGACCTTTTTGCTCACTTCATATATATGCGGTCGCCAACGGAGGGTGTTGTCTATAACTAAGCCAAGATTTTTAACTGTTGTTGAGTAAGGAACAATAACATTATAAAATATTATGGGAGGTAACGCCTTCATATCAATTTTAGTCATTCTACAAGAACTACCAACCACAATAGCCTTACATTTTGCTGGATTAACCCTAATGCCAAATCTGTTTGACCAATTAGAAATACAATTGAGATCACAGTTGAGCTTCTCAATCACATCATAGATACATGCCACCTCAGCTTGAGCATAAATTTGTAAGTCATCAGCATACAGATGGTACGAACAGCGAATGTGGGGTGTAATGAGATTTATAAAGACTGAGAACAAGAGAGGAGAGAGAATTCCGCCTTGAGGAATGCCAGCAGACAACGAGCACCAATCTGAGATAATCTGACCTACTCGAATTTCCTGCTGACGACCCCGAAGATATGAGGAGAACCAGTCCCGCACTGACGAAGAGAAACCCAGGTGATAAAGTATAGCTAGAAGAATATCATGATCGACAGCATTTAAAGCGTTAGAGAAATCTATTAGAACTAACACTGTCAATTTTGAGTTCTCCATTCCAGTACGCAAATCTTCCGTAACTTTCAAAAGAGCTGTGGTAGTACTGTGCCCCGGCCTAAAACCAGACTGATATGTGCTAAAAAAGTTATTTTTGAAAATATAACTAGAAATTTGTTTGTGGACAATAGCTTCAAGAACTTTAGATAAAAAAAGGGAGAATCGTTATTGGGCGAAAGTGAGAAAAAGTACTGGGGTTATTTATTTTGGGCAGTGAAATGATGTGCCGAGTTTGGTCTCGTTTCTTTAGTTATGATGAGACCTTACCTCCGGACTTGATAGAGGGACTTGAAAGTGTACTTTGATGACTGCTACTGGAACTCCTTGACGAGTAGAACTAGATGTGCCAAATTTAGCCTCGTTTTGTTAGTTATAGAATATAATAGATATATAGAATAAACCTTACCTCCGGCCTTGACGGACTGACTTCAAGTTGTACTTCGTTGACTGCAACTGGAACTCATTGACGAGTAGGACTATAATTTACATTTTTTTAAATTTTTTAATACCATTCGGATTTGTGAGTCGTGCACTTATAAATTTTTCAATTTTTTTAAATTAAAGTTGGACATGAAAAATATCAGAAAATTTGAAGTATAGTTACAAGGTTATTAGTAAACACTAGTGTGTATTTAAGTTACTTAAAAAGATTAAGTATAATCATGTTATACGTAATTTTTTAATGCGCTTTTGGCATGCAAAATTGGATTTCCAATATTATTTAATTTATTATACCTATTTTGTTTTCCATATTCGCTACAAAATTTGTTTAAACATATATTAATAAAAATAAGTTGCCGTTATATTATGGTTAAAATAATATACAATAATTATTACGAATACATGCTTTTTTTCTAAAATATTACGGCACATTTCGTATAAATATTCAATTTCAATATTTGTTTGTGAATCCGAAACCAACCTATTTGTAAGAATTTGTAAACAAACTAGATAAAAGAGACTCAGATTTAGTTTCAAATCCAAATTATAATCATAAGTTCTCGCCTTAGCCCATTATTTTAAATAAATTCGGAAAGTATTGGTATTATTTTAAAGCCATGAAATTAATTAAAATATATTCACACAGCACCCTTATCTTGCTGTGGCATTTATTTTAAAAAGCTTTTATTTGTTTACGTCAAATGTTTGTAATGTACTCTTAGTTGCATCTTTATATTCTGATACATTGTTAAAAACTATGTTTATTTATCAAACTATTCCTATTCTATTTAATATACTTAATTATAGCCTACCAAATATCATTGTTTAATTTAAATATAATTGTTAATTTAAATATAGCCTACCAAATATCATTGTTTCAGTTAACACCACATTGTACGTAAATCAGATTTTCTATTAGATCCTTACTAAAACATCATTAAATAATAGAATAACAAAAAAGCTGGAATACCACTCGTTTAAATTTATTTTTGCCTAATTTCTATATTACGTAGATAAGACTGTTTATTGTTTGTTTCGCGCGTGATAAAGATTCTTATAAAATTAACCTGCGACAGGTCGTCGCCTCCGCTAATGCTGGTTATTGATTCGATATGGGTTATAAGTGTGGCTATATAGAGTGAATGGTCTCTCCGAGTCGTTGTCAAGGCTGATCTTCTAAGCTTATGACGACTAATGCCGAAGTTCCTGTGAAAGCCGGGTTCCATTTTTCCTTAAATCTCTTCCTGCTGCATCATCATCAGGGCAGGAATGCAGTTAAGTGCTCGGACCAGTCACAAGCAAATCCAGTCTTAAGATTCAAGACCCCCTTAACTGACACACAGGAGCTGATTAGATAATTTCTAAGGAAAAAGTTTTCTGATAGATAACAGGGAAAACAAGACTAGTTAACAAGTTTGATAAGTTATCAAATTCCCATTAATATATTTGAGGAGGGTGGCTGTCACATGTGACATTTTGTAAACAGGTTCCGTTTATGGAGGCTTGATTGCTTTAACCCGCTATGCACATCTTACTTTTACATCAAAAATAAATAATCTACTATAGTATCTTGACCATTAATCATTAAACAAGAAGGATATTTGCATAATTTATTTCGCTATTTATTTTTATTTTGAAGCGACAGTAGCGTCAAAGTAAAGGAAACAATGACATATAACAAACGGCATATTGCGACCTCCACAAAAATCATTTCGACACAATTTTGACGCGCGAGGAATTGATACTTCTTAAAATAATAATAAAAAATATGCGTTTAAATAAAAGACTCAATTTAATTCTAATTGGAAGATACAAAAATTATAAATTAATCGCCGCGAAAAACTTTGACATTCGATTTCTCGTTTTTAAAGCAATAATTATTTAATAATTTTCGATATTATGAAAGGCGATGTGGCCAATTAAAATCTACTTCGATAGCCTCGAAGTAGATTTTAATTGGCCACATTTTTATTTAGATCCTTTATTTTCTCATAATAAGCAATAAAGTTTCAAATAAAGTATTTTTTGTGCTTCGTGCTAGACAAATGCGCATGCAGAGTAGAAGGGAGAGCTAAAAGTCGTTTAACGTTTGAAATGATCGCCTTTAGATCATTCTCCATATATAGTAACGCGCACCCCATTACTTAAAATATTGAGTGTACGGCAATAATAATGATGTTCCAAAGACAGGCCAAAAATCGTTATATTTTCTGGCACAGTAATCTGACATGACTTTAAGACCTAATTTAACACTATGTTGATCGTGGTTTAGAAAAATAAAACGTAATCACAATGTGAAAATTGTAAATGTAAGGCCCACCACATACATACGGAATTCCGTTTCGAGTATCCGAACGCAGCAAGTCCATATAAAATCTATAACCCGTCACACACGTAGACGTTTTACGGTAGTTTGCCGTTTGAAATTTTGCTTTCAAAGTGAGATTCCGTATGTAACTGGCCGATTCGTTCGGAAACCCGAAACGGAATTCCGTATGTATGCGGACGGCCTAATAGTGACACTTAATGGTATTGTACATAATATTTTAATATTTTTATTCATTCATTTATTATTCATCTTCATAGATTGGCTCATAATAAATAATAACAACCGTAGTTTTATATTATTTTAAATTGTTATCATACAGTAGTTGAAGTTATAAAGTTAAATGCTGCTGCCCATCACCTGTTCCATTTCTATCTGTCGCCTATTTCTTACCAGCACCCACGGGTGAAGAATTAGATGTCTATAACGCCTCCACTACACGGCGAATATTTTTATTGATATAAAATTGCAAATTTTCTCTAACATTATGTAACTATTTATGTATCATTCCCGAGCCCAGTTAAAGTGAAGTATTCAGACATTGTGAAAGGTTATGTGAATAATTTTGTAAAGTAAAATCAATCTAAAATAATTTATCGTGGAACAATCGAACCTTCTTGGAGTCATTCAATGTCGCTCTATCTCTCTCTCTCTCTTTAGATACAGATTATTTTAAGTAAATTTCTAAATTTTAATTAATCCAACTGATCTCTTTAAATCATCTTTAAAACCCCAAACAACGGTTGCCGAAGTATTTTTTTATATGAGATGAACGAGCATGCGGCTCATCTGATGGTAAGTGACTACCCGCTGCCCATGAACAACTGCAACACCAGGTGAATTGCAGATGCGTTGCCGGCCTTTTAAAAAAAGCAGTCTCTTTTCTTGAAGGTGATTGCTAAAGTAGTGCCATCTAATGTGAAAACATTGTGTTAATAAAACATTTGTATGCTATATATATGAAAATGTAATAATATAATTGCGTATAAATAAATTGTTTAGCAGTGCCATCTAGTATCAAAAACATTGTAACATATTATTGCGTTAACCGTTCCGCCCACCAAGAACGTTATAAACGTTCTTTACATTCCGCCCACTATATATAACTGGGCTTAACTTACATAAGTATAGGTTTCTTAGACATAAAACAATTTTAATGTAATTTAAGCACTAACTATTGCAACCATGAGATATGTAATGGTTATTGGGTAACCGGCAAAATACATAACCTTGAAGTTGGTCTTTTTAAGAGAGAAGGGCCACACTTCAAAGTCACAACGCAAGTGACTTGGTCTAAGCCAGGATGCTTGTCAACCACTCTTCCTAACAGCAAACGGGCTAGAGGAAGATTGTCCTCCTTAATTATAACTATGTTTCCAATTTCAGTTTCCTGTATTACCTTTGACCATTTATATCTCTGTAAACAATTCACCAAATACCCTTTTTTTTACCTTCGCCAAAAATTCTGCACCATTCTTTGAGTCATTTGCCAGCGTCTCAGTGTACTGATGTTAATCTGCTCATAATTTCGTTCTGGTACGATTACCAGTGCTTCACCAATGAAGAAATATTCTGGAGTTAGAGGCGCGGGATCATTGTGATATTTGGTAATATCGATATGGGCTTGAGTTTAGACACGCTTCAACTTGCGTTAGAACGGTGGTAAACTCTTCATATGTCATTGTGGAAACACCAACGACTCGTTTTAAATTAAATTTCATAGCTTTCACGCCTGCTTTCCACAACCCGCCAAAGTTTAGCGCATGGTCAGGAATAAAATGCCATAAAATACTAATGTTGCTTAACCACTTACGAATTTCAAGAGCAACTGATGACTGTTCAGCAGTGACGAGCTTAAGGAGTTCCTTGGACGCTCCATCAAAGTTTGTTCCGTTGTCGCTCCATATTTCGCTCACATGTCCTATACGAGCTACAAAACGCTTAAAGCCTGCTATCAATTTTAATTTTTCATTTTCAGCTGGCTTTACTCGGCTGTGTAGTAATTGACCCTTAAACTGATTTTTGTCACTGCCGCTGGCGAACACATACTATACAGTTACGCACATGCATTTTAACTAGGCTTTTTGCCGATACAATCCAATATCTTCTACGCAAGTGTTTCAGCATGAGTGTTGGGCCACCGTGTAATGTCTTTCAGTGAGCCTCATCAATAACTAAATTGGTAAAGTGGAAGTGGCTCTTATGAGGAAGAATAATAATAGGATGCTTAGTATCTGTAGGAAGATTAGCATTCTGAATTCTACCTCCCACTCTCATTATTCCCTTATCATCAAGAAATGGGCTTAACCGTTTCAATTTTTGCTTGGCATCTCTTAACCCATTTGAACCCAATTACAAATAAAAGCAAAATTTTGAAAAAAAAAACTTTATTGGCGTAACTATTGGAGGCTAGTTAGCTATTTTATTACAAAAAAAAAAAAGAAAAACATCCTTATGAATAAAAAAACGCCGTCCTCGAATAGGACCAATGGGTTATGTGTCGTGTTTTTCAAAACTTAATTTTTTGCTGCACAATGTTTTGATTTATTTCCTACAAAGCCAATATGCTTGCTTTCATGTGACATTGCATGCATAGTAGCTGGCTTGGCAGTTTCTGGGCGTTGGCCATCAAGACTAATACTAAGCACCACTGAAGAAGGTCTTTCAGTGCATACGAACCTCAAATAGAAACGGGCAATTCTTCGCCGAAACTGGAGTTGGTCTAGTTTGTCTTCAGGGATCAGGACATGGATATGCTAAGCATTAGCTACAGCCAAATTGAGCAGTAGGTGAACAGGTCCACTGCCATTTCTTGCTTCTTATAGCTCTTCAGTATAGATCAACTCAGCTTTCTTGACACTGCTTTTGAAATAATGGTAAAGTTGCAGCCTTCATCTAGAGACCAACACAATTTCAGCCCTTGTGGATTTGAGTGATAGCCAGTCAAAAGTAGAATTACAATACATAATTTGAGGTCATCAACCGTTATTTGGAAGTCATGGTTGTATCAACCGTTATTTGGAGTCATGTAAAAAACTTCCACATCGTTCATGATTTTGAAAATATTGACTGATGCTGGTGCTTGAGCTCGTTTATATCATTTTCACTTCGATTCTGAACATTATTTACCGTTAAGGGCATGTCAAAATATAAATCTTCACACTTACGCCAAAGTGATTTCCTTTATCCCATTTATCATTGTTCCTGGGTTCAATCACTTCAACTCCACCTGAAATATCACGCGGAAGAATTTTTGCTGGATATCATCTTTATCACATTCTTCTTCACCCGTGAGAACACTGGGGTCTGACGGAATGGCCACTATATCTTATAACTAACATCAGGATTGTTACGGACGGCGAAGGGAGCCGCCGCCCCTTCATACCCCGTTGCGCCCGCGCACCCCGCACACCGGCAGCAGATCACAAAATGTCACCAACCAATCAGCGCGCGGCATCGCCTCACGACGCTACTCACATACTGAGACGCTCTCTTGCGAGAAATAAGAAGGGCGTTTTGGTCTGTGAGGTGTTCATTTCGGAAGCGGCACTCGAAGACAACAAAAGAAGAAGCATCAAGAGAAATCAAGAGATACTCCATTGAAGACTGAAGAGTGAAGACTCCCCTCTCTGTATATAATTTATTAGTGCCGTCTTTGTAAATATTTGAATACAGTATAGTCTACAGTACCATATTTCCTTTAAGCAGTCCCTAGCGTAGTAATTAGTCAGTCAACCAGTTTTACACAATAAATTCATACAGTCCACTACAGTCCCTAATAAGGATCATACTTTTCATTCAAAATGTTTTCAATGGCTTCCTCGAGTCCTATATAGTAATTTATAACATCAAAACATTACTTAGTTATTGTTCATGACGAAACTAAATCTGCGATATCAAACAAAAATATATATTATCAATCACCCCATTGGACCCATTTGGGGACATTATACTAAAATATGCCCATTTATGGTCAAATCTCGGAAAATACCCGATATAATAGCATTATTTAATAGTAAAAACTATGGTCCAGTGAAAATACAAAAATAAATATATAAAATACCAATTTAAATATAAAAAATAATAACTTATCTTTGGTCAAACACAATTTTTCAATGAAGTAAATAAAACCACTCACTTCTTCCATTTAACCCGATAAATCACAAAACTTTAACTTGTATTACAAAGCCACACTATTTGGTACTACAAATTCGCCTACAAACAAAAGCTAGCTATAGTAAGATAAGAAATGTGGGTACTTAAAACCATGGCCCAAATGGGGACAGCGGGCGTAAATGGGTTAAATCTGCGAGTTCACATTGTTTTATACAAACGACTAAAGATTCCTGCAGTTCGGTGCTTGTAAGATAAACTTTAAACCTACTATTTCTTTTGTGCTTTAGGAATCTGCAAGAAAATGCAACAACCCGTATAATCCTTTGCAATGACGAGAGTTTTTCCCATAGATTGAAATGAGTAGTAATCAACTATTAGTTACAGCGTGGACCTTTATTTTTTTTTGTTCCAAAGTAGTCAAGATGGACTTTGGTAAATAATATTGGCATCTTTTAACCATGATGAACCCTACAGCCACGAGCTACTTTCAGCAAGTTCCAAAGGAGTACAGCCTCTGGAAGCGAGATCTGCAGCATTTTGGGCCAATCGAACATGTGCTCATTGCGTATTGTCCAGCCTTGACAGAACATCTGACTTTCTGTTGCCTATAAACGTTGTCCACCGACTAGAGTGACTGCTGAGCCACGCCAATACCACAGTGGAGTCGTTATAGTCGTGTATGTTGTTATGATCAATTCCCAGAATATTAGCCACATCTATGATTAACTTAGCTAAAAGAACTCTACCTAAAAGCTCAAGGCGAGGAATGGAGATTCGCATAGTTGGAGCAACCTTAACTTTTACCGTAACTAGATTGACGTCAAACTAGCCTTTGGAAGTCTGTATCTTGATCTTCAACGATAATTTGGCGATACATTTTCATAATATCTGCACTAAGACATATTGGATGAATACACTACCACCACTGAAGCGTGGGGCCACCAATCATCAATGTATCATTTAGAGATACTCCGTTTGTTCCCTTGCAAGAGGCATTAAACTACTCTGACTTTTATAGTAGTTTTATCCTCTCGTATTACGGCGTGATTGGGTAAATACACTGATTACGATTTATTAAGGTCACTGCCAGTTATAAGTAAATTTACCAAGCTTAAATTCGTTTGGTGAACGGTTTTCAAGAAGATGAAATCGTTTTATTGCAATGTCTCTGGAATTCCCATACTTACATTAAGGATTATATTCACGGAAGGTATGTCTCACTGGGTATCGACCCGTTGAGTCCCGCTGAGTAGTATTACTGTAATATGATGAACGGCAAAGTCGGAAAGGGGCGCCCTAGATGAAGATTTATCGACCAAATCGGCGATACATTGAAAATGGGCCAGATTAGGAGTACCCTTAACCGACGAGGGTGTATGCGTAAATATATGGATGTAAAGAAGGCGAGAGAGGTGTGTTAGGATCGCGCCAAATGGAAGTCTGTAGTCTCCGCCTGAAAGGCGTGAGTGTTTGTATTGTATGTACTGTATTTCTCACAACGCTGTTCTTCCTGATTAAGAATCTTGCTTTCACTGAAATCGGATTCAATTTGTTAAAACCTCTTTAGTAATTCATTTTCGTCAGTATGAGAATGCATGCCAATAATATTATGGTGACAATGAAAGTGTAAAGGTGCTTTATTATGATGGAGTAACTGTAAGGGGCCAGATAGTATCTATCATAAGGCAATACTGTATATAATGCTATATATATATATATATATATATATATATATATATATATATAAAATTGGGGGTCGGCAAGAGTAATATTAGCCAATTCTAGTCAATCCACATTATCTAGCTTCTCCGATGGAAGTAAACTAGTTATTGACCCTAAAATATGCGCACGAACTTGTATTTGGAAGAATGGATCGAAACACGATTTAATGTTTATCATTACGATATACTTAGAAGATAGAGAGCTCTTATCACAGCCTACTCCTGATATGTTGCTTCTACTAGGTATCTTCCTAAGGCCAAGTAACTGTACCGCTAACTTTGCAACAAACGACGCTTGCGAACCCTGGTCAAGTAGGGCTCTGAGCAAGTGGGCATAACCGTTTCTTGCTTCTGCTGAAAAGTGCAGTTGCTAGTAGAATATGGTTAATTACTATCTTTTTGAAAGCGATTCCGGCTTTTTTGCGCTATCTTTATCTTTAACAGTACAGACTTAACTTCGACTGATAAATCTGGCTTGGAAAAAACAGCTTTTTGTGTTTCTGTATAAAACAATTGTATCCCATGAATCTACATTTATTCCTAAACTTTTTAAATGATGTAACGTGTCATTGTCAACGTATAACATGTTTTTAATTGCATTACATGGCTCGCTGCTGATTCTTTGTTGATTAATAAATCACTTAAATAGACAATTTGCAATGTATTTTTATTATTATAACGACTGTTGTGTGTTAATCACGATTCTTGGTAATTAGCCGATGTTAAAGGACATGCCTTAAAAGCTGTTCGGCTCTCCTGAAAGATGCCGTTTCAAATAGGGCATCTTTTACACATCATCTATTGAAGAATTATTATGGATCAACGATACATATAAATCTCTAAACGTTGTCCATTCTACGTATGACCCCGAAAAATTGGGGATATTTATCTTAGGTTTTTTTTTATAGGATAGGGTGACAAACGAGCACACAGTTCACCTGATGGTAAGTGATTGCTGTGGCCCATAAACATCTACATCTAACCTCGTTTGTGAATCAAAATGTAGATATGTTGTCACCCGTGAGGACTAAAATGGAATGCCTCTTTTCCAGTAAAAAGGGTATCCGGTTTTCTACACTCACCATACGAAACACAGCAGTGTTAAGCTGCTATTTTACGCTGGTATTTTGTGAGAGCGTGGTTCTTCCCAGGTCGAACCGACCCATTCGTGTTACAACTATACTACTAATATAGCTGCAGCATTGCTTTACCGCGTACAACGTAACGTACAAGGTATTTTACGTTGCTTTCAACTTTAGAAGTTAAATGAGAACAAGAGCTTGAGTTACTAGCTTGAGTATTGAGAACAAGTAATGCTTCTCTGATGTTAGCCTTATAATCAATATACATTTCCTCTACAGTTTTATAAATTACTTTTATTTTTTTATAGTATTTAGTTTCTGACATTTTTATGCGTTTCTGCGAATATCTGCCATTTTTCTTCTAATTAATCTAACTTAGTGAGTAAATACGACTCTTTACATAGGCGTTCTTTTGGCGATTTTTTATAATTTTCATAAGCTTTTTCTATCATAGACTTATAATTGTTCTAGCTGACTCTTTATTAGGGGGCTGACAACGACATTTTGGTAGAATATCTAAAGCAAAGTTCTTTATTCACAAAATATTACAAGTGTTTAGGAGAACTAAGGAAGTTAAATAAAATTGGGCATAGGTTCCCCGTTTCATCTTCTTTGAATAGTTATTCCAAGTTACTAACTAACATTAACAAATTTTCAAATTTTGCATTAATCATTAATTATTCTAAGTCTTCAATAAAATTCTTGATATTTTAAGTTAAGTTATTGAAATCCTTCAAATTATCAACTTTTTAAAACTTAACTGATAAATTAGAAAATGTACTCACGATTTTCACTTGAAAACCACTCAACTCAAACAATGACGTCGTTCACGTCACTTTTATGATGGCTCCACTGCAGATCGTTCCTTCCGCACGCGTAGCTTTACACGTCACGGATGTGACGTCACGTTAATGACGTCGCTGCTTCTTTGCGTCCAACTTCTTACTTTGTAATCCTCAACTGAATGCGACCGGTACACTCCAAACTCACAACACCGCACAGCACTCAATCAACCGGTACGATTCACTATAACCGTCCGGTGCGCAGCTTCAGTAGCGATCCACTGGTTTCTAATGCGAATTTCCAAAAACACCTCCGACTCGATTAGAACTATGTACAATGACCAAACCAGATATCAAATTGACTACTACGGGTTATAATAAAACTACCGAGTGCTTGATATAAGTACTTTATTACGATATTATTCCTTTAAGCCATATTATTTGCAATGGGTAAATAATATCGAGATTTAGGAATATAACATTTTTAGCAGTACCATCTAATGTAAAATAATTGTGTTAATAAAACATTTGTATATCTAATAATATATGTAAATGTAATAATATAATTGCGTATAAATAAATTGTTTAGCAATGCCATATAATATCAAAATCATTGTAACATATTATTACGTTGAACAGCCCCATGCGAAGGATGGATTCCATATTGCGTAGGTACTTAGATGGAATTTGATTGATGTTTCAGGAAGAGATCGCATTTATATTGAAGCGCTCACTCTACATAAAACGCCCGTTGACAATAAATGACCCACTTAATGTCTTTACCGCTTATTTGAATTGACACAAGTTGACAATAGAATAGAGAAAAGCATTAAATGTGACGGAGGGCAATATTAAAGAAACGAATTCACGTACGAGTACGTACCAATTTTTTTCTGGAAGTAGCATAGACGTGACTATTCACATCAACTTTGTCTTAAATTTGTTTTTTTTTTTTATTTATCAAATATAGAATTTAAAAAAATGATTCTGATGAATGAATCCATGAACGAATTTTTTTTGTTGTTTTAACTCGAATATTAATTCTACAAATAATATCTTCCTATTGAATTGGAAGCGAGAGTATCGACTTATATTCTTTAAACCGCCTGCTCAGCATAGTAAGTTCGGGCAAATCTTCCAAGTAATGCTTGTCAGCTGTCGTATTCTTAAAAATATATACGCCAGCAGTGGGCATTTTAAATGCAATCATTAAACCAAAATTCTCCCCAACGATATCCTCAATTTTATGTTCAAGATTAAGTGAGGAATCGATGACAATTAGTGACTTAAAAAACTCGTGTCAATAATTTAGAAGATATGACCCCTTTTTGGGAGGATTCTAGCTTGATTTCAAATTTGAAGCAACTTCAAGCAGAAGTTTAGAGCTGTAATTTCTATTTTAAAAATTAGCTTAGTGACGAACATAGTATAGTCGATGAAATAATGACTATTTATTAAACTTAAATTTAATAAAATCGTTTTAACTAATGTTTAATAACCAGTAAACAAATAAAACAGATAAATTTGACGTAGGTTCAACTTAACTACACTATTTTCACATATTATATTCAATCGATTTTTCAGCGCATGCCGATAAATAAGCCAAGAAGCGTTTTTTATTGTGACTAGCGACACGCCAAGCGTGCGTGAGATGCACTATTTACATGAAAAAAAAACACTAAGGTAAAGACATCTAATTTTTTTTTTTTTTTATAGGAGAGGGGCAAACGAGCATGCGGCTCACCTGATGGTAAGTGACTACCGCCGCCCATGAACAACCGCAACACCAGGGGAATTGCAGATGCGTTGCCGGCCTTTTAAAAAGGAGTAGGCTCTTTTCTTGAAGGTCCCTAAGTCGTATCGGTCCGGAAAAATCCCTGATGGTAAACTATTCCACAAGGAAGTTGTGCGAGGAAGAAAACATCTTCTAAATCGCACAGTGGTGGACCGCCAATCATCCAGATGGTGTGGATGGTATCGGGAGTTCTGCCGCGATGTGCGTTCGTGAAATTTGGCGGCTGGGATTAATCCGAACAATTCCTCAGAGCACTCCCCATGGTAGATGCGAAAGAAAATGCAAAGAGATGCAACATCTCTTCGCAGTGCCAATGAATCGAGCCGATCGGAAAGGGCTCGGTCGTCGACGATTCGAGCCGCTCTGCGCTGGATGCGGTCAAGTGGAAGGAGCTGGCACTGGGGAGCCCCTGCCCAGAGATGGGAACAGTATTCCATGTGAGGCCGAACCTGCGCCTTGTAAAGTTGCAGGCGGTGTGCCGGCATGAAATACTGTCCCGCTCTGCTGAGCACGCCAAGCTTTTTAGAGGCCAATTTGGCCTTCTCTTCCAAGTGACCACGAAACTGCACGTCACTCGATATGTCGACTCCGAGGATACCGATACTGGCTGAGGCAAGAAGGGGAGTGCCTTGAAACTGAGGAGATACGACAAAGGGGTTCTTTTTAGCGGTAAACGCGCAAACTTGTGTCTTCTGAGGATTAAACTGGACTAGATTTAGTCGCCCCCAATCCGAGACTTTGTCCAGCAAAGACTCGACTTCAGACACAAGTTTGTTCCGGTACTCGGCGACGTTTTCCCGAGAAATATTGGCCCGGCCGGTGTATAGAGCATCACCAGTGCTGTCATCCGCATAGCAATGAATGTTACCAGTTAGCAACATATCATTGATATGCAGAAGAAACAGCGTTGGTGATAGCACACAGCCTTGTGGAACACCAGCGTTAATAGGCTTGTAGTCAGAACATGCACCGTCTACAACGACCTTGATGCTCCGATCTGCAAGAAAGCTGGTGATCCAATTGCACAATTTCTCGGGAAGCCCATAGGAAGGCAGCTTCGAAAGAAGCGCTTTGTGCCAAACCCGATCAAAGACCTTCGCAATGTCCAGACTAACGGCCAACGCCTCCCCCTTGGACTCTACTGCCTCCGCCCATCTATGGGTCAGGTAGACCAGAAGATCACCAGCTGATCGACACCGACGAAAACCGTATTGGCGGTCACTAATCAGCTGGTGATCCTCAAGGTACCGCATGAGGTGGCAGTTTACAACGGATTCCATTATTTTGGAGAACAAGGGGGTGATGGCGATAGGCCTGTAGTTGGACGGATCTGAGTGGTCGCCTTTTTTAGGGATCGGGTGGACAAAAGCTGTCTTCCATGATTTCGGGACTACGCCTAGGGAGTAAGAGTACCGGAAAAGACGCGTTAGAACCGGTGCCAACTCCGGAGCACACGTCCTCAGCACAATTGGGGGGATTCCGTCAGGCCCACTCGACTTCTGGATGTCCAGGGAGAGAAGTGCTTTGCGAACTGAGCGCTGTGAGAATAGCACATCCGGCATGGAGCACTCACACCGCGGGATGGTCGGCGGTATTTTCCCCCCGTCATCAAGAGTCGAGTTGGACGCAAAAAGGGAGCCTAAAAGGTCGGCTTTGTCTTTTGCGTCTTGGGCCAGTGAGTCGTCCTCCCTGTGCAGAGATGGTAGTGATGGCTTACAGAAATTCCCTTGGACAGCCTTGGCGAGAGACCAGAATGCACGGGTTCCCGAAGGAAGGCGAACTAGTTTCTCGCCAATTCTGCCTATGTGCTCTAACTTTGCCTTGGCAATAACTCTTTTGAAGGACCTGGAGGCGAAGTTATGCTTCTTTTTAAGTGTGCTGGTGTTTACATCCCGAGTCACCGAAGCCGCAGCCCAGGCTTGATAACACTCCTGCTTACTGCGCAATGCAGTCTTACAGGAGCGACCAAACCAAGGCTGAGATCTGCCTCCGATGGGTACCACAGATGATGGAATAAATAGTTCCATTCCCTGTAGCACCACATCAGTGACAGAGTCAGCAACAGCACTGGGATCATCCGGCGAGAAGCAAACCCGCCCCCATGGGTAGGATGCAAAGAAAGACCGCATTCCGTCCCAATCCGCCGACCTGTAATGCCAAACACGGCGGCAACCTGCAGAACGCAACCGCGAAGGGAGCGTGAGTGGCACCATACTCCGGATCAGACAATGGTCCGAAGAGCCGAGAGGGGCATCGACGGAAACCTGATATCCGTCCGGATGAGAGGTCAGCAGAAGGTCCAACAGGGAAGGTGTATGATCCTCCACATCTGGAATCCGCGTAGGCGAAGTAACCGAGGAGTTCTAAAATTATCACCATATTCCGAGTTATTTAGAGAAACTGCGTTAACGAGCGATTTAGAAGCTCTTCTTCACTGCAAGATCTCTCCTTCAATTGATTATATAACATTGCATAGTCATGTCATCAAATGTCTGAAATAATGTGTATAAGTTTTAAAATAATTGGTTAGTTTTGCGTCAGCAGCTGGTATAAATCCACGCTTCATCCATTTTGACCTTGTGCATGTAAAAACCATTTTTTTAAATTGTGATTTTTTTGATTATTTTTGTGCCGTGTGTGTAATTTTGGAGTTAAATTATTTCCAGAGTTATATTTTTAATCGAAAACACTTAATTTTGTACGTTTTTATGAATAAATCAATAAGGTATAAGGTGCCAAATATTTCAGCCGTTTCCTTATTCCGATGTTTACGACGGAATAGTGATTTCAGATACCTATTTGATTTCCTTTTACATAACAGTGCAATGCTTATATTTCTGGAAAATTTGCTATAGTTAAAAGTAGGGGGATTTGTGAAGTAAAATCAAAATTGTTAAACTTATCAAGTTTATTTTATTTTACCTTTTACCCGTGTAGTGGTGATTAAGAATACTCACTACCCCATATCTTCCCGTGGGTGTCGTAAGAGGCGACAGAGGCAAACTGAGGCAGAGGATGAGCAGCAGCATCTTTCTGATAACAGCAATAGTACAATATAAAACTGCCTTTGCCAACCCGCTCGCCAAGCGTGGCAAGTATGACAAACATCCCCCCATGATGAGAGTTACGAAAAGACGGCCCCCAATACCCGGCGAACCCGCTATTCCTGGCTACGGTGGCGACCATGGTAACGGCGGGCAGGGGGTGCTAATAATCTCCGGTGGAGATTTGGTTACCACTTACGAGGACTCGACCTGGCAACTTATTTTTTTTAACTTATTATAGCCAGTAGCCAGTGCTTGACCACAATCCCACCTGGTGGTAAGTGGTGATGTAGCCTTAGATGGTAAATCGCACTGTCTTATCGTAACAAAAGCCTATTCACTCTTGCCTTGAAGACGCCCAGATCGTATTCGGACGAAAAGATGGACGCCGGTAATTTATTCCACTCCTTTGCTGTACGCATTACAAAAGACGAAGCAAACCGTTTCGTTTTAATCCGTGGAATACCGACAACAAAGGGATGAAGACCCGCTGACCGCCTGGTTGTCACATGGTGGAAAGGTGAGGGAGGAACTAAAGCGTGTAATTCCTGCGCACACTCACAGAAATGCATCCTATAGAATACCGAGAGACTGGCTACTCTGCGCATGTGCTCAAGGCTGACAAGATTGATTTCAACCAAATCAAGGTCACCAATGAGCCTCTTAGCATGTTTCTCCACTGAGACCAATGTTGCCAGGTGGGATTTTGTAGCACCAGGCCATATGTCACAGCAGTACTCTATGCACGACCGGACTTGCGCTTTATATAAGGTAAGAAGCTGCCCCGGCGTGAAGTAGCGCCGCACCTTTGCAAGGACACCAACTTTTCTTGCGGCTGCTTTGGCTCTGGACTCAATGAACCACCCACAGTTGAAATTTGGAGAAAATTCAATCCCTAACAACTGAAGGTCGTCAGTGTACTCCAAGGATACATTCCGTATTTTTCTCCGTTTTCACTCTCCAAGGATATATTCCATACAAAGTAGGAGCCAAGGTAAACGGGCTCTTTTTAGCGGTAAAAAGACACGCTTGTGTTTTGGAGGCGTTAAACCTCACGAGATTGGCATCGCCACATTCGGAGACTGCCTGTAGTGTGAGACTCATACGCTCAACCATAGCCTCTCTTTCTGACGATTTGATCCCGACTGGCCCGGACACTTGGTTGGTATCTCTCCACAACTGCGCTGTCGTCTGCATACCCATAGATACCGGGAATGAGCAGATAATTTATATGCAGCAGGAAGAGAGTTGCGGAGAGAACACCAGCGTTAGTCGCCACAGTACCGGATGAGCAGCCATCGACGACGACCCGGAGAGATCATTCACTCTAAAAGTCCTTTACCAAGGCAATCAGGCCAGAAGATTAGCCATACGCTGAAAGCTTGCCCAATGAACTAGCGTGCCAAACTCTATCAAAGGCCTTCGCAACATCGAGGGAAACAGCAAGTGCTTCACTACTGGTCTCGGTACGGCTACCTTTTTTAGGCACAGACTGCACATTGGCCAGCTTCCAAGATTCGGGCACTATTCCAGTCCTGAATGAGAGGCGGGTCAACCGTGTCAACACAGGTGCAAGTCTTTAGAACTATAGCTGGTATACCATCAGGTTTACTAGCTTTGTTCACGTCTAGACTTCGCAAGGTTTTAAGAACCACGTTGTTAGTGATACAGACCTCTATATCGTCTAATGAATACAACGCTCCGTCCCCCCCCCCCCCGTGCTTTAGTCCAAAGTCCCGAAACCTTTCAGCTCGCACTACGAAAACGGTTTCGACTTCATGGAGAAAGAGGGACTCTTTATGATGAACTCTTTTTTCCAGAAGCGGCCCCACAGGAAGTGGATCTGGTCGAGCCCCGACGGTTCGATAAAAAATAAGATTGACTTCATTATGACGACCAGACGACAACTGTTCAGTGATCTCTCCGTGATCGCGAGGGTGAAAACTGGTAGCGATCACCGAATGGTTAGAGGCACACTGAACCTAAACGTTAAATTGGAGAGGTCTCGTCTAATGAAGTCAACGCTCCGTCCCCCTCGTGCTCTGTTCCAAAGTCCTGAAACCTTTCAGCTCGAGTTACAAAACCGTTTTCATTGCCTAGAAAACTGCAATGAAGTAGACGATATGAATGACAAGCTCGTGGAAACTATCCATGCGGTCGGAGCTAAGTTTTGCAAGACCCACCGCAGAAGAACACAAAAATTTTCCGATCACACTCTTAATCTCATGGCTGTTAGACGGGATATAAAGCTGCAGTCATCAGTAGATTTGACAGCATACAGGCAACTAAACAGACAGATCTCCAAATGCAATGAGGTGGGACTTACGCAACTTTAATACTGCTCGTATTGAAGAAGCAATTGAGCGGAACCAGGGTTCTAAAGTCTTTGCTAGAGATCTGTCTGTTAGAAAGAGCCAACTGTGAGAGCTGAAGACCGAGTGTGGCATCATCGTTTCCGGGATACCTGAGATTTTGAGTGAGATGGAGAGGTTCTATCGGCAGCTGTACACATCATCGTTGGAGCCACACGCAAGTGTGAGTAGCGATCCAAGTACAAGTCTTATCCGACACAATTCCGATGATATCCCGGACGTCAGTATGAGCGAGATTAGAATGGCTCTCCAGCACCTTAAAAACGGCAAGACCCCAGGCGAGGATGAAATTACAGCGGAGCTTCTGAAAGGAGGTGGAATACCAGTACTTGAAGTCCTTCAGAAGTTCTTTAATTCCATCTTCCATGGTAGCATTACACCGGAGGCGTGAAGCAGAAGTGCAGTGGTCTTGTTCTTCAAGAAAGGTGACAACCCTCTCTTGAAGAACTACAGACCGATTTCTCTTCTGAGTCGCGTCTACGTGCTGTTTTCGAGAGTCATTACGAATTGTCTCGCGCGCAGACTTGACGACTTCCAGCCTCCCGAATAAGGTGGTTTGCGAAAAGGCTTTAGCACCATAGACCACATTTTGCTTTCGGCAAATTGTACAGAAGTCCGAAGAGTACAATTTGCTACTATTTCTGGCGTATGTGGACTATGAGAAAGCCTTTGATCCCGTCTAAATTTGGGCGGTGCTGCAGTTCCTTCAGCGGTGCTAAGTTAAGAGCTATGGAGAGGGCTATGCTCGGATTTTCTCTGCGTGATAAACTTAGAAATGAGGATATGCGCAGTAGAACCAGAGTGATCGACATAGCCCAACGGATTAGTAAGCTGAAGTGGCAATGGGCCGGCCATATAGCTCGAAAATCCGACAACTGATGGGGAAAAAAGTTTCACGAGTGGCGGCCTCGTACCAGTGGATGAAGTGTAGGGCATCCCGCCACTAGATGGAGTGATGACCTGGTAAGATATGCAGCAAGTTGATGGATACAGTTGGCTCAGGACCGTACTTTGTGGCATTCCTTGGGGAGGCCTATCTTCAGCAGTGGACTTGTGAAGGGCTGTAATGATGATAATGAAGTGATATCAAGTCTATATCTACGGGGATTATTAGTAATATTTTTAAATTATAATAATTTTGGTTGTAAAATTATGAATATCATGTATTATTCTATCATCCTTTTTCCTTTGCATTTTGAACACTCGCAATTAGGAACCAAATACATCGGAATAAGGTTTTTTCCATTGGAATAAGATGCTTCCGACTTCTATTGATACTTAATTACGAGTTTTAGTAAAAATACCATGGAATTAGTTGCCTTTACCTTAAAAGTTAGCCCAATCCAATCTTAATAAATCCACATGCAAATTGTTTTTTTAAGGATAGAGGTCAAACGAACATACTGATTACCTGATGATAAGTGACTACCGCCGCCCATGAACAATTTCAACACCAGGGGCAGATGAATTGCCTTTTAGAAAGGAGCAAGCTCTTTTCTTGAAGATCCCTAAGTCTTATTGGTCAGTAAAAATCGCAGTTTGTTAATTATTCCACAGAGAGGTCGTACAAGGAAGAAATCTCCCAGTAAAACGTGTAGTGGTGAACTGCCAAGCATCCAGATGGTGTGAATGACATCAGGACATTTGCCGCGGTGCGCGTTTGTAAAATTTGGCGGCTGGAATTAATACGAACAATTCCTCAGAGTACTCTCAGTGGTATATGCGAAAGAAAATGCAGAGATGCAACAACTCTTCATAGCGCCAGTGAATCGAGCCGATTGGAGAAGACTCGGTCATCGACGATTCGAGCCGCTCTACGGTGGATGCAGTTGAAGCTGACACTGGGAAGCACCAGCACAGAGATGGGAACAGTATTCGAGTGAGGCCGAACATGCACCTTATAAAGTTGCAGGCGGTGTACCGGCATGAACTGTCCCGATCTGCTGAACACGCCAAACGTTTTATAGGCCAATTTGGCCTTCTCTTCCAAGTGACCAATAAACTGCACGTCACTCGATATATCAACGCCAAGGATTACGATACTGGCTGAGGCAACAAGGGGTGTGCCTTGAAAATGAGGAGATACAACAAAAGGGGTTCTTTTTAGCGGTAAACTTGTGTCCTCTGAGGATTGAACTAGAAAAGATTTAGTCGCCCCTAATTCGAGACTTTGTTCAGCAAAGACTCTTGTTTTGACACAAGTTTCATATTGTACTCGGCGAAGTTTTCCCGAGAAATATTGGCACGGTCGGAGGATATAGCATACATTGCTGTCATCCGCATAGCAATGAATGTTACCGGTTTGCAACATATCATTTATATTGTGACGGCTCATTATTGTTATAATTAATAAATAATTATTAAATTAATTATAAAGATATTTAAAAATATCATAGATTTAATATTTTGATAAAAATTAAATAAATTTATTTCAATATTAAGTTGAATAAAACTATTTTTACGGATTTTATCGCGTTTAATTAACTTATTTTATATTCCCGACGTTTATCCCGACTTTAATTAAACGCGATAAAATCCGTAAGAATAGTTTTATTCAATGTGTAGTGTTCGCGTAAATATAAGAAATCAATATTAAGTATTATTTGTATAGTAAAGGCTTAATATTGTCTTTAAAATCCTTTAAACTTATTAAAACTCTGTTTTAAATATTCAAAATGTATTAAATAATAGAATTACAAGTCGATTATATAGCAATAGTAAAGATAAATAACATTTCCAATATAATTGTAAAATGAAACGTAAACAGTAGTGTTTAATCCGTGTGACTTACATACACTGTGGCTGGATTTGATCTAATTCTGTTTGGCTTTTACACGCATTGACATGCGCGACTTCGGTCGATGTTTGTGCTTACGCACTAACAAGAGGCCAAGTCCTCTTTTACAGGTACGCCAGTTATTTTGCTGTAGCCTACGGTCCAGTTTCCAACTTAATATCCCCTTAGGGGGGAGGGGAATGCGTTGGTTGGTTGGCACTCACCGCACACGGCGAGTGTGGCGCCGTGTGCATCCACCGCATTTTTTTAAATGTGGGAGAGCAAAGCCGTATTTGATATAAATATTTATAGCCTTTCTTCAAGCGGGATGGGATTAATTAATAAAGAATGGTTTGATGTTAACCTGATACAAGTGGAATAGGGACGATTTAACTTTCTTAACCTTTTTTGAGCCCTGTCTTCGTGAACATGGTTGTTAGCTTATAAGGCAATACTAACAGCTTTTGACTGCTCTAGTTAATATTCCTTCTTCCTAAAGACATCTAAGAGTACTAAGTTACTATACAAATACAATATAAATTAGGTTTCTTACTAAGACGATCACGCCAGAAATTTATTAAACGGCCTTTAATTAAACTATGGTCGTGGTCCTATCGGATGTAAAATAAAAGTTCTAGTCTCCGTTAATTATCACTATATTACTGCGACAGAGTACACGCACATATATTAAATCAAAATAATTAATATCAATTACAATTTGAGACGTAAAGTTACACTACAAAAGCTACGATTTCTTACGTGGTAGAGCCATGCTGCAGCTATATTAGTAGTATAGTTGTAGTACGAATGGGTCAGCTCGCCCGGGGAAGGATCATGCTCTCACAGAAAACCAGCGTAAAATAGCAGCTTAACACTGCTGTGTTTCGTGTGGTAAGTGTAGAGAACCGGAGACCCTTTATACTGGCAAAGAGGCATTCCATCTTAGTCCTCACGGGTGACAACGCATCTACATCTTGAGTCTTTATTGAGGATAGATGTAGATGTCTATGGGCCGCAGCAACCACTTACCATCAGGTGGACTGTGTGCTCGTTTGTCACCCTATACTATAAAAAAAAAAGATATATATATATATTTTTTTTATAGAATTAGGGTGACAAACAAGCACACTGTTCGCGCCAAGCGCTAATGTCAAGAATCGACGCCAGATGGCATTCGGTTCGGCGCGATACCGGTTGAAGTTCGGCCGAGCGTGGCAAGGGCGCGCGGGTTGCGAGCGAAAAAGCTGAGTCGTCTGCCAGCTGTGCTAACGTCAGCACGCTGTAAATTTTTGTGCGGGAAACGCGGTATAGTTTAGGCGTCTAGTAAAAATACTGTCTAGGATTTGTAACGCGCATTCCTTGTTGGATAGCCTTTCCCGGGACTTATTGTGTCCGACTCAGAATCTGTATAAGTGCATTCAACAATATTAGCTAGTGCAGCCTTTGATATTCAATAACTGTTGCCACGCGAAACGGTAGTGACCTTTGATCTGGACACTCCGTGTTTATTTTGTGTGTTAAGCTTTATAACAAACGAGAGTTAGTGGCTTCTGTAAGTTAGTTAATCGCACGATAGAGTTAATGGACTGTCATCGTGACGAACGAAGAAAGTGACTGTGGACAGCGCCGCGGAAGATTACCTCAATTTGGAGCGGTGCTGACCTCCGGGCTGCTGCCGACGGCAAAGGTCAAATAAGGTCAATCACCACCAGTTACACCCAGATACACATCACAGCACCTTATTTCCCTTGCACCACACAACCACATGCGACCTGACCGAATTCTGAGTGACCAGTCGCCTTGGATATAGGTAAGTAACCTCCGTTTAATATTCTCCCTGTTGAATAGCAGCAAGATCGAACGCTCCCCCTTATTGTTTATTGTAATTAGGAAATTCCACGCGGCCATATTGAGGCCCGACCTACGTCTGTTCGTTGAAACTCTGCTGAATGGGTCCCAGAGGATTTGAATCTTTATGGGAGCAGCCGTAGGCCGTAACACACACAGTCCACGTGATGGTAAGTGGTTGCTGTGGCCCATAGATATCTACATCTATCCTCGACTACGAGTCAAAATGCACAAGCGTTGTCACCCGTGAGGACTAAGATGGAATGCCTCATTTCCAGTAAAAAGGGTCTCCGGTTCTTTACACTCACCATACACAGCAGCGTTATGCTGCTATTTTACGCTGGTATTCTGTGAGAGCGTGGTCCTTCCCTGGTCGAAATATAGTCGAAAGTAAAGAGAGAAGAAATAAGAAACATTCGAAATAATAATCTAATACTTTTATATTTACTGGTACTACCAGAAAATATTGTGGGTATACTGCACTTTTTCAAAGTGGTGCATTTCTCATGTCCAACAAAACAGTCGTCTGCGAAGTGTTTAGAACAAAGATAATCATTTTGTCTCTGACGCCAATTCACAATTTTTGTGCTTTATTAGCCATAATTGAATCATGGTTCTAGTTCTAGGTAGGTTGGTTGTGAACCTCCCCCCCCCCCCCCGGACGGAGTCCCGCCTTGACGTTGTGGGGGGCTTAGTAGCCGTGGCTTGGTCACCCGCGGTGAACAAAGAGGAACCCCTTGGCTGGCCCGTGGTGTAGGGCCGGCCCGAGGTGGCCATTCCGAGTGGGCTTGGCGAGCCCACTTCAGATGTGTGTCGGTGGGCTGCCACGAGAGGGGTGCCTTCTCCCCCCACTGCTACCCTATCCTCCGCGACTCTGACGGGGCCGCACCTTTGATGCGGTAGTGGTGGGGCCGCGGGGGGAGAGGAGTGTCATTACTGTGGGGCGCCGCTCTCCCTGCCCTCCGCGGCCGAATCTTTTTTCGGTTGGCAGCGGAGCCAAAGACTAGATCCGCCGCTGGTGTCGGGTAAACAGGTGCTACCGAGCGCTCTATTTTCCTGGCCCCATGGCCTCCGCGTATCGGACTCGAAGGGGGGGGGGCGTTACGCAGGTGGAGTTGGAGGCCGTGGAGGAAGGCGTGTCTTGTGTTCCTGGTGCGCCTTGCTTGAAATGGAGATTGGGGAGGAGAAATCCGCCCCAGAAAAGGGACTGCCATGGGGCGGCCAGCGCTGCTGGGGCCTCGGATGTGTTCCCGTGGCTCAGCCAACATGCGGCGAAGGTGAAACACCATGGGGTATTAGTCGGTGAGAGTCCGACATAACCCGTCCTTAGCCTCGCGAGGTGGGTATGCGTAGGCATTTACTCATGTAAAAAAAGTTTAGTTGTGAACAGATATGGATAGAAAAGAACAGCGAAAAGTAATATAGACAAGGAACTCAACAACCCTATTGAATTTTATTGTTTATCAAAACTCAGTAATATAAAGACAAACATATTGGTAATTACGATATTAAGATTAGTAACAAATTTTTAAGTACCTATATTATCAAATTTGCTTAATATTAGCTGCATATTCACTTGTGGAATGTTATCCCACTTTCCTTTTGGTAACAAGTTTTACATATTACGCACACTCATTATTACTAAAAATATTTCTTATTGTGTAACTAAAACCAAACATAATCAAACCACATAAAATACTTTAATTTTTAGTTTCAAAATTCAAAATACAGAGATATGATTTAAATAATACAACACACATTGGCATATTATGTCAATTTTAGTTCTTGGTACGGACAATGAGGGCGCTTCAAATCGGCATAAGCATTTTGTATGGCATAGCCAGTCCAGAGTACTAGTATATATAGAGGTCAGTGAGTCTACCATATTTTTGAGACTATATCATCACTATACGAAAGCTTCATTTTCTTTTGTTGAATTTTGCAACACTTACGAGTGCAAGACGAGAAAATATATCTCGAACACACATTTTTAATCAATTCTAAGAATAAACCGCATCACAGAACCTTTTTAGCCGACTTTAAAAAAAGGAGGTTTAAATAAAACTAATTTCATCATCAGCTATGTGATATGAAGAATAGACGCTCCGGGAAGTCTGCAGTCTGTGAACACGTACAGGATCGCCCCCGTCACTACATTAGATTTGATAGACCACAAATCCTCGCTAAAGAACATCGATTCCTTCCAAGGATGATTCGCGAGGCTATTGAAATCAAGAAACTTCCTAATTTCAATAGAGAAGATGGCTGGGTGCTACCATCTGCTTGGGATCCCATAATTAATAAAATTAAATCCCATCCCAAGCATACAACTGCAAGACTTCATGATACTGTAAGTTCATACTGCGTAGATCGGAACAAAAATTAATAATTTTTAATCTGGAGGTAGCCGTGCTTAACTATGACATTGGGACGTCATACACCTCAGCCCCCCCCCCCCCCCCCCCCCCCCGTGACCATGGGTGCTGTAAAGTGCTTGAAACGTTGGGAATGTAAAATAAGTTAATATACGCGATAAAATCCGTAAAGTTAGTTTTATTGAAATGTGTAGTGTTCGCGTAAATATAAGAAATCATTAAAGGAGGTTTACATCTCGGCCATAGGTTTTTTTATAGATTTTTTTTTGGCCAACAAACAGTCGCTTACAAATGCTAAATATATACATGTTGGTGTGTCTATAAAATACCTGTTGGGTCGAGGTGAGCGAGAGGTGGAGTAACTCTTGCGAAGCATTCATATCGATGGTGGCAAGATGGAATTGAGACTATATCGAGAAATCACCACTCATTCGGGCAGTATAAAGTTCACTGTAGGCACCGTGCGTGAAAGATTTCGCTTAAGTCATTCTAAGAGTACTAAGATAGTATCGTGGTGATGTCCGTTGTGATGGGTGTTCTAATGCAAGCAAGAAAGATGGTGTTGCTGAGAGGCTACCCTGTGTTACACTGAGACGTGTAGTGTTGCTGTTGATTTGCATACTTTGGTGTTATCATGTAATTACGTCACTTACGTTAGACCAAGTTGTAATTGTGGCGGAGACGTGTTATTGTGTGGTCAAACTGTAATTGCTCTATACTGAATTTATAGTGCGGTACGCTGTCTTATTACTGATAATGATTAATTGCGTAAGCAATAGAGCATGTCGAACATCCACTCTCATACTTTTACTATTTTTAACAATTAACCTTATCCTGATGCATTTCCAAGATTAAAAGTGCGATCTCCTGTGGTATTTTCAACATACACAAAATGTATCTGTTAGAAACAAACCTACAGTGACAAAAAAACAAGTAAAAAAGAATTTAAATTAGGGACACAGTAGTTACATACATTTTGCTGATTTGACATTTTACACTTGTGTCCGGAGTACGCTCTACTCGACGACGAACGCCAGTTGTTTACCGTCACAGCCCACGATAGGCCGCCACCAAGTATTAGCTACAATATATTGAATCGCTCGTAATATATAGTTTAACCTGTAAATTTTGATTTCTTAATTCAACATCAGTGACTTTTGAGATTTTAATTACTGAACCCGATAGGCACCTTAGGCACATTTTGTGAGTCATTGCGAGATTATCAGACATAAGTAACTAGTACACTATTAGCCAACAATATCGCACATTCCCACACATATCTCGCACATTGGCGACCCCAAACTCTGAACTTAGTGATTCTGTGTAACGTGTCGGACATTGTTACTGCGTTATAGGGAACGGCACACGTCACGACAATAAAGGCTAGCGTGTGGGTGTAAATTTCGCGCTCGGTTTTCACCTAGTAAAGTGACTGGATTGTGTACTTTACTTTATTTTTTAAATATCGCTGCCAACAGAAAGTCAAATGTCGACATCGAACCAGAAAATAATTACCTGAATTTTGGACGTACCAGCCAAGGTTATGGTTTATACAAATTGAAGCTATATTGAACCCACAAAAGTTGAGTGATCAGGCAAAATACGACATCATGATTGGGAAGCTAAAAAAGATGCTATCGCACAGATAACGGATTTAGTGATTCAACCACAAACATCAGGGAAATATGAAGCAATAAAGGAGCGTTTACTGTCAATTTACGAAGAATCCGCCACGAGGCAACTTCAGAAACTCCTGAGTAAGATAGAGCTGGGGGAACAAAGGCCATCACAACTTTTACGTTGTATGAAAGAACTAGCACGTGGTACGATACCAGACCACCCACTTCATCTTCTTTGGCAAAACCATTTACCGCCGGCGATTAGAGCAGTATTAGCAGTCGCAGATAGCAAAAGTTTGGACAGTTTGGCCGCAACAGCAGATAAGATCATGGATGTCACACGACCCATGCAGGTAGCAAAGGTAACATCACAAGCCACAAGTGACCAATCAGTCAGACCATATCAATCGTGATAATCAAAGAGGAAGGAGTACATCTCGTTATCGAAACTTTAGAAGACCTCGTTTAAGTTCCAACCGACCCAAGAGTCCTGATTGGCTCTATTCGTACCACTTTCGTTACCAAGAGAGAGCACGCCAATTTGAACGCATGGAAGAAGCAGCGGGAAAACTAGCAGACGTGCAGACTATGACGGGAGCTTCACGGTGCAGCTATCACACTGCCTATGTGTAATATACGCGATAAAATCCGTAAAATTAGTTCTATTTAAATGTGTAGTGTTCGCGTAAATATAAGAAATCATTTTGTAAACCAGTACGGACTGGTAATTGCAAATAAAATTCGCCGATTAGTAGATCTAATGACAAAGCGCGCAAGATATCTACGTAACAGCCTTAAATTTCTTAAAGAGATGCCGAGACCATAATCTCATTCCTACGTGTGTCAAAATATCCACTAAAAAGGACATTCGAGGAAGCGCTAAGATCTTAAATCAGGAAAGAAAAAGTTGTTACGAACGGTAATTCAATAAAAACGCTCCGATCTACATGACATAAACAAACCATATATATCATTCAGTGAGTTAAAGGCAGTTTTAACGATATTTGATTATAATGTTTGCATTGAAACGTTAAATAAACGAGAAATCTATACATACAAATAAATAAAATTGAAGTGTCTGTTTGTAATGTCAAAATTACAGCTTTTTACTAAATGCATATGAAAGTATATACGGTACTAATAACAAAAATACAATTTTGAAAATTTTTGTCTGTCTGTCGGTCTGTCTGTCTGTTTGTTCCAGCTAATCTCCGAAACGGCTAGGCCGATTTTGATGGGATTTTCACTGGCAGATAGCTGAAGTCACAAGGAGTAATTTAGGCTACTTTTATTTTAGAAAAAGAATTGGGGTTCCGCGCAAACAAATTAAAACTCCAAGTAACACGCGGGCGAAGTCGCGGGGAACAGCTAGTTAATAAATATAACGAATACAAAAGCAAACATATAGTAAAATATCAAAAATTAACGACCAAATTAAATGTCAAACATCTGTGTCAACGTGAGAACGGAACGCAACCGTCGACTACAAACGGGGATCATAGATTAAACGCGGTCTATAATCTGTCAAAACAAACTCTGGATGACGCAACAATTAGAGTATTATCGAAAGGCCTTAATTTTGCTATAACACCAAAAAAATTACCGTACGAGGAAATTATCTGCAGTGTCGAGGACTGTTTATTTAAAAACAATATGCGAAAGGAAAATTTGGAAGCGATACGTCAAGACGTTTCGTCTATGTTACGTCGAAGTTCAGTGCCAAAACCGAATCTACCTAAAGACGAATTTAAAGCGTTGAATAACCTACGCAATAAACCAGAACTCACGATTCTCCCCGCAGATAAGGGAAATATCACGGTAGTCTGGTAAACTTTTGTCGGATGCAAGTACTTATTTTTATCGGTTAAAAAGGACCCAATAAATAACACACTTAAAACAACTAGTCACCTCATAGAGAAACACTCCGAAAAATTAAGTCTTGTCAACCTCGGGCACAGGCACAGATTAGCCAGCCTCTCGGCATTTTATAGTATAATATATAATTACACACTTGAATTCCTCTCTTTCCTTTCTACCATCAGATGACCAGGTGATCGGTGGGTCTTCGCCCCTTTGTTGTCGATATTTTACACCTTAGAAGCAAACAGTTTGCTTCGGTTTTTGTAATGTGTACTGCAAAGGCTTGGAATAATTTTCCAGAGTCTATCTTTCCATCCGAATACAATCTGGGCGTCTTCAAGGCAAGAGGGAATAGGCTTTTGTTACGCTAAGACAGTGCAATTTACCATCTAAGGCTGCATCACCACTTACCATCAGGTGGTATTGTAGTCAAGCACTGGCTTATAACATGTTAAAAATAATAATTTGTGGTCTAATAAATTTGACGTAATGGCGGAGGCCACCTAGGCCGTGCTTCAGGTCAGCTATTTGTTCTTTGACGCAGGTTTAAGTTTAAATTAAACGCGATTAAAACCATAAAAAAGGGTCATTTAAAATGGAAAATATTTCCCCTATGATGACGCAATTTATGAAGGAGTTGATGATGAGAAGATGATGATGAGAAGATGTTCAGAAAAAGACTTTTAATAGACTTTTAGGAATGATAATGGAAAATGAAAAACTCATGGGTACACTTCGACTGGTTGTGAACTCGTTTTTTCTACCGACGGTAAAATTATCACGTCTAACAAGGAGTAAAAAATGTTTTAATAAATTTTTTAGAACTGTTACATTTTAAACAAATTTTAAAATTTTTAACAAAACTACAACTCTCGGTATAGTGAACTAAAGTTCAGATACGGTAATTCGATTTGCAAGCTGCTCGAAAATCTAAAATATCAGAATAAACGATATAACACTACGTGTCTTGAATTGCAAGACATCATATACAGTTGAAAATTAAGTTAACACACATGAAAATATTAGTCTCATATTTCTATAAAATGATATTTCTATTTCTTTAACTTCTGCCAGAAGCTCAAGGTCGCTTAGCTAGCTATGAAGAGGGCTATGTTCGGAGTTTATCTGCATGATAAACTTAGAAATGAAAATATCAGCAGTAGACACAGAGTAACCGACATAACCCAACTGATTAGTAAGCTTAAGTGGCAAAGGGAATAAAGGTTCTCGAGTGACAAACTAGTACTGGTAAAGAAAGTGTAGGCCTCCTACTAGATAAAGTGACGGCCTGGTTAGATATGCAGGACGTCTATAAATGCATGTGGCTTAGGACCGTGTTTTGTGGCATAACTTTTAAGAGGCCTATGTTAAGCAGTGGACTTGTATAAGTCTGTTATGATGATGATGACCATGAACGGGGTAATGGATAACATTTGCAATGTTTTCTAATTAGGTAATGATTTCTTATCTTCCCTCCAGTAAATTGCTAACTTCAACATTATAGTTTCGTGCTTGTTGCTCCATTTTTTCAACTTCCATTTCTATTTCCCTTATTTACAGTACGCACATCTTAATCATATTAAATTAATCTTTAAGTAAGAATACACGTTTTACAAAGTACAAGAAGTACATAATAATACAGTAGCTTGTAAACGTCTTCTAATGCAACAGTGAAGACTTACGAGGATATAACGTCACCCTGTCTTACATTTCCCTGCAGTTTGATAGGTTTTGTATCGTAGCCCTTTTGTACAAATACTTCAGTACTTCGATATACTGACAGTCAACTTAGCACCGCTGAACGGTAAGTAGCACCGCGCAAATTTTGACGGAATCAAAGGCTTTCTCATAGTCCACATACGCAAGTAAAAGTGGCAGATTGTACTCTTGGGTCTTCTGTACGATTTGCCGATGGATATGTATGTAGTCAATTGTTCTAAATTGTCAAGTCTGCGTGCGAGATGATTTGTAGTGACTCTCGAAAACAGCCCGTAGACGCGGCCCAGAAGGTAAATCTGTCTGTAGTTCTTCAAGAGAGCATATTTGTCTTTCTTGTAGAACAAGACCACTGAACTTCTGCTCAAGGTCTCCGGAGTAATGTCACCATGGAGGACGGAATTGAAGAGCTGCTGACTTTCAAGTATTGGTTTCCCACCCGCTTTCCGAAACTCCGTTGTAATTCTATCCTCGCCCGGGGACTTGCCGTTTTAAGGTGCTGGAGAGCTATTATGATCTCGCTGAAACTGGTGTCCGGGATATCATCGGAATATTGCCGGAAAAGACTTGTTCTGGGATCGTTACTCATTCTTGCGTGTGGCTCCAATGATAACATGTACAGTTGCCCATAGAAACTCTCAATCTCATTCAAAATCTCAGGTGTCCCGGAAACGATGTTACCACATTTGGTCTTCAGCTTCGACAGTTGGTTCTTTCTGGCAGAAATATTTCTGGCAAAGACTTTGGAGCCCTGGTTCTGCGCGGTCACTTATTCAATATAAGCTTTATTAAAAATGCGTAAGTCCCGCCGCATGCACTTGAAGATCCTTCTGTTCAATTGCCTGTATGTTGTCAAATCTGCTGGAGACTGCAGCTTAATTTACAATCTAGCAGCCATGAGATTAAGAGTGTGATCAGAGAGGTTTTGTGTTCTTCTAAGATGGGTCTTGCAGGAATTAGCTCCGACCGCATGGACAGTTTCCACAAGTTTGTCAAATTATACCGTCCCCTTCATTGCAGTCTTCTAGGCACTGAAAACGGTTTTGTAACTCGAGCTGAAAGTTTTCGGGGCTTTGGATTAGAGCACGAGGGTGACGGAACATTAACTTCATTAGGCGTGACCTCTCCGACTTAACCTTTAGTGTACCTCTAACCATTCAGTGATCGCTGCCAGTTTTAACCATTGCGATCACTGAAACATCACTTAAACTCTGCCGTCTTGCCGTTATAATAAAGTCAATCTCATTTTTTGTCAAACCATCGGGACTCGACCATATCTACTTTATGTGGGACCACTTATGAATGATGGGGATTACCGTTTCCTCTTCCTATCTTTGGACCTGAGATAATCCTATAATAACCCGGCACAACTTGCCTATTTCTTCTTCCAGTTCCAGGATCTTCTCTTCAGTCCTCAGTGTGCTTGCGTTATATATTACCAGGTCGATTCGTTTTAGGTGGCAACCGAAACTCCACCGAAGATTCTTAGCACACCCTGCCCCGCCCTTACTATGGTCACCACCGTAGCTAGGAATAGCGCGTCTGCTGGGGACTAAGGGCCGTCCTTTTGTAGATATTATAGAATACTCACTACATACCCATGGTGGGTATTCTTACCCGCCATTACATGGGGGAGTTTATGTATCATATCAAGTTATTTATGTAATAAGATCCTCTCTTCATCATCCCGTTAAAGACTACTAAGCTTGGGTCTGGTCCTTCCGTTGGGCTAGACTGTAGGCCTTTCTCGTTGTAGGATGGTTTTAAATCTGTTGTTTGATGGTCACCGGTCTGGATATTTTGCTTCTACCATTTTTTTGCCATTTATCGGGCAATAACATAGTTTCATACAAAGGGAATATTATCTTTGAAAATAGTTTGGAACGTTGCGTTCTATTTTTTTAGTGCTCTAAAGGCAATGTGTAGCTTTTTATCGATTTAATTTAAGTAAGTGCAGGACTATCGAGGATTCAACTCAAATGATCCGTTAAGGCAAAGAAGGTAAACCGTTTATATTATAAGTCACGTGAACTTGCCTAATAACTTCTAAAATGCATGTTAATGTTATTGAGGATTTGTAATTACTATCCATTTCAAGGCAACACTTGAAAAATAGTTAAGTCAAAGCTCAAAACATTTTTATCTGTTATTTGATTCAATGGGAAGTGTATATTTAATTTTTTTTAATAGTACAACCAAAAAGATATTCTCAAGTTTTTTTCGAGGGTAGGTGCAAAATAGTTAACAACTGAAAATATTTTCTCATAATTTATTTAAATTTAAAAATAAGTACAATTACGTTTACTATTTAATCTTTATCTCCAGTTTCTACTAATAATTTTTGGCATTATTTTCACTAATAGTAATGTGCATTTAATATATATCAAAAAATTTACAGGCATCTTCCCTCTATAACATCTGTCACACTAAATAAACATAACCATTTTATTATCTCTCCTCTATTAATTCACTTTACTGTTATGGAAAATGTTTCTGAAGTTGTAAATTTCCAAAAGGAATTGAAAGTGAGCTTGATTCAGAGGATGACTGAGTTTGAGAAACGTCTGAATACCGCATCTACTCCAATTAACCCATCAGTTTTATAGCTTCGGGAAGAGTTCGATTCATTTAAGGTACTTGTTGGTTCTATGTTCATCTTGCTGCAATGGAAAATTTTGGTATGCAACAGAAGTACCGATTCAATTATTCTGTGTATCACCGGAGAACAGTTCTAATGTTTCATGGAGTAGCTGAGTCTTTTGAAGTTGACCTAAACCCGCCGCAGAAGAACTCAAAAACTCTCCAATCACACTCTTATGTCTTGAGTTATTTTAAGTTGATCTTTATTGCTATGTTTTTTTTAAATTATAATTAGTATGTAGTGCCCTACTGTTTATATAGTATTTAGTTTTCTTATTATTTTATCCTTTTTATATTTTTGCTTATAATCTGTGTTTATTATTTCTTAGTTATCTGTGTTTTGGTTATATTTTTATATATATATATATATATATATATATATCGTATTTAAATCGTAATTTAATATAAATATTTGTGTTTTATATATTTTTATATTAATTATATTATACAATTAACATATCATGTCTGACTCTGAACCCTTTTATTCTATTGAGTCAGAGAGTTCTTTTTTATCTTTCGATGATCAGATAAATTATAGTGTGTCCTCTTTAATAGCCAATTGAATAGCATTTTCACTCTTAAGATAAAACTTTAAACGTTTGCCATACTAACACACAACTATTTCCAGCCACATTTCAGAACTAGAAGCATCATTGTCCAATAACAATTTTCACGCTATCTTAGTTTCAGGAACTTGGCTGAAACCGTCCTTGCATTCGGCATTGTATCCTCTTCTTGGGTTTGTGCTGATTAGGAATGATTGCATAGATAAAGGAAGAGGTGGAGTTGCAATATAACTTCGCGCTTCTATTTCTTACAATAGCATATCAGCATACCCTACTCCTTACGCTTCCGCTGAATTCCTGTTTTTAGAACTAGATGTTAAAAGCTTAAGGATGATTCTTGGAGTGGTGTATTGTCCTCCTTCCACTGAATACTTTGCTAATTTAGTAGTGGTCCTTGATAGAATTGGTTTGAAGTACATCACTGCTGTACATACTGAAGTACATACTAGAATATTTTCTACCCGCAGTCAGACATTGTAAATTTTTGCCTTGACTCGGGTCAGTATTCGAGTCAGTGGAACAAAGGTTTTTCCCTTTTTTAAAGTATCCCGTCCTACTCTTCTTAATCTCTTCCGTCCCATATCAATTTTACCTTTTTTTCTAAAGTTTTGGAAGCCTGTGTTCATAAGCAAGTTTCGAATTCCATATATTGACGTAACCTGCTGAGTACTTTTCATTCTGGATCTCATCCTGCTCAGAGCACCGCAACCGCAAAAGCAAATGACTTCATACTGGGTTGACCTAACTTCTGGCTTGCCGCAAGGCGGAATACTTTCCACGTAAATCTTTTCTGTTTATATTAATTCCATCACATCCAATATTTATTGTTCGTACCATCTGTATGCTGATGACCTAAAAATTTATGTATAGTCTGACATCTGTGACATTCATAATGCGACTGACAAATTGAATTCCGATCTCAAGTCAATCTAAGATGGGTCCATGCGCTTCGGAGTGTCTGTCAACCCAACGAAATTCCATGAGATGACCGAATCATGTAGCTCAAAGATGCTTGCAAGAATTGATACAGCGAGGCTACCTTACGTCTACTATAATGATCGCTTTATACTGTTCTCCTCTTCAGTTAAAAATCTTGGTCTCCATATTAATAGTTCTCTGAGCTGGGGGGTTCGTACATAATATATCGTAAAGTCTCTGGTACTTAATGTTCTCTTTACCACTTAAAACATTTGCTTAACTTTAAGACTAACATTGTGCTTGTTCAATCACATATGCCACCGATTATTGATTATGCAGACGTGTGTTACCCAGATTTAAATCCAAATCTTCTTAACAAGCTAGAACACCTTCTCAACAATTGCATCAGTTACATTTTCAGTCTTCGTATATATGATCATATCTCACTCTATCGCTCTCGTCTTTTTTTTCTTCTTTCGTCTTTATCTTTCTCAATTTTGCTTGTTCTCTTCTCTATCTTAAATGATCCATCCACTCCTTCTTATCTCAAGTACAAATTTAAGTGTATTTCATTAACGAATGATAAAACTCTGCGTTTCTCGTTTTATTATAAAATAAGTACCCCTCCACATTTCACCAATTTCTTTGGTAAATCTTTCACCATTCAGGCTGCACTACTCGGGAACTTCTTGCCCGAAGACGTTTGAAAAATATCTAATAAGACTGCATTTAAAAGATTAGTACGTATACATTTTATAAAGATAACAGATTGTAGAGTTAGTATGGTCAATTTGGTTACCTTTGTCGTTATTTCATTTATAAGTTTGTTAAATATACATCTGTACTTAATATATTTATAAGTTATTAACATCGATTACATCGATTCTTTAATTTTGCTATAGGTCAAAAATTAGGTACACCACGCTAAATATTTTTATTGCCTTAACCTATAAATCTTAATGTAACTAAATATATCACAAGATCATTGGTCTTAATATTACACAATGCCCGATTGTTCTATAGCGTTTCGCGCTCTGATTGGCCAGCTTTTTGTTGTACAATAAGGGTTGTTGTCTTAACTATTTATTTATTACAAACGATGCTCTACACTAGCGATTGTAAGCATGTTGTAAAATTTCACTATTGCACCTTTCACTTAGGATTGTCACTAATAATCTTTCTAATTACTATTTAAATATTGTTTTTATCACTTTATTTAAATTACTTTTTGTCATCGCGAACAATTAGTAAAAATTACTTTGCCTATATCCGCTTGGTAAAATAAAAAGATGTCTTACCTAACCTAATAAAAAGATGTCGTTTTAAGGTTTTGAGGTATGTTTGACAAGAAGATGTGTCGTAGTTTCCCGAACGCTGCCCAGCCGAGTTGAATCCGTCGATTGACCTCTCGGTCGAAGTTGGACTTACCTAGTCGGACTATTTGTCCCAGGTAAACATACTCGTCAACAACTTCGAGCTTAGTGCTCCCAAAAACTACCAGCATAGGTTTGACATGGACATTAAACATGATCTTTGTTTTGTACATGTTTATCTTAAGACCTATCCGTTGGGAGACACTGTTGAGGTCATTGAGCATGGTGCTTAGGTCCTCCAGCGATTCTGCCATAAGGACTGGGCTATCGAAAGTGAGTGATGTACTCGCCATTGGTGTTAATACCGTATCCTTTCCAGTCCAGAAACTTGAAAACGTCTTCCAATGCAGCGGTGAAGAGTTTCGGGGATAAAACATCAACCTGTCTTACACCTCTCTGCAAATGGATAGCTTTCGTACTCTGGTTCTGTACTCGGATATCCATCGTAGCTCTACTGTACAAACACTTCAGCACTTCGATATACCGACAGTCAACTTGGCACCGCTGAAGGGACTGCAGCACCGCCCAAATTTCGACGGAATCAAAGGCTTTCTCATAGTCCACATACGTCAGACATAGTGGCAAATTGTACTCCTCGGACTTCTGTACAATTTGCCGAAGGGTATGTATGTGATCTATGGTGCTAAAGCGCATTCGGAAACCGGCTTGTTCGGGAGGCTGGAAGTCGTCAAGTCTGCGCGCGAGACGATTCGTAATGACTCTCGAAAACAGCATGTAGACACGGCTCAGAAGGGAAGTCGGTCTGTAGTTCTTCAAGAGAGCTTTGTCACCTTTCTTGAAGAACAAGACCACCGCACTTCTGCTCCACGCCTCCGGTGTGATGCCACAATGGAGGACGGAATTAAAGAGCTTCTGAAGGACTTCAAATCTTCTACCTGCTTTTAGAAGCTCCGCTGTAATTTCATCCTCGCCTGGGGCCTTGCCGTTTTTAAGGTGCTGGAGAGCCATTCTAATCTCGCTCAGACTGACTTCCAGGATATCTTCGGAATAGAGTCGGATAAGACTCACTCTTGGATCGTTACTCACACTTGCGTGTGGCTCCAACAATGACGTGTACAGCTGCCCATAGAACCTCTCAATCTCACTCAAAATCTCAGGTGCCCCGGAAACGATGCTGCCACACTCGGTCTTCAGCTTTGACAGTTGGCTCTTTCTGGCAGACAGATCTCTGGCAAAGACTTTGGAGCCTTGGTTTCGCTCGATCGCTTCTTCAATACAAGCTGTATTGAAGTTGCGTAAGTCCCGCCGCATGCATTTGGAGATCTGTCTGTTCAGTTGCCTGTATGCTGTCAAATCTGTCAAAGAATGTAGCTTCATCTCCCGTCTAACAGCCATGAGATTGAGAGTGTAATCGGAGAGTGTTTGTGTTCTTCTGCGGCGGGTCTTGTAGAACTTAGCTCTGACCGCATTGACAGTTTCCCAGAGCTTGTCATTCATATCGTCCACTTCATTGCAGTCTTCTAGGCACTGAAAACGGTTTTGTAACTCGAGCTGAAAGGTTTCGGGAGATTGTAACAGAGCACGAGGGGGACGGAGCGTTGACTTCATTGGACGAGGCCTCTCCAACTTAACGTTTAGGTTCAGTGTGCCTCTAGCCATTCGGTGATCACTACCAGTTCTCACCCTCGCGATCACGAAGACATCACTGAACAGTTGTCGTCTGGTCGTCATAATGAAGTCAATCTCATTTTTTGTCGAACCGTCAGGGCTCGACCAGGTCCACTTCCTGTGGGGCCGCTTCTGGAAGAAAGAGTTCATTGTAAAGAGTCCCTCTTTCTTCATGAAGTTGGGTTCCGTTGCCCTATTCCAAATTTCCGATTCCAAATTTACTTTCAGCTCACCGTCTTCTCTTGTGCCTAGTTTTGCATTGAAGTCTTACATTAACACCGTATATTGGGTTTTGGTGGAATGCATGGCTCTAGAGATATCCTCATACATTTCCTCCACCTCATCTACGCTGTGTGCCGATGTTGGTGCGTAAACCTCTATGAACTTCAGCGAATATCGTTTGGTGATTCTGAGTATAAGGTACGCAACCCTCGTCGACACACTCTCAATCTTTACAATGTTGTTAACGAGAGACTTGTGGACGATAAATCCGACACCTCCTTGGGACAGATGGTCGCCCTCCCGGTGATAGAGCAAGTTGCCGGATCCGAGGATTACCGTGTCCTCCCCCTGTCTTCGGACTTCGGATAATGCTATAATATGCTAGCGTAACTTGTCTATCTCTTCTACCAGCTCTACGATCTTCTCGTCAGTCCTCAGGGTGCGTGCGTTGTATGTTGCCAGGTCGAGTTGTCTTAGGTGGCAACCGAACCTCCACCGGAGATTCTTAGCACCCCCTGCCCCGCCGTTACCATGGTCGCCATCGTAGCCAGAAATAGCGGGGCCGCCGGAGAGTGGGGGCCGTTTCTTTGTTACTCTCAACATAGGGGGTATTCGCCATAGTTGCCACGCTTGGCGAGCGTGTTGGCAACCTCGGTTTTTTTATTGTAAGTTTGTTTTTATCAGGAAGATGCTGCTGCCCATCTCCTGCCTGTTTCCCTTTGTCGCCTTTTACGACACTCACGGTAAGATATGGGGTAGTGGATATTCTTAACCGCTACTACACGGCTTATTATGGCTTATGTATAAGAAATAGACATATGGTATCGCGGACTTTTTTTAGAAGGAGTAAAGATCTATATTTTTCTAGAACATTGTGTTTACGTATCCCTAACGATAACACCAGCGTACGCGGATAAATCATTTCGGGAGTGCTTTTCCTTGTGACTTGCTTAACAAATATCTATATTTAAGGCTAGCTGAGTGATATAGCTTAATTCTAGATAGCCTCTACTATTCCACATGAATGTTTCAGAGATTAGCGCGTTTAAACAAACAAAAAAACAAAAACTCTTCCGCTTTATTATATTAGTATAGATTTTATCTCCTTTAATTTTATTTTTTACGTGGTGTTTTTTACGCATTTTTGGATGAAAGTTCCATAAAACTCGCGTAAAAAGCATATCGTTGATGTGAAGCACCGACGCTCCGAGAAGTCTAAAGTTTGTCAACATATTTAGTATCATCCCAACCATTATATCGGATCTGATAGTCAACAAGTCCTTGCAATAAAACTCCGATTCCTACTAGTGATGGTACTAATTTTAATTGGCAATATGGTTGAGTGCTACCATCTACTAAGAACCCCATAATTAATTAAATTGAATTCAATTCCAAGCATATTACTGCATTTATTCTGTTATTATTATTATCTGGTAATAGGCGAGCAGCTTATAGCTGATATGCCTATATCTGTGTTGGTGTTTTATATTAGTCCAAGTTCACACTAAGAATACACTAAATTGGATTGTCTTTACACTATTTGTCCAGTTTGTCTTTAAAACTAATCACAGAGGGAGCATCTACCATGTCTTGAGGCAACTTGTTCCATATATTTATAATTCTGTTGTTTATTATGTGATGTCTCACATTAGTGTATGAGCGGGTGTGGGCCAATCTCATATAGTTAGGATGTCTAGGTCGGTGGATACTGATGATGTTAAAAATATGTGGCAGCTCTTTGCAATTATATTAATGCGTCAATATTTTGTAGGTCTCAATAAGGTCTCCTCTGGTGCGGCGAGATTTCAGCGTTGTTAGGTTCAATATTTTTAATCTCTCTTCGTACGGCTTTTTGCGAAGGCATAATGGAATTTTTGTGGCTTTTCTTTGTACACTCTCCAGCAAATCTACATTCTTAAGAAAAAAGGAGTTCCAAATTTGAAATCCATACTCTATTAGCGGTCGGATGTATGTTTTATAAACCTTGAGCAATGTATCTGGAGTCAGATGTTGAAACGATCGTCTGATTGCATACAAAATGCTGTTTGCCTTATTGACAATACTATGGATATGGTCAGCCCACTTGAGGTCGGATGATATTAAGACACCTAAATCCTTGTGTAAGTTAACTGACTGTACTGTTGAATTTCCAATTTTATACATTTCTCTGGGATTGTTTCCACCTAGATGCAAGACTGTGCACTTAGAAGGATTAAGTCATATAACCCAATTTTTTGTCCACTCCTGTATACGCTCTAAGTCTTCTCTTAAGGTTCCCTGGTTCAATAGAGGATTTCCGAAGTATTTCATATCATCAGCAAAGAAACAGGCTTCTTAGTGTATTATAGAACTCAGATCAGCAACAAAAATGCCAAATAGGGTAGCCGCGAGTACAGATCCTCGTGGCACTCCACTGAAGACGTCTTTAGGTTGCAAATATACATTTCCAACTCTTACTTGAAAGGTTCTTCCACTCAGATAGTTTTTGATCCATTTCAGAAGGTTTCCTCGCATACCCAGATGTTCCAATTTAACCAAAAGACGTCTGTGTGGTACCTTGTCAAAGGCCCGTTCAAAGTCCAGGTAGAATATATCCAAAGGATTATGTTTATCAAATTCCTCAGCCCATCTGTGGTAGCAGGAAAGAAGGTTAGTTGTAGTCGAGCGCCGTTCCACAAAGCCATGCTGGTTATCTGGAATAATTTTCTCATCTGCTAGGTACTTTTTTACTTTTTTACACATAATCTTCTCCATACATTTGCAAACAATACTAGTTAAGCTGATTGGCCTGTAGTTAGCTGGATCTAATTTATCAACCTTTTTAAAAACAGGTGTTACTATAGCATGTCTACAGTCTTTTGGTACCTCACCTGAAGCATTTGATTCATTCATAATATTGACCAAGACAGGTGTGATGGTTTCAGCGCATGATTGGAGAAATACTCCAGGGACATTATCAGGCCCAGTAGCAGAGTTTACATTTAGGGACTTGAGAACCATAAGCACATCCTGTGATGTGAAATGGATGTCATCTATGAAGTTTTTAACTCTTGGGATAGGTATGGAAATATTATTAAGGTCAGGTTCCAATGAGTATGCTTTCTCAAATTCACAAGCAAACACTTCAGCAATTTTTGACACTTCAACCACAATATTTAGAAACTTTAGAAGCCATGCAACTGCGTAGGTGAGCATAGAAGGGTTTGTTTCCACTCTCGATAATCTTAGCTTCGTAAAGAATTCTAAGTTTTCTTGCTTCACTAACACACCTGTTATTGAGTTCTCTGTACGCCTTATACTTTGCATCGCATTTCTTGTCTGCTACATATGAGTCCGATAGAAAAGTTTTCTGTTTTGTCAACTCAACAATGGAAAAATTTATCCAGGGTTTATTTAGATTTCTCTTTCTGGCAGACAGATCTCTAACAAAGACTTTGGAGCCTTTGTTCCGCTCGATCGATTCTTCAATGCAAGCTGTATTGAAGTTGCGTAAGTCCCGCCGCATGCATTTGGAGATCTGTCTGTTCAGTTGCCTTCATGCTGTCAAATCTGTTGAAAAATGTAGCTTCATCTCCCATCTAACAACCATGAGATAAAGAGTGTGATCGGAGAGTTTTTGTGTTCTTCTTTTTTCTTTTTTTTATAGGAGCGGGGGAAACGATCATGCGGCTCACCTGATGGTAAGTGATTACCGCCGCCCATGAACAACTGCAACACCAGGGGAATCTCAGATGCGTTGCCGACCTTCTAAAAAGGATAAGGCTCTTTTTTTGAAGGTCCTTAAGTCATATCGGTCCAGAAAATCGCTGATGGTAATTGATTCCACAAGGAAGTCGTGCAAGGAATAAAACATCTTCTAAATCGCACAGTGGTGGACTGCCAATCATACAGATGGTGTGGATGGTATCGGGAGTTCTGCCGCGATGTGCCATCGTGAAATTTGGCGGCTGGGATTAATCCGAACAATTCCTTAGAGCACTTCCGGTGGTAAATGCGAAAGAAAATGCTAAGGGATGCAACATCTCTTTGCAGTGCCAATGAATCGAGCCGATCGGAAAGGACTCGTCGTCGAAAATTAGAGCCGCTCTGCGCTGTATGTCATCTAGTGGAAGGAGTTGGCACTGAGGAGCCCCAGCCCAGAGATGAGAACAGTATTCCATGTGAGGCCGAATCTGCGTGTTGTAAAGTTGCAGGCGTTGTGCCGGCATTAAATACTGTCCCGTTCTGCTGAGCACGCTAAGATTTTTACAGGTCAATTTGGCCTTCTCTTCTAAAGGACCACGAAACTTTACGTCATTCAATATGACGACGCCTAGGATTTCGGTACTGGCTGAGGCAAGAAGGAGAGTACCTTGAAACTGAGGAGATACTAAAAAGGCGTTCTTTTAGCGGTAAACGCGCAAACTTGTGTCTTCTGAGGAATAAACTGGACTAAATTTAGTCGCCCCCAATCCGAGATTTTGTTCAGCAAAGACTCGACTTCAGACACAAGTTTGTTTTGACAATCGGCAACGTTTTCCCGAGAAATATTGGCACGGCCGGTGTATAAAGCATCACCAGTGCTGTCATCCGCAAAACAATGAATGTAACCATGTAGCAACATATCATTGATATGCAGAAGAAACAGCGTTGGTGATAGCACACAACCTTGTGGAACACCAGCGTTAATAGGCTTGCAGTCGGAGCATGCACCATCTACAACGACCTTGATGCTCCGATCTGCAAGGAAGCTGGGACCCATTGCAGAATTTCACGGTAAGCCCATAGGAAAGGAACTTCGAAAGAAGCGCTTTGTCCCAAACCCGATCGAAGGCCTTCACAATGTCCAAACTAACGGCCAACGCCTCTCCCTTGGACTCTACTGCCTCCGCCCATCTATGAGTCAGGTAAACCAGAAGATCATCAGCTGATCGACCCCGACGAAAACCGTATTGGTGGTCACTAATCAGCTGGTGATCCTCAAGGATCCTCCTCATGAGCTGGCAGTTAATAATGTATTCCATTATTTTGGAGAACAAAGAGGTGATGGCGATAAGCCTGTAGTTAGACGAGTCTAAGCAATCACCTTTTTTAGGGATCGGGTGGACAAAAGCTGTCTTCCATGATTTCAGGACTACGCCTAGAGAGTAGAAGTACCGGAAAAGACGCGTTAGAACCGGTGCCAACTCCGGAGCACACGTCCTCAGCACAACTAAGAGGATTTCGTCAGACCCACTCGACTTGTGGATGTCCAGTGAGAGGAGTGCTTTTCGAACCGAGCACTGTGAGAATCGCACATCCGGCATGGAGCACTCACACCGCGGGATGGTCGGCAGTGTGTCCTCCCCGTTATTGAGAGTCGAGTTGGATGCAAAAAGAGAGCCTAAAAGGTCGGCTTTCTCTTTTGCGGCGTGGGCCAGTGAGTCGTCCTCGCTGTGCAGAGATGGTAGTGATGGCTTACAGAAATTCCCTTGGACAGCCTTGGCGAGAGACCAGAATGCACGGGTTCCCGAAGGAAGGCGAACTAGTTTCTCGCCAATTCTGCGTATGTGCTCTGACTTTGCCTTGGCAATAACTCTTTTGAAGAATCTGGAGGCTAAATTATACTTCTTTTTAAGCATGCTGGTGCTTACATCCCGAGTCGCTGAAGCCACAGCGCAGGCTGGATAACACTCCTGCTTACTGCGTAATGCAGTCATACAAAAGCGACTAAACCAAGGCTGAGATCTTCCTCCTATGGGTACCACAGACGATGGAATAAGTAGTTGCATTCCCTGTAGCACCACATCAGTGACCGAGTCAGCAACAGCGCTAGGATCATCCAGCTAGAAGCAAACCCACCCCCATGGGTGGGATGCAAAGATAGACCGCATTCTGTCCCAATCCACCGACCTGTAATGCCAAACACGGCGGCAACCTGCAGAACGCAACCGCGAGGGGAGCGTGAGTGGCACCACACTCCGGATCAGACAATGGTCCGAAGAGCCGAGAGGGGCATCGACAGAAACCTGATATCCGTCCAGATGAGAGGTCAGCAGAAGGACCAACAGGGAAGGTGTATGATCCTCCACATCTGGAATCCGCGTAGGCGAAGTAAACAGTTGTGTCAGATCATATGCCAAGGCAAAGTCATAAAGAGATCTACTCGCGTGATCAGTTAAACGTGAACCGAGCCATTTGGCGTGGTGGGCGTTAAAATCGCCAAGGATCACGATCTCTTCGGATGGGACCTGTTGTAGCAAGGAATCTGTAGCTATTTGGACGTGGTAGATGAGTCGGTCTGTTTCGGCATTACCGCTATGGGACCTATAGAGGCACCCGTAAACACGCGGATAGTCATCGCTGTCTACGCGTAGCCAAATGATCGATAGGTCAAAGTACGGACCTAGACCTACTCAAAACTGGCGAGGCGTCGAGAACAGATGTCCTCTCTGACGTATAAGCAAACTCCAGCCCGAGGCATAAAGGAGTGTTCCAATTTGTACCCCGGGTAGGAGAGATACGAAGTATCAGCCGGAGAGGACACCTGAGACTCGGTTAAAAAGAGCAAGGCCGGCTTCGCCGTCTCTAGATGGTAATGGATAGCGTTAAGGTTGGAATAAAGTCCACTAATATTGCAAAAATTCACGGATAGCGTGAAAGGGGTCGCCTTGGTCTTATTGCTCCGCTTACCCCGTGCAGTATTAGTCGCGAGCGGAATTTCTATGGCGTGTCTTGCAGAACTTAGCTCCGACCGCATGGACAGTTTCCCAAAGCTTGTTATTCATATCGTCCACTTCATTGCAGTCTTCTAGGCACTGAAAACGGTTTTGTAACTCGAGCTGAAAGGTTTCGAGACTTTGGTACAGAGCACGAGGGGGACGGAGCGTTGACTTCATTGGACGAGACCTCTCCAAATTAACGTTTAGGTTCAGTGTGCCTCTAGCCATTCGGTGCTCACTACTAGTTTTCACCCTCGCTATCACGGAGACATCACTGAACAGTTGTCGTCTGGTCATCATAACAAAGTAAATCTCATTACTTGTCGAACCGTCGGGGCTCTACCAGGTCCACTTCCTGTGAGGCCGCTTCTGGAAGAAAGAGTTCATCATAAAGAGTCCTTCTTTCTACATGAAGTTGGCCAGCTGCTGGCCCCTTGGGTTCCGTTGCCCTATTCCGATTTTTCCTACTTGTCTCTTGTGCCTAGATTTGCGTTGAAGTCTGCCATTAACACCGTATAGTGGGTTTTGGAGGAATGCATAGCTCTCTAGAGATATCCTCATACATTTCCTTCACCTCCTCATCGGGGTGTTCCGAGGTTGGTGCGTAAACCTGTATGACCTTCAGCAAATACCGTTTGGTGATTCTGAGTATAAGGTACGCAACCCTAGTCGACACACTCTCAATCTTTACAACGTTGTTAACGAGAGACTTGTGGATGATAAATCCGACACCTCTTTGGGACAGATGGTAGCCCTCCCGGTGATAGAGCAAGTTGCCGGATTCGAGGATTACCGTGTCCTCCGCCTCTCTTCGGACCTCGGATTTTCCTATAATATGCCAGCGCAACTTGTCTGTCTCTTCTTCCAGCTCCACGATCTTCTCGTCAGTCTTCAGGGTGCGTGCGTTGTATGTTGCCAGGTCGAGTCATCTTAGGTGGCAACCGAACTTCCACCGGAGATTATTAGCACCCCCTGCCCCGCCGTTATCATGGTCGCCACCGTAGCCAGGAATAGCGGGGCCTCCGGGGACTGGGGGCCGTCTCTTTGTTGCTCTCATCATTGAGGGGTATTTGCCATAGTTGCCACGCTTGGCGAGTGGGTTGGCAAACGAAGTTTTTTTATTGTAGTTTTGCTGTTATCAGGAAGATGCTGCTGTAAATCTCCTGCCTATTTACCTTTGTCGCGTTTTACGACACCCACGGGAAGATATGGGGTAGTGGATATTTTTAACCACCACTACATGGCACTATCTTTGTCACTATTGAATTAAACTTGTTATCGAAAGTTAATTTTAAAGTGGAGATAACGCGGAATTAATTGAAACAAAATTTACATCTGTTATTTAAAATACGGTCGTTGCTGCAAGATGAAAAAATATAATGGACGTTGTTACAAGGCAGTCGCGTTGATGCAATGAATATATCGTATGTACGTCCTAAAACCTCGTGAATTCAACAGAGCGCAGCCGTAAAAAATTTGGTACAAGCGGGGTAAGGGAGGGGGCGGGACATTACAAAACTTGGTTTTAAGCGGTTAATTCTTAGTGCCTAAAGCTAAATTTGTGAAAAACCGGTATTCAGCAAAACCGGTAAAGTACAACTTTAACCGAAATTGATTTTGGTTTTGGTTCAATGAACGAAACCGGTTTACGAATTCGAACCTGTTTTTATCCCCGCTTATAATGCAATAGAAATATATTATATAAACGCAGTTTCATGGTTTTAATTTTTAAAAATCTGTAAACTACAAATTAAATAAATAAATTTAAGACAAAGTTGATGCCACTCATGAAAAAAATTATATTCGCCCGTGAATTCGTTTGTAAATATTGTCTATAGTCTGATTTAATATTTCCCCCTATTATCTTGTCAACTTATGACAATGCAAACACGTAGTTAAGATATTGAGGGTTATTTATTATTAACGAGTGCTTTAAGTAGAGTGAACGCTTCAACATAAATGCGATCTCCTACTGAAACATCAATCAAATACCGTCAAAGGTATTTGATTGATGTTTCAGTAGGATACCTACACAATATGGAATCCGTCATCCATATTTGTTGGCGACCCAAGATAATGTTTCCTAAAATAGTCTAGTTTCTTTTAATAGAACTTTTAATATACGTAGATAAGACATAATTTTTCTCTTAAATAAAGATAATTTTGAATTAACTTAAAGTCATGCATTATTATATAGCAATCGGCTATGTAATACGAATAAGTAATTATATGTATAATTGTTTGTATGCGATAAGAGATAAGGCATGTGATAGCTAGACAACTATAAATTTTAGAAAGAGCACCAGCCTCCTATATAGTGTGGCGGATCTTGTAGAAATTAGTAGTTCAACTTCTAAGAGTAGCTATCATCGTCGAGTTAGTATAGTATCAAAATATAATATCTTTATTTTATAATTTTTTTTATAGGATGAGGGTGACAAACTATCACACAGTCCACCTGATGGTAAGTGGTTGCTGCGTCCCATAGACATCTACATCTATCCTCTGTTACAAATCAAAATGTAGATGCGTTGTCACCCATGAGGACTAAGATGGAATGCCTCATTTCCAGTAAAAAGGGCCTCCGGCCACCTGCACTCACCAAGCGAAACGCAGAGGTAAACCTCTACTTCACGCTGGTTTTCTGTGAGGTCGTGGTACTACCCCGGTTCGAGCCGGACCATCCGTGCGACAGCAAAAGCTGCCGCGTGGCTCTACCACTGTTAATAAAATGATAACAGTTATCACATAATGTATGAAAATGTATGTAACAAATATTTCAGGTAGGTTTTGTTAAATAACAAGACAAGAAATATGTAAAATGCATTTAGTTCTTTTAATATAATGTCGAAATAACAATAAATTCGTATGAGAAATTAAAATTCCGTTTTTTAATGTTTAAATGTTTTATTTCGTTAATTAAATCGTTGCATTATTTGATGTCATATTTATTGCTAAAATTTGTAATAATAATGTTTTCAGTCGCCATTTACGATTTGTGAATCTAAGAAATAGCTTGTAAAATTATGATGATGACGAGATTATGATGTTTTAATTCTTATTGTAATGAATCTTTATTGTACTTTATGTGAAACATATTTGTGTAATGATATTACGATGACCAATAAAGATATGGGGTAATAAATGGAAATGTGATAATAAAAAATAGTGACTAGTTTAGGCCGAAATGGCGTATGGCGCGCGGTTCTCCTTACGATATTGCTTCTGTGGTAGGATAGGAGGCCGACATGTTTGCATTTGACCTCAAAAATATGTTAAGTAGCTGACACAAATATAAATCTGGGGTTGGTCATTACTTAATAGAATGCTACTTTAAAAATAATTAATAAACATTGATGACCAAAAATAACAGGCATTATATTAAAAAAAACTAAGCTCTAATGACGTTAACTCCGAAATTTTACTTCTTCTTAGGGTGTCATTGCTCAAAAGAAAGAAATGGAGCTTTTATAGGAAGAAAGAACCTTAAGAACCTTATATTTACACTTTCACGAGTGTGCGCGTCCATCTGTCCATCATTCCATCTCCCAAGACTCTTATCCCAGGAACAGGTAGGTAACAAATTGAAATTAATATTGAATACTACCGATTTTAGTTTAAAAAAATCACCAGTCATCAAATTTTACGAAAAGCAAGGTCATGTAGCATAAATAAAGCAAAATATATATTTTGGTAAAAGTGTTTATTTTACTAGTAAGCGTATCATGGTATTCTTAACAATTGTACACATATCTTTTGTGTAATATATCTGTGTAAATTTACGGCATTCGTGTATCCGTACTGCAAACAGGCAAAAATCGTCGAAACTTGATTTTCATAATGGATGAACCATAACTACGCATTATATAATTAAGTTTACTCGGAACCCTCAAGTCAGGCCGAAAGTAGTATTAGCTCATTTCTAATTTTTGTTTTAAATTAGCACATCAAGTTATTTGATTATTGAATAATAAATAGGCACCACCTGATGATTTTTATCTAACCTTATCACATCGAATCTCTAAGTTTCATATCCAATGAACTAGGTGGTAAAAGAACAATTAGAAAACTAATGTAATGAAAATCGCCTTAAGGTATTTTCAATAAAGGTTAAAAAAGTTAGGTTAAACTTTAAAAAATTAAATCTTAATCTATTCAAGATACAAAGACATGAAATCTTTCTTCGTTCAGAAATTTATATTTATAATCTGCGATTCTAAGATTGGGTTTTTTGCTAGAACTTTAAAATAAATTATTATCTGTAAATTGTTTGTTACCTAGCAAAATATTCTATTTCTCTACATGAAAATATTTTCTACCTCTGTTTCCTTTTATATATATAAAAAACAGACACTACGATATAACTATAAAAGTTTTATATCTCACAACAACAAAAAAAGCAGCGTTATCTGAATTAAAAAAAAAACAGGAGAAAACAATAGTTATGACCTATAAAAATTTACAATTACTGTAACTATGGTTCTACGTCAAAAGATAGTGCGAAAATAAAAATAAGATATTTAGATTTCGGGGCTATGTTGGTTACTCTAGTTTTATTGAGGCTATCCTCAAGACCGGGAGAAAGGAAAAGGAACCGGCGGAAGATGCGAGCGGTATCGTGCATTTAAGTCAAGGGCAGACCGTCGTGGATTCCCAGTAGCCTGGGATGACCCGACGAGAGGCTGACTGGAATTAACCCGTTCGCAGAAATGACTACAGCAATTATTTCAACCAGCAGACCACCATAGATGTCTTCGAGACACACGTTGACTGTTGCAGTTATTACATTACAGATACACACTTAAATTTTATTTATGTATGTGTATTGATTTAAAAAATCCATTAATATCCAAGCGTTTTTCTTTTCATGCTGCTGAAAGTGTTATTACGGCCTCTTAAATCTTAATACATTAATAACTAAACCTTTAAAAATATCCTTTAGGGAGAAAACAAAAACTGAGATAGTAAAATCATAATAAAAATAGTAAAATCAGATGGTGTTCCAATTTATACAAAAAAACGGCTTAAAATAGAAGAAACAAAATATAATATTTTCAAAATCTAAATCGATTGTTGTGAATGATGACATGTCATTTAACAGCAATATAATAATAATAGTATCAAACCAATGTTCTAAAGCAAAATTAAAAATCGTGACTGTGCGTAAAACGATTTCCTCGAAGTTTTTCTTTTATTTTCGGAAATAAATAAAAATCGCAAGGTCAGGGCTATAGGACGATTGACCCAGTAATTCCACGTCTGACGTCGCCAAATAGTCGATTGTTTGCTTGACGCTGTGCGACGAGGCGTTGTTGTGGTGAAGGAGGATCCTACTGCGAGGTCGTTTCTCCCGAACTTTTTCCATGACAAGTGGCAAACAATTGTGAGTATACCACTCTGCAGTTACTGTTCTTCAATTTTCTTAAATAATTATTGCGTAATGACCTGTCCTTTCGAAGAACCTTCTTTTTTCCCACGCTTCGACCTCTCTTCACTTTAGTTGGCAACTCCTCGGCAGGAAACACCCAGACAGCAGAGTGTCTCTTAGTTTCAGGATCATAACAATACATCTACCTCTCGTCACTCTTAAGTATGTCGAACACAGCATTTGAGTCACCTCCGTTAAATCTTTGAACCATTTCACGACACCAATCAACACGACGGAATTTTTGGGCATCTGTCAAATTATGAGGTTTACTGGGTTTTCACCGGGAACAAAGCTTCCTGATCGCTAAATGTAAATGGAGGATTTTGTGCACTTGACTCATACCAATGCCTAGCTTGTCCGAATATTATCTTCAGTTGTCGCCGTTTCTACGGCCTTCTGGCCGTCCCTCACGCAGATCATCGGTGAGATTAGTGCGACCACGTTTAACTTCATTAAACCAGATGTAGACACTGGCACGAGATGGGGCTTCATCGTGAAAGGCCAATCGAAGTCTATTATGACCTTCTTGATGACTTAAATGACATCGAAAGTCATAAAAAATCATTGTTCGAAAATTTTCTTACGTTAATTTCATGTGCCGTGACACAGACAATTTTCAATTTGCCGCCAAATCGTAAACAAATTACAAAATAATAAAATACATACACAATAATATTGGCAAGGAGTTCCATTTTCAAAATTTGAACTTATTTTTTATTATATCGTTTACAAGTGGCCAGTTCTAAAAACTTTCAGGGTCGCCCTCGTATACTACAATGCTTTTCCTCCGATTTCCTCGGTTCTTTAGACCTAAAATACATCAGCGTGGATGAAATAATATCCAAAACTATGCATACTTGTGAAATTTGTATAATATACTAATGTTATAAAAAACAATTTTAGCAACCCACTTTCGAAATGATCAAATAGAGAAAAGAATCTAGTGAAAGAAAAGTTACAGTCCATATAAGTTCCACCACCTCCTACCGTCTACATAACCATTCGCTCGCCCCGATAGCCTCCTCTAATTTCTAAGACGGGTTAAGGAAAATTCCACCGCGCTGTTTCAATGGGTGTTGGCGTACTTCATATATCCTCTAAATATTTTAATAAATATATAATAAGACATGCGGGCTTCCGAACGACATTTACCTTCCTCTGTTTTCCTTTTCCTTAGCGTTTTAATTGGTATCGACGGGGATCGAATCTTTTCAAAGGTAGTGTGTAATAACTTCTTTTTCAATAATAAGATATTGAACAGTCTTTGATCAAAAAGTTTAGTTTATAAAGAAAGTTTTCGCTCTGTCAGATATGAGTCGTACATAGGAAAGAAGCTAAGAAATTACTTTGGCTAAGGAACGTTCGTAGTATCGACAGTTGATCAGATAAACTGTATAATTAGTTCTTAAAAGAAATAAACTAAACATAGTATTTTTTTTATAGGACAGGGGGCAAACGAGCATGCGGCTCACCTGATGGTAAGTGACTACCGCCGCCCATGAACAACCGCAACACCAGGGAGGGAATTGCATATGCGTTGCCGGCCTTTTAAAAAGGAGTACGCTCTTTTCTTGAAGGTCCCTAAGTCGTATCGGTACGGAAAAATCGCTGATGGTAATCGATTCCACAAGGAAGTCGTGCGAGGAAGAAAACATATTCTAAATCGCACAGTGGTGGACCGCCAATCATCCAGATGGTGTGGATGGTATCGGGAGTTCTGCCGCGATGTGCGTTCGTGAAATTTGGCGGCTGGGATTAATCCGAATAATTCCTCAGAGCACTCCCCATGGTAGATGCGAAAGAAAATGCAAAGGGATGCAACATCTCTTCGCAGTGCCAATGAATCAAGCCGATCGGAAAGGGCTCGGTGTCGACGATTCGAGCCGATCTGCGCTGGATGCGGTCAAGTGGGAGGAGCTGGCACTGGGGAGCCCCTGCTCAGAGATGGGAACAACCCTCCACCTCCCATGGCCCCACCGACCCTCAGGTCATACGGGCCGAATCTCGGGAGATGCGCGCGGTACTTGCACGTGGCTCTTTCCCGCGCACACTTTCTTGACTCCCTACAAATATTTAATCGATTCCTTGTCCCAGTTTAACGTCATTCTTCCCCTTCTGGGGCTGACGACACATTGACGCCTACGTCGTCGGGCGTTCCTACCAGCCTTCCATCCTGCCTTGTCCTGCGATCGTGCCACCTATGCGCAAACTCACGCAACAGTCCGTAGTTTACCACATCGCTGACGAGATCCGAGTAGTAAACTGGTCCCTGAACCGGACGAACTAGTCCATTCCATCATTTTCACTCTTAGGTCATCATACAGAGGACATTCCCATAGAACATGGTGAACATCCTCCTCCGACATACCGCACTCACACATACTAATTTCACACAGTTTCATGTCGCTCAGTCTCTTCCGAAAGCATCCATGTCCGGTGAGAATCTGAGAGGTTTGGTAGTCCGGTGAGACCCAGGTATAACTGAGTCTCAACGCCACGTCCGGGAAAAATCGATGTAGCTCACGTCCTTTTGTATCACACGTCCATCTATCCTGCCAGGCGCCTATCACCTCAGTCCAGATATCGCGATTCCGTCTGCTCAACTCCTCTTTGGGCGCGGTCAAACGTGCTATACCCATCCTACCAGCACGGATGACCTCTAGGTCGGCAGGGAGAACGCCAGCCAGCACCGGTAAGACCGCCGTGCTAGTGGATCGGTACGCCTTGGTTAACAATACAAGAGCGGATCGCTGCGATCTCAGTAGTACGCTACGAACTGTGTACATGTTTGCACGCTCGTACCAGCACTCTGCCGCATACGTAAGCGTGGACACAAAAACTCCTCTATAAATTAATTTTAAACTCGGATATCGTACACCCCATGATGATGTAGATACGCGAGACATCTTGCCGAATCCCTTGGTCGCTCTTTCAGAGATATCGGATGCATGTTGCACAAACGATAGTCCCGAGTCTAAAACCACGCCTAATACCTTAACGTTAGTCACAGTCTTAATAGAGGCTGCTTTCATGCCGTCGGGTGGAGCTGCGCCTCCACTTAAGGTTGAGGAACTAGGTGGTATAGTTAAGGCCTTGCCCAACACGGCTCCGGGACTCGATGGAGTGAGTGCGAGAATCGTGAGGAATGTGTGGATTGCGGCACCGAGGGAATTTCACTCGGTGTATGCCAAGTGTGTGGAAGAGGGGGTTTTCCCCAATGTATGGAAGGACGGAAGACTGATTGTCATTCCCAAGGGTAATGACAAGCCGCTCACCGACGTCAAGGCATAACGTCCAATAACGCTCCTCCCTGTTTTGGGAAAATTATTGGAACGAGTAATTTTAAGATGTGCTCCCGCGATTAGCCGCGGGATATCCGAGTACCAGCACGGATTTTCTCCGGGGCGGTCTACAGTAACAGCGCTGCGTGTACTGCTCAGCACGGCAAGGTATTCTCAGGCATGCTACGTGCAAGCAATATTCTTAGATATCTCCGGCGCTTTTGACAATGCCTGGTGGCCGATGATGATGGTCAAGGCCAAAAGGGGTGGATGTCCACCCAACATTTATAGAATGCTGGTGGGCTACTTCATCTCCAGGTGTGTGGGCCTCTACATCGGAGACCGGGTAGAGTGGAAGACGTCGACCATGGGATGTCCTCAAGGCTCCGTGCTGGGCTCAACACTGTGGAATGTGCTGATGGACGACCTGCTCCGACTCCCTCTGCCCGAGGGAGTAGCCATGACTGCCTATGCCGATGATGTTACAATCTTGATTGAATCGGGTACGAGAGCGGGTATCGAATCCAGGGCCAGAGTCACTCTGGACCTTGTACGGGAGTGGGGGCTAAGGAATCGACTGGAGTTTTCCTCCTCAAAGTCGACCACCATGACTGTTAGAGAGATGGGAACAGTATTCCATGTGAGGCCGAACCTGCGGCTTGTAAAGTTGCAGGCGGTGTGCTAGCATGAAATACTGTCCCGCTCTGCTGAGCACGCCAAGCTTTTTAGAGGCCAATTTGGCCTTGTCTTCAAAGTGACCGACGTCACTCGATATGTCGACTCCGAGGATACCGATACTGGCTGAGGCAAGAAGGGGAGTGCCTTGAAACTGAGGAGATACGACAAAAGGGTTCTTTTTAGCGGTTAACGCGCAAACTTGTGTCTTCTGAGGATTAAACTGGACTAGATTTAGTCGCCCCCAATCCGAAACTTTGTTCAACAAAGACTCGACTTCAGACACAAGTTTTTTCCGGTACTCAGCGACGTTTTCCCGAGAAATATTGGCACGGCCGGTGTATAGAGCATCACCAGTGCTGTCATCCGCATAGTGATGAATGTTACCAGTTAGCAACATATCATTGATATGCAGAAGAAACATCGTTGGTGATAGCACACAGCCTTGTGGAACACCAGCGTTAATAGGCTTGTAGTCAGAACATGCACCGTCTACAACGACCTTGATGCTCCGATCTGCGAGGAAGCTGGTGATCCAATTGCACAATTTCTCGGGAAGCCCATAGGAAGGGAGCTTCGAAAGAAGCGCTTTGTGCCAAACTCGATCGAAGGCCTTCGCAATGTCCAAACTAACGGCCAACGCTTCCCCCTTGGACTCTACTGCCTCTGCCCATCTAAGCTCTAATGACGTTAACTCCAAAATGGGTCAGGTAGACCAGAAGATCACCAGCTGATCGACCCCGACGAAAGCCATATTGGTGGTCACTAATCAGCTGGTGATCCTCAAGGTACCGGATGAGCTGGCAGTTAATAATGGATTCCATTATTTTGGAGATCAAGGAGGTGATCGCGATAGGCCTATAGTTGAACGGGTTTGAGCGGTCGCCTTTATTAGGGATCGGGTGGACAAAAGCTGTCTTCCATGAGTTCGGGACTACGCCTTGGGAGTGGGAGTACCGGAAAAGACGCGTTAGGACCGGTGCCAACTCCGGAGCACACGTCCTCAGCACAATTGGTATATAAATAATATTATAAGTATAATATTATTTCACAAGAGTATTAAACTAAAAGACCTTTAAGCGATGTGTTACCGTCACATCCTTCTAAAAGTCCACTGCTGAGCATAATCCTCCTAATGATAGATTGCATCATAGGGTGGATCTTTGCCACGGTTATGTGTAAGACGTATTTGTAACAAGCAAACCTAATGCCAAGTTTTAAAATTTTTTTTTTGGTTTTTTGTCATAACACAACAACTACTACTTTAAAAGAAATTGTTATTTTATAATATAAAGGCTAAAGAAACTGTATGAAGTTTTATTACACTAAGCAAGCATTCATATTCTAGGATATATTCTTATTTATTCATGAAGAGATCTCTATATTTTTTGGTGTTTTCTAACAATATTTTACATTTTTGAGAAGGTTCACGTATTCAAGACAAATCTCGGTAGTTTATATATATACAATATATATTTAAATATGTATTGGACTGTATGTAATATGTATTTGTTCCCTAATCATCCCACAGATATCGTGAGAAGCAATAGAGATAAATGAAACAGGAGGTAGACAACAGCAATTGAGGTTGCCAAACCGTGGCAACTGTGGCAAATATTCGCCCTATGACGCCTATGTTCAGCAATGGACATTTATTTGAGTGAAGTGAAACTTTTTTATCAACAAATAATAAACCATAAAGTCATCATTCAACCATAAAGCAGAATATATATTACACGTATGTATAATAATTTCCTCCATACCGACCGGTCACAGTGGCCTGTCTCAGCGGAGAATTGCTATCTGAGCAGAAAAGGCTTATTGGCGAATGAGTGTGTGAGCAAGCACAGGTGCACTCTCTATTCCCTCAATCCCATAGTACGATGGGACGACAATTCGACACGACCCGAGAGAGTCCAGGCGCAGGAAAGACGACTTTACGTGCTTGATACCGCCAACTTCCAGAATGCTACAAAAATAATTTAAAGGAAGACCCCATAATTGATTTTGTCTCATGACGTCATTATCATTAGTAACGCTTGTTACCACTAAACCAAAGAGGTAGTCACACGTATGTATATTACGCATAATGAAAGGACAATATAAGTAAAGTAACAGCTTTGCACAGGTCTCCTCTCATATCTAAGAGCGTCATGGAGCAATTAGTCCGCCGCGCGTCTCCACGTACTAGCGAATTTCAAAAGCCTTCGCAATATTAAGGACAAACTGGACAATATTATACATATGTGTAGCTATATTACTTTATGCTAATAGCTGAAGAAAAGATGTTTTCACATTTAAGTGCAGTTAAGTAATATAGATATAACATTTATTATACAGTTTACTGACACTTGAAATCCCTAATTTTCTCTACCGGATCATCGTCAGTATTACGCTTTCCAGAGTATAAGAAGCCCAAAAATATTTTTTTACGTTCAAAGTACATGTTTTATTCTTATATTTCAAAAGGATGAAAGGAAGCGGCCTTCTGGATGCTTCATAATTTATTAAAAGTGTTATTTTTCGCGGAGGGGCGGTAGTGTCTTAACTGAAATATAACACATTTTATAGTACTTTAACAAAGTTTTTTTAAGTATTTACTGCAAAAAACATAATATATAATGAAATTACTATTACTATAAATATATTATAAATATGTAAAATGTATTATAATTTGGTCCTTTTAAAGTTAAAGAAAGTCATAATTAGTTGTTTATTATGACAGACCTGAATTATTGCCGTGTAGTGGCGGTCAAGAATATCCACTACCCCATATCCTCCCGTGGGTGTCGTAAAAGGCGACAAAGGGAAACAGCCAGGAGATGGGCAGCAGCATCTTCCTGATAATAGCCAAATGACAATAAAAAAACTGCGGTTGCCAACCCGCTCGCCAAGCGTGGCAACTATGGCAAATACCCCCCTATGAAGAGAGTAACAAAGAGACGGCCCCCAGTCCCCGGCGGCCCCGCTATTCCTGGCTACGGTGGCGACCATGGTAACGGCGGGGCAGGGGGTGCTAAGAATCTCCGGTGGAGGTTCGGTTGCCACCTTAGACGACTCGACCTGGCAACGTACAACGCACGCACCCTGAGGACTGACGAGAAGATCGTGGAGCTGGAAGAAGAGATAGACAAGTTGCGCTGGCATATTATAGGATTATCTGAAGTCCGAAGAGAGGGGGAGGACACGGTAATCCTCGAATCCGGCAACTTGCTCTATCAGCGGGAGGGCGACCATCTGTCCCAAGGAGGTGTCGGATTTATCGTCCACAAGTCTCTCGTTAACAACGTTGTAAAAATCGGGAGTGTGTCGACGAGGGTTGCGTACCTTATACTCAGAATCACAAAACGGTATTCGCTGAAGGTCATACAGGTTTACGCACCAACCTCGGCACACCCCGATGAGGAGGTGGAGGAAATGTATGAGGATATCTCTAGAGCCATGCATTCCTCCAAAACCCAATATACGGTGTTAATGGGAGACTTCAATGCAAAACTAGGCACAAGAGAGAACGGTGAGCTGAAAGTAGGGAAATTTGGAATAGGGCAACGGAACCCAAGGGGCCAGCAGCTGGCCGACTTCATGGAGAAAGAGGGACTCTTTATGATGAACTCTTTCTTCCAGAAGCGGCCCCACAGGAAGTGGACCTGGTCGAGCCCCGACGGTTCCACAAAAAATGAGATTGACTTCATTATGACGACCAGACGACAACTGTTCAGTGATGTCTCCGTGATCGCGAGGGTGAAAACTGGTAGCGATCACCGAATGGTTAGAGGCACACTGAACCTAAACGTTAAGTTGGAGAGGTCTCGTCCAATGAAGTCAACGCTCCGTCCCCCTCGTGCTTTGTTTCAAAGTCCCGAAACCTTTCAGCTCGAGTTACAAAACCGTTTTCAGTGCCTAGAAGACTGCAATGAAGTGGACGATATGAATGACAAGCTCGTGGAAACTGTCCATGCGGTTGGAGCTAAGTTCTGCAAGACCCGCCGCAGAAGAACACAAAAACTCTCCGATCACACTCTTAATCTCATGGCTGTTAGACGGGAGATGAAGCTACATTCTTCAACAGACTCGACAGCATACAGGCATCTGAACAGACAGATCTCCAAATGCATGCGGCGGGACTTACGCAACTTCAATACAGCTCGTATTGAAGAAGCGATCGAGCGGAACCAAGGCTCCAAAGTCTTTGCCAGAGATCTGTCTGCCAGAAAGAGCCAACTGTCAAAGCTGAAGACAGAATGTGGCAGCATCGTTTCCGGGACACCTGAGATTTTGAGTGAGATTGAGAGGTTCTATGGGCAGCTGTACACAACATCGTTGGAGCCACACGCAAGTGTGAGTAACGATCCAAGAGCGAGTCTCATCCGACACTATTCCGAAGATATCCCGGATGTCAGTCTGAGCGAGATTAGGATGGCTCTCCAGCACCTTAAAAACGGTAAGGCCCCAGGCGAGGATGGAATTACAGCGGAGCTTCTGAAAGCGGGTGGAAGACCGGTACTTGAAGTCCTTCAGAAGCTCTTTAATTCCGTCCTCCATGGTGGCATTACACCGGAGGCGTGGAGCAGAAGTGCGGTGGTCTTGTTCTTCAAGAAAGGTGACAACGCTCTCTTGAAGAACTACAGACCGATTTCCCTTCTGAGCCGCGTCTACGTGCTGTTTTCGAGAGTCATTACGAATCGTCTCGCGCGCAGATTTGACGACTTCCAGCCTCCCGAACAAGCCGGTTTCCGAAAAGGCTTTAGCACCATAGACCACATACATACCCTTCGGCAAGTTGTACAGAAGTCCGAAGAGTACAATTTGCCACTATGTCTGGCGTATGTGGACTATGAGAAAGCCTTTGATTCCGTCGAAATTTGGGCGGTGCTGCAGTCCCTTCAGCGGTGCCAAGTTGACTGTCGGTATATCGAAGTGTTGAAGTGCTTGTACAGTAGGGCTACGATGGCTATCCGAGTACAGAACCAGAGTACGAAACCTATCCAATTGCAGAGAGGTGTAAGACAGGGTGACGTCATATCCCCGATACTCTTCACCGCTGCATTGGAAGACGTTTTGGACTGGAAAGGATACGGTATCAACATCAATGGCGAGTACATCACTCACCTTCGATTTGCCGACGATATAGTCCTTATGGCAGAATCGCTGGAGGACCTAAGCACTATGCTCAATGACCTCAATAGTGTTTCCCAACGGATAGGTCTTAAGATGAACATGGACAAAACTAAGATCATGTTTAATGTCCATGTCACACCTATGCCGATAGTTGTTGGGAACACTAAGCTCGAAGTTGTTGACGAGTATGTTTACCTGGGACAAATAGTCCGACTGGGTAAGTCCAACTTCGACCGAGAGGTCAATCGACGGATTCAACTCGGCTGGGCAGCGTTCGGGAAACTACGACACATCTTCTCGTCAGACATACCTCAAAACCTTAAAACGAAATTGTACAACCAGTGCGTGTTGCCAGTGATGACTTACGGAACTGAGACGTGGTCCTTCACTGCTGGCCGTATGAGGAAGCTCAAGGTCGCTCAGCGAGCTATGGAGAGGGCTATGCTCGGAGTTTCTCTGCGTGATAAACTTAGGAATGAGGATATCCGCAGTAGAACCAGAGTGACCGACATAGCCCAACGGATTAGTAAGCTGAAGTGGCAGTGGGCCGGCCATATAGCTCGAAGAACCGACAACCGATGGGGAAGAAAGGTTCTCGAGTGGCAGCCTCGTACCGGTAGGCGAAGTGTAGGGCGTCCCCCCACGAGATGGAGTGACGACCTGGTAAGACATGCAGGAAGTCGATGGATGCAGGTGGCTCAGGACCGTGTTTTGTGGCATTCTTTGGGGGAGGCCTATGTTCAGCAGTGGACTTGTGAAGGGCTGTAATGATGATGATGATATGACAGACCTCGCGACAAATCAACCCTATTTAAACGCTTTTTAATTATATCTGTCGTAACTCACTTTCTTTTAGTCGAGTATTTTTCAAAAATTTTATTTTATCCTTTTTCGATTATAATTTTTATATCCATCGTGGGTTTTTTTTTTAAATATTTAATTTTGCCTTTTGTACGTTATTTAGGCGATATCTTCGTCAATTGCGAACTGATTTTAATGATTCCTTTTTATTAGTTAATAGTTTATTTAGTAGTGGTTCCACCACATAAATTTGAAACAAATTTACAGATTAGATAAGTGAAATGTATTTTCATCATAACTACCCATCAAAAATTTACTGCTACGAATTATCCTAACATAAAATCCAACGCCTGTCACAGAGAGGTAGGAAGAGACTCCGGTCATCCATTTGGCACGTTCCTGACACGTGAAGGATTCTAGCTTCCTTCACACTTCATAAATACCATAACTGGGACTACGAAATACTGATGTAACTACATACATCAACTCCCTGGATGCAATTTTAGATCCCCGTCTAGTGAGAAGTGTTTACATGCGTGTAACATGCGCCTACCAACATTATTTTGGCCACTCTACTGATCCGACTCTGAACGACCGCTACTGGTAGGCTATCACTATTACTTTTAAATATCCTTGGTCAAAATCAAAATGTAGATGCGTTCTTCCCCCTGAGGACTAAGATATACTCGTTACCAGATAAATGGGTCTCTGGTTCTTCAAACTTATCATACGAAACAGCAATATTAAGCTGCTATTTTACACTAGTATGAAAGCGTGGTCCTTCCCTGGTCATAGCAACCCATTCGTGATGTTACCATAATATATCTGCAGTGTCGCTCTACCACGTATGATATCAGTATGGGTTATATTTTTGTCCATTATATTGACCTCAATTTTGTTAACCATTTAAGCAAACAGACTGATCTTAACGTTATGATAAATAACATTTATAACCCAAATACGAATAAAACTCTATATTATTGTCCATATCGCATAAACTTCGAGGTTGTTAGTTAATGACAAAAATAAACTAAACTAATTCTGCGAGTCCGAGCCATCGCCGAAATTAAGGGTTATCTCAAAAATTGATATAATAGTATAGAGTTTAACCAACGCATATTATGTTATTGTAAATTAAAATAAAAAAGAAAACAAATTTTTGGTGCTCGGAAAACAATATACTTTATGATTCTCAGCAATCATAGGCTTTCACAAAAAAAAATTACGAACACTTATAATACGTAGGTCACTTAATAAGGCTAAAGATATACAAAAAGTATTCTACATATTATTAACATTTATTTTATATATTTTCAAAATATTCTCCATCATGCTCTGTATAAAGTTCCATTCACCTAAACCAACTCTGAAAACACTTTTGCCAGTCTTGATCTGACAGGTCGGAAATCGCTTCTTCGTTCGCCACGGCTTCTTCGGCGCTTGAAGAAACTTACTTTTTTATTTTTTCTTTGACTCTTGAGAACAAAAGGAAATCACAATGAGCTAAGTCAGGGCTATAGGGGAAACTCTAAGTCACCCACTTAGAGTTTCAACACCAAATTCCTCAATAAATATTTTTGTTCTAAGGGAGGTTCTAAGGATGTGAAGAAGCATTATCGTGATGCAGCATGTGATTCCCCGAAGCCCGATATATGGTCTTCTTTCTCGCACAGCTTGAAAACCCCTGAGTAATGCAACTAAAGTGTACCATTCGGAGTTAACCGACCTACAATATTCCAGCATTGACGTCAACAAATGTCCGCTCCGCGAAAATAAACTAGCCGCCATTTTTTTGCCGACGTTGCAACGTCTTTGCAATTTTGTCGGTAACTGTCCTTCTGAGTAGACCCATTTCGATGATTGCCTTTTATTTTCTGGATCATATTGATAGGTTCATGTCTAGTCACCAGTAACGATTTCTGAAACACGCCTAGATGCTCCGTTTTCAAAACGTAGACGCATTTCATGGCACCAATCTACACAAGTCTGTTTTTCGTTTTTTCGCTTTCAGAGAGTAAACGAGGGATCCATCGTCCGCCACAACAAAGCTTCCTCACTCCAAGATGTTAGTGTAGGATGGTATGAATGCTCCCCGAACTAATGCCTACAATCTTTTCAACGTCCGTATATGTGATTCGTAGGTTTTCTCGCACCAATATTTCAGTAGTCTATACATTTTCTGCCGTTACTGCTGTTTGGGCCCGTTCTTTGGTCATCTTTAAGATTAATTTTACCCCTTTTTAATTTAGCAAACCACCTCAAAATTGATGCGCGTGATGGAGATTAGTCCCCTAATGCTGGTTGTAACCGTTGTAAACTTAATTGTTCGGTTAAACCAAATTTAAAATCATAATATATCATAGCGCGCAAATGTTCACGGTTAACATCCATAGTGTTAAATGAAAAGCGCAGGAAGCGTTGCAGGAAAATTAATAGAACTTTGTTTCTTTTTAATATTGAGCAATTGGATCATGAAATTCTATTTTTAAATAAATTTGCTTTTTAGAAACATATAACACAGGTGCGTTCCATTTTTAAATTTCGAGCATCTCAAAACTTATTGAGGGACCTACGTAACTATATTTTATTATTTTACTAGCTGAGCCGGCGAATTTCGTACCGCCTAACAGTCGATTCCTTATTTTTTCTATTTTTTTAATACTTACTCTGCTATTCGGGACACCAGGTCAGCTAGTAAGATAAAAAAAGAAAATAGAAAGTTGATTTTTTTATTTTTTTATATGCGGCTCACCTGATGGTAAGTGACTACCGCCCATGAACAACTGCAACACCAGGGGTCAAGTCAACAATTACATGATGTTAAAAAACTAAAATTAAAATTATTTTAAATAATAACACTCACTCAATCCACTCCACCAACACTTAAACTTTATGGTATGGTATTAAAGTTCAAATTGACTTTTAAGTATTATTACGAATCTTTTTTATCGGAATATAGAAAAGTATTGTTTTTAGATTTTTCAGACTATTTTTAAATTTTTTTTCGTAAGAACCATCTTCGTATTATTAAAAAAAAATTATATATTATAAAAAAAGAATTAGCGAAATCGGCTCAGCTGCTCTCCAGATTTGAGCTTAGCAACACATTCAGCGATTCATTTTTATATTATAGATATTATATTAGATTTGTGGTTATTATTACCTTTCGTTTTCCTTTGTTACTTTTAAAACGATCATTTATTTCAAACTTACTTTGCATTATTATGTTGAAGTCAAATCTTGCAAGCTAATTTAGAACAACTACCTCTAGGCCTATAAAGATGAAACTTTGTATACCTTTCCATTTATAATATACTTATTTAGCGGAGATGAATGATGCTGCATTTATGATTGTCATGTCACAAGTAAACTTCAACGGTTACTCTTATCATCTAAAGGAATCTTGAGAGCAGAAGCTTTCCGAGGGACAATGTTTTTGCATATTTAAACCTTACTCCCAAAAAGAATTTAATTATTTTTACGTAACATTATTAACTCTTTAATATTGTTTATTACATTCAACACATAGTGATTTCCTTTTTGCTTCTTGTCCATATACTAATTTTGTAGAAGTTAAAAAACCATGCTATAAGTCAAACCTTCTTTGGGATAGGGTAAATTAATAAGTTATAAATAAATATACAATTTAAAAATGAGTGAATATATGATATGATATGGAACTTACCGAATCCCAGCTTAATATTCCTACTTAAGCACATTTAAGGGTTAATAAATTTTTTTATGTCTTATTTATTAAATTAACCAATTATATACTCGTCAGTCTTAAAGGTTCGGACCTGTACATCATTTGGATGCGCGTAGACAGCGACCTTCAATCGAATTTGGCACAAAGCGCTTATTTCGAAGCTTCTTTTCTATAGACTTTCCAAGAAATTATGCCATTGGATCACAAGTTTCCTAGCAGATCGGTGAAACAACGTCGTAGTAGACACGAAATACTGTTCTCATATCTGGGCTGGGGCTTCTCAGAGCCAGCACTACGGGACGAGGTCTCTCAAAACGGCTCGATTCACTGCCGCTGAGATGTTGCATCCCTTTGCAATTTCGCATTTACCACGGAGAGTACTCTGAGGAATATTTCGGATTAATTCCAGCCGCCAATTTTTACCAACGAACATCACGACAAAACTCACTTTACCGTTCACATCATTTGGATGCTTGACAATTCACTACTGTGTAATACACTATGAGGTTCTCGTTCAACTTCTTTGTGAAATCGTTTACCACCGGCGATTTTTACGTATCGGTTCAACTTAGGGCATTTAAGAAACTAGTTTACTTATATTTACAAGGCCAGCAATGCACCTGCAATCTGCACTGCTGGTGTTGCAGTTGTTCATGGGCAATGGTCGACATTTACCTTCTGGATCCTCGTTTTGTGCCCTCTTTAAAAGATATGTCGATTTTTTGTGCATATGTCTCACACAGCCAGAGGTCAAGTTTTTAATTTTTGAGAATGTTGTCAAAGCAAGGAAGAGTCCGGAGTTTTTCCAATGCGACTTGTTCGTTTCTCTAAATATATGTTATTATTTTTCAGATATGCAGGTTTCCTCGCGATGTTTTTTGGCGTACGTATGGCAAAATGACAAATAGCAATTAATGATTTCTTTGTCACACCAAAGTCTATTCTGTTGACAAACAGAATGAACGGTTCGTTTGCGTACAAATTTTGAGGCAGCGCTGCTAGCACTGTTCTCTTTTCAAAATATAGTAAAAAGAAACATTTATTAAACGTTATATTACTTAAATAGCATATTATAATATTTAAAATACTACATTTATTAGATGTTTGTGTAATATGCTTTAGGACAATTTTTTTTATTATTTTGCTTGGCATTTATCCAATAGTCCTAAAAGCAAGTAATGCAGTCAACAATCCAAGCCAAGATTTATAAATAAGTTTCCCTTTTATTTGCGTCCAATAAAGTCAGTTTCCTCAAAAACACTCTAGTCGTTAAAAGTAACGACAAGAAATAGACGGGAAAAACTTCGATCAGCAAAATTCTTGTAACAGTCTTTATATTTTTCTCTTAGTCTTTTTACGTGGTAGAGCCATGCTGCAGCTATATTAGTAGTATAGTTGTAGCACGAATTGGTCGGCTCGACTGGGGAAGGACCATGCTCTCACAGAAAACCAGCGTAAAATAGCAGCTTAACGCTGCTGTGTTTCGTATGGTGAGTGTAGAGAACCGGAGACCCTTTTTACTGGCAAAGAGGCATTCAATCTTAGTCCTCACGGGTGACAACGCATCTGCATCTTGAGTCTTTATTGAGGATAGATGTAGATGTCTATGGGTCACAGTAACCACTTACCATCAGGTGGACTGTGTGCTAGTTTGCCACCCAATCCTATAAAAAAAATTTAAAAATTGTAAAAAAAGTTAAGTTAAGTTGCTTCTATGGAACCAAAAATTGAATAATTTTTTTGCCTCCATTAGGCATTAAGCCAGCTACTTCCTAGTACTATGTCTGGATAGGGTTGGTCCGACTTTTCTGTTCCATCTGTCTCTTAACAACTGCGGATTCACTATTGTGCAACACTATTACCAAATGTCAAAGTTTAACTTCAAATATTCATAAATGTGCTTCTTCGTCTTTGTTTGGTATAAATCAAAGCAATATGTAAATATTTTATACGTTTATATTCGAAATAGATAGTAAAAATATGTTGATTGATAGTTGTCGTGTTCTATCGTAAGTTGAATAAATAATTTAAAATAAACTCAAAACACATTAGTATATGGTATAATGGTCGCAGTTGCAATGTGGCCTCTGACTCGAATTATTACTAATTTAACTTTTTAATTCCCGACTTTTCCAGTGCTTTACAGCACCCATGGTCACGAGGGGACTGAGGTGTTTGACTTCATAGTTAGCCCGTCTACCTTCAGTTTTGCATATTAATTTTTGGTCTGATCTACGCAATGAGCTTACAGTATCTTGAAATCTTGCAATGGTATGCTTGGGTTTGGATTTAATTTTATTAATTATAGGATCCCAAGCAGATGGCTGCAGCCGTCAATCTTCTCTATTGAAATTAGAATTTTTTTTTTAATTTCAATAGCCTCGCGAATACTCCTTGGTAGGAATCGGTGTTCTTTTGCGAGGATTTGTGGTCTATCAAATCTAATGTAAAGGCGGGGACGATCTAGAACAAGTTCACACACTGCAGACTTCCCGGAACGTCGGTGCTTCAAGTCAGCTAAATGTTTTTTTACGCGGGTTTTAATAGATATTTTTGTGTGTCCTATGTAAGAAAACCCACATTGACAATCAAGCTTGTACACTCTTGCATCTTGTACAGGGATATGATACTTGACGAATGATAAAAATTGACTTATCTTCTTCGGCGGCTTGAAGTATCTTGTAATGGAAGTTCGCTTCAAGATGTAGCCAACCTTACTTACCTTAACCTTAAACTTACCAGCAGGCATACGCTCGACTGTGGCCGGCTTCACTCGGTCACTGTGACGTAGGCGCGGGACCCGAAGCTTGTTGTCTTGCAATACTTGCTCGAAGTGCTGAAGATCGGCGGCTAGATGTTTTCTGTCACAGATCTCTCGTGCTCTCTGAAACAAAGATTTCCCACGGTAGATAACTGTAATGGATGATGGTGCGATTCACCATTTAAATATCGGTTGGTATGGGTCTTTTAAATAATAGTAAAAAATTTGGTTATCTGCCTCACTTTAGTCCTAAAAAGAACAAATACTATAACATATAATTTCATAAACACTTAAAAATATCAAGTGTTCTGTTACGATAGTTCATCATCATCATCATCATTACAGCCCTTCACAAGTCCACTGCTGAACATAGGCCTCCCTCAAAGAATGCCACAAAGCATGGTCCTGAGGCACCTGCATCCATCGACTTCCTTCATGTCTTACCAGGTCGTCACTCCATCTAGTGGGCGGTCACCCTACACTTCGCCTACCGGTACGAGGCTGCCACTCGAGAACCTTTCTTCCCCATCGCTTGTCGGTTCTTCGAGCTATATGGCCAGCACACTGTCACTTCAGATTACTAATCCGTTGGGCTATGTCGGTTACTCTGGTGCTACTGCGGATATCCTCATTTCTAAGTTTATCACACAGAGACACCTCGAGCATAGCGCCCTCTATAACTCGCTGAGCGACCTTGAGCTTCCTCATACGGCCAGCAGTGAAAGACGATGTCTCAGATCCGTAAGTCATCACAGGCAACACGCACTATTTGTACAATTTCGTTTTCAGGTTTTTAGGTATGTCTAACGAGAAGATGTGTCATAGTTTCCCAAACGCTGTCCAGCCGAGTTGAATCCGTCGATTGACCTCTCGGTCGAAGTTGGACTTACCTAGTCGGACTATTTGTCCCAGGTAAACATACTCGTCAACAACTTCGAGCTTAGTGCTCCCAACAACTACCGGCATAGGTGTGACATGGACGTTAAACATGATTTTTGTTTTATCCATGTTCATCTTAAGACCTATCCGTTAGGAGACACAATTGAGGTCATTGAGCATAGTGCTAAGGCCTTCCAGCGATTCTGCCATAAGGACTATATCGTCGGAAAATCGAAGGTAAGTGATGTACTCGCCATTGATGTTGGTTGTTCGTACGTGATAGAGCCATGCTGCAGCTATATTATGTAGCACGAATGGGTCGGCTTGACCGAGGACGGACCACGCTCTCACAGAAAGCCAGCGTAAAATAGCAGCTTAACGCTGCTTTGTTTCGTATGGTTAGTGTAGAGAACCGGAGACCCTTTTTACTGGCAAAGAGGCATTCCATCTTAGTCCTCGCGGGTGACAACGCATCTGCATCTTGAGTCTTTATTGAGGATAGATGTAGATGGGTATGGGTATGGGTCACAGTAACCACTTACCATCAGGTGGACTGTGTGCTCGTTTGTCACCCGATCCTATAAAAAAAATGTTAATACCGTATCCTTTCTAGTCCACTAGCTTAAAAACGTCTTCCAATGCAGCGGTGGTTTAGGGGATATAACATCACCCTGTCTCACACCTCTCTACAGTTGGATAGGTTTCGTACTCTGGTTCTGCACTCGGATAGCCATCGTAGCTCAACTAAACAGACACTTCAGCACTTCGATACCGACAGTCCACTTGGCACCGCTGAAGGGACTGCAGCACCGCCCAAATTTCGACGGAATCAAAGGCTTTCTCATAGTCCACATACGCAAGGCAAAGTGGCAGATTATACGCCTCAGTCTTCTTTACAATCTGCCGCAGGGTATATATGTGGTCCTTGGAACTAAAACTTTTTCGGAAACCGGCTTGTTTGGGAGATTGGAAGTCGTCAAGTCTGCGTGCGAGACGATTCGTAATGATTCTCGAAAACAGCACGTAGACGCGGCTCAGAAGGGAAGTCGGTCTGTAATTCTTCAAGAGAGCGTTGCCTTTCTTGAAGAACAAGACGGCCGCACTTATGCTCCACGCCTCCGGAGCAGTACCACCATGAAGGACTAAATTAAAGAGCTTCTGCAGGATTTCAAGTACCGGTTTTCCACCCGCTTTCAAAAACTCCGCTGTAATTCCATCCTCGCCCGGGGACTTGCCGTTTTTAAAGTGCTAGAGAGCCATTCTATTCTCACTCAGACTGACGACGTCCGGAATATCTTCGGAATAGTGTCGGATAAGACTCACTCTTGGATCGTTACTCACACTTGCTCCAACGATGACGTGTACAGCTGCCCATAGAACATCTCAATTTCACTCAAAATCTCAGGTGTCCCGGAAACTATGCTGCCACACTAAGTCTTCAGCTTTGACAGTTGGCTCTTTCTGGCAGAAAGATCTCTGGCAAAGACTTTGGAGCCTTGGTTCCGCTCGATCGCTTCTTCAATACAAGCTGTATTGAAGTTGCGCAAGTCCCGCTGCATGCATTTGGAGATCTGTCTGTGCAGTTGCCTGTATGCTGTTCAATCTGTTGAAGAATGTAGCTTCATCTCCCGTCTAACAGCCATAGGATTAAGAGTGTGATAGGAGAGTTTTTGTGTTCCTCTGCGGCGGGTCTTACAGAAATTAGCTCCAACCGCACGTACAGTTTCCACGAGCTTGTCATTCATATCTGTTCGCGCCAAACGCTTATTTCAAGAATTGACGCCAGAGGGCGCTCAGCGCGGTGCTTTCGTACCGGTTTGACGTTCGCGCGAGGGCAGTTAGTTCCTACCGGCGGCGGGGTCGAGTCGAGAGTTGCTAGAATACGGTGCTATCGAGAGCACGTTTTACAGTCGCCCGGGAAACCTCCAATTTGGACTCGGTTTTTTAGCAGATGTTGCCACGACGAAGGTTTCTTTGTTAAGTCTAGAATTCGACGCCGGGCTACTAAATTGTTAGGACGTCAACATTGATTGCGATCAACGTCAGAATTTTTTGTTATGCGCGCATAATTTACCGCGAATTCGGTTATTGTAATTTGATTGCGTATATAAGTGATTTGACAATATTAATTGCTCGTGCGGCCTTTGATATAGTTCGGATACGTTTTCGGTATTAGAGGTGTGTTACGCTTTAGTTTAGTGTTAGTGGCGTCTGGAAGTATAGTTAATAGACTGTCATAAGGAAGAAGGAAGAAAGTGACGGTGGGTGACGCCGCGGGAGATTACGACAATTTGGAGCGGCGCCGAAGTCCGGTCTGCTGTCGACTTTGAAGCTCCCGTCAGGTCTATCATCACCAACACCACAAAACACCACTATACTCGACACATACACAACTACGGTCTGACCGAGCCCTGAGACAGCAGTCGCCTCATATCCAGGTAAGTAATATCTATTTGATTAGCTTCCCCATTAAATTGCAGTATTATACAACATTTTCTATATAACTTATTGTGATAGGAAATTCCACGCGGCCCTATTGAGGCCCGACCTGCGTCTGCTCGTGAAGTCTTCTGCTGAATGGGCCCCGGAGGATTGAACCTTTGTAGGAGCAGCCGTAGGCCGTAACATTAGTGGTAGCAGAGCGTGGTTCCGGGTTCGATTCCCGGTCGAGCCCGACCGTAGTACTTGATAAAAATTAAACAATTTTGGTGGCAGGGAGCGTTTGTTTGATTAGTTTAATTTTGTGTTTACAATCACGCCCGGCCGTAATACCTAAAATTAAAATTCTTTTCGTTTGTTGCTTTGTTGCTTGCTTTTTTTTTGTTGTTAGCGGGTAGAATGCGAACGCCACGCCCGTAGGTTAAGCAAGCGGCAGTTTTGTTAAGGCGAGGTACTTACCGTAGTTTAATAAGATAATTTTATCACATAATCGGATAATTTGTTGATCGTACTAGAATTTGTTTCTTGTTAATTTGATTTGTTTTTTTTTTTGGGCTAACTTGTATTTAATTTAATAAATAGTAATCGTATTTGTGTAATTTCTATTTAACTTGATTTGATAGGAACTGTATTTGTTATTTGTTAATTTGATTTATATTTGAACCGCGTATTAATTTTATTTAGTAGTAATGCCAACGCACAAGCTACTGATTCGTCGCCTGCGGACTGAGCTGCGCTGGGCTACCAGCGCGCATGCTTTGATAGGTCGACCGGATAGGGTCTATAACTTGAGTGGAGGAGACTTACGCTGAGCTCGAGGATTCGGATGTGGAAAAGGGAGTCCTAGACTCCTGCTTCGCGGACTACGAGCAGTTCTTTTCGTTCACGGACGAGTTGATCGAGGCTGAAAGCAGGCATGCTGAGGTGGTGCGTGAAGTTCGGATGAGTGGCCTGTGTCGAAAAGACCAACGAAGGACGCCCGGAGGGACCTAAACCCGAGCCAGAAGATGGCGTACCTCCTGGCCTCACTAGAGGGGGAGGCCCTGGGCGTCGTCGGTCACTTGAGATTGTCTGACGATGCCTACCTGACTGCTCGGGACCTCCTAGCCAGAAGATACGCCAACGTTCGGCGAATTGCGGACGAACATGTTAAGCAGCTTCTAAGCCTCCCGCTGTTTAGTGGGGGTGTCATCGCCCCCCCCTCAGCGTGTGGAGAGGAACTTCACGGCCGCTCATCAGTCCGCTAGACCCTTCTCACCCCCGTTAGCTGAGTGTCCGCGACTGGTGTACCATCGTTCCCCATTTGATGGAGGCAGCCCTAGCTAGCTGCCGCCTTAGCTCCCACCACGGCCGTCTCCCCTGAGACTTGAGCCGTCAACATTCCACTTTTAAACTGTTCTGTTGCCGACGGCCTCAGGGAAGGCGTACAACCCGAGTGGCGACTGTTAGCGGTTTGCGCTCTATTAGTCTGGGGTTCACGCGGTGTGGCCTCCACTTGGTGGTGGGAAGATTAGGGCTCCCCTGGAGCGTTGAATTACTTTGTCAAGGAGTATTAGATTTAATTTTGGTCGAGCACTTAGTTAAAAATTCTTTAAATTAAAAATAAAAATGCTTTTGGGTTTTCCGCGAAATTTGTATTATTACATATTTGTAGCGGTTGTAATTAAAAGGGTAAATTTGATATACTCCTTGAATATTTGTACATATGTTTTGTAAATATATTTAATCATTAAGTTTGCATTGTTGAAAAGAAAATTTAAATTTATTAATACTGTTTGTGCCGAAGGAAATAAAAATCCATCCTCTCTTTGTTTTCATATTTTGTTGGCATTGTCGAAGATATTTATTTTGAGAAAAAAAAGGGGGAACTTTTTTGGCTATCTCTTATGTTTGTCGTTTTGCTTAGTTTGTCTGTTTTGATCTATGCGCATCAAGAAATAAATTTATTACAGCTTGTTTACAAGTAGTACATAGTAGATTGAGAATTAATGCCTTTGAAATTTTGTTGAAATATAAGTGTAGGACTACATATCTAAAAGGCTAGCTAGTTGAGAGATTATCAGTTTGAAATCAGCTGCTGCACAATTAAGTTAATAGTTATATAGTAGATGGCTTGATTATGCCTACTGTTTGAAAATCTATACTAAGGACTATCTGTGCGTTTCGTTTGGCTCTCCACAGACGAGGTTCATGTGGAATTTGTGGTTGCTCCTTGCACTGAAGCCTAGGAGGCCACGCTGGGCCGCTTTGTATCGCGTCGCTGTTTGCGGACCTGATCCGGTCGGATTGCGGAGCGAATCATAGGGGCGCAGATAGGTGTTCGAAGGAGGTCGTCGAACTTCTGTCCAGGAATAGGACTTATTTATGTGCTGCGATGTCCAGGAAGGACATCCAGTTAAGGCTCAACCCTCCGGCTTGCCCACGTTGGGGCTGTAATTTTGAGGCGGTGGTGAAGGTTGCAAGATCTGATGGGGTTCCTAAGGAGACCTAGTTTGGTGTATGTTCAGTCTTGCAACGTGCCGTCGCGACCCTGTCCCGCTTGCCGATTTGCTCGCGGACATAAGTCTTTATGTCCGGGACGGGAGTTTTTTGGCGCCAAGCGCCTAATTTCAAGAATTGACGTCAGAGGGCGCTCGGCGCGGTGCATTCATACCGGTTTGACGTTCGCGCGAGGGTAGTTAGTTCCTACCGGCGGCGGGGTCGAGTCGAGAGTTGCTAGAATAGGGTGCTATCGAGAGCATGTTTTAAAGTCGCCCGGGAAATCTCCATTTTGGAGTCGGTTTTTTAGCAGATGTTGCCACGACGAAGGTTTCTTTGTTAAGTCTAGAATTCGACGCCGGGCTAACAAATTGTTAGGACGTCAACATTGATTGCGATCAACGTCTGAATTTTTTGTTATGCGCGCCTAATTTACCGCGAATTCGGTTATTGTAATTTGAAGGCGTATATAAGTGGTTTGACAATATTAATTGCTCGTGCGGCCTTTGATATAGCGGCGCCGAAGTCCGGTCTGCTGCCGACTTCGAAGGTCCCGTCAGGTCTATCATCACCAACACTACAAAACACCACTATACTCGATACATACACAACTACGGCCTGACCGAGCCCTGAGACAGCAGTCGCCTCATATCCAGGTAAGTAATATCTATTTGATTAGCCTCCCCATTAAATTGTAGTTTTATACAACATTTTCTATATACCTTATTGTGATAGGAAATTCCACGCGGCCATATTGAAGCCCGACCTGCGTCTGCTCGTGAAGTCTTCTGCTGAGTGGGCCTCGGAAGATTGAACCTTTGTAGTAGTAGCCGTAGGCCGTAATAATATCGTCGCCTTCATTGCAGTTTTCTAGGCACCGGAAACGGTTTTGTAACTCGAGCTGAAATGTTTCGGGACTTTGGGACAGAGCACGAGGGGGACGGAGCATTGACTTCATTAGAGGAGACCTATCCAACTTAACGTTTAGGTTCAACGTGCCTCTAACCATTCGGTGATCGCTACTAGTTTTCACCCTTGCGATCACGGTGACATCACTGAACAGTTGTCGTCTGGTCGTCATAATGAAGTCAATCTCATTTTTTGTCGGATTGTTGGGGCTTGACCAGGTCCACTTCTTGTGGGGCGGTTTCTGTAAGAAAAAGTTCATCATAAAGAATCCCTCTTTCTCCATGAAGTCGGCCAGCTGCTGGCCCTGGGGTTCCGTTGCCATATTCCAAATTTCCCTACTTTCAGCTCAACGTTCTCTCTTGTGCCTAGTTTTGCATTGAAGTCACCCATTAACACCGTATAGTGGGTTTTCGAGGAATGCATGGCTCTAAAGATATCCTCATACATTTCCTGCACCTCCTCATCGGGATGTGCCGAGGTTGCTGCGTAAAACTGTATGACCTTCAGCGAATACCGTTTGTTGATTCTAAATATAAGGTACGCAAACCTCGTCGACACACTCTCAATCGTTACAATGTTGTTAACGAGAGACTTGTGGACGATAAATCCGCCACCTCCTTGGGACAGATGGTCGCCCTCCCGGTGATAGAGCAAGTTGTCGGCTTCGAGGATTACTGTGTCCTCCCCCTCTTCAGACCTCATATAATCCTATAATATGCCAGCGTAACTTGTCTATCTCTTCTTCCAGCTCCACGATCTTCTCGTCAGTCCTCAGGGTGCGTGCGTTGTATGTTGCCAGGTCGAGTCGTCTTAGGTGGCAACCGAACCTCCACCGGAGATTCTTAGCACCCCTTGCCCCGCCGTTACCATGGTCGCCAACATAGCCAGGAATAGCAGGGCCGCCGGGGACTGGGGGCCGTCTCTTTGTAGCTCTAATCATTGGGGGGTATTTGCCATAGTTACCACGCTTGGCAAGCGGATTGGCAACCGCAGTTTTTTTAATGTACTTTTGCTGTTATCAGGAAGATGCTGCCCATCTCTTGTCTGTTTCCCTTTGTCGCCTTTTACGACACCCACGGGAAGATACGGGGTAGTGGATATTCTTAACCGCCACTACACGGCATAGATAGTTTATCACTTTCCGATTATTATTTAATTAAATTAAAGACATTGAATTAAAGATGCAAAGCTTAATTTATTAAAACAAAACTTACATCTATTGTTTATAATACGGTCGTTGCTGCAAGATAAAAAAATATGATGGATGACGTTACAAGACAGTCGCGTTTATGCAATGAATATATCGTATGTGCGTCTAAAAACCTCGTGAATTCAACAGAGCGCAGCCGTAAAAAATTGGCTACAAGCAGGGTAAGGGAGGGGGCGGGACATTACAAAACATGGTTTTAAGCGGTTAATTCTTACTACCTAACCCTAAATTTAGGAAAAATCGGTACTCCGAGCCCCGCATATAATGCAATAGAAATATATTATTTGTACGCAGTTTCATGGTTTTAAGTTTTAAAAACCTGTAAATTACAAATTAAATAAATAAATTTAAGACAAAGTTGACTTAAATACTAGCCACTCTCGAAAAATGATACTCGCCCGTGAATTCGTTTGCAAGTAAATATTGCCTAGAGTCCGATTTAATATTTCCCTCTATTATCTTGTCAACTTATGTCAATGCAAATACGTAGTTAAGATATTGAGGGTTATTTATTATAAACGGGTGCTTTAAGTAGAGTGAACGCTTCAACATAAATGCGATCTCCTACTGAAACATCAATCAAATACCGTCAAAGTACCTAAACAATATGGAATCCGTCCTTTATATTTGTTGGCGACCCAAGATAATGTTTCCTAAAATAGTCTTGTTTATTTTAATAGAACGTTTAATATACGTAGATTAGATATAATTTTTCTCTTAAATAAAGATAATTTTGAATTAACTTAGAGTCATTCATTATTATATAGCAATTGGCTATGTAATACGAATAATGAATTATATGTTTAATTGTTTGTATAATTTAAAGATGTGATAAGGTATGTGATAGCTAGACAAAGATAGCTATAAATTTTAGAAAGAGATAGCACCAGCCTCCTATATAGTGTGGCGGATCGTGTAGAAATTAGTTGTTCAACTTGTAAGGTTAGCTATCATCGTCGAACTATAGTATCAAAATATAAAATCTTTATTGTTTAAAGTGATAACTGTTATCACATAATGTATGAAAATGTATGCAACAAATATTTTTGTCAAATAATAAGACAAGAAATATGTAAAATACGTTTAGTTATTTTAATATAATGTCGAAATAGCAATAAATTCGTATGAGAAATTAAAATTCCGTTTTTTAGTGTTTAAATGTTTTATTTTGTGAACTAAATCGCTGCATTGTTCAATGTCATATTTGTTGCTAAAAATTTGTAATAATATTGTTTTCAGTCGCCATTTAAGATTTGTGAATCTAAGAAATAGCTTGTAAAATTATGATATTTTGTTTAAAATTTCATTATTCTTTTATTCGATATTAATGTTTTAATTGTTATTGTAATGAAACTTTATTGTACTTTATGTGAAACATAATCATGTTATTATATTGCGATGGGCAATAAAGATATGGGATAATAATGGAAATGTGATAATGAAAAATAGTTACTAGTTAGGCCGAAATGGCGTATGGCGCGCGGTTCTTCTTACGGTATGTCTTCTTGGGTAGGATAGGAGGCCGATATGTTTGCATTTGACCTACAAAATATGTTAATTAGATTACACAAATATTAATTTGGGGGTGGTCATTACTTAAAAGAATGCTACACTTAAAAGTAATTTTTATATTTATATTTATATAATAAGATTTGAGACATTTCTCTTCCTCTGTTTTCCTTTTCCTTAGCGTTTTAATTGGTATCGAATCTTTTCAAAGATAGTGTGTAATAACTTCTTTTTTAATAATGAGATATCGAATTGTCTTTGATCAAAAAGTTTAGTTTATAAAGAAAGTCTTCACTCTGTCAGATATTAGTCGTACTTAGGAAAGACGCTAAGAAATTACTACTTTGGCTAAGGCACGTTCGTAGTATCGACAGTTGATCAGATAAACTGTATAATTAGTTCTTAAAAGAAATAAACTATACATAGTTTATTATTATTTCACAAGAGTATTAAATTAAAACACCTTTAAGCGATGGGTAACTGTCACATCCTTCTAAAAGTCCACTGCTGAGCATAATCCTCCTAATGATAGATTGCATCATAGGGTGGATCTTTGCCATGGTTATTTGCAAGACGTATTCGGAACAAGCAAACCTAATGCCAAGTTTTTAAATTAGTTTTTTTTTTGTTTTTAGTCATAACACAACAACTACTACTTTAAAAGAAATTGTTATTTTATAATATAAAGGCTAAAGAAACTGTATGAAGTTTTATTACACTAAGCAAGCATTCATATTCAAGAATATATTCTGATTTATTCATGAAGAGATCTCTATATCTTTGGTGTTTTCTAACAATATTTTACATTTTTGAGAAGGTTCACGTATTCAAGAGAAATCTCGGTGGTTTATATAAATACAATATTATATTTAAATATGTATTGGACTGTATGTAATATGTATTTGTTCCCTAATCATCCCACATATGCCGTGAGAAGCAACAGAGATAAATGAAACAGGGGGTAGACAACAGCAATTGAGGTTGCCAAACCGTGGCAACTGTGGCAAATATTCGCCCTATGACGCAATATGTGGGAGCCTATGTTCAGCAATGGACATTTATTTGACTGAAGTGAAACTTTTTTATCTACAAATAATAAACCATAAAGTCATCATTCAACTATAAAGCAGAGTATATATTACACGTATGTATAATAATTTCCTCCATACCGACCTGTCACAGTGGCCTGTCTCAGCGGAGAATTTCTATCTGAGCAGGAAAGGCTTATTGGCGAATGAGTGTGTGAGCAAGCACAGGTGCACTCTCTATTCCCTCAATCCCATAATCCGATGGGACGACAATCCGACAAGACCGAAAAGAGTCCAGGCGCAGGAAAGACGACTTTACGTGCTTGATACCGCCAACTTCCGGAATGCTACAAAAATTATTTAAAGGATGACCTCATTATCATTGGTAGTGCTTGTGACCACTAAACCAAAGAGGTTGTCACACGTATGTATATTACGCATAATGAAAGGACAATATAAGTAAAGTAACAGCTGTGCACAGGTATCCTCTCATATCTAAGAGCGTCATGAAGCAATGAGTTCGCCGCGCGTCTCCACGGACTAGTGAATTTCAAAAGCCTTCAAAATATTAAGGACAAACTGGACAATATTATACATATGTGTAGCTATATTACTTTATACTAATAGCTGAAGAAAATATGTTTTCACATTTAAGTACAGTTATTAGATAAAACAGATATAACATTTATTATAAAGTTTTACTGACACTTGAAATCCCTAATTTTCTCTACCGGATCATCGTCAGTATTTCGCTTTCCAGAGTATAAGAAGCCCAAAAATATTTTTTTTCGTTCAAAGAACATGTTTTATTCTTATATTTCAAAAGGATGAAAGGAAGCGCCCTTCTGGATCCTCCATAATTTATTTGAAGTGTTATTTTTCGCGGAAGGGCGGTAGTGTGTTAACTGAAATATAACACTTTTTATAGTACTTTAACAAAGTTTTTTTTTTAAGTATTTACTGCACAAAACATAATATGTAATGAACTTACTATTATTATAAATATATTATTAATATGTAAAATGTATTATAAGTTGGTCCTTTTAAAGTTAAAGAAAGTCATAATTAGTTGTTTATTATGACAGACCTCGCGACAAATCAACCCTATTTAAACGCTTTTTAATTTTATCTGTCGTGACTCACTTTCTTTTAGTCGAGTATTTTTCAAAATTTGTATTTAATCCTTTTTCTATTACAATTTTTATATCCATCGTGGGTTTTTTCAAAATATTTAATTTTGCCTTTTGTACGTTACTTAGGCGATATCTTCGTCAATTGCGAACTGATTTTAATGATTCCTTTTTATTAGTTAATAGTTTATTTAGTAGTGGTTCCACCACATAAATTTGAAAAAAATTTAACTCACAAAATTGGAAGAAAATGGGTTATTTATTTTGTAATATAAATATTTAAAGGACATTCTTGTAGTTAAGTGTGAGCTTGTGATATTACTTAGTCTACTCAAAAGGGTTTAAAAGGGACGGGGCATTAATTTTTCTATACACTATATCTTGGAACCTTCAGAAAATATTATATGAAAATTATGTTATTATTTTTATTTCTTTGAAGTCGGCCTTTAGTTTTAATTAAAGTTTAACTTTAGAAATCATTTTTACTTAAGCTGGAATTTTAAATAACTCGCAATGATAATGACAAATTATATAAGTGAAATGTATTTTCATCATGACTACCCATCAAAAATTTACTGCTACGAATTATCCTAACATAAAATCCAACGCCTGTCACAGAGAGGTAGGAAGAGACTCCGGTCATCCATTTGGCACGTTCCTGGCACGTGAAGGATTATAGCTTCCTTCACACTTCATAAATACCCTAACGGGGACTACAAAATACTGATTTAACTACATATATCAATTCCCTGGGTGCAATTTTAGATCCCCGTCTAGTGAGAAGTCTTTACATGCGTGTAACATACGCCTACCAACATCATTTTGGCCACTCTACTGATCCGACTCTGAACTACCGCTACTGGTAGGCTATCACTTTTAATTTTAAATATCCTTGGTTAAAATCAAAATGTAGATGCGTGTACACCCCTGAGGACTAAGATATACTCGTTACCAACTGGTAACGATCGGGTAAAGGGGTCTCTGGTTCTTCAAACTTTGTAGTGTTATACTACTTACGTATCTTTTTACATTATTTTAAATTCATTTTTCCATTCTGTTTAGATTTTCTGCATTCACCTCAAAACTGGATATTTTACATCACCTTTATTTCCATAGGATCCTGTAACGATTTTAAACCATAAGAACACAATAACAAATCATTTCTACTTCGTATTTTCACATTATCAGCACTTTTAAATTGGTGTCAATGGAGTCTACCTTTTTTCGATCTTTTAGCTAGTTTTCCGTAACTCTACAATCTTGGACTTTGTGTGGGCAGTTGCGCTACCTTTTTTCCTATATCAATAATATCTCATTTTCCACTTAAATCTTACAGTTTTCTTATTATAAACCAAAAACAAAAATTTGACATATTTTGTCTTTCTTATTTATATCGTTTCCTTGGTAATTATATTCAAATTTGCTACCGATCTATTATTCCTATTTCGATAATTCCACATAAATCCTCTTTTCTCTTGACCATTTACAAAAAATTTGCGTATAATTTAAATAATTTTTCCGTTCTCTCTAGAAAGGTATAAAAGCCGAACAATCGGTGAAGAAAGGCAGTCTCGCTTCAGTTCGCGAATTAGAAGTATCTCCTAAAGGCCTTGTCCCGGGGCCGCACTGCCCCGGGATCCTGCAAGCCTCCATTTACACGTGAAGTCTTCGGCGAAGCCTTCTTCAAACTCGGGCCGCGCCACTCCGGAATCCTACAAGCCTCCATTTACCTCGGAAGTCGCTTCGAGTCTACTACAAGCGCGGGGGCCACACTACTCCGGGCACTACTACTACTTACTCCAGGCGCCGAGTGCACCTACCGCCGGCACTACCTTTGGGCGCTGCAACTGCTGGCTCTAAGCGTTGCGCGCCCCTTCTCCAGGCGCAACGTGCGCCGGCTCCGGACGCTGCGTGTACTGGCTCCAGGCGCTGCGCGCCGTCGCTGCTAAGAAACCTACTTCTACAAACGCAACGTGTGTCGCTTCGACTTTTAGGCCCCACTTCAACGCTATATTCCCCTATTCTCTCACCTTTATTTTTTTTATAATCTAATTGTATTCTCACTTCATCCATCATCATCCTCACATCATTTTTTTATAAAATTGTAAATACCTTTTATAAATTTAAATATATTGTTTTCTGGCTCTACTTTTGTTGTTTTGTTGTACTTAGGTTAGGTTCTATTTTTTTAATTGTCGCTTCACGACAACTTGTCATACGAAACAGCAATATTAAGCTTCTATTTTACACTGGTATGAAGAGCGTGATCCTTCCCTGGTCGTGAGAACCCATTCCTGATGTTACCATAATATAGCTGCAGTGTCGCTCAACCACGTAAAAATACTCGTATATTCTAGATATCAGTATGGGTTATATTTTTGTCCATTATATTGACCTCAATTTTGTTATCATTTAAGCAAACACACTAAACTTATGCATTAAGAGTTATGATAAATAACGTTTATTACCCAAATACGAATGAAACTCTATATTATTGTCGCATAAACTTCGAGGTTGTTAGTTAATGACAAAGATACAGACAAAATACTCAGCAAATATAAAAAATAAACTAAACTAATTCTGCGTCCTGAGTCCGAGCTACCGCCGAAATTAAGGGTTATTTCAAAAATTGATATAATTATATAGAGTTTAACCAACGCATATTATGTTATTGTAAATTAAATAAAAAAAAAATTTTTGGTGCTCGGAAAACAATATACTTTATGATTCACAGCAATCAATAGGCTTTAACAAAAAATATAATACGTAGGTCACTCAATAAGTCTTAAGATATACAAAAAGAATTCTAGATATTATTAACATTTATTTTATATATTTTCAAAATATTCTCCATCATGCTCTATACAAAGTTCCATTCACCTAAACCAACTCTGAAAACACTTTTGCCAGTCTTGATCTGACAGGTCGGAAATCGCTTCTTCGTTCGCCACGGCTTCTTAGGCGCTTCAAAAAAACATACATTTTATTTTTTCATTGACTCTTGAAAACAAAAAGAAATCACAATGAGCTAAGTCAGGGCTGTAGAGTGGGTGACTTAGAGTTTCAACACCAGATTCCTCAATAAATGCTTTTGTTCTAAGGGAGGTTCTAAGGATGTGAAGAGGCATTATCGTGATGCAGCATGTGATTCCCCGAAGCCCCATATATGGTCTTCTTTCTCGCACAGAAACCCTTGAGTAATGCAACTATAGTGTACCATTCGAAGTTAACCGACCTACAACTTTCCAGCATTGACGTCGACAAATGTCCGCTCCGCGAAAAAAAACTAGCCGCCATTTTTTTGCCGACGTTGCAACGTCTTTGCAATTTTGTCGGTAACTGTCCTTCTGAGTAGACCTATACCGATGATTGTCTTTTATTTTCTGGATCATATTGATAGGTTCATGTCTCGTCACCAGTAACAATTTCTGAAACACGCCTAGATGCTCCGTTTTCAAAACGTAGACGCATTTCATGGCACCAATCTACACGAGTCTGTTTTTCGGTTTTTCGCTTTCAGAGAGTAAACGAGGGATCCATCGTCCTCCACAACAAAGCTTCCTCACTCCAAGATGTTAGTGTAGGGTGGTATGAATGCTCCCCGAAGTAATGCCTACAATCTTTTCAAAGTCCGTCTATGTGATTCGTGGGTTTTCTCGCACCAACATTTCAGTAGTCTATACATTTTCTGCCGTTACTGCTGTTTGGGCCCGTTCTTTGGTCATCTTTAAGATTAATTTTACCCCTTTTTAATTCAGCAAACCACCTAAAAATTGTTGCGCGTGATGGAGCTGAGTCCCCTAATGCTGGTTGTAACCGTTGTAAACTTAATTGTTCGGTTAAACCAAATTTAAAATCATAATATATCATAGCGCGCAAATGTTCACGGTTAACATCCATAGTTTTAAATGAAAAGCACAGGAAGCGTTGCAGGAAAATTAATAGAACTTTGTTTCTTTTTAATATTGAGCAATTGGATTATGCAATTCTATTTTTAAATGAATTTGCTTTTTAGAAACATATAACACAGGTGCGTTCCATTTTTAAATTTCGAGCATCTCAAAACTTATTGAGGGACCTACGTAACTATATTTTATTATTTTACTAGCTGACCCGGCGAATTTCGTACCGCCTAACAGTCGATTCCTTATTTTTTTTATTTTTTTAATACTTACTCTGCTATTCGGGACACAGGGTCAGCTAGTAAGATAAAAAAAGAAAATAGAAAGTTGGTTTTTTTTATAGGAGAGGGGGCAAACGAGCATGCGGCTCACCTGATGGTAAGTGAATACCGCCGCCAATGAACGACTGCAACACCAGGGGTCAAGTCATAATAAGTTCAAAATAAGTCAACAATTACATGATGTCAATAAATTAAAATAAAAATTCTTTTAAATATTAACAAATATTGACATTAATATTTATACGATATTAACGTCACTCAATTGTTTCGCCTTCCCGAAACCCCTCCACCAACACTTAAACTTTATGTTATGGTATTAAAGTTCAAATTGACTTTTAAGTATTATTACGAATCTTTTGTATGGGAATATAGAAAAGTATTGTTTTTAGATTTTTCAGACAATTTTTTAAATTTTTTAAAAACTTACTTTGCATTAGCATGTTGAAGTCAAATCTTGCAAGCTAATTTAGAACAACTACCTCTAGGCCTATAAAGATGAAACTTTGTATACCTTTCCATTTATAATATACTTATTTGGCGGAGATGAATGACGCTGCATTTATGATTGTCATGTCAAAAGTAAACTTCAAAGTTTACTTTTGACATGACATCATCTTCTTAAATCATCATTCTTAGATCATCATCTTAAAGGAATCTTGAGAGGAGCTTTCCGAGGGACAATGTTTTACACATATTAAAAGTCCCAAAAAGAATTTTATTATGTTTATATAACATTATTAACCCTTTAATATTGTTTATTACATTCAACACAAAATGATTTCCTTTTTGCTTCTTGTCCATATACTAATTTTGTAGAAGTTAAAAAACCATGCTATAAGTCAAACCTTCTTTGGTATGAGGTTAAATTAATAAGTTATAAATAAATATACAATTTAAAAATAAGTGAATACATGATATGATATGGAACTTATCGAATCCCAGCTTAATATTTCTACTTAAGCACTTTTAAGGGTTGATAAAATGTTTTATGTCTTATTTATTAAATTAACCAATTATATACTCGGCAGTCTTAAAGGTTTGGACATGTACATCATTTGGATGCGCGTAGACAGCGACCTTCAATCGAGTTTGGCACAAAGCGCTTATTTCGAAGCTTCTTTCCTATAGGCTTTCCGATAAATTATGCCATTGGATCACCAATTTGCTAGCAGATCAGTGAAACAACGTCGTAGTAGACACGGAATACTGTTCTCATCTCTGGGCTGGGATTTCTCAGAGCCAGCTCCACAGGCCGAGTTCTCTCTGAACGGCTCGATTCACTGGCGCTGAGATGTTGCATCCCTTTGCAATTTATATCGCATTTACCACGGAGAGTACTCTGAGGAATATTTCGGATTAATTCCAGCCGCCAATTTTCACCAACGCACATCACGATTGATCAGAATCTTTTTTGGTCCCTGCATATTAAGGAGTCCAGCAGAAAGATGTTTGCGGCAGCATCTTATTTAAGACGTTTGCGTAACTCGCTTCCCATTCCTACTAGAATTTTACTGGCACAGTCTTTGTTACTCCCTATCCTTGATTATGCTGATGCATGCTACTCCAATCTTACTGAGGATCAATTAAATAAACTTGAGCGTCTTCAGAATTTCGCTATTAGGTTCATATTTGGCCTTCGCAAATATGATCACGTTTCAGAGTACCGTATTAAGCTCAAGTGGCTCCCTATCAGGCTTCGTCGGAATACTCATATTCTATCTCTACTGTACTGAGTACTATTTGATCCTAAAACACCGAGTTATCTTAAAGAAAAATTTGAGTTCATGGGCGCAAATAAAGATCATTCCAGAATAGCTGATAAACTTTTACTACGTATGCCTGCTCACAACTCAAAATTTTTTCATTCGTCCTTTTGTGTCAAAGCAATCAAATTATGGAACTCGCTTCCTTTAACAATTAAAAAAGCCCAAAGCATTGAGTCTTTCAAAAATGTGGTTAAAGATTATTATTTAAATATGTGTTCTACTTAATATATTTTATTGTCATGTCTACTTTTCTTGATAAGGTTTATGTATATGATATATAATTATAATGTATTACAGAAATATTTATAAAAGTGTATGTATTCTATGTATGTATATGAAGGTATATGTGTATGTGTGTATGTATATATTTGTTTATGTGTATAGATATATATAATATTATTTTTATTATATGCTTGTTTATCTACTATTTATGCACACTTCTATATATTTAAATGAAAATTATCTCCTTCACCAAGGTTTGCCTGGAAGAGATCGCTGTTTAGCGATAAGGTCACCTAATTGTACATTCGTTGATAAATTTAAGTTTGATGTGTTGTGTAGTGTTTTATGTGCAATAAAGAGTATAAATAAATAAATAAATCACGACAAAACTCACTTTACCGTTCACATCATTTGGATGCTTGGCGATCCACTACTGTGTGATACACTATGAGATTCTCGTACAACTTCTTTGTGAAATCGTTTACCACCGGCGATTTTTACGGATCAATACACCTTACGGCATTTAAGAAACGAGTTTACTCATATTTAAAAGACCGGCAACGCACCTGCAATCTGCACTTCTGGTGTTGCAGTTGTTCTTGCGCAATGGTCGACACTTATCTTCTGGTAAGCTGCATGCTCGTTTACACCCTCTTTAAAAATATGTCGATCTTTTGTGCACAGGTCTCACACAGTCACAGGTCAGGTTTATTTTTGAGAAGGTTGTCAAAGCAAGGAAGAGTTCGGAGTTTTTCCAATGCGACTTGTTCGTTTCTCTAAATATATGATATTATTTTTCAGATATGCAAATTTCATCGCGATGTTTTCCGGCGTACGTATGGCCAAATGACAAATTGCAATTAATGATTTCTTTGGTGTCAACAGAACGAACGGTTCGTTTGCGTACAAATTTGTAGGCAGCGCTGCTAGCACTGTTCTCTCCAAAATATAGCAAAAAGAAACATGTATTAAACGTTATATTACTGAAATAATATATTATAATATTTAAAATACTATATTTATTAGATGTTTGTGCAATATGCTTAAGGAAAATTGTTTTATTATTCTGCTTGGCATTTTTCCAATAGTCCTAAAAGCAAGTAATGCAGTCAACAATCCAAGCCAAGATTTATAATAAGTTTCCCTTTTGTTTGCGTCAAATAAAGTCAGTTTCCTCAAAAACACTCTAGTCGTTTAAAGTAACGACAAAAAATAGACGGGAAAAGCTTCGATCAGCAAAATTCTTGTAACAGTTTTTATATTAAAAATTGTAAAAAAAGTTAATTGTCCTTCTATGGAACCAAAAATTGAATATATTTTTTTTGCCTCTCTTAGGCATTAAGCCAGCTACTTATACTATTAGGTGGCATGGCATTCTTTCTGCCTGGTAGTATGTCTGGATAGGGTTGGTACCGACTTTTCTGTTCCATCTGTCTCTTAGGAACTGTGGATTCACTATTGTGCAACACTATTACCAATGTCAAAGTTTAACTTCAAATATCTATAAATATGCTTCTTCGCCTTTTTTTGGTATAGCTCAAAGCAATAGGTAAATATTTTATACGTTTTTATTCTAAATATATATTAAAAATATATTGATTGATAGTTGTCGTGTTCTATCGTACATTGAATAAATAATTTAAAATAAACTCAAAACACATTAGTGTGAATACTAATGAAGTGTGATTGCACCTTTGGTCTAGTAGTCGTAGTTGCAATATGGCCTCTGACTCGAATCGAGCCGAAAGAAGAAAAGATCGTAAAAATTCTCTGTTGCAGCGCGGAGTCGTTTCACCTTCATGCCTCGGAAAGCAAATAAAGCCGATGATTCTGCGCCTGATTTCTAACTGGGTTGAGACTGCCCGCTGTGACACGAAATTATTTCAGTTAATAATACATTATGGAGGGGTTATCGACATAAATATAATGTAAAAGATAAAAAATTAGAAATATAATGTTTTCACGCAGTAGTACAGCATAAACGGGTCGTCTCAACCGGTGTAGGATCACGCTATTAAAGAATATCAACGCGAAAGTGCATAATGATGCTGCTGTGATACGTATGTTGAGTGCAGAGAACCAAAAAGCCTTTTTACTGGTAACGAAGCATCCCATTTTATTTTTTGAAAAGACAGAGCTTTTTTATTTTTAATTTACAATAGATGTAGATATCTATAATTTGCAAAATTCCTTTACCATATGGCGTGCTGTGTGCTCGCTTATTATCCTTATTATATAAAATAATTAAGTAAATAAAAACATAATGAGATCTTATATATACGCGAAGACTAAACATTAAATGAAACGAATTTTTACGGATTTTTCCGCGTTTAATTTAACTCTTTAATTCCCGACTTTTCGAGTGCTTTACAGCACCCATGGTCGAGGGATTTGACGTCCCGATGTCATAGTTAGTCCGTCTACCTTCAATTTTGCATATTAATTTTTGGTCCGATCTACCCAGAATGAGCTTACAGTACCTTGAAGTCTTGCAATGGTATGCTTGGGTTTGGATTTATTTTTATTAATTAAAGGACCCCAAGCTGATGGCAGCAGCCATTCATCTTCTCTATTGAAATTAGGATGTTTTTTAATTTCAATAGCCTAGCGAATACTCCTTGGTAGGAATCGGTGTTCTTTTGCGAGGATTTTTTGTCTATCAAATCTAATGTAAAGGCGGGGACGATCTAGAACATGTTCACATACTGCAGACTTCTCGGAACGTCGGTGTTACAAGTCAGCTATATGTTTTTTCACACGGGTTTTAATAGATCTTTTTGTTTGTCCTATGTAAGAGAGACCACATTCACAATTCAACAAAATGCAGGAGTGTATCATGCATTTTGTACAGGGATATGATATTTGACGATGGTCAAAATTGATAAATCTTCTTCGGCGGCTTGAAGTATGTTTTAATCGAAGCTCGCTTCAAGATGTAGCCAACCTTGTCTGTGACTCTTCTGACATAGGGTAGTAGGCACACACCACGGCACACAGCAGACATACGCTCGACTGTTGCCGGCTTCACTCGGTCACTGTGACATAGACGCTGGACTCGAAGCTTGTTGTCTTACAATACTTGCTCGACGTGTTTAAGCTCGACGGCCAGATGTTTTCTGTCACAGATCTCTCGTGCTCTCTGAAACAAAGATTTTCTCACGGTAGCTAACTGTGATGAATGATGATGCGTTATACCATTTAAATATCGGGTGGCATGGTTCTTTTTCCTATACACAGTGTGACCAATAGTGTTATCAGGATTTCGGATGACTAAAACATCTAGGAAATCTAAAGAATTGTTTGCCTCTAACTCCATTGTGAATTGTATTTTATAGTTTTTGGAGTTAAGTTGGTCTTAAAATGCAGTTACTCTGTCAGATGGTAAAATTTTGGCGGTATCATCTACGTACCGCTTGTAGAATCTTGGATTTACAGGAGCAGTAAGAAAGCCTTTCTCCTCGAAGTCCTCCATGAATATGTCGGAGACTACGGGAGATACAGGCGAGTCCATCGCCAAGCCATCTACTTGCTTGTAGAATTCTTCCTTCTACAATAGATGCCAGATGTGAGGCAGTCTTTGAATAATACTGCATATTCTGTAGACATGTTGTTATCTTCTAGCTTCCTAATTAAAACGATTTTTATTTTTATCTTTCGTGACGAGGGTTTTCAAAAATTTTATTTAATCCTTTTTCGATTACAACTCTTATATCCGTCGTGGGCTCGTGCGTTTTTTTTTTCAAAATATTTAATTTTGCTTTTTGTATGTAATTTAGGCTATATGTGTGTCAATTTCGAATTGATTTTAATGATTCCTTGTTATTAATTAATAGTTTATACTTCAGTAATGATTCAACATAAATTCGACTAATTTAACCCACAAACGTGGAAGAAAATGGAATTTATTTTGAAATGTAAATATTTAAAGTAGGTACAGTGTTTGAGTTACCTGTGAGCTTGTGGTATTACTTAGTCTACTCAATAGGTTTAAAAGGGACGGGGCCATTATTTTTTCTATACACTATATGTTAGTACCTTCAGAAACTATGATGTGAAAATTATATTATTTTTTTTATTTATTTGAAGTCGGACTATAGTTTTTAATTAAAATTTAATTTTAGATAAACATATTTACTTTAGCCGAAATTTTAACCAACTAGCAATGATAATGACAAATTCGATAGGTGAAATGTATTTTTATCGTGACCACCCATCGAAAAACTACTGCTAAGGCTTAATATCGTAACATAAAATCCAACGCCTGTCACACAGAGAGGTAGGAAGAGACTCCAGTCATCCATTTGGCACGTTCCTGACACGTGAGGGATTCTAACTTCCTTCATACTTCATAAATACCATAACTGGGACTACGAAATACTGATTTAACTACATACATCAACTCCCTGGATGCAATTTTAGATCCCCGTCTAGTGAGAAGTGTTTACATGCGTGTAACATGCGCCTACCAACATTATATTGGCCACTCTACTGATCCGACTCTGAACGACCGCTACTGATAGGCTATCACTATTACTGCGGATGAGATTTCACTGCGGATATTTTTTATAGAAGAAGGTTGATATTCAGCACACAGTGATGGTAAGAGAAGTTGTAGGCTATAGACACCTAGAAATATCCTCGGTTAGAAATCAAAATATAGATGCGTCATTAAACTTTTAGGAGTAAGATAGATTAAATTCGTTACCAGATAAAGGTGTCTCTAGTTCTTCAAACTTGCCATACGAAACAGCAATATTAAGCTGCTATTTCACATTGGTATTAAGAGCGTGGTCCATCTCCGGTCGTGCCAACCTATTCGTGCTGTAACCATAATATAGCTGCAGTGTCGCTCTACCACGTAAGAATATATTTTAAAAATCTTCGAGAGATATAAAGTGTATATAATTATAATGCAGAACAGCTTTCTAGCATAGCCCATGTTATATTTTTGGTCCATTATGTTGACCTCAATTTCGTTGAGCATCTAAGTAAACAGACTAAACTTAACGTTATGATAAATAACATTTATAACCCAAATACGAATGAAACTCTATATTATCTTCCATATCGCATAAACTTCGAGGTTGTTAGTTAATGACAAAGATACACACAAAATACTCAGCAAATATAAACAATAAACTAAACTAATTCTGTGAGTCCGCGCTACCGCCGAAATTAAGGGTTATCTCAAAAATTGATATAATAATATAGAATTTAACCAACGCATATTATGGTACTATAAATTAAAGGGAAAAAAGAAGACAAACCTTTTTTTATGATTCTCTGAAAACAATAGGCTTAAACAAAACATTATTATGTACACTTATTATAACTATCTTTTATTAGGATCCATTCCAAAATAAAAGTAAACTTTTTCAGTTGATTTTCCTTTCATTTTCCTTTGTTACTTTTATTAAGATCATTTATTTCAAACTTACTATACATTAGCATGTTGATGTCAAATCTTGCAAGCTAATTTAGAACAACTACCTCTTGGCCTATAAAGATGAAACTTTGTGTACCTTTCCATTTATAATATACTTATTTAGCGGAGATGAATGATGCTGCATTTTTCACTGTCATGTCAAGAGTAAACTTCAACGGTTACTCTTATCATCTAAAGGAATCTTGAGAGCAGAAGCTTTCCGAGGGACAATGTTTTACACATATTAAAAGTCCCAAAAAGAATTTTATTATGTTTATATAACATTATTAACCCTTTAATATTGTTTATTACATTCAACACAAAATGATTTCCTTTTTGCTTCTTGTCCATATACTAATTTTATAGAAGTTAAAAAACCATGCTATAAGTCAAACCTTCTTTGGTATGAGGTTAAATTAATAAGTTATAAATAAATATACAATTTAAAAATGAGTGAATACATGATATGATATGGAACTTACCGAATCCCAGCTTAATATTCCTACTTAAGCACATTTAAGGGTTAATGAAATGTTTAATGTCTTATTTATTAAATTAACTAATTATATACTCGGCAGTCTTAAAGGTTCGGACCTGTACATCATTTGGATGCGCGTAGACAGCGACCTTCAATAGAGTTTGGCATAAAGCGCTTATTTCGAAGCTTCTTTCCTATAGGCTTTCCGAGAAATTATGCCATAGGATCACCAGTTTCCTAGCAGATCGGTGAAACAACGTCGTAGTAGACACGGAATACTGTTCTCATCTCTGGGCTGGGGTTTCTCAGAGCCAGTTCCACAGGCCGAGTTCTCTCTGAACGGCTCGATTCACTGGCGCTGAGATGTTGCATCCCTTTGCAATTTATATCGCATTTACCACGGAGAGTACTCTGAGGAATATTTCGGATTAATTCCAGCCGCCAATTTTCACCAACGCACATCACGACAAAACTCACTTTACCGTTCACATCATTTGGATGCTTGGCGATCCACTACTGTGTGATACACTATGAGATTCTCGTACAACTTCTTTGTGAAATCGTTTACCACCGGCGATTTTACGGATCAATACAACTTAGGGCATTTAAAAATCGAGTTTACTCATATTTAAAAGACCGGCAACGCACCTGCAATTTGCACTTCTGGTGTTGCAGTTGTTCATGCGCAATGGTCGACACTTATTTTCTGGTAAGCTGCATGCTCGTTTACACCCTCTTTAAAAAATATGTCGATCTTTTGTGCACAGGTCTTACACAGTCACAGGTCAGGTTTATTTTTGAGAAGGTTGTCAAAGCAAAGAAGAGTCCAGAGTTTTTCCAATGCGACTTGTTCGTTTCTCTAAATATATGATATTATTTTTCAGATATGCAAATTTCCTCGCGATGTTTTCCGGCGTACGTATGGCCAAACGACAAATTGCAATTAATGATTTCTTTGGTGTCAACAGAACGAACGTTTCGTTTGCGTACAAATTTGAAGGCAGCGCTGCTAGCACTGTTCTCTCCAAAATATAGCAAAAAGAAACATGTATTAAACGTTATATTACTTAAATAGAATTTATAATATTTAAAATACTATAATTAATAGATGTTTGTGCAATATGCTTAAGGAAAACTTTTTTATTTTTCTGCTTGGCATTTATCCAATAGTCCTAAAAGCAAGTAATGCAGTCAACAATCCAAGCCAAGATTTATAATAAGTTTCCCTTTTGTTTGCGTCCAATAAAGCCAGTTTCCTCAAAAACACTCTAGTCGTTTAAAGTAACGACAAGAAATAGACGGGAAAAATTTCGATCAGCAAAATTCTTGTAACAGTTTTTATATTAAAAAATTGTAAAAAAAGTTAATTGTGCTTCTATGGTAACTCTGTGCCTCTCTTAGGCATTAAGCCAGCTACTTATACTATTAGGTGGCATGGCATTCTTTCTGCCTGGTAGTATGTCTGGATAGGGGTGGTAGCGACTTTTCTGTTCCATCTGTCTCTTAGCAACTGTGGATTCACTATTGTGCAACACTATTACCAATGTCAAAGTTTAACTTCAAATATCTATAAATATGCTTCTTCGCCTTTGTTTGTTATAGCTCAAAGCAATAGGTAAATATTTAATACTTTTTTAATCCTAAATATATATTAAAAATATGTTGATTGATAGTTGTCGTGTACATTTAATAAATAATTTAAAATAAACCCAAAACACATTAGTGTTAATACTAAAAAAGTGTCACTGCACCTTTGGTCTTGTATTCGTAGTTGCAATATGGCCTCTGACTCGAATCGAGCCGAAAGAAGAAAAAGATCGTAAAAATTCTCAGTTGCAGCGCGAAGTCGTTTCTTCCTCATGCTTCGGAAAGCAAATAAAGCCGATGATTCTGCGCCTGATTTCTAACTGGGTTGAGACTGCCCGCCGTGACACGATATTATTTCAGTTAATAATACATTATGGAGGGGTTATTGACATAAATATAATGTAAAAGATAAAAAATGAGAAATATAATGTTTTCACGCAGTAGTACAGCATAAACGGGTCGTCTCGTCCGGTGTAGGATCACGGTATTAAAGAATATCAACGCGAAACAGCATAATGATGCTGCTGTGATTCGTATGTTGAGTGCAGAGACCCAGAAAGCCTTTTACTGGTAACGAGGCATTCCATTTTATTTCTCGGAAAAGGCAGAGCTTTTTTTTATTTTTTATTTATAATAGATGTAGATATCTATAAGTTGCCAAATTCCTTTACCATAAGGCGAGCTGTGTGCTCGCTTGTTATTCTTATTATATAAAATAATTTAGTAAATAAAAACATAATGATTTCTTATATTTACGCGGAGACTGTTTTACGTGGTAGAGCCATGCTGCAGATATATTAGTAGTATAGTTGAAGCCCGAATGGGTCGGCTCGACCGGGGAAGGACCACGCTCTCACAGAATACCTGCGTAAAATAGCAGCTTGACACTACTGTGTTTCGTATGGTGAGTGTAGAGAACCGGAGACCCATTTTATTGGAAAAGAGGTATTCCATCTTAGTCCTCACGGGTGACTACGCATCTAAATTTTGATTAGTTGTTGAGGATAAATGTATGTGTCTATGGGCCGTAGCAATCACTTACCATCAGGTGGACTGTGTGCTCGTTTGTCACCCTATCCTATAAAAAAAAGACTAAACATTAAATGAAACTAATTTTTACGGATTTTTTCGCGTTTTATTTAACTTTTTAATTCCCGACTTTTCGAGTGCTTTACAGCATCCAAGGTCACGGGGTGACTGAGCTGTTTGACGTCCTGATGTCATAGTTAGCCCGTCTACCTTCAGTTTTGCATATTAATTTTTGGTCCGATCTACGCAGAATGAGCTGACAGTATCTTGAAGTCTTGCAGTGGTATGCTTGGGTTTGGATTTAATTTTATTAATTACGGGATCCCAAGCCGATGGCAGCAGCCATCCATCTTCCCTATTGAAATTAGGATTTTTTTAAATTTCAATAGCCTCGCGAATCATCCTTGGTAGGAATCGGTGTTCTTTTGCGAGGATTTGTAGTCTATCAAATCTAATGTAAAGGCGGGACGATCTACAACATGTTCACACACTGCAGACTTCCCGGAACGTCGGTGCTTCAAGTCAGCTATATGTTTTTTCACGCGGGTATTAATAGATCTTTTTGTTTGTCCTATGTAAGAGAGACCTCATTCACAATCCAGCTTGTACACTCCTGCATGTTGTACAGGGATTGATACCTGACGAATGGTCAAAATTGATTAATCTTCTTTGGCGGCTTGAAGTATGTTTTAATGAAAGCTCGCTTCAAGATGCAGCCAACCTTGTCCGTTACTCCTCTGACATAGGGTAGTACAGCAGGCATACGCTCGACTGTGGCCGGCTTCACTCGGTTACTGTGACTTTGGCGCGAGACCCGAAGCTTGTTGTCTTGCAATACTCGCTCGACGTGCTGAAGCTCGGCGGCCAGATGTTTTCTGTCACTGATCCTTCCTGCTCTCTGTAACAAATATTATCTCACGGTAGTAACTGTGATGGATAATGGTGCGAGTCACTATTTAAATATCGGTTGGTATGGGTCTTTTTCCTATATACAGTGTGACCAATAGTGTAATCAGGATTTCGGATGACTTAAACATCTAGAAAAGCTAAAGAATTGTTTGCCTCTAACTCTATTGTGAATTGTATTTTAGAGTGTATGGAAGTAAAGTGGTCTGGTAAAATAAGATGACGGCCCTATCCGTCAGATAGTCCCCGACTATCTGACGGAGATAGGTCGGCACCCGGTGATACCGGAGTGCCTCCCTAATGCAGCTCCAGGGCATGGAGTTGAAGGCGTTGGTGATGTCGAGAGACACCGCCAAAACAACCCCCCCCCCCCCCCCTGGCCACTGCATCCCCCGTCGTGAGGGCTCTCACGCGCATGATAGTGTCCACCGTAGAGCGCCCCCGTCCCCGTCCCCGCAAGGTGCTCGGCGAGGCGGTTTGCAATGACTCTTTCAAAGAGCTTGCCCACCTCGTCGAGCAGCACCACGGGCCGGTATGCGGACGTAGAGTCCGCAGGGCGCCCCGGCTTCCGAATGAGGACCAGCTTCCCCGTCTTCCAACGAAGCGGGAATTGGCCTCTCTCCAAGCATGCGCTTAGGAGCCCCTCCAGTCGGGGCCCGAGAGCTTCCGAGGCCAGGAACCAGGCTTTGCCAGGCAAGCCATCGGGTCCTGGGGCGGTATTCCTGGCCTTGAGCCTACGTACCGCCACTCTCAGGTCTACCCCGGTCCCTTCCGGGATGCCGTCGTCGTCGTTCTGGTGGTCCGCTTCCGGCACCGCAGGTGGCGGAGCCATAGGCGGGGGCGGATGTTCCCCTCGCGTAGGAAACAGAGCGCTCACCACGTCCTCCATGAGCTGAGGCCGGAGATTCTGCGTCAGCGGGGGGGCCCAGGTGCTGAGTTTATCCCGCACCATCTTGTAAGGGCGCCCCCACGGATCTCTGTCGAGAGTCTCCAGCATCTTCTCACGGGCCCGATCCCGGGCCCGCATGACAGCCTCCCGGAGGGCGGTCTTCGCCGCTCTGTATCCCTCGTACAGCTCCGCCTCAATGGCTGCCGCATTCGGTGGACGAATGCGGAGCCTGCGATGCCTGGCGTACAGGTGCCGCGCGGCGACACACGCCTCGCGCAGAGACGTCAGCTCACGCGACCACCAATACACCTGACGCCGGGCACTTCCTGGCCGGACGCGGGGCATTGCCACGTCACATATCTAGGACATGGCCTCCTGGAACAACCCTGCCTCATCATTGACGTCGGCAGGCCTATCCGGCGATGACACCCAGGCCTGCACGATCGAGGCTTCCAGGAGGAGCTCCCGGTCCAGCTGCTTCAGCGCCCAACGCGGACCACTCGGGGCCTGTTGGACTGGCGCGCTCGAGGGCTGGGTGGAGACGTCAAACCGGATGTACCGGTGGTCGGAGTAGGTCTCCACCCCCTCCATGACTCGCCAGTCAATGGCACGCGGCGACAGAGCGGGGCTAGCGAACGAAATGTCGACCACCGACTCGCCCCGCATCCGCACACACGTGGGAACAGAACCCCGATTTAGGACGACCAGGCCTGTCTCCAGAGCCCAGTCTTCCACCATCCTACCCCGCACATTTGTACGACGAGAACTCCAAGCCAAGTTCTTGGCATTGAAGTCCCCGAGGACAAGCACGGGGAGGGGATAGCTTCCGACGACGACTGCTCTCAGCTCTGCAAGAGCGTTGTGGAGCTCGGCGAGAGATCGGTTTGGGGAGAAGTACACCCCCACAACGACGAACTCCCCGAACCGTGCTGCTACGCACCCCTGCCCCTCCTGACACCTTCAAGGGTCGGGGTACCGGCGGCGGCCGAAGAAATGATGGCCACTGAGCCATTCAGGTCCGCCACCCAGTCCTTCCTAGGCCAGACAAAATACGGCTCAGCGACCACAGCGATGTTAATCGACCACTGCGCCATGCTCTGGAGCAACAGATCCTGAGCGCAGGCGCAGTGGTTGATATTCGCCTGGAGAAAGCTTAATGGGGCCGTTATAGGCATTCCATTTCAGCTTCCTCCACGGGGCACCCCTCTGCAGGCGTCGGTGTCGCGGCGGCGGCGGCGGCGACAGTGACAGCGGCGGCGGCGGTAGTTGCAGCTGCGGCGGTGGCCATAGAGGCGGTGGCGGCGGAGGAGGGCCCTCCCCTACCCGCGGCCTTGGCCTTGGCGGGTGACACGCAGGCCCTGCTTCCGGCCCAGTGATCGGCTGGCTTGCCGGTCGCCGCACATGCATCACAGTGCGGCGTGGCGCAGCAGGTCGCCGATATGTGTCCGGGCTGACAGCAGCGGAAGCAGAGGCCACTGCGGTCAACCTCCGAGGCGCATTTCACTGATACGTGATGCCCCACGAGATAGCGGTAGCACCTCAGAGGTCTGGGCTCCAGCAGCTTAACCTGCGCTGAGACCCAGCCCACCAGAAGCCTTCGGCCCTCCACTATGGTTTTGGCCGCCGTAACAGGGCAGCACACCGTGGCGGCATGCATACCTCGTTGATCCGGGCGTATGGCGCCTGACCTGATCTGGTCAGTAGTGCACCCCCCGGACCTGGCGACGGCGGCCACCAACTCCTCCTCCGATACCGAGTCGTCCAGACCCATGATGCGCAAGTCTGCGCATCTAACGGGCCTGGACACTCGGGCCTCGTCCGCGTTCAGGGACGCTCTGAGCTTCGCATCCAGAGCGTCCGCAGTCACGCCACTGGATTCCCCGGGGATCTCCAGCATACGGGCCTCCGTCTGGGTGACTTTGAGCCGGAGGCCCCCAGTGATTCCGAGCTCCCCGAGATCCACCGCCTCTTTCGCCTTCGCGAGCAGATCGCGGTAGGTAACGCCCTTCTTTTCCGCGTCCGGCTGTAGTGTAATCACTACAGCTGCGGTCTTCGGGGCTCGGAGCCTAGCCGCGATCTTGCGCGCCCTGAACTGGCGCTGCCGCTCCTACTCTTTGGCCTTTTTGGCTGCCTTCTTCCCCTTCTGTTTGTCCCTGACCACCTGCCAACCGGCTTCTGCCGCGGGAGGTGTAGGGAGCTGGGGGGGCGGTGGCGGCGGCGGCAGCTGGCTTGCCGCTGGCGCTGGACCATTCGCCGCAGGCACTGGGGCTGGCGCAGCCATCACCTGTGCTGCCGCCTTGCCCTTTTTCGCCTTCGCCTTGCCTCTCTTTCCCGTCGCCGGCTTAGCCGGAGCCGGTTCAGCCGGTATCGGTTTTGCTGGAGCCGGCTTTTCAGGGGGGGAGGGGCAACTGCAGCCCCACCCGAGGGCTGGCTGGACGGCCCCGGCCTGAATGCGGCAGCCGTGGCCGTCGCGTAAGAAGCCGTTGCCGGCCTCGCCGCCGTCTTGTTTGCCCCTAGGGGGGGGCGCAGGACGATGCCCTCCAGCACAGAGAACCGGTGCTGGAAGGCAGCCAGCTCCTGCCGGACCAGGTTCAGAACCTGGTTCTCCACCGGCACGGGCTGGCTTGGGCGCTGCGTCTGGGGCGCCGCGCGAGAGGCAGGCTCATGTAGACTGACCAGGACTGCGCGGAGCTTCTCATTCTCCTTCTGGAGAATCTCCATGGCGGACGTCAGGCGGGCCACGTCCGCCCGCAGCTTCGCCACCTCGTCCGCATTAGGCCCAGCTCCAGCAAAGTTGGCCTACGCAGCCGCCATGATGGAGGCGGAGGCCGCGGGAATGGCCTTGAATTTCGAGGAGGACTTTTGCTTGTTGGCCACGACCTTGATCGCGGCCTCCACCTCCTTTACGAATCTGGCCTTACGCTCCACCTCGGAGCCGCCAGTCGCATCTGTTTCTTCGCCTGATTCCCGAGCCGTATCGTCCGGGTGGCGCCCCTCCTCGGCAAGCTTTGCCGCTCGTTCGGCCCTCTGATTGGTAGAGAGCTCCCTCCCCTTGCCTCTCAGCCCGCCCCGCCTGTTGGTGGGGATTTTCTGGGCCGAAACCTCCTCTTCACCGGATGCCGACCCCTGGTCGCCATCCCGCCTGGACCGCTTGCGGAAGGACTTGCTGATCTCCGCGGTCCCAGGCTCCACTTGTCGGGAGCTCTCTGAGCCTCCCTCGCTGCTCGATGCGGCGTCGGACTCTGTCCCCGCATCGTTCCTCCTCTCCTCTACGTTGCCGTTGCCGGCGGTTTTGGTTTTTTGTTTTTTGTTTTGGTTTTCCATTTTTTGTACCCACGAGTATGGGGGAATTAAAGGTCCACCTTGGCAGAGACCCCTTACCAAGGTAAGCAGATTTAGAGGATTTATTACTCGCCAGGGGGTCTGCAGGTACCCTGGCGAGGAGCGCACTAACGACTGATTTGTTCATAGAACCCCGTCAGCCTCCATCCCCTCGCGGTGCGTCGCCGCTTGAGATTCGGGGTAACTTTTTATAGAGGTTTTCTCCCTCGCGGTCCGGGCTTACAGTATCTTGAAGTCTTGCATTGGTATGCTTGGGTTTGGATTTAATTTTATTAATTATAGGATCCCAAGCCGATGGCAGCAGCCTTCCACCTTCCACCTTCTCTATTGAAATAAGGGTTTTTTAAAATTTCAATAGCCTCGCGAATTATCCTTGGTAGGAATCGGTGTTCTTTTGCGAGGATTTGTGGTCTATCAACTCTAATGTAAAGGCGGAGACGATCTAGATCATGTTCACACACTGCAGACTTCCCGGAACGTCAGTGCTTCAAGTCAGCTATATGTTTTTTCACGCGGGTTTTAATAGATCTTTTTGTTTGTTCAGCTGCATGATGCAGCCAACCTTGTCTGTGACGCAGCAGGCATACGCTCGACTGTGGCCAGCTTCACTCGGTCACTGTGATATAGGCGCTGGACCCGAAGCTTGTTGTCTTGCAATACTTGCTCGACATGCTGAAGCTCGACGGCCAGATGTTTTCTGTCACAGATCTCTCGTGCTCTCTGAAACAAAGATTTTGTCACGTTAGCTAACTGTGATGGATGATGATGATGATGCGATTCACCATTTAAATATCGGTTGGTATGGGTCATTTCCTATATACAGTGTGACCAATAGTGTAATCAGGATTTCGAATGAATTAAACATCTAGAAAAGCTAAAGAATTGTTTGCCTCTAACTCTATTGTGAATTGTATTTTAGAGTTTATGGAATTAAAGTGGTCTAAAAATGCAGTTACTTTTTCAGATGGTAAAACTGTAAAAATATCGTCTACGTACCGCTTGTAGAATTTTGTATTTACAGGAGCAGTAAGATTAGCTTTCTCTTCGAAGTCCTGCATGAATATGTCGGAGACTACGGGAGATACAGGCGAGCCCATCGCCACACCATCTACTTGCTTGTAGAATTCTTCCTCCCACAATATATAGCCAGATGTGAGGCAGTGTTTGAATAATACTGCATATTCTGTAGGCACGTTGTTACCTTCTAGCTTCCTAGTTACAAATGACATGCAGTCTTCAATAAGTAAGCATGTGAATAGTGACTGAACATCAAAACTGACCATAGTTTCATTGTCAGCGAGATGTAAGTATTTTATCTCACTAATAAAATGGTAGGAATACTTTGTGTGTGCTCTGGTGTTTCCTCTCAGTGGTGACAATATTTTTGCCAAGTGTTGAGCAAACTTTTAAGTTGGTGAATCGATCTAGCAGCATCTTAAACTAAACTACTCCACTCGACTGAATTGGTACACTGCTAAATATACGCCTATACAGTAGATTGCCTCATAAATGAAACTTCGCGATATTTGCCAAGCTTGGCAGACGGGTTGGCCACCGAAGTTATGTATTATTATTTAGCCATTATCAGGAAGATGCTGGTGTCGGTGTATCCACTACTCCATATAATCCCTTGGTTGGGACAGAGGGAAACTGAACCAGAAAGAACTGAAAAGAACAAAATTATTTCACATTATGAGGTCGTTGGTAAGGTATAGTGTATAGTATTATTAAAGCCCCTGTATAAATATTATATAAAGGTACAAAATAATAGTAAATATTTAGATAACGTAACGTATAGGAATTTATTAATGCATTTTTTGTATTATTACACTTATCTTCTTTATTTAATTTTACATATTTATAATGTATCTATAAGCAGCATTAGAACACAAAGTGGGGATTGATAGTTGGGTTTTTGATGTTTTTTCTTTTGCAAACACGGCCACCATATACGCCGTAACTATCGCTATAGACGATTAAAAATGTAGTAAACACAGGGTAAAATAAAAAAAAACGTCGCAGCATATTTTTATTATGGTGGTGGTATCGTAATTTAATAGCTGTATGATATAACTATGTAGATCATATAACAACTATGTACAACAGTGTAGATCGACAAAAGTTTGTCTCGATCGCTTTTGCGATAGACCAAAAAGCTCTACTGCCAGATGGTTTGCGTTTGATGCAATCGAAACTGACTTGCCGTAATGCCTTTTTGCAAGACTTGGTGACTTGGTTAAAGGCTCTCTTCTTAAAGCTAATATCCGGAGCTTTGCGGTTTCCAGCATCGACCCAGAATAAGTACACAATATGCTTGTGCTTTTCAGCATGAGCGCATTTATCGTTGTTCAACGGGCGTGCTTCACCAACAGTGGGCACGTCAGCAAAATTATTTATAAATATATTTCTCGGGAAAACGTTACCGAGTACCGAAATAAACGTGTATCTGAAGTCAAGACTTTTTTGAACAAAGTCTCAGACTGGGGGCGACTAAATCTATTACAGTTCAATCCCCAGAAGACACAAGTTTGCGCGCTTACGCTTAGTGTACAGTTTCGTGGTCACTTGGAAGGGAAGGCCAAATTGGCCTCTAAAAAGAAGAGCGAGACAGTATTTTCTGCCGGCACATCGCTTGCAACTTTACAAAGCGCAAGTTCGGCCCCACATTGAATACTGTTCTCATCTCTGGGCCGGGGCAGCCCAGTGCCAGCTCCTTCCATTTGACCGCATCCAGCGCAGAGCGGTTCGAATCGTCGACGACCGAGTTCTTTCTGATCGGCTCGATACACTGGCGCATTGCATTTTCTATCGAATCTACCACGGGGTGTGCTGTAAGAAATTGTTCGGATTAATTCCTGCCGTCAAATTTCACGAACGCACATCGCGACAAAATTCACGATACCATCCTCACCATCTGGATGCTTGGCGGTCCACGACTGTGCGTTTTGCTAGGAATTTTCTTCCTCGTACAACTTCCCTATGTTATTGTTTACCACCGGCGATTTTTCTGGACCGATACGACTTAGGGTTCTTCAAGAAAAGATATTACACCTTTCTAAAAGGCCGGCAACGCATCTGCAATTCCCCTGGTGTTGCGGTTGTTCATGGGCGGCGGTAGTTACTTACCATCAGTTGAGCTGCATACTCTTCTATAAAAAAAAGAATGAAGAATAAGACGAATGAACTCGCAAAGGGCTGTAATGATTATGATGACTATGGATGAGTTGTAAATTTGCTGTGCTCGGTACTGGTGGAAATTCTGATCAATGTACTAATAATGGTTTTCCTAAAATGTCTTGAACTTATTTTAAATTAAAAACCACTTGTGATAAAAATATTTAATTGATTCTTTACTTGAAGTAATTAATTCATTATTATAATTTATCTAATAAATAATTTTAAACAATTTACTGGAACAGAACCTGTTTTTTTGCAATTCCATTAAAATTGAAGCTGATCCAAAACTAATTAATCTTTAGGTATTTATGCCATAAATAAAAAAATCCAGGACAGCAATTGGTTACAACAATAATATGGTTAATAATATTATTATTAAAAACGTATAGTATACATACATCGTTAGAAATGAGAACTGTGTAAGATTTTCACAAATGACTGTTACAATATCCTCATGATGAAATTCGATGACAAAGGTTCGCTTAAGTCACCACGTGACCCGGTTGCATGTGGATTTAACAAAATTATTTATCCTCAAAAGCTTTTGGGCACATAAAATAAATACAATATAATATTCAAAGACTACAAGCGTCGTACTACTTTGAAACAATAATATATTCCGAGCAAACTAATTTAAAATACAAAGCTACACGTAGATTTGCCGCTTCCTACTTACTTCACTTGTTGTAGTGGAAGTGTTATTGAAAAACTTTTAAGTTATATTAGGCAGTACTCAAAACTTTATCATAATATATTTTCTTTAATTTTATTAAATGCATAATTTATTTTAAAGTTAAAATTTCAAACTATAAGTTACTTTTTAAGACATATAAAATTACGTCGTATTCTATTCCAAAAACGAAAAAGCTCTACATATTCGACGCAATTTTTTTTATCGTTACTGATTTCTTGGAAGGAGCCGAACCGATTTAAATGGTCCTTTCTTTATTAGGTGGGTTATACTTCAGAGACGTTCCACATATATGTTAAAAAAATACCAACAAGAATGAGGAAAATTAGAGAATGAAATTTTTAAAGTAACTCTTTTTAATGCAGCATTTACATATTCATCGTGCTTTTAAATATAATAACGTACACTTGCATTAAACCGTGTTGTCCTATCTTTAGCGGATAGATGGTGTAAATTAAATGCCCAGATGCCTAATAAATTAATATAATTCAAAAAAGGATGTGAATTGCACAATGATCGTAGGTCAAGTGACATGAGTAGACAAATTTGTATGAAGAATCTTCAAACGCCTGATGCGGGTGACGGCAATGTCCCTGCGATGGTGTTTTGGCGTAATATTTGCGCAGGCGTTAGGTCTGAACATCCTCCCGGCCGTTGAAAGATCACTTTCAACCTTGAAGTTTCTGGGCTGTCGGCAGCTTCCACAGCCTTAATAGAGATCAGCGCACACAACCTTTATTAGTGGTGATGTCTGCCACTCTCGCTGTTCCATCGGATCCCGTGATGAGGCGTAGTACTCTCCCGAGCTTCCAAGAGAGTGGAGAAGCATTTTCATCTGCCAAGAGTACCATATCTCCTATGTCCAGCTTTGATGTACTGCCTTTCCATTTTGTTCTCTGCTGCATCTCAGACAGATATTCACGCTGCCACCTTTGCTAGAAGTGTTGCTGCATTTTTTCTAAGCGTTCATAGCGTTGAAGTTTACTTTAGAGTCACCCAGATGTTGCGACGGTGGAGCAGTTAACGGTCTCCCGATCAGGAAGTGTCCTGGGGAAAGGGAAAGGAGTTGTTAGGAGAGGATGATAGGGGGCACAAGGGACGGCTGTTCAAAATCGCCTCCACTTGTGTAAACAAAGTATTAAGTTCCTCAAAAGTGAGGTGGCTATTGCCAACGACGCATTTTAAGTGGAATTTTGCCGATTTAACGCCGGCTTCCATATACCACCAAAATGAGGAGAGTAAGCCGGAATAAACTTAAACTGGATAGAATTTTGACTTGCAAAAACAAATAGAGGGTTTTGATTTTGCTTGATAAATGATCCTAACTCCCTTGCGGCTGCTACGAAGTTAGTTCCGTTATCACAAAATATTTCCGTTGGTCTGCCTCTGCGCGCTACAAAACGCCGAAGTGTCATTATGAATGCATCCTTAGTTAAATCACTCACAGCTTCGAGATGTATGCATTTATAACGCAGACAAACGAACAAACACATGTAGCATTTTATTAAGCGACTTCCACGGCCCTTACGATTTACGATCGTGAACGGTCCCGCGAAGTCCAGACCCACTGACAAAAACGGATGACCTGGGGTTATACGTTGGAGTTGTAGATTACCCATTTTAGGTTGCAACGTTTCACCGCGTACACGTCTACACCGAACACAGTTATTAACTGTCCGCCATGCGAGATGTCGTCCGTTTACTTATAGATAATAACAGTAAAAGACCCGCGTGCATATTGTTGACGTGTTCTCTTTCAAAGTGCAGTCTTGTTAACCTGTGCGAGGCATGATGTAAAATGGGGTGCCTTTTCTCATATGAATAATAATTAGCCGCATCCAACCGACCTCCAACTCGCACTATTTTATTATTTAAGAACGGAGACAAACCTAAAATTTTGCTTTTATTACTTAAAGGTTTATTTTTAGTTAGCAGGTCGTATTCAGTTGTGAAGGATTGAGTTTGAGCGATAATACATAATGAATGCCATGAATCACGTAATTCCTCAACTGTTAATAAACTTGCGCGTTTCGCATTGCTATTTCTAGTGTTAAATATGAATCTTTGCACGTAAGCAAATAACGTTGTAGTTTATTGAGAGAAGAATATCTTTTTAAATGAAACTAATTTTACGGATTTTATCGCGTATATTAACTTATTTTACATTCCCGACGTTTCATGAACATGTACAGGATCGCCCCCGTCACTACATTAGATTTGATAGACCACAAATCCTCGCTAAAGAACACCGATTCCTTCCAAGGATGATTCGCGAGGCTATTGAAATCAAAAAACATCCTAATTTCAATAGAGAAGATGGCTGGGTGCTACCATCTGCTTGGGATCCCATAATTAATAAAATTAAATCCCAACCCAAGCATACAACTGCAAGACTTCATGATACTGTAAGTTCATACTGCGTAGATCGGAACAAAAATTAATAATTTTTAATCTGGAGGTAGCCGTGGTTAACTATGACATTGGGACGTCATACACCTCAGTCCCCCCCGTGACCATGGGTGCTGTAAAGTGCTTGAAACGTCGGGAATGTAAAATAAGTTAATATACGCGATAAAATCCGTAAAATTAGTTTCATTTAAATGTGTAGTGTTCGCGTAAATATAAGAAATCACTAGAAGAATATCTTTCAAAATCTCAAAAAGGTTCACTAATTATTGCAGAGTGCACTTTCAATTCGGGTAAAGGATCAGATTCCTTGGCATTTAATACTGGCCATTTGATTTCATTTTCAAGTAAAAATGTGGGTCCCGACCACCAAAGTGACAACGACATGATGTTTTTTTGCATTTACCCCTCTTGAAATGAAATCCGCAGGATTTAAATCGGTTGGAACGTATCTCCATGATAGCGGTGAAATATTTCGCTAATACGATTAGCTACAAATGTTTTCAGTCTAGTTATATCACCTTTAATCCAGCCCAGAACCACACTCGAGTCACACCAGTACACAATCCTTGCGGGCTTGTATCTCAAGAAATCGACTATAGACTTAGTAAGCTTAGTAGCGAGCAAAGCGACACATAACTCTAATCGTGGGATGCTGGTCGGCTTTAATGGTGCTACTTTAGACTTAGCACATAGTAATTGGACGGTGACGTCATCATTTGTGCTAATTGACTTAATATAAACACATGATCCAAATGCGGACTGAGAAGCGTCACTAAACGAATGTAATTCTATATATTTAGGAGATTTACATAACACCAACCTCGGGAATTGTAAATTAGATAAGAATTTTAAGTTGTCCGTAAATTTAGTCCATTACTTTTTTATTTCGGAGGGTACTGGTTGATCCCAGTCCAGCTTTTCCTTCCATAGCTTTTGCAACATCATTTTAGGTACTATTATTACTGGGCTGAGAACACCTAAAGGATCAAATATTTTGAAGGAATTTGACATTATAAACAGTTTCGTTTAAGGTACATCTGGTTGCTGTGTCACCCTTATAGGAAAATGTAAAGTGTCGCTAGAGGGTTTCCATCCAAGACCAAGAGTACTCGAAGACTCGCTGATAGTTAGACTGTCTTGCTTATTTATGTCCAGGTTATCAAATACAAACGGATGATTGCTCTTATATTTTCGAAGATTAAAACAACCTAATTTTAATGCATTGGATACTGACTTTTGTATGTAAATTAATTGCTGAGGATCATCATCCACATAAAAATCATTTTTAGTTATTAAATCATCCACATAAAAATCATTTTTGATGATGTTTTTGATAAGTTCATCATCTTGTTCCTGTCCTAGCTGCCACAAACACCGTGTACTGAGGTAACTTACGCTTGCTGTGCCATAGGTTAAGGCATTTAAGACCAACGTTTGGATGGGGCGTGACTCGTCCTCGTTCGTTCGTTTACAAGCACCTGCCTATACATTTTTCCACATCTCCAGTGAGTAGGTACTTGTATTGCCTAGCCCAAATTAAGATGGAAAAGAGGGTGTCTTGGACATTGGGGCCTACCATCAAAATGTCTTTCAATGAGTAACCTGATGTAGAAGAGGCTGAGCCGTCGAATACTACGCGGAGCTTGGTAGACTCGCTCGCTTGACGTATGACCGCATGATGACAAAAGTAGTACGCTGAGCGAGGGACAGGTGAACTATTATAGTTAGAAACAGAGATATGCCCTAATTCTGCATATTCTCTTATGAATTCTGTGTATTCAGATTTAAGGTTTGCAGCTATCACCTAAACAATCTACTGATTCTTTCAAAGGTAATTTGACACAAAACCTACATTCTTCATCTCTTATGGTATTAGCGAGAAAGTGCCTTTCACACTCGCTTTCATCTTCACTTATAATTGACTTTTTCGGAACTTCTTCTAACTCCCAAAATTTAGAAACTAACTGTTCTATATTTTCATTTTGCGATGAAGAGACAATGGCGTGATTACAGCGTATCCTATTGCTAAATACTGCTGAATTTATAGGGCCAGCAATTATCCAACCTAACTGTGAACTCCTTAACATAGGATTGTTTGGTCCTAGAGAACGTTGTTCGTTGCTTTGAATGTTCCAGAAGAGATCAGCACCTATTAGTACATCTATGGGAGCTGGTTGATAAAACATGGGGTCAGCCAATTGAATATTTTCTGGTAATTTAATTGACTTGATGTCAACCAGCGTCTTTGGTAAACGACCGGTGAGCTCATTTAACACAAAATACGATAACATTGCACTGCAATTACTATTTGTTGCTTTCAATTGAATATCAAAACTTTCAAGTACATTCATTGAAGAAGTGTTGCCTATACTAATGACCTTTAGTGTGTCAATGTGGCAAGACTTTAATGACAGTCTGGTCTTTAGGGACTCAGATATAAATGACGATTGGCTTCCGCAATCTAAAAGAGCACGAACTTTGACCTTTTGATGACCAACTGGATTCGATACTTCAATGATAGCAGTAGATAATAACACCTGATTTGTATTGTGATTAGAATAGTTAACGATGATTTCATTTTCATCTTGTTCATCAATAAGAGCGAGGTGGCTTGAGGAGGATGATGGGCGATGGAGCAGACTATTGTGACGCTCGGTGCAGCCGCGTTCACGGCATGGACCCATGCGACACTCGCTTTCGGGGTGACCTTGTTTCAAACAATTAGCTCACAATTTATACTTCGTCACGTCCATCATTCGCTCGTCAACCCCCTTCGCCTTAAACGTTGGACAATCATATATCCTATGACGCTCATTGCAAATAATACACATAAATGTAGTATTTGGTTTCTTGCTATAATTATTGCTGGTGCTCGCAAACGATTTTACGACATTGTTTTGATTTTGACCTTGCCTTTGAATGTAATTATTATTAGCTATAGAACGCACAGGGGCACTGGTCACCTTTGACACGCTAGTAACGTTAGACCAATTATTACGATTCAATGACTCGAGCACATCGGCACGGTCTATCATAAATTTAAAAACTTTTCGAGGGTAGGTACATCGCCTTCCAAATTGTTGCGATATTCCTCCCATTTTAACAACGTATTGATATCTAACTTAGATGATAACATAAATATTATTAGTACATACCATTTGTCAGGGTTGGCCTAGGCTTGTTAAGGCGCGCAAATTTTTGGTCACGTGGTCAACCAAAAATCGTAGAGATCGCTCTGATTCCCGTGGAAGCTGTTTAATTTTAAATAATGATGTTAAATGATGATTAATCAATATTCTTTTGTTGTCATATCTATTACAAATCATCTTCCACGCTTCAGCATAATTGTTGGTTGACACCTCCAAATTTGAAATAATCTTGGCCGCGTCGCCTTGCAAATAAGATACGAAGTAATGGAATTTATGGATGTCTGATATGCGGTCATTCTTATGTATCAGATTTTCAAAATTATCCCGAAACTCCAACCAACGGAAATATGCGCCATCAAATTTGGCTATTTGAATTTGAGGGAGTTTCAACCCTAATTCTTGGGGGTGATTAAGATCATCTATGCAACATGACGCGTTGTGACCCGAATTGCGCCTTTTTTCGCATTCTAATTTTTTGGAGAATTTTTCGACTAAAGTTTTTGCCTTTGCTATATTCATAATTATATCTTGCTCAATTTTATCGCGTTCCTCAATTTCAGCCGAAATATTTTCATAATTTAAAACCTCTATTTCACTCTGTATATCATCAACCTTCATAGACAAAGCTTCAAATTTAGTGAGTTTTAAATCTAACTCCGTTAATTGAACGTTGTTTAGTTCCATTAAACAGGCAATGCTATTTAAATAATTTTTTAATTTTGTAAATTGTCCCTTGGCGGTCGTTCTTCTAGTGATTAAATCACGTAAACTTTGTTTATTCATTTCTTATGTCATTAAATACGCACTTACGAACAAACAACAACAAAACAATATAATTTAAACTTTCCTTTTTGTTAGTCAGTTATCTAAATATTGATCCTCTTTATTTAAATAGCAATGCAATTCCTGCGTAATTCAATTGAAATGGCTCACGTTCCTCGTTCTGGTGGTACTTGCCGCTCAGGAAACCCGGCTGCGCCCGCTCAACAGTTCGCTCCCGGCCGGTGCAGGAGCCGCGACCGGCCAATGTTATCCAACGGGATGAGTATGTACTTGCAAACGGCGCACGGCGATGATAAATATTAGCCTGGAATATTCGGCAAATACGCTAAATATTGTATGTATAAACAATACGAAACGAGAAAACCAAAAATACGAAACCAACGTTACTTCGTAAAATAATTTAACTTTATATCAATTGAGTGACCTTTTATTGCTCTCTTCGATTTTATTGCACTGCTCGATATGAAACTTTAGCTGATTCACTGCTCGAATCTTTTTTGTTTTTCTGCTTTCCAATACAGCCCGTGATTTTAGAAATATCCACTGCAAGGCTCCATCCACAGTAATGATTTGATGTGATGTTGAAGATCTTTACGTCGCTGCGCTAACCGGTGTCTCGTCGTATTTACGTATTACCTAATTGTTATTATTTCGCGGATTCTTCTTTGTTCACCTCATGGGCCACCATGTCCTATCTTTAGCGGATAGATGGTGCAAACTAAATGCCCAGATGCTTAATAAATTAGTATAATTCAAAAAAGGATGTGCATTGCACAATGATCGTAGGTCAAGTGACAAGAGTAGACAGATTTGTATGAAGAATCTTCAAGCGCCTGATGCGGGTGACGGCAATGTTCCCGCGATGGTGTTTTGGCGTAATATTTGCGCAGGCGTTAAGTCTGAACACGTGTAGTAGCAGCACAAGAGAATCCACTGCCCCATATTATCTCGTGGATGTTGTAAGAGCCAACAGAGGGAAACTAAATCATCAGAAGCGGCATCCTCCTTATAATAGCTCAAAAAAAACATGTGTGTAGTTCACACGCGGCAGAAGTTAAACCTTGAAATGAAAACAAAAACATTTCACAGCAAATTATTTATTTAATTTAATAATTATGAACCACAAGTGGCATAAAATATAACATAAAAGTTTAATTTTATAGCAAACAAATGTTACAGTACTTATTTTTAGACTTATAAAGCCTAAATTTTAGTGTATTAAGGCTAAAGAATATGTTCTTTCGACTAAAATTGCGTTGTTGCGTCTACTGAACTCAATCAATTTTTGTTGGATACAATGATTTATATAATGAACACTACAGGTAAAATTATGAAATCAAAGGAAACAAAAATGTATTCACTCTTAAGGGGGTCCGCAAAATAGACTTATTTAATATAAATCGGTAATATATGAAATCGTGGATTGTTGTGAATGCTTTTGATATGAAAATTTTATTTAATATAATTAATTTTATTTATTTGGAAGCAAATTCGTAATTTGTAATTCTTTATTTTAACATTTAGAAGTTATAATTTTAGAACGAAGTTTTTTATCGGACGGTAAAAATTTGGCGGATGAAGGCTAGGCGAGAAAAAGTGTAAGATTTTTCCGTTACGACCCCTTCTGACGTAGTGTAGACGTAGTAGTGGCCTTGGTGGCTACAAGGTAGCGATATGGAATAGTATCCATCTCTCTCGCACTTTTTCTTATCTTTCGCTTCATTTTAATAGACGCTAGTAATTCATTTACTTGTATTTGTTAATCAATAATGTAATACGTTTATCTATAATAATATACTACGAAAAGAACTTCGTTCCAACAGAGTGTTCCACGACAGTCACGCATGTTTTTTTTTGGAGTTTGACAGCTCCGTGGCGCAGTGGCTTAGCAACTGAGTTGCAGCGCTAAGGACCGCGAGTTCGAATCCCTCACGGAACAAGTATGGCTTACAAATAATTGTTCCAAGTCTGGATGTTTGTCCTTGGGCAATTAATGTTTGTAAATTGCCCCCATGATACAGGAGAAAATCCTAGTGTGGTGTGGTAGTGGAAGGTTACATTAAAAAAAATATATTAGCCATATTTAAAGCACCGCACACAGAGGACGCCGATATAATAGGAACTATTTCATACTGAACTAGCTATTCCCCGCGGTATCATCCGCGTATATCATGCTCTAAGCCGCTCGACATGACACCTCGCTTATTCACTGCTGGTTTATCTCGGTTCTCATCGGGTGGCTAGGTGTCGTTCGCGCGCTACCCTGAGTGTTGAATTACTTTAATTTTCATTGTCTCTTAAACTATGCGTCCAAATAACATATTATAAAGAGCAAAGTTTTTCTTCATAGAATTGTTTGATGATGAAGTAACTTTTGTTCGTAAGGATTAAAATGCTATACCTAATAATAACGCTCATAAACAACTTTTTAATTTATAATATTTTTTGTTACAAAATACTTTATTGTGGCTTATGTTTAAGAAATCGTACTATGGTATTGTGGTTTTCTTTTAGATGGAGGAACGACCTATATTTTTATACAACATAGTATTTACGTATCACTAAGCACTACGCGAGCGCACGCGGATTAAGAAGTTGACTTGCTTAACAAAAATCAATATTTAAGGCTATATAAGAGGTGTAGCCTAACGCTAGATAGCCTATACTATTATTCGTGAATCTGGCTATCATATACAAAAATAATTTATCTATTATATATATTTATTAAATGGACTGGTAGTTCGTGAATAGCGAAAATATCATCGTGCTTAAATAAACAAAAACCTCTTTCGCTTTATTATATTAAGTATTGATTCTATCTATTCGACGGATTCAACTCGGCTGGGCAGCGTTCGGGAAGCTACGACACATCTTCTCGTCAGACATACCTCAAAACCTTAAAACGAAATTGTACAACCAGTGCGTGTTGCCAGTGATGACTTACGGAACTGAGACGTGGTCCTTCACTGCTGGCCGTATGAGGAAGCTCAAGGTCGCTCAGCGAGCTATGGAGAGGGCTATGCTCGGAGTTTCTCTGCGTGATAAACTTAGGAATGAGGATATCCGCAGTAGAACCAGAGTGACCGACATAGCCCAACGGATTAGTAAGCTGAAGTGGCAGTGGGCCGGCCATATAGCTCGAAGAACCGACAACCGATGGGGAAGAAAGGTTCTCGAGTGGCAGCCTCGTACCGGTAGGCGAAGTGTAGGGCGTCCCCCCACGAGATGGAGTGACGACCTGGTAAGACATGCAGGAAGTCGATGGATGCAGGTGGCTCAGGACCGTGTTTTGTGGCATTCTTTGGGGGAGGCCTATGTTCAGCAGTGGACTTGTGAAGGGCTGTAATGATGATGATGATGATTGATTCTATCTCATTATCTCCTATAGATTTATATATTTGTCTTTTTTAGTGTTGCTTTTTCAAATCACAACGATGCCAAGAAAGTTTTCACTTCAAAAAGTAGGGTTGCCAACCCCCTTGCAAAGCGTAGAAGCTATTGCAAATATACAACCTGGGATAACCCTATGCTCAGCAGTAGACTTGTGATAGACTCTAATGAATAATTGATTTTAACTCGTTTATAACAATCCTTATCAATTATTGCTTTGTGCCAAATTAAGGTTTCCACTCAATTAGCTGTCTATTGATGAGTAATTTTAAACGTGTATTGCATGCTTTAAGCGCAAAGCGCGTAGTTATGTTCTACTTGCGCCTAAAAATCACGATTCCAACGTTTTGTCACATAAAATTTTATTTTTGTCTCTGAATAACATAGAAAACGAAAACATAATCAAATGTTCACATACAAAAAAATCCCCATAAAGTGTATACACAACTCTAGCTGCTCTCTTAAAAGAGACGTTTTAGTAAAATTCAACTATAAAGATAAATGGGATGACATTTTGACGTGACGTGACGTCGGTCGTAATCATAGAATACTATAATACACAATAGAATGGCTACCAATCTCATTTTGTACGACAACCGGTATCGTCGGGAGCACACATACAAGCGGTTACGTCATTTTATCACTACTATAATTTTAAATTAAAATTTTTACAACCGACTTTAATATTAATTATTAAGAATAACTCAAAAACTATATGTCAAACCTTGATCAAATTTATATGGGATTACATGAAGAGCACCAGCTTTCAAATAAAAAAGGATTATCGAAATCAGTTCACCCACAAAAAAGTTATGAGGTAACACATAAAAAGCATATCTACAGTCGAATTAAGTACCTCCTCCTTTTTGAAGACCGTAGAAAAACCCAATTTGCTCATTGATCATACAAATAACAATAAATAATGTTACAAACGCATTTTTATATTACATAAAATCAAACTTTATTGCAAGGCAACATCAACGCATTCACATCGTCAACGACCAAGTCCTTTTCGATCGGCTTGATTCACTGGCACTACGAAGAGATGTTGCATCCCTTTGCATTTTCTTTCGCTCTACGTCGGGAAGTGCTCTGAGGAATTGTTCGGATAAATCCCAGCCGCCAAATTTCACGAACACACATATCGGCAAGACTCCTCCACCACTGTACGTTTCACTAGAAGTTTTCTTCCGCGTACGACCTCTGAGTCCAATAGTTCACCACCGGCGATTTTACAAGGCGATACGACTTAAAAATCTTTAAGAAAAGAGCTTACTCTTTTCTAAAAGGCCGGCAACGCACCTGCAATTGCCCTGGTGTTGCAATTGTTCATGGGCGGCGATAGTCACTTACCACCAGGTGAGCCGTATGCTCGTCTTCTAAACGAGCATACGGCTCTCCTATATAAATGAAACAAATCCTCGCAAAAGAACACCGATTCCTCCCAAGGATGATTCGCGAGGCTATTGAAATTAAAAAAAACATCCTAATTTCAATAGAGAACATGGATGGGTGCTGCCATCTGCTTGAGATCCCATAATTAATAAAATCAAATCCAAACCCAAGTATACCACTGCTAGACTTCAAGATACTGTAAGCTCATTCTGCGTAAATCGAACCAAAAATTAATATTAAAAAACTGAAGGTAGCCGGGCTAACTATGGCAGTAGGACGTCAAACAACTCAGTCCCCCGTGACCACGGGTGCTAGAAAGCACCCGAAACGTCAGGAATATAAAAATAAGTTAATATACGCGATAAAATCCGTAAATTAGTTTTATTTAAAAACAAAAAAACAACAACGAATCTTTACAGACTGTCTCTTTCTGAAAAGAAAGAAAAGGAATAAATGTGTTGACAAACTGAGCAAATTTGCACATTATACTTTTGGTCGATGTTTACGATCATCAAAAAAAATCGTTTAATTTTTAACATATTTATTTGTAAATTGTGTGCAAACTAATTGCAAATATAATGGTTGTAAGTATTATTTTTTTATTATTGTAAATAACAAATTGTTCAACACGTATAATATGCGTAACATCATATTAGTCTATGAGTTTAAGTTATGAGTTTAAGCAAACTGTAGTACATTATCCGAAAATCTGTAAGCATTTAGAGGAAACAAACTGGCAGGATACACTTAGTGTAGGGTCACTTGAGGACGCTGTATCGTGTTTCTACAGTCTAATATATGACCTAATTAATAAGTTCGTCCCATGTGTGTTCCAAAGAGCTAAGCAACAGTATCCTGTTTGGTATAATAAAGCTCTCATCAACATCATAAAGGAAAAAAATAAACTTCACACTTTTTGGAAGCTCCATCATAATCCAATCGACTATGATGCCTTTGCACTTTTGCGAACCAGAGCAAAAAAATTTGCTAAAGAACTTCATAAGGCCTATATAAAAAAATCTAAATACAATATTAAATCAAATCCCAAATCTGTTTGGTCTTACATTAAAAATAAACGTCACAGAAGTTCGGGCTATCCTAAATATATGCAATATGGCAACAACACTCTGCAGTGCGGCCAAGACATAAGCATGGCGTTTGCAGATTTCTTTAGAAAAATGTTCAACAAGCCTGCTTCAACATACACTAATACCTCAAGAAAATGTCTATCATCTACTAATATCATAAGCGACATTCAGGTAACAGATGAGTTGGTGCACAAACACCTTAAAAGTTTAGACTTGACAAAAGGATCTGGCTCAGACAAAATACCACCAGTTTTTATAGTCAATTGCGCCGCTTCACTCTGTGTGCCCCTGCGAATCTTATTTAATAGATCTTTAAAAGAAGGAAGCCTTCCATTATTATGGAAGCAAGCACATATAGTACCCATACACAAAAAAGGACAGAAAAACAAAATCGAAAACTACAGACCAATTTCAATATTAAATACTTTTAGTAAAGTTTTAGAGAAAATAGTATATAACAACGTATATCCAATATTAATGCCTTCCATTCCACCCGAACAACACGGCTTCGTTAAAGGTCGTTCGACAACTACCAATCTATGCCTCTTTATGGACGACGTCTTACGTGGGATGGACGGAGGCTTGCAGGTTGACGTGATCTATACGGACTTCGAAAAAGCATTCGACCGTGTGGATCATGTCATCCTGCTTCAAAAACTACAAGCACTCGGGATTTGCGGTGATTTATTAAGATGGTTCCAAGCATATATTTTTAATCGCAGCCAAGCTGTGATCATAGGTGGTTACAGATCTGATTATATAAACGTCCCTTCAGGGGTCCCGCAGGGATCTCTGCTTGGTCCTCTCCTGGATATAGCTTACCTGTATGATATAGGAACATGTTTACAACACGCTAAATTTCTTTTGTATGCAGACGACAAGAAAATATATATGAATATAAACTCAGAAAAGGATTGTCAGCTCCTCCAGGAAGATTTAAACAGGCTAGCTCTATACTACAAAAATAACCGCATAACAGCTAATATCGACAAATGTATATCAATCTCGTTTACCCGTAAAATAAAACCTATACAATATTTTTACCACATTGACAGCTATCTCATATCAAAAACAAACAGCGTTAAAGACTTGGGAGTGACCTTAGACAGCAAACTAACCTTTTCAGAACACATTACATTAATAACCACGAAAGCCTACAAAAATCTTGGATTCATCATGCGTATCACCAAACCTTTTAACGATTTAAGTTGCATTAAAGCTTATAGCTTATTAAATTTTGCATATGTTCGCAGCGTGTTGGAGTATTGCTCTACTAGTTTGAATCCCCAATATAAAAAATATATCTCAGCCATAGAGGGTATACAGAGTAGATTCCTGCGACACCTCAATTACCGTGGCAGGCGCAAGAGCGAAGACTATCATAGCTCTTGTCTGCATCACAAATTATTAGCATTACAAGATCGTAGATGTAAAGCTGACATGATGCTGCTATACGAGGTTTGTACTGGCGCCCTAGACTGCCCACAATTGACCCAGCAGCTTATGAGTTTTTGTACCCCAAAGAAACGTACTAGAGTTACGGAATTATTTTATGTACCATCAACTTACACAAACTATGCAAAGAACTCCGTTTCAAATAGGATACTAAGAACATATAATAAATACTTCTCTAGCATTGACCCTTTTTGCATGACCAAGATGAAATTCAAAAAAGCTGTCTCTAAGATCTTGGCAGATGGTTTGACTAATAATTTAAATTAATTTGCTTACTAGGTTGAAGTTGCGACACACATACACATACAAATTATTATATCACAAACACACACACACACACACACACACACACACACACACACACACACACACACACACACACACACAAACCCACACCCACGCGCGCGCACACACACACACACAAAACTAGCGCTTAAAAAATATTAATTTTTTTTTATTTCTTATTTATATTTCTGTACTTGTTTAAATAACTAAATTATTATTATTATTATATAGAAATTGACCTTTTTTGCTATACGCTGTATACTATTTGTTAACATTGCTGAAGACAAAAAAAAATGTAAATCTATAAAGGCTTCTATATAACATAAAATGTTCTCTTGTTTATATATTGTTAAATGTACAAGTTGTAGATTTTGTTACAATAAAAAAAAATATAATGGTATCAATGTTAGGGGTGTAGTCTTGTTTAATGATTTATCGGTAACCGGCAACGACTAATATAATATTATGAAATATTTTAATAATATTTGCTATTTTATGTTTTAAGAATCGCAAGCACCTAAATTAGTAAACTTCTCGATAAAAAAATCCAAAATTAGGTTCAAAATTATATATTATATCTATATATAATTATTAAACATGTTGTAATCTTTTGTTTAATGTTGTCAGTTTTAAATTTTACTTCAGGAAATATAAGATAAAAAATTAATCCGTTGCCAAAATATATTTCAGATAAATAAAAAGAAAGTTATTCAGAATCATGTGTATGACAAATCTATACTTTTTTATTTTAATGCGAAAATCTGTCCAGCTTTCATGACCAAAACTGCTGAACTGATTTTGATAAAATTGAGTTAGTTTGATATCTGGTTAAGTTAAAAATGTTAACTATCACACCTAAGTAGGCTTTACAAATTCAGTGGTTATTAGATATTAAATTGCGAACTTGGAAAAAAAGTCTATGAAAGGAAATGGTAATTCACTCAACCGATTTTGACGATACCTGGTATTTAGATTGCTGGAAACATTAAAAAGACTAGGCTACCTTTTATCCTCAAAATTGACTGTAGAGAACACGGTACGATGAAAGCTACAATTCATATAATTCTTTATGTAAATATTTCTTTATTATTGGTTGCCTTTAAAATGAGTTGACCTGTTTGCCTACGTTGCGTTGTTTAACATCCACTAATTGCCATTCGTTGCAACGAATAGAAAAGTAACTAAAAACTATTATTGATCTGATAGGAAGGTGTTACTTACTTCGTTTAATAAATGAAATAGTATTTACAGAATAATAAGTATATTTTAAAAACTATATGTTATGATAATATTTATAAGAAATTCATCTAGACCGTTGCAATTAAACACACATCCGAAGTCATTAAACGATCTAGTCGACATTTGCCGACTTTCATGCTTACCGAAAAAATAAATCTATAAAATCTATATTTGTGATTTGAACTATATCTTATAGATATATAAATTAGACATAGATTTAGTATATAAATTATAGAAATATATATAGAAATTAATTTAAGAAAGTTTTCATTAACCTTGGAAAAATATATACTTGTATGGATAAGAAGTCAGTCTAAAAAAATGTTTGAGCGAATGTAACTATTTTTCGTAGGCCTTCCCGTTAAGTGTTCCCTGGCTTCTATCCATATTTTTATGTGTGGATCTCCAGGAAAACGTCAAAAATGATTTATGTAAATAAAACATATGTTACGGCCTACGGCTGCTCCTACAAAGGTCAAATCCTGGCTGGGGCCCATAGCAGCTTCTTCGACGGGCAGACGTAGGTCGGGCCTCAATATGGCCACTCGGAATATATTCTATCACAATAAACTATATGGGAGAAAGCTAGAAACACATAGTACTTACCATTATCCCAAGCTAACTTAGCACCAAGGCTTGGGCAGGCCGTGAGTGTGTGTAATAGTGGATGGCGTGTAGTGTACAGTGAGGTGTAAATGTCTGCGACCTGAGCAAGCTTAGGCGACGCAGCGGCCGAGTTCCAGGCTGCCCCAAAATGCTGCATCGCTCCCGCAGGCACGATCTCTGGACCATTTTTTTCTTTATTGTCACTAATTCAATCTCTTAGTTTCAGTTAACTTACTTAAATTCGCCTAATTCCACATTCATAATAGAATCGAACACGTGATACCCGACAGATTCAGCGTTAAACACAACTAAGTTCCTTCATTCGACACCAGAACAACACGTCGCGCAAGATTCAAAATACGCCTCGTTGACACGCGAATTAATCTAACTAGCCAACCAAAACACAAAAGGGGCACTAAACGCGACGACACAATTATAATGATATCTTGACAATTAACCGGGAGAAGCTCTCAAACTAGGAATGCGCGGCTCGAATCCTAGACCGTATATCTACTAGACGCGCGTACACTATTCCGCACTCTTGCCCGAGTTAAATATCAGAAGAAGAAGAAGCACGTACTTCATCTAGCTAAGATACACAATTACTTTCAAAGAATTTACTTAAACCGTAAAACCCCATAAAGGCCTCTGGTACGGGAACCTAAATCCTAGACCACCAAATCCGAGGCGGATTTCACGAAACCCAATTACGTAGCGAAGCCGCGCCCAAACCCAAATTCTAGACCCTAATCACTCGAAACCGGTCTCGCGCAAACTTCCGCAGCGGTAGCCGAAACACTCGGCCTAAGCGGGTCGCTGCTCCCAATCTACTCTCGTCAACTACTGTCTCGCCCGACCGCCAAGACGCTGGGAAGCTCCCTTCCGCTGCCCCCTCTCCGACACACGCGTGATACCTGGTACGATCGGGCGATTGGCAAAGTCGAACGTGATTGGGTGGCGTCCTAACATAACCAAATTTGGGCATAAACAACAAATCTTATCTAAAAAGTACCAATACTTGTAAGTAATAAAGTATTGGTAAGTCAACCAGGCAAGAGCAAAATTGGGAGAAAAAGTATGAAAATACATATTATATAATACTACCAACCCTTTGTGGGTGATTGGGCGAGAAGTGACTATATAGTAAGTATGTAGTAGTGATATGTAACCATAAAGAATTGACATTTTTCAGTGATAGATACCAATAGAGGGAACTAAATGACAATTTAATAAAAAAAATTTATAATACGTCATTAAATTACTATTTTTCACCGTATTTGATCTTATCCATTTAGCTTGTTATTATACCAAAAACAATTTTATAAGCGACGATATTTCCCGGTTTACTGGTATCAGTAAAATTTTGTTACATTCCTATTACTATTGTTTTACACATCAATATTTCAGTATTTTTGTTTCTTATATTTAAAAAATATAAATAGTTTCGACTTACTAGTTAAAGGATATACCAATTTTATACAAATGCGACATCCAGCTGTTTTTCCGACAAGTAATAATCGCACAATTCACAAAATACCCGCTAAAAACCCCCTATGGGGGATGGGCAGTGGCCTCAAAGGCCTCTCTGCCGAATCGGAAGCGACCCTCTTTTGGGAAAAGAGGGCGCAGGCGGCTACGAGCCGCTGAGGGGGGTGACGTCGAAAGAGTTGTGTTAACATTTATAGGTGTGAATTGACATGTTAGTGGCTACACTCCCCCGTTCCATTGTGTATGTATTGTAGTATTATATGGTCGTAATAGGTATTTATTTCTGCTATTCCACCCTAAGTTGCTGTAAGAAGATAAATTAGTAAAATGGACGTAATAATAACATTGGGATTAAAGATGTTATGGGGTACTTATATTTATATTAAAATGGAATTTTATGTAATATTTTGAAAGAAGGTTTTTACGTTAAACTAAAGGTATGTGGTTAAAGAAATTTTCTTTTTCTTAAAAGGTTTACATTATTTTAATTGATGAGAAACTTAAAAGAAAAATGTTAAACAAGGATTTTTAGGTCTATGAAGACAAACTTATGTAATGAGATGATATACACAATAACTACTAAATCAAGTGTACGTGACAATGCAACACATAATGTCATTGCAACGGAACTAGAAACAAAATATAATAAAATAATGTGAGTTGAAATTAATAACATTGTTATAATTAACAGTATACTAGGGTCGGATTCTGGTATAATGAAATAAATTAAATATTTTTGATTAAATATTGTTTTAGTTTATTTTTGAAGAATGTTACTTTATGGGACATTTTATTATCTAAACGTATTTTATTGTAAATTAAAAAAAGTGATTTTCCATCGAGGAGATTCAGCACCACTTTCCTGATGTGCTTGAAATCAGGTACTATTTTCAGGTGAAAAACTAGCACACATTCCACCTGATGGTAAGTGGATGCAGTGGCCCGTAAACTACAGTTATCCTCAATTAAGAATAAAAATGCAGATGCATTGTCACCCCTTGCGACTAAGATGGAATGCCCCGTTTCTAGTTAAATGGTCTCCAGTTCTCTACACTTACTGTACGAAACACTACAACCACAATGTAGCTGCAAAGTGGCTCTAACACATAAAGTATTATAAAATTAAATAATATAACCTAATAATTCAAAGGTCAAGACAACTGTTAAATTCAGTTGTGTGATCTTGTAAAGATATCAATATACTGTCGTGATCAAAAGAACGAGTACTATAATTTGGGGCATCTATATAGTTTACTCATCTGGTTGGGCTGTATAAATATATAATTGTAAATGAAAATGATAAACATACATAAATATCAACAAAATAGAATAAATGAATAAAAAATACATAAATAAATAAAATCCCAACCAAATGGAAGCCCTCGGCAGGGGAGACCAAACGACCGAGGGTTAGGGGGAAAGGGAAGAAACCGGCGGACGATGCGGGCGGTATCGAGGAGCACCGCCTTCTGCATTTGAGCTTGGAGCGGTCCGTCACGGAGTCCCTGTGCCTCAGATGACCCGAGAGGCTGACTGGGATTAGCCCGTTCGCAGAAACGACTACAGGTATAATTTCGGCCGGCAGTCCACCCCACATGTCGGTCACCTTGTGATCCAGGTCCAGATATTTTGTTCGCTTATCTGTTTCGGCTTTCACGAGGTTCTCGTCATACGGAATGGTAATGTCGACCAAAAATATCCTTGACTGTGCCCGGTCCATCAGCACAATATCAGGCTTATTCGCAAGAATGGTCCTGTCTGTGATGATGGCCCGGTCCCCGTAGAGCCTGGCGCGGTCATTTTCGAGCACGGCTTCCGGCATGTACTTATAATAAGGCAGTTTCCGATGCACGAGACCGTATTTCAGAGCGAGCTCCTGGTGTAGAATCCTGGCTTCTAGGTTGTGCCTATGCAAGTACTCAGAGTTAGAAAGCGCCGACCAACCGGAGATGACATGCCTAAGTGATTCACCGGGATGGCGACAAGCTCGACAAATGTCGACGGTGCCATCCCTTAGGATGTATCTCCGATAGTTGTTGGTCTTAATAACCTGATCCTGTATTGCACAGACAAAACCCTCGGTTTCCCCGAAGAGGTTACCAAAAAGTAGCCAGTGGAGGGAGGCAACTGTATCTACGAAAGGCTCATGTAGAGCCTTGTAGAACCTCCCGTGGAGCTCCTTCTCCTTCCATACGGTCTCCTGGTCGGAAATGCTCTGTACTGCCGGGTCTTGCCATTGCTCGTTGGTCAAGGATAGAGGGGTAAGTCCTTTATCACAAAAAATAACGTCCCTATAGAATGGATCATCCGCTCTCGCCAGAAAATAATTACGGAGGCTGCACACTTCGCGATTATGCAGGGTAAGCGTGCTTAAAAAGCCGCGCCCACCATGCTTCCGCGGCAAGTACAGCCTCATTACCGACGATCTCGGATGATGCATTCTGTGGGACGTCATTATAGTGCGGACTTTTCTGTCCAGAGCGTTCAGTTCGGTCTGAGTCCACCTAAGCTTGCCAAAGGTATACATGAGAACAGGCATGATCCAACCGCGTTATAAGCGTGTGTCTTATTAACGCCCGACAAAAGACTGTTAAGCATTTTTGTCAAGCGTGCATAAAACATATCGCAAACTGACTGCCTCATTCTCGCCTCATCGCACCGATATTCTGTGACATACCCAGGTATCGGTATGTTTCAGCCTCGGAAAGGGTTCATATGCTGATTGGCATAGATAAGTCTATGCCCTCAGAGTTAGCAACCCTTCCCCTTTCGACATGAAGGATTGCACACTTATCCGTACCTAGCTCCATTCCAATAGAATTGCTAAAATCACAAGTGATGTTTAGCAATTACACAAGATGGGAGCGACTGGAGGCGAATAACTTGAGATCATCCGTATAGAAAAGGTGGGTCACTTTTATACCTCCTTTCCGAAGCTGAAATCCCCTCCCGGATCCCTCCAGTAAGGTACTGAGAGGGTTCAGAGAGAGGCAGAACCAGATTGGACTCAAACAATCGCCCTGGAATATACCCCTTCTTATCCTTATGTGGTTCTCCGCAGCCGTCATCCGCTGGCCTAGATGACAAAGGATCGTACTCCACTGCCGCATACATTGTCCGAGGAAGTCTCGAACCCTACAGTCAACCTTGTACAGCTCGAGGACCCTCTTAAGCCATGTATGAGGCACCGAGTCGAATGCCTTTTTGTAGTCTATCCAGGCGGCGGAGAGGTTCCGACGGTTGCGTTTAACCATCTTGCCAATGACCGCGTCAATGAGGAGTGGTTCCTTGGTTCCACGACCATCGCCCCGACATCCATTTTGAGCGCGCGACATCACCTGATTTGAGTTCAGGTGATGAGTGATTCTCGCACTCAAAATGGATGTTAGTGTCTTGTATATGGTAGGTAGACACGTTATAGGGCGGTACTTGCTCGGGTCTGTGGAATCGGGATTCGGGTCTTTAGGAACCAAATGAGTGATCCCAGTAGTGAAGAGGCTCGGGAGCGACTTTTGGTCGAGAGCCTCTTGAAACTGTCGGGCGAGCACAGCGTGACACACCACGAATCAGCCAGTAGTGATGCAGTCCGTCGAGTCCCGGACTTTTCCAGTTCGGGGCCCTACGGACCGCCTCAGCTACGTCATCCGGCGTTATGATGACGGGGTCCATGGGCGTAATATACGAAAACTGACTCGCCACAACTTCCGTCCAAGGGCATTCGCTGTGGTTTACGGGCTCTGACCACAGGCCGCGCCAGAATGCGATGGTGTCGGCCTGTTTCGGTGCTGGGCCCGTTCCACGTACCATTGGTCGCTCCAATGATTCATAGAGCCTCTTCTGATCACTCTGGAAGAGACGATTCTGGTTGAACCGTGTCGACCTCTCGGTATATCGCCGAATCCGCTTCCCCCAAGCAGCGATTCTCTGCTTCAGGTCGTCTATGCGCTCCGTCAGTTTTTGCGTTATATCCGGCTGGGACAAACTGATATTTGTTCCAGCAAACGCCATCCTGACGGTGCGCACAATTCTCGGCCTATTATTGCCCGACCTGAAGCTTATCAGTCTGCCGATGAGGACCTTTGCCTTTGCGATACGGTCCTCAATCCTTCTTCTCCAGGCTGGGATGGCGCTACTTTGCCTAGTAGCGCGTCCAGCCGTGGGAAGTTTGGCGCCAATAATACGGCAAACTGCCAGTGCGGCGCCAAAAAGAATTAATTCCGTCTCGCAAAGGTCCCGGCTGGCTCCCAAATAGGTCACCAGCATTGGGTTAAGAGCCCTCACGACAGCCCGATTCCGCTTGCTTAGGGGTATGCGCGGTAGTCGCGGTCGATTTTCGAGAGGCGTACTACGCGTTTCCACAATCGCCTCCTCCAATTTACTCCTCATCTGCTCTAATTCTTGGGTGACCATTCCATCATCGTCTGAATCAACCACAACTTGAGAATCCGCGGCGGCATCGACGTGTGCAGATTGTTCTGCAATTTGTGGCGTCGCATCACCAGCTGTAGCATTTTCATCTGATGAGGGAACAGCCTCACGTCGTAGTCGTTCGAGTTCGGCGTCACCAAATATGTTGGAGCGCAGGATGTACCGAACTCGGTCTGCCAGGTTTTGCTCTGATACATGAACAGATGGCTCCAGCTCCGCGAAAAAGCGATGCATCCGAGCCCGATACGCCAACATTCCAGTTTCTTCCCCTTTTGCCCTAAAATACGCTCGCAATGCGTTTTCGTTCATCATTTTTGTCCAACGCATGCGACGTGTTCCACCAGCGGCGGGTGCCGCTTGCTGAGTCCGAGAAGACACAGCCGACACCAAGCCCTCTGGTGGGGATGATGGATGCGGGCGGCTACTAGGTGGTCTTGCAGCCCCCCGCGCTAGGCTGACGACACGCATGCTGTCGCGTCCAGCGCCAGCTACAGACGCGCCCTGGCGACCTCCAGGCAGCGGCCCTTTGCGCACTCTTCTTTTTTCCATCATCCATTGTATGGGCGTCAATTAACGGGAGACGCCCAGGCCCGGCACCGTTTCATGGTGCGGCCATAAGCACAGACGGACCTTTGCACCCTCAATTCTGCCGAGGCACGGCGCACACACCTCTTGGCAAGGCGCTGATTGACTGCACTGACGTAGCAGTTTTGTCACTTAACTGTTACGTCAGCGGGCGGTGGGGTCGTCACTTCCCTACGCCATATATACTAAAATTATTATTAAGATATACCTAATCTATATTTATGACATTTAGATTTATATTAGGATTGAATCTGAATGATAGGACGAAAAATTATATTTTATGAGAAATGTGTAGTTCGTTAGAAGATGTGTTCATAACTAAAAAAGAAGTGCTTCGGTTTGGACGCATAGAAGTGGTGAATAAGGATATTCGCCATAGTTGCCACACTTGTCAGGTGGATTGCTAAAAAAAATCTGACCATCGTATTACATCTAAGTTATTCGTTATTATATTTCGATAGGATCAGTAATGGTCATATACTGCAGCATTCTACTTGATTAACATAAAAAATAATAATGATTACATAAAAAACACTTTTGATTTAAACAAATATTTTCTGTCCTGAATAAATGAATAAATAATAATCTTGTTTGTTAATTCTTTTCATCATTAAAAATAAGAATAAAATAAATAACAAATAGCTAGTTTTATAATGTTGAGCGCCACCATTAATGCATGGTACATGGAAACACTAGTTATCACTACCACCCTCTAGTATCGAGTAGCATAACTAGGAGAGTTAAGATCCTTCTAGAACTTTCTAGAACTCTCGACACCTAGTCAGTCGGGACCGGTATGTACTCGAACATTCTAGATGTTTCTACAGTAGAAGGTTCTAGAAATTATCTGAGGCCCTATATAAGGCCGGTATAAATCGCGACCCAGTCGAACTTCGAAGCGATACAACTGCGAAGTAAAGTAATCAGTAGTACAATTGTGTTTTGATATTAGTGTGATTTTGAGTTGTAACTAGTGTTCTGTAATTAAAGTGTCAATTTTGGTAATTCACTCGGCAGTTGTTAACTGTCTCGAACCCCAAGCTCGTAAAAATTGGTGTCAGAGGTGGGATCAAATCATGCCGATTATACCTATTAATGACAACGAGGGTATCCGTAAACGAAGTCAACGCCAGCATGAGACGGACCATAGACAATTTGGTGGTGCAATGCCGCAGACGTCGAAGGGTCAGCTGCACGCATGCCAGCCCGTCAGTAGCTCCTGCATCTGCAGCACCTGACTTGGGTGCTCTGATGATGATGCTGCAGAAGCAAACCCGCGGAGAGGCAGATCAGGCCCGTCTGTTGGAACAACAACTGCAGCGCGCGGTAGGGAAGTGCAGATGCTCCTCATGAAGGACCTTCACGCTACCTTCGGGAAAGAGATAAGAGGGGTGGATGATAGGATTGCTCACCATGACAACCGCCTGTCGGAAGCTGACTACCTAATCGACCAAGTGAAAAATTGGGTTGCCAACGGGATGGCTTACGGGAAGAAAACGCTAGACGACCTCAAACTTGGGGATGGACATGGACAGCTCTCATGGTAGCTACAACGCCTTCATTACATTTATTCAAAGTGCCGCCGTTCGACGGGACTTTTTCCTGGTCGGCCTACAAAATCCAGTTCGAGGCTGTCATGAAGGCGAACGGCTGGAATAAAAGTCAGGCCATGGTTGATCTCACCCTAAGCCTGTGTGACCAGCCCTTAACTGTGTTACAAGCTCCCGGTAAGGAAGTGACTTACAAGCAGCTCCTTGAAGCATTGGAGGCGAGATATGGCGACTCTCACCTGGAACATCTCTTTCGTGCACAGCTCGAATATTGCGTGCAACGCAGCAACAAAAACCTGCAGCAGTGGGCCATTGAGGTGGAGAAGCTGGTTTGAAAAGCATACTAGTCTGTACCTGCGCTCATTGAAGGGAACCTGGAGCAGACATTCATCGACGGCATCCGCGACCTTGAAGCAGAGCTGCTGTGAGGCTCGGGTATCACGAGACGCTTAACGACGTCTTGGCCCATGCACTCTTTTTAAAAATAAAAGCCGACTAACAAAAACCCATAAAATAATTTCAACATTCTAAAGTCGAGCATTTTAAGCTTTTGAAGTCGGTGCTAAGGCTAAGTGATAGAAGAATTTAGAATCCGACTCTAGAATGTGTCAATTTTTCTCTTCTTTTAACTTCTATGAATTCATCCTTTACCTTGTATATAAAGTTCAAATAATAATTTCATATATTTACACGAGCAGTAACTACATATTGAATAAAATTAATTTGTTAAAGGATTTTGTTACTTTTAATTAATCGAGTACTTATCGTGCAGCACTCATGATCAACCAGTGACTGTGTTAGGTATTCTACGTCCCAATTATAGGATTCAGCTATATATTTTCTGTTGAAATAAGGATATATTTTGATTTCAATAGCCAAGCGGATCTTCCTTAGCCCTTTACTTGGCAGATATTTTTTTTCCTTATTTTATTGTTTTTCTTTCAATCAGGGTGTTTAATTAGGTAAATAAAAGGTGAATAAAATATTAAAAAAAATCTTTTGCTTTTAGATATTTTTTTATTGAACGTATCCTGCAGTGCACACTGCCAGGTAAGCAACAATTTACATGATAAAAAGTACGTATCCTGACAGATACAGTGCCATGTTTACATTGTAACAAAAATAGATTCTAATTGTAATTAATCAACAATTGTTTATCGTTTTTATTATCAAATAAACAGTTTTATAATTATGAGATCACATTATATAATCAAACAATACAAATTATTTGCTTTACAATACTATTTGGTATGATATGCATGAAAACAATTGCGCTCTTCTACCAAGCAAAGTCTTAATTTACATTTTTGACAATGAATTGGCCTTTTGTGCAATTTTTTCCACCTGCCTTTAGTTTGAAATACTGGCATATGCCCAACTTGGTCATATCGTACAGCGACAATGGGTCTCTCTGCAGCTGGTTTTTTTATTAGGGGTACATAATTTTTGAGTTTATTGGCAGAAACGCCTCTGTCAAACAAAAGTAAGCTTCGGTAAATTTCATATCTGAATTCTTTCAGTGGCATTAATTTTGACTTATTTGATGCACCTCGTCGGTACATAAGCCAAGCGTTATTACATATATAACACATATTACATATTTCAAGGATTTGCGGAAACAGAGGTAGATACAAGCAATGTCCCTTGAATTCTGTTATGTATAACGCAATAAGCATATCCGCTAAATCCAACTCCAATATGGGTATTGGAGTTGTACTCCTTTATCATTCGTGGACATGGTACTGGTATTTTCTTTCTCAGTACTTTGTTATACCGTAGTACAGTTTGGAGAGTATGTGAGTCTACGTATGTGCTTGCAACAGTGACGCATTTGTTGTCGTACCACTTGGTAACAACAATCTTGTTTTTGTTACACACAACCTGAGCATGTGAACCTCACTTTTTTTTTCTTTTTTTTATCAGTAGGAAGTTTCTCCGGTGCTCCACGAAGTCGGTTGAATCTAACAGTTCCCAAAGAATAAAAATACCGTAATCATTTCTTAGTCGGTGCATCAATTCAATTGAGATAAAGAAGTTGTCAAAGCACAAGATTTTACAAGCAGGCTGGCAAATGGATTTGGCTAGAGCTATGACGACTTTTGCACCTAATCCCATGCTTTCTTCTTCGATAAACAAAGTGAACTGGAATGTATCTTCCCCTCCATATACCAAAGTCATATACAATGCCCGAAACACCCTGGCTTTGGTGAACTAATTTCAGCAGCTTGTAACAGTAAAATTGATGATGATTGCCTTGGTGACCAAATTGATGGCGAAGCGCAAGTATCACTTGCAGGCGATGAGTACAGTTGCAAAGCTGAAGAATTGTGCATTATCTCTTTATTGCTATCCGATAATAGGTTTAGAACCAACAAAGACGATGGCAAAGATGGAGGTGGAGAGCTACTGTCTGAAAGAGTTGGAGGGATATACTTATATAACTCATCAGCTGAATCATCTCTGCTACCTACATTTGATCTAGCTCCATATTTTGGAACTAGGGCTAGAATTCTGAGGGCTCTATTTAGTTGTTGTTGAAACTTTTGTTGTGAAATCTGGAAACAAACATTTATTATCGTACAGCTTATCTTAAATATGTATGAGTATTTGTACCAAAGCATACATAATTATATAAAAATATATATCTATCTACTACAGTTACTGTACAAGTGTTACACAAATTAATTTTTTTTGAAATTTATTTAAATGTGTTGATTAGGAATATAAAAAATCAACAATTATCTTTTTTTGCATAGACATACATTCACTGATAAACTGGCAGTGTATCTTCATAGATACATGTCAAAGTAGCACTAGTTTTTTGCGTAGCTGGCAGTGTATACTCAGAGATACATATGGACAAACTGAGTTGTAAAATCGAATATATAAAGTTTTGGTATCAAAAAACTACATCCAGGAATAATATAGTATTACTGCATTTACTTTCACTTCAAATAATAATCAAAAATGCATAAAAAAGTAGCAAAATACATAATACTTACCGGCTTGTGCGTAGACGCCTGCTTACGGTCTACTATCTTGCGGGCTACTGACAGTTCAGTGTCAACAGCAATAAAACTATAAATCCTACTAAATATCATAGTTCATAGACTTACTATTTACAAGAAAATCTATGTCAAAATTCGTTTAGTTTTCCTACAATATTTTTTTAAAGAGCAGTGTATCCACTGATGCACTCTGCCAAGTTAAGGGTTAAAAAGAATCGTTGTACATTTGTTTGGATTTGAGGTTTATTAAATTCTGCTGAAATGGCGGAAGCAATTCGGAAAAACATGATCACAGTCAATCTGCAGACGCCGAAATAATAATCTATTTACAATAATCATTAAAATCGGTTCACATTTGACTAAGAAAAAGAAACATACACTTTAAAAGAGAATATTCTCGTTTTTTTAAAATCGGCTCATAAAAGATTGACATATGAAGATGTCTAATGTGTGGCAATGCTATTGCATGTACGTCCCTATCATAATCAGACTAGCAGAGATGCTATACAAAGAAAAAAGAAATTACTGTAACGTGATGGACGTAATTTCATTATAACACTAAAAATAGATTACGTACGTAACCCAACAGAAGCACTGCTTAATTCGATGTGACTCGTGGTAGCCTGTCCGCAACTCGACCGTCTTTACTAGGAGAATTAGCACAACGGACAGAATCACGGGCTCGTAGAATGACCGCTGGATGGTGCGTCGTGAAATTTTTACTGCATAAACGAGTGGGTGTTTCTTTTTGGTCCTTGGTATTTTCTATTTTCCATTTACTTCTTTTTATTTTCTACCTACCATCTCCAACAAATGCGACGATTAGCTGTATTTTTTTGCCATTGATTGATTTTAAACACATGTCCGTCTACTGGCGGTGTAAGAATATCCAGTACCCCATATGACCCCGAGGGTGTCGTAAAAGGCGACAGGGGAAAATGAAACAGGAAATGGGCAGTAGCATCGTACTGATAACAAAATAAAGTAATAAAAACTGTGGTTGCCAACCCGCTTGCCAAGCGTGGCAACTATTGCAAAATCTCCCATGAGGCAATCTATTAGGAGGCCTATCTTTAACAGTGGACTTTTACAGGCTGTAATGCATGGATGGATGGGATACACATGTCATTGTACTAATGTATTAGTTATAATACACATATATTAATTGTATTAAGCGACATATTAATGTTGCTGTTCCCTTAACCTGTTATTTATGGTGTTGAACACACACATAAAGATATTTTAGAATACGTTTTGTTATTCTCTACTTTACTCTTTCTTACTTATAATGCTAATTTGATATTCCGTAGTAAATTTCATATAATGTTCGTCTAATATTATAAATTCATACTGTCGCCCTTTTATTATTTGTCTGACAAATACTAAAGGAAAAAATATTTTAACAAACGCGTTATTTTAGTCATTGTTTACAAAGTTAATGTGAATGTAAGTATTGATGATAAAAAACAAAAAAAATACTATTAATGTCCCACGTTATTAATCAGTGATAATATTGTGTGCAAAGATATTTAAAGAACCTGTAAAACAACTTTGATTGTGTGATTTAAAAGATGAGTTAAATTTATGAAAAGAGAAGAGCTTATAAGGAGATTAAGGCTTTAAGAAGCCTGTATGACCTTGACGAAACGGCAACCGTATATCTTTTAGCCGACGTCAACACCGTCTAGGGACTACGTTCTTTATTACTTAGAAAAGTGCAAAGATTAGTAGCCTGCAGAGGTGATAAGTATATGAGTGATATACTGCCTATTATGCTTACGCGTCACTGAGAGTTATGTCGCGGTTAAGCATTTTCAATTACATTGCACGATGTGTAGCTTCTTCCGGTAGGCATCACGAGCTATCAAGTGTTTAAGTTTTAAGTACGTAAGAGTTTTTATTATATTCGTTGAATTGTATTTATTTGTAAATGAAATTGTATACTTGGGGAGTGTTTTCAGCTGGGATGGAAGATGTGATTTAGATGTGGACAGGCGTGTCGCTGCCGGGAACAAAGTCAATGGTGCCCTGACTGCGTTAGTCAAAAGGCAAGGCGTAGCGAAGAGTGCACGCCTTGCAATACATAACGCAGTGTTGGTACCGACTTTGTTATATGGCAGCAAAACCTGGGTATGCCAGAAGAAGCATAAAAGTAAGTTGAATGCAGTGGAGATGCGATCTCTTCGTAAAATGTGCGACGTTACCTTGGCCGACCGAAAGCGAACCGAAGAGATTCGCAATATGGCAGGTTTGAAAGATGACCTTATCACAAAAATTGATAAGGGCGTGCTTCGATGGTTTGGGCACGTTGAGCGAATGAGTGAAGATCGAATGGTGAAGAAAATATATAGCGCGAAAGTAAATATTAAAAGGTGTCGAGGTAGACCGAGACTAACTTTCGAAGACCATGTGAGCAAATTGCTCGAAGAGGGGAGGGTCAAGAGTACTCGGATACCTAGACGTGCATGTATGAAGAAGATAATGAATCTGAAAGATGCGAAAGAGGTATGTAAGGATCATGACACTTGGCGATCTGTTCTCTCTGGCTACCCCGTCAGGGATTGTGCGTGAAGATAAGTATTTATTTGTGTCGTATTAGTAGCTCTGTGTCTAAGCGCTCGCTGTAAATTTCGCCCGAGTTTGATCCCCGGCAGCACCAATGAAATTTTTATTTGCAATTTTAAGTGCTGAGTTAGCACGTGCTCAGCGGTGAAAGAAAACATCGTGAGAAAACCTGCATAATGTCTGAGGAATAAGAAAAAAATTTCGAAAACATGTGATGTTCGCCAACATGTATTGGGATAGCGCGGAGGATATTTACTTGCCCTAAAACCATCTCAGAAGTAAGAGCAGCCCTGTGCCCACCATAGAGACTTACATAGCCTGTTAATTTTCTTTTGTATCGTACACATACGCAATACTCATATTCGTTTCAGATACAGAAGAGTACCTTTTTATCATGGGGAAATCCTCATGGATACCTTCTGCTGCAGGGAGAGGCTCTCACCAATCCGGCTTACCAGGATCATCCACTCCCGTTCCCACGCTGGGCATGTTGCCAGCGTATTCGCTTCGCGTCCAATCTTACACAAATAATCACCGAAGCACCCGTGCCCGGTCATTATCTGTGTAAGTCTGTAGGTGAGTCTCCCTGCTTTTCGACGCATCCAGGCTTCAAAGTGCGGCAAGATTGCTTCAACAACGCGTTTGCGCGCATAACGCTCTTCAGATAGGCGAGCGCGCCACGTTACGAATGCGTTAAGTCGTTCTGCCGCTTGACTCCTTTGAACACTTCCGACGCTCTGGCGAAGGACACGCGTCCGGTCGTACACCCTCGCATCCATGTCCGCCAGTATTTCCAGAGATGGAAAGCGAGCCAGGAATGTCGCCGCCTCAAAGGATATTGTGCGGTATCCTCGCACGATCCGTATGGCCATCCTCCGCTGCACCCTGTAGATTTTAGCTCTACAGCGTTTTTTCGCCCAAATAGGCGCCCCGTACAAGGCTACGGACCGTATCACTCCTTCATAGAGGCGACACACTTCTTCCTTTGGTCCCCCTAAATTGGGCAGCAGCCTATGCATAGCACCCGCTACCCTTTCAATTCGGGAGACAAGGCGCTCGAAGTGTTCTTCGAAGCCCCATCGACTGTCTAAGTGGAGGCCTAGGTACTTCATGTACCACCCCATTCGGACTTCAGATCCACCTACGCGGATGCACGAGTCGGGTGGTTCCCTGCCGCGTCGTAATTTATGGAACCATATGGCCTCGGTCTTGTGAGACGCTATTTCTAATTCCTACTCGTGAATTTTGGCAACGACGACTTCCGCCCCAAGCTCGGCGAGCTCTTTGGCCCTCTCGAAGGTAACCCCGCTGGCAACCACCAACGTGTCGTCGGCATAGCAGACGATATATACGTCAGCGGGAAGTTCAATTTGCAGAACCGCATCATAGGCGAGGTTCCACAGTAGCGGCCCCAACACCAAACCTTGTGGAACCCCACATCTGATCTCCCTCCAGATCTTTCTACCATTTTGTCCCATGTACCTGACGTGCAAGTAGTCCCCTATAACACCTTGCAGGTATGGGGGCACCTGATGGTGTGCCAGTGCGCTCCTACAGAAGGGTACCTAATGCTGACAAAATTATCATGTGGAGGCCACGAAAATGTAAAAAATCTTTGTACCTAGATAAAATGTTCCAGTGATTGTTAGTCATTTCAAATGTCACATTTTCTATAGAGTTTAGAAGTAGGGCAAAATAAAAAATAATACAAAATATTATGGGAATGATTTATTAAATAATATACACATTTTTAGTCATTTACAATAAAAATAATGAACAAGCTGCAAGGTTCAACAGATAGTGTTTTTGTAAACATAATTGTAAAATTGTGTTTACCAAAAACACTGGGGTTTCCTAGTTGTTATCAAAAAAAATCCATTACAACCCCGATATTCAAAAGCGGAGAAAAACAATTAGCAAGTAATTATAGACCAATTGCACTTTTAACCACGCTTTCTAAAATTCCATAAAAAAAAGTTAATATTAGACACAAAATTTCTTGATCTCATCTTGTCCAATCAGTATGTCTTTAGGAAGAACAATTGTACAGAAGATACGGTTTTAAGACTTACAACACTAATGTCAATTTATTACATTAATCACTGTGTTGGGTTTTTTTTTTGGACTTTTTGGACGAAAGACTTTTGATAATAATAATTCACCGAGGATACTTCTGAAGCGAATAGAGCAAATGGGTATACATGGGATTGGTTTCAAGATCAATTGGTTTAAAGATTACTTTAACAGTTGAAGCCAACAGATTAAAGTTGGCACACACATTAGTGACGAAACAAACTGTGATTACGGAGTCCCACAAGGAAGCATTCTTGAACTAACTCTTTTCCTGTTGTACGTTAACGATCTCTTCAACAATGAATTGGAAGGAGCTGATTTATTAATGTACACAGATGACACTGTCCTGCTATTTCATCATTAGAGTTGGGATGGTGTGCAAACTCTTACAAAAAGAGGACTGTATGAAGTTTTGAAGGCTCTGGAAAATAGTTTGCTATCGTTAAACATAGAAAAGACGAAATATCTATATTTCAGGATAACAGAGGCTGCTAATTCCTCCAGCATTTTTAAAGTCAAGATCACTTTCCCATACTCTTCATACTTAATACTCTTACTTCCGGGCAGACTGTGATTGTAAAGAGCTAAAAATTGTTAAATATGTTTGATATCTAAAAGTGACAATTGACGAGAAACTAACTTGGAACCGTTATATTTAAAATGTCACGAGTAGAGTAAGGAAGTTCATTTATATTTTTAAGAACCTAAAAGAAATTGCAGATAGCGACCTCCTCCTATATATGTACAAGGTTCTTTGCCAATCTGTCATAATGTATTGTATTGCAGTGTGGGGAGGTGCAGCGAAAACTCATATGTTGGGACTGGAAAGGGCTAAAAGAGCCATTCTTAAAGTGCTATGTCTTCTCCCTTTTAAATATTCTTCACATGCTTTGTATCAACACTGTAGGGTTCTAACTGTGTGACAATTGTACTAAAAATCTATAGTTCTCAGGTACCATAGGAAAGTTGTACCGTCTTTTTTTAAAGGGTTTGTGTCACTGACGTTGAGTATATGCATTTTTCGATCATGTTTGTCTCACCCACCAACAAGTTGCCTTCAATCTCTCAAAGGTGGGGACTTTATAGAGATATATTATTATGTTATTATATAAAATATCATGAAGTACAGACAGCAGCCTGCAGCCCCGCAATGAAGGGACCCGACTTGGACAAAGCTACTTAGGCTGTGAGTCAAAGCGAGACGCAGGGAGCGCCATTGAGAATAGCGACCCACCAAACAACCATCGTAGACACGCAATGCTGCAGAACGCAACAGGCATCAATACGACTATCGTCGGGCTTACACCATCCCAAGGTCCACCATACAGTCTCAGCAGACATCACCACCCGCATACCTCCATCGACCAGAACCACAACATGCGTCGAATCAGGTGCAGCACACCCGCAGATCCATCACAAGACACAATACTGCAAGTAGTAGTAAGTATAAATGCAACTATGAAACGGATGGCGCCCCCTCACAACACACCCACATGATCCCTATCGACTTTGGTAACAAAATTGATAATGTTGTTAATTAAAAATACCACCAACGTATCATAGTAGCACGGTACTAAGACGTCAGTAGCCAAAACTCCACGTATCATAGCGCTATTGCACTAAGACATGGAGTTGAGTATGCTTCTGCACTTAAAAGTACTACCAAACACACTCACCTTAATCCGAAAGATGGCCGACGTATCATAACGCTATGCGCTAAGACGCCGCCCACAAACGGTAGGGATGTGCGATGTCCAAGGGCAAGTCGTATTGTTACAACAAACCCGCTTACCACCGGCACTAAGATGATATGTCTAGGACACATCGGTTAGCGAGTCCAAGTTTACCTCGGTCTCGGAGGCTGCGAAGCAACCTACACGCTACTGTAATAATCCTTTTCAAGTCCCATTTCTTTCAATATAATGCTTTTACATATTTGAGACCTTCCACATATTTGCTTTATTTCATAGACCATACTGTTGTATGTCTTGTTCATATGGGACTTCAAGTCATAACTCTGCTATCATAATGCTTATGCAACATAGATGCCTTGTATATTAATGCTTTGGTTCGTTAGACCTTACTTTCATAAGTCCCTAATATAGGACTAGTCATTGTGCAACCAGCAGTCGATCAGCCGACCACCCCATATATATGTACAACCTTGGCTATTATATTACAAATGTTATTTATCTTTATTATTGCAATGTAATCGACTTGTATTTATATGATTTACACATACATTACAGTACATTTTGAATATTTTAAGCAGAATTTTAATAAATTTAGAGATTTTTAGAGACAATTTATGCGTTTACTAATACTATAATATTCAATATTCCAAATGAATATATTTGAACTTTATGCTTATTATTTTTTTTTTATTTTATTGATAGAACCATCAACGGAATAACATGTTGTTTTAAAAAAAATGTGACAATAGGCTTAGGAACTAAGATTTACATGTTTCCATTTAAAGGTAGTTACAGCATGTTTAAAAAAGACGATAACTGTACGATAACTTAATAATTGTTACAAGTACGAGTAAAATACTAATATAAAACAAACAAACACAATAAGGACAATACGAAACATATGAAAATTAAAAATATATAAAAATAACAACATTTATATCGAGTTTATATAAAGTTATGGTATAATTTTTACTATGAGTTATTAAATAGATTGACAATTTTGGCTCTAAAAGATTTTATATTATCGCTAAATAAATCAATAGTCTTATCTTTAAGGACACATTCGTTATACAATCTGCTTATTCTCGGTATAAGAGAGTGATGACCAAGATTAGTTCTATACAATTTGTGTTTGAGTAAGGGAATCGAAAAACGCGGTACACGGCAGGGAACTTTGAACAATATTTGTGATAGTAATTCTGCAGAATCTATGGTCCCATTTGTAAGCTTGTACAAAAAAACTAAATCATGTAGTTTACGCCTGTCCGAAAGTGAGTTTAATTTTAGTTTTAGGAGACGAGTGGAATAGGATTCCATATGATTACCACTAGAACAATATTGAGTGAATCGTCTTTGAAAGCTTTCTATACGATCTTTGTGTATTTGATAATTAGGGCTCCATATGATGGTACCGTACTCTAATTTACTTCTAACTAAGGAAGTGTAAAGAAGATTTTTTGTTTTGATTTTTTTAAAACATTTTGAATGTCTGTATAAAAACCCGAGCATTTTGCGTGCCGATCTACAAATATTTTCAATGTGAATATTAAATCTTAATTTAGCATCAATTGTAATTCCTAAGTCTCGGATGGATTCAAGCTTCTGAAGTGGATTATTGTTCAACGTGTATTGGGTTTCTGATGCAGTATGTTAACGCGTAAAGTTGATATATGAACATTTAGAAGCGTTGAGATCCATGCCATTTAACTTGCTCCAACGAGCAATTCTATCGACATCTTCTTGTAGAGATTGTGCATCATGATCGTTAAGAATTGCTTTTGCGAGTTTCAGATCGTCCGCAAAGATGAAACATTTTGAATTATGTACACAATTAGTTACATCATTTACGAAAATATTAAATAATAAGGGTCCTAATATGGATCCCTGAGGTACTCCCGAGGTGCACCCATATTTCTGAGAAAAGTGGCCTCTGATCACTACGTATGAAAATCTGTCTTTTAAATATGAAGCAAACCACGAAAGTAGTGGCCCTCCGATTCCGAACGATGATAGTTTCGCTATTAACAACTGGTGATTCACCCTGTCGAAGGCTTTGGAAAAATCGGTGTAGATAGCATCTACTTGAAAACGTGAGTCGACGTAGGGTGTTATATAATTCAAAAAACATGAAAGGTTTGTGACAGTAGATCGAGATGTCATAAATCCGTGTTGGGTGTCTGAGATAGCGTGGCGAACATGGTGTGACAATATAGGCGAGATCAAGGACTCGAAGATCTTAGAGAAAACCGATAATATTGATATGGGTCTGTAGTTGGCAATATTATCTCGATTACCTTTTTTGTACACAGGCACTATTCTTGCAAGTTTCCACATATCTGGGAAGACCCCGGTACTGAGGGATGTATTAAAGATAATATAGATAGGCAAAGACAACTCTTTAGCACACTTCTTAATAAACGATGAAGGAAGATCGTCGGGTCCAGCACCTTTCTTTGCGTCAAGTCTTTTTATTTTTTTTATTACTTCCTTAACATTGATGTTTATTAAACAGAGATTGTTTTCGGTAGTTTGTAGGGGAATGTTTCTGCAGGGTAGGTCTCTCCTCTCGTATACGGAAGCAAAAGATTCCGCAAAGAGATTGCACACTCCTGAGCCATCGGTAGCAACTTTATTGTTAAGTACCATTCTGGCTGGGTACGTGTTTGATAGTTTTTTTACGTTTTTTAAGTGTGTCCAAAAATATTTAGGATTATTTTGTAGGTTACTTTCAACGCATTCAATATAATTATTATAACTTGCTTTAATTAATTAAATACAGCTAGACCTTAGTGATTTAAATTTGAGTATGTCTAGAGGGTTATTGTTAATTCTAATTTTTACTCGATATTTATTTTTACTCGATATTTATTTTTACTCGATATTTATTTGCATTTTAATTGTTTAAAATATAATTTCTATGACCTTTTTTAAATATCTTTATAATGAATTTAATTATTATTTATTAATAATAATTATGACGTGTCATACATAATCCACCCTCATATTTTATGTTAATGACCCACATAGTGGAGTTGTTAATATAAAATTTTAGTATTTTGAGAGCATATACACTACACTCAAATAATGGTTTATATATCTGTTCTTTCCTCTTTTAATCTGTTACAATACAGTATATGTTATCAAATTCCCCTACTCCAGGGAATGGCCGCCACCAACACCCCTTCAACCACATCCATCACAATGTGATAACATCACAACTGAAGTTATTGTATATTGTGTTGTTAATAAAGTTTGCAGTCAATTGTCGATATCTAACTTTATGTGCATACAATCCAGTTGGATATTTGTTGAGATCAGTTGGGTACCACACAGGATAAATGTGATTGAGCCATTCACCCTGACCCAACTCCCATATTTATTTAATAAAAATGATATCAAAATTATCTTACGATCTATATTTAAAACTCTTCATTATTTATTAATAACGTTCTTCTATCATATAGCAAATATTTTGCTCATAAGTTTAATAATTTGAGACCATTAACTTAACAATTATTTCCATGGGCCACCCACAAGACCCTTTTATGTTACAATATTTATTTAATTACACTAATTTATACAAAAAGAAATTATTATTTAAAATATTTTAATCGTCAAATGGTACGGCTGCTATTACATAAGGTCCTTCATATGCCAAATTGAACTTACTCATAACTTTATTATTAGCGTCTGATCTACTAGATCTTGAAATTTTTACTAAGTCGCCAATATTATATTTTTATAATCTATTTCGCTTATCAAATTTTGTGTTTCTTATTCGACTTGCCTCTTTTAAATTTTTACGGACTTGTTTTCTAATTTGTTCGACATTATGTTTGTCTTTACTTTTAAAATTACTTTGTCAAAAGAAAACTCATTAGACTCACCTTAAAGAATCTCACAAGGCGTGATACCTGTACTATTGTGATAAGAATTATTATACAATTCATCTAATTTCGGCAATATTAACGCCCAATCTATGTGGTTAGTATGACAAAGCGTCCTAAATAATCTGCTCAACTCTTTATTTACTCGCTCTGTTGTATTTTGTCTAGGATTTCTAACTGTGGTATATATTGGCTTTATATTTAAATCTCTCATTGATTGTTTCCAGTGACTACTTATGAACTGTTTTCCATTATCTGTCATTATTGCCTTGGGCTTTGTAATCTCAACAAAATGCTTTATTTTTGTTACAACAGACTTTGCTGTTGACTGTTTTAAAGGATATAATTTGATAAATTTACTGAATGAATCTTGTATGACAAATATGAAAGTGTACCCAAAGGTACCTGATGCAAGTGGTCCATATAAGTCGGCCATGACTATATCGCCAATGTTTTCTGTTATTATAGATTTGCATGGACCCATATATGTTATATTGCTTTTTTTAGATAACTGACATAAATTACAAGCCCTTAATTGGTTTTAATATCATTTGTTAAGCCTTTCCAAAAGAACCTGTCTCTCACATATTTAATTACCTTATAGGGTCCTTGATGACCCATTTCAACATTTACTTGATTTATAATATCTTGTCTCAATGCTTTAGGTAAATATATTACTTCTTTTAATTTCGTTTTGTAATATAATACATAATTTTTCAAACTATACCTTTTCAATTTATTGTTTTATTTTATTATGGAAGTATTTAATGTCTTTAACTTTCCAATAATAGCCAATGACTCTGAATCTTGTAATTGATATATTGATAAGGATTTTAATTTTTCTATCAACTCAATATTCGGTTCGCTCTCCGTGTAAGCAATTTCTAAGCTATTATTTTTATCCTCTTGTATTAAATCGCCATCAGGAGGATAACGTGATAGCGCATCTGCAACAATATTACGTCTACCCGATATATGCTGTACTTCATAATTAAATTGTTCTATATACAAAATCCATCGGGTTACTCTACTATTGAATAACTTCATATTATTAATAAATAATAATGCTTTATGATCAATTAATATTATTACTTTACTGCCCCTCAAATATGTTTCAAATTTCTTATTACAGCATAAAACTCTTGTTCAGTAACAGACCAATTTAATTCGGGGCCCTCTTAAGGCTTTACTATGATAGCCTAAAATTCTCATTTCATTATTATCATCTATCTGATATAGTACTCCGGCCATACCCACACCGGAACAATGTGTGTAAATAATACGGCTTATTAAAGTCTCGATGATGCAATTGTATTGTATTAATAAATTGTTGTTTTATAAAATCAAACGCCTTCTGTTCTTTACGTCTCCATTGGAACTTACGTCCCTTTTTAAGTAATTCACAGAGCTGTATTATGTTCTCTCTATAATTTGATATAAACCTTCTATAAAAATTGGATAGACCTAAAAAGGCCCTCAATTGTTTAATCTTTTTAGGTGCTGGAAACTCTTAGATCGCCCGAATCTTATCGAGATCTATTTTTATGCCTTCTATGGAAATTATAAAACCCAGCATTTTAATTTCTTTATAAATAAATTCACACTTCTGCAAGTTGCACGTTAAGCCAGCTTTGTTCAATTTACTTAAAATAATGTCAATGTGCTCCAAATGTTTATCTAACGTTCCTGTTGTAATAATGGCTAGATCATCTAAATAGTTCACACAAAATACTTGGACTTCTGGTCCTTATATTAAATTCATGGCTCTTCTAAAGCTTCCTACTGATGTTATTAATCCTTGCGGCAGAACATTATAGAGATATGACTTTCTATCGAATGTAAATCCAGTATATTTTCTACCATCTTTATTTATCGGAATTTGAAAATATGCATTATTTAACTCAATGGTAGTGATACAATTCGCTCCGTGAAATGAATTCAAAACATCTAATTGTATAGGTGGTTTCTCTGTTTCTGAAACCATTTTTTTATTTATGCTTCTGGCATCTGGTAGAACTCCAATTGAGCCATCTTTTTTAAAAGTGAATATCAAAGGACTACTGTAAGGAGTTGATATCCTTGTGATGATACCAGCTTGTTCCATTTCATTTAAGTTTACTTCCACTTTCGCTCTATATGCATATGGAATAGGATAGGATCTAGTAACAATAGGTTCATCATCGATCATTTCAATTTTATGCTCATAGCAATTGGCTCTTCCCAGTTTGCTCGAAAATATATTCTTATGCTTTTCCAAAACCTTACTAAGTTTTGCCTTTTCAGAGACCTCCAATGTAGATCCTATTATTTTATTTGTTAACAGATCATCAGTACATTTTTGATGTAGTTATTATGTAATACAGATTTATTATTATATTTGAAGGGTATGAAGTAGTCTTTGTTTTTCACCTTAAATTCTGTTCCAACAGTAGAATTTCTCAAATCAATCAATATTTCATTTCTCTTGAGCCAGTCAAGGCCTAAAGGTCTTATTAAATTACCTACAATTAATGTTTGTGTTTAAAAGACTACCTCTTCTATCTTTATAGGCAATATGATCATCTGTTGTATTTTTGTGCTGCGCTGCCCAACAGCACCTTTTATTTGCATTGCTTTAACTGGCATTATTGATATTTTAGGATTATTATCTTTAATTTGTAAATATAAACTTTTTGAAATGCATGTAACATCGCTCCCAGTATCAAGAAGCGCGTCTATTTCTTTGTCAAATATTGAAACTTTAATTTCAGATTTAATATAATCTTATATTCCCTATAAATTCCCATTGGTATTAATCTTCGTCTTCCTCGAAGACGATTTACACGAATAACTCCGTTATGAGCTAGTCCGACCTGGCTTTTAAGGTATTTAATATACTATTTACATTGTCGTTATAACCAAGGCCTTCTCTGTTAAAATTTGCTTTTAAAGGGATATGTTTTCGCAACCCTCTATTATTTTTACCCAGTATTTGACCAGGTCGCCAACCCAATTTTAATAACATATTTAATGCTTTGTTCCCTTTTACATTGTAAGGGGTCGAATCGGGAACTAGTTCGACCTCTACAGCTCTAAATTTGGCTCAGGGGCCGTACCATCAGAATGATCATTGGTGAAATGTATTTCATGTACTTCGTTAATTAACCTTCTTTTTTCCCTCTTCGGTTTTACGCCATTTTTTGTATGATTGTTGTATTTCTTTATGTTTTTGCTCCATATTATTATTAAATTTTCTCCTTTTCTCGTTATAGTAAGGTTCACGACCTTCATCTTGTTTGTCATCTAAGTTTCTTAAGAAATCTGTCGTGTGTATTATTGTCGCAATTTTAGCTATTCTCCATAATTGCTGCACAGTTTTAGGATAATGTCTGATGACATCAGTTACTAATTGTTTTTCAGGTATCGGGTATGATAATGTTTGTGCCTTTTCAATAACATAAAGAAAATAACTAACCATGGTGGGGTGTGTACTTCTATTCCATTTATTTTGCACAAGGAATCTCTTTGCTATATTTTGTTCTTCTTCACCCCAAAATACTCTTAGAAAGTCAGCTTTAAAATCGTCAAAAGTGGTCCAACGTACATTTCGAGACCATTAGATGGAACTCTTTAAATAATTGGTGAGATCTTCCAAAAATGATACTGGATGAGTATTTCCATTTCCAAATTTCGGCTTTTCTATCGTTACATTATGTACATTATATACAATATTTTGTCTAGGATCATTTACATGAGAGGTGCTCGCCCCGGACACCTCTCCTTGATTTATTTTAATTTGCTGACCTTTCGATTGGTTAGTAAATTTTTTCTCAAGATCCCTTATGACCTTTGAGGTGAAATCAAAGGTTTTCACTGCATTCTTAGTTAATTTCTGAAGCATTTTCATCTCATCTTTAGGCATAGCCTTAATTGAGTCTGATTTTTTTCTTATTTTTAGCCATTTTTTATTTTTATTTTCACTTCAGGTTTTTTTTACACTTTTTGTGTCCTTCACTTAGTTTAATTGAGTCTTTCCACTTATTTCACTTTAAAATAGTATTTCAGTTTGTTTTTTTTCTTTTGTGTCCTTCACTTAGTTTGATTGAATGTTTCCACTTATTTAACTTTAAAATATTATTTCTACTGCGACTATCGTCGGGCTTACACCATCCCAAGGTCCCCCATACAGTCCCAGCAGACATCACCACCCGCATACCTCCATCGACATCGACCAGAAACACAAGATGCGTCAAATCAGGTGCAGCACACCCGCAGATCCATCACAAGACACAATACTGCAAGTAGCAGTAAGCATCAATGCAACTATCAAACGGATGGCGCCCCTTCACAACAAACCCTCATGATCCCTATCGACTTTGGTAACAAAATTGATAATGTTGTTAATTAAAAATACCACCAACGTATCATAGTAGCACGGTACTAAGACGTCAGTAGCCAAAACTCCACGTATTATAGCGCTATTGCACTAAGACATGGAGTTGAGTATGCTTGCTGCACTTAAAACTACTACCAAACAAACTCACCTTAATCCGAAAGATATGCGCTAAGGCGCCGCCCATAAACGGTAGGGGTGTGCGATGTCCACGAGCAAGTCGTATTGCTACAACAAACCCGCTTACCACCGGCACTAAGATGATATGTCTGGGACACATCGGTTAGCGCGTCCAAGTTTACCTCTGTCTCGGAGGCTGCGAAGCAACCTACACGCCACTATAATAATCCTTTTCAAGTCCCATTTCTTTCAATATAATGCTTTTACATTTTTGAGACCTTCCACATATTTGCTTTATTTCATAGACCAAACTGTTGTATGTCTTATTCATATGGGACTTCAAGTCATAACTCTGCTATCATAATGCTTATGCAACATAGATACCTTCTATATTAATGCTTTGGTTCGTTAGACCTTACTTTCATAAGTCCCTAATATAGGACTAGTCATTGTGCAACCTTACTACCAGCAGTCGATCAGCCGACCAACCCATATATATGTACAACCTTGGGTATGCGTCTCCGGCAACGCGCCCATATAAAGAAACATTAGAAGAACACGTTCATCAACTTAGAAATTTTCCGATTATGACAAGAACACCTTCATCAACTTAGAAAATTTTGATCTATTTTTTCTATAATATTATAAATGTTATTTATCTTTATTATTGCAATATAATCGACTTGTATTTATATAATTTAGTACATTTTGAATATTTTAAGCAGAATTTTAATAAATTTAGAGATTTTTAGAGACAATTTATGCGTTTACTAATACTATAATATTCAATACTCCAAATGAATATATTTGAACTTTATGCTTAATATTTGCATTTTAATTGTTTAAAATATAATTTCTATGACAATTTTAAATGTCTTTATAATGAATTTAATTATTATGTATTAATAATTATTATGAGGCATCACATCGTGATATATGAATATTTATTTTAGAGAATCGAATTCGTATCAATTTCGATATATTTTAAAATATTGTATTAATCGACTAAACATAACAAAAGCAACTACAAAAGCATTTCTGTGCTGTTTTTGATTTTTTTCGTCGTCCAACCATCCACAATAAAACTTTATATCTCACGTTTATTTAAAAATAACACTTTTCCCCAAGTCTAGTCGCCTCTTATGAGACCCACGGGATAGTATGGATATTGACACACCGCCACTATACGGTAATTGATAACTTCTCAAAACATTTTATTTATCGGCAACGTCTTCAATCGTCGTTTCTCTAGCGCTCACTTGACCTTCATACAAATAATTCGATATTTTAATTATTGATATTTTATTTTTATTTTTGGATAAGAACATAGTAATGACTATAAGTTATATTTCATCATCATTTAAAAAAATATTGTATTTGGGCTGACCTTTGGATTGACCATAGGTCTGATTAAGTTGGTCCAATAAAATGTAGACGCTTGAGCGGTTAAATAAATTTAGAACAGTTATTAAAAATATTTATAAAATTACTAAGGAGTAAATTAATATAGGTTAACGTTTTCCATTTTTTACATCTGTTTACTTCCTTGTTGCTAAACACTTACAATTGAATAGTGACAATTTTTGAAAGGCGCTACTCATTTCACTTTCATGAGAGCAACAATTTAATTTAGTATGCTTTATCAGTGTTGTAAGGTAAGGTTGAAATATTAAGTTACTTCAATTCTGTTTTCTGTAATCTTATTGCATTAAGTAATGATTGTATATATAAGTTAGTGAGAAAATAAACTAATTTAAGATATTATACATTGTTTTGTCGCTTATATATTATTCTACAAGAAATTCGACATAAACGTTGTTATTTATCATTTATTTATTTAATGAAAATACCAACACATATTAAAATAACTTGTAGATTATTAAAGATATTATGCTGTTTAGCACAAACATGAAATATTCATCAGGGCATCGCAGTTTATTACCAATATTAGTCTGCGTGCGATAGCTCGGATATAAAGTTTCAAACTAATCATAAACTTTTAACACGCCTTCGGTTATATAATTTACCAAACGGGATATTTACTTATTTTTCTATTTTTAAATATGATATAACTGTGTTAAGTAATATATAACTAATAATAATTTTTGTCTTCTTTCGAGCTTTTCCCACCGTAGAGATCATTTCTAATAATCGTTATGCTTGGCAGGCAGATTGGCACTAACAGTGCCAGATGTCTCGTACCCTTGACGCTGCCGTCTGTCGCCGGTCTCAGTATTTTAAGCCTGACACAAACGAGATGGTTATAACGACATCAATAGGAAGGCTGATTTTTCTGGCATTTTCCATAGTTGCGTTTACGACACCAACGGGACGAAGTGAGATGGTAGATTCTTCAATGCCGCTAGCACAAAGCTTGTTCTTATAAGATAAATCCCCCATTATATTTATTTTACTGGTGGGTTATATTTATATTACAGAATAGAATATTGGATGAAACATTTCTGTCATGTTTGTGTCTACCAGTAGGACGTATCTCGTACCTCGTATCTCGTATCGTTATCTCGCCGTGTAATGGTGGCGCAACAAAATTAGCTTCTCCATATCTTGCCGTTACAGTAGGAGACAACAGAGGTAAATAAGACGGGATATAGGCAGCAGCATCTTCCAACTTTCAACTTTGTTATACCACCTGCCAAGCGTGGCAATTATGGTAAATATTCCCTCTAGGAGACAATGTCTAGGGGCGGTCTATGTTCAGCAGTGTACTTTTACAAGGCTGTAATGGCATGGTATGGTTTATAGAAAGGGAAAGCTCACGTAAATAATCATAGCAGCAACAATTAATCATGTTTATTTGTAGACGAAATTATTTATAAGGTAAACAGTCTTGCAGCATAAAGTGAACAGACAACAAATCTTTATTATGCAGCATCTTTGAATTGCCTTCATAATACAATATTAAGTAATTAATTTTGAAATAAATATGTTTTCCGCTTTTCTTATAAAGAAACATATATACTCGTAAGATGAAGGATAGGACTAAAATCTCACATACAAAGTCACTATATGTTGCCATACTCCTTTTTTCAATGATTTTAGGTTTGATAAATCCTTGGTCTACTAAAATATAATCTAAAGTAATATGGTATTTATAATTAGATCCTCCAGAAATAATAATAACTCTTCTATCGGTTTTACTCATATTTTAATAATTTATTATATTTGTAATACCAGCCCTGTTGGTTTTTGCAAACTACAGTATATAATCATCATCAATATCACTACCACAGCCCCTCTCAAATCCACTGATTAAATATAAATCCTTCCCCAAGGAATAGCAAAGAAAGGTTCAGTCCAGCATCTCTTACCAAGTCGTCACCCCGTCATTATTACGCAATCCATTACAGCCTATGAAAGTCGACTGCTTAACGTAGGCCTCCACCATATATTGCCCATAGGGGAGATGTTGACATAGCTGCCACGCTTGGCATTGACAGGTGAGTTGGTAACTGCAGCTTTTTATCATTTTTGAGTTTTTGATCAAGAATATTATAATGCATACTAGTGACTAATAATAAGAAGTATGAATATCACTGAGACTATCCAAAAACTGTATTTAATAAAATTTAATATCATTAACATAACAGCAATACAGCAGACGTATGCAAAATAGTCGTACATTGTATTTAACTTATCCATTTTATCCATGCACAATATTGCGAAAGATTCAATTTGATTCAATAAGACCTAAGTAAGTGCTCAAGAACTGTTAAGAATTCAAGCCAAATGGACCGGAATGTAACAATAGGTCCTTTTACGTTAAAATGTACCCTACCCTATACTAAATGATTTGCATTTATTTTATATATGTAACGATTAAATAAAATAAGTTTTAGGTGTTCAGAAAACATTGTATTACCGTTATTTTATGAAAACATTTTTTTATTCGTTAATAGGCCAAACTTTGTACAATACCCTATCTTATATATTATATTATTTTTTATTATATATTCAATATAATATCCACGGTATCCAAGAGGAAGCCTCCACTCGTGCCTTGAAGAGAAATGTTAAAGCGGTCATTTTCTGACCGATTTAATATTCTACCTGTTTTTGGAGAGTAGTTTGATTTTTTTTTTGTTTAGAATAAGGGTGACATTTTCAAGAGTGTTGTTGGTGCTAAGTGGACCCTTGGCCCATATACGACTGCATCTATCATCGATTAAAAATCAGAATGCCTGTCATGAATGAAGGTCACCCCTGAGGACTAATATGGAATGCCTCGTATCCAGTAAAAATGGCCTCCGGTTTTCTACACTCTCCATACGAAACACAGCAGCATTGAGCTGCTATTATACGCTGGTATTCTGCAAGAGCGTGGTACTTCCCCGGTCGAGCCGAACTAATCGAGCAACAACCATAATATAGCTGCAATATGGATCTACCACATATAAAATTTATTTAACCATGTTTGAATATTTATTTCTTTTTTGTACTAAATTAAATTCTCACATTGATTGTCAATTATTTATTCCGTAACGCGTACAGCGCGGTTTGATTGTCAGTTCAATTATACGTATGACTTCATTCCAGTCCCATTTTTATGTACGGTAAAGGGTTTGAAAAGCCTGAGTGACCTTGACGAAGTGGCCATAGCTGAGATTTTAGCCGAAGTCAACTCCGTCTAGTGGCTACGTTCTTAATTATTTAGAAAAGTACAAAGATTAATAGACTGCAGAGGTGACAAGTATATAAGCGATATACTAACATATTATCCTTGCGCATCACTGAAAGTTATGTCGCGATTAAGCATCTTCATTTATATTCCACGATGTACTGCTGTAGCTTCGTTCGGTAGGCATCACGAACTATCAAGGTAGATATGTATGGTACAAACCAACAGGTACGTATCTAAATTTTCTTGCTGCTTTTTAAAGAAAAGCATGACTTTATCATAATTTGATAGTTAATCATTTGATAAAACTTTTGGTCATTATACTGGAAATAGTTTATTAAATATATTACAGTACAATTGATCATCTTCATGATCATGTATATGAATTTTACAAGTCTATGCTATTTTTGATGAAAATCATTTATACAGATAAAAGATCTTCCAGATTCATTTTAGTCTCGAATTAAATAAAGCACAAAATGATATAAAATAACTTTTTAAGAAGTCCCATCGGTAGCCTTCGTTTTATGTAGAAATCTTGCAATGACGTGCATTTCTTTCAATATGAACTTAGTCGTGTTTCTTTAAAACTGACAAGGTATGTTTTATCCAAAACTAAGAATGGTGCTGACGAAACGTCATAAAAAGTAGGTAGGATAGGTTTTGCTTTTGCAAAATGTCCTGTTCATGGCACTTCATAATTGATCTTGTAATGTAAAAGATCAACTGAAAATAAAATAATTTTTCTTAGTTATTTTTTTTTTTCACTGAACATTTTTCTTTTGCGATTCGCGTCTGGACATTAGCAACAGCGTACCATCTCAATTACCTCACTGCCGTACCTCTATGTTAGAGGTACGTATCACAAACAAAGAGTTTATTAAAACTTTGTGAAGTATAGACGTGAACAAAGCTAGTGGACCTGATGGTATACCAGCTATAGTTTTTTTTTATAGGAGAGGGGGCAAACGAGCATGCGGCTCACCTGATGGTAAGTGACTACAACCGACCATGAACAACTGCAATACTAGGGAGGGAATTGCAGATGCGTTGCCGGCCTTTAAAAAAGGAGTACGCTCTTTTCCTAAAGGTCCCTAAGTCGTATCGGTCCGGAAAAATCGCTGATGGTAATCGATTCCACAAGGAAGTCGTGCAAGGAAGAAAATATCTTCTAAATCGCACATTGGTGGACCGCCAAGCATCCAGATGGTGTGGATGGTATCGGAAGTTCTGCCGCGATGTGCGTTCGTGAAATTTAGCGGCTGGGATTAGTCCGAATAATTCCTCAGAGCACTACCCATGGTACATGCGAAAGAAAATGCAAAGGGATGCAACAACTCTTCGCAGTGCCAATGAATCGAGCCGATCGGAAAGAACTCGGTCGTTGACGATTCGAGCCGCTCTGCGCTGGATACGGTCAAGTGGAAGGAGCTGGCACTGGGGAGCCCCTGCCCAGAGATGGGAACAGTATTCCATGTGAGGCCGAACCTGCGCCTTGTAAAGTTGCAGGCGGTGTGCCGGCATGAAACACTGTCCCTCTCTACTGAGCACGCCAAGCTTTTTAGAGGTCAATTCGGCCTTCTCTTCCAAGTGACCACGAAACTGCACGTCACTAGATATGTCGACTCCGAGGATACCGATACTGGCTGAGGCAAGAAGGGAAGTGCCTTGGAAATGAGGAGATACGACAAAGGGGTATCTTTGTAGCGGTAAACATGCAAACTTTTGTCTTCTGAGGATTAAACTGGACTAGATTTAGTCGCCCCCAATCCGAGACTTTGTTCAGCAAAGACTCAACTTCAGACACATGTTTGTTCCGGTACTCTGCGACGTTTTCCCGAGAAATATTGGCACGGCCGGTGTATAGAGCATCACCAGTGCTGTCATCCGCATAGCAATGAATGTTACCAGTTAGCAACATATCATTGATATGCAGAAGAAACAGCGTTGGTGATAGCACACAGCCTTGTGGAACACCAGCGTTAATAGGCTTGTAGTCAGAGCACGCACCGTCTATAACGACCTTGATGCTCCGATCTGCAAGGAAGCTGGTGATCCAATTGCACAATTTCTCGGGAAGGCCATAGGAAAGGAGTTTCGAAAGAAGCGCTTTGTGCCAAACCCGATCGAAGGCCTTCGCAATGTCCAAACTAACGGCCAACGTCTCCCCCTTGCACTCTACTGCCTCCGCCCATCTATGGGTCAGGTAGACCAGAAGATCACCAGCTGATCGACCCCGACGGAAACCGTATTGGCGGTCATTAATCAGCTGGTGATCCTCAGGGTACCGCATGAGCTGGCAGTTAATAATGGATTCCATTATTTTGGAAAACAAGAAGGTGATCGCGATAGGCCTATAGTTGGACGGGTCTGAGCGGTCGCCTTTTTTAGGGATCGGGTGGACAAAAGCTATCTTCCATGAATTCGGTACTACGCCTTGGGAGTAGTAGTACCGGAAAAGACGCGTTAGGACCGGTGCCAACTCCGGAGCACACGTCCTCAGCACAATTGGGGGGATTCCGTCAGGCCCACTCGACTTCTGGATGTCCAGGGAGAGAAGTGCTTTGCGAACCGAGCGCTGTGGGAACAGCACATCCGGCATGAAGCACTCACACCGCGCGATGGTCGGCGGTGTTTTCCCCTCGTCATCAAGAGTCGAGTTGGACGCAAAAAGGGAGCCTAAAGGCTAAGCTTTGTCTTTTGCGGCTTGGGCCAGTGAGTCGTCCTCCCTATGCAGAGATGGTAGTGATGGCTTACAGAAATTGCCTTGAACAGCCTTGGCGAGAGACCAGAATGCACGGGTCCCCGAAGGAAGGCGAACTAGTTTCTCGCCAATTCTGCCTATGTGCTCTGACTTTGCCTTGGCAATAACTCTTTTGAAGGACCTGGAGGCGAATTTATACTTATTTTTAAGTATGCTGGTGTTTACATCCCGAGTCGCCAAAGCCGCAGCCCAGCCTTGATAACACTCCTGCTTACTGCGTAATGCAGTCTTACAGGAGCAACCAAACCAAGGCTGAGATCTGCCTCGGATGGGTACTACAGATGATGGAATAAATAGTTCCATTCCCTGTAGCACCACATCAGTGACAGAGTCAGCAACAGCGCTGGGATCATCCGGCGAGAAGCAAACCCATGCAATGCAAATGGGTAGGATGCAAAGAAAGACCGCATTCCATCCCAATCCGCCGACCTGTAATGCCAAACACGGCGGCAACCTGCAGAACGGATCGCGAAGAGAGCGTGAGTGGCACCATACTCCGGATCAGACAATGGTCCGAAGAGCCGAGAGAGGCATCGACGGAAACCTGATATCCGTCCGGATGAGAGGTCAGCAGAAGGTCGAACAGGGAAGGTGTATGATCCTCCACATCTGGAATCCGCTTAGGCGAAGTAACCAGTTGTGTCAGACCATATGCCAAGGCAAATTCATAAACAGATCTCCCCGCATGATCGGTTCAACGTGACCTGAGCCATTCGGCGTGGTGGGCGTTAAAATCGCAAAGGATCACGATCTCTGCGGATGGGACCTGTTGTAGCAAGGAATCTGTAGCCATTTGGACGTGGTCGATGAGTCGGTCTATTTTGGCATTACCGCTATGGGACCTATAGAGGCACCCGTAGACGCGCGGATGGTCGTCGCTGTCTACGCGTAGCCAAAGGATGGACAGGTCCGAACCTTCAAGACTGCCGAGGCGTCGAGAACAGATGTCCTCTGTGACATACACGCAAACTCCAGCCCGAGGCACAAAAGAGTGCTCCAATTTGTACCCCGGGTAGGAGAGATAAAGATTAAAAATGAAAATAGCCCAATAGCTTTATTAATATGTGACACATAATTGTACCTATGTATTTTCAATTCAATTCAAAATTTAACTATTTTCAGAAGTTACTTTGCAATAATTTTCTATTGAGTGAGTTTTGTGGAATCGTGTTTTGAAAACCGCCACCTGGAATTGACTCAATTGTAAGTACTATTTTCTCGATAACGATGTAAAATCACAAAACGATGAGCTATGCAGCTCAATTTGGCTATATTCAGCTTCTTAATATGGATATATCGCGGGATTCAGGGATCTTAAAAGTTTTTATGCGCAGATACTGGAAAACATAATATAAATATTATTATTGTCCCCTGTGAGATACCCTTTGTTCTTATATATATGTTGCCATCACACGTAATTAATTTTTATGGTTGGTTAGAAAAATAATATCTACATGCAAACTTTCATAAAGTTTTTTTTTACTTACTTACCAGCGCTTAACTACAATCAAACCTGATGGTAAGTGGTTATGTATGCTAAGATGTTGAAGCGCACTGACTTACAAAAGCCTCTTGCCTAATAGTAGTACGTTAGTATTATTTGGAATTATAACTTATTCGTGTGTCTGGGAGTGAGAAAAGCGTATCAGAATGCGTGAAGAGTAATGAAAATTGAGTATTCCTACTATACAATAACTACATTTGGCTTCATTATTATCATCATTGCAGCCCTTCACAAGACCACTGCTAGATATAGGACAACCCCAAGAAATGCCACAAAGTGTGCTCCTAAACCACCTTCATCTCTCGACTTCCTGCATATCTTATCATGTCTTCCCACCATATAGTGAGGGCCACCTTGTACTTCGCTTACCGGTACGACGTTGCTACTTGAGAACCTTTCTTCCTAGTGTATATCGGTTTCCAAGCTGTATGGCCAGCCTATTGCCATTTCACTTTAATAATCCATTGGGCTATAGCACTTACTCTTGTTCTACTGTGGATATCCATAGTTCTAGCTTTATCACGCAGAGAAATCCCGAGCATAGCCCTCTCAGTAGCTCGCTGAGTGAACTTCAGATTCTTAATACGGCCAGCAGTTACATTTGAAAATTAATTTATTTGAAAACAACATTTATAGTTACCAAAGTACAGAAATTAACCAAATTAAGTATTTCTATTCATAAAAATATTAACAAATGATTATAAACTCTAACATATATTTGAACGAAGTCGTCCAACACCGACGCGCGATCTACCCTCGACGATGTCCTAAAACGGACTACCATAGATTACTGTATATTTATGCGGCATACAACTGCGACAGAGTTCGTGACGAACAGGGCAACGAAGTAGGTATGCTCGTGCGAATGTATTAGATTTCGGAGAAAATGATATTTTCGCGAGTAAAACGTGGAATAAAAATAAAGCTATTAAAAATATTTATATTTTAGGACTTTTTTTAGAGTTAAAACTATTTAAAGAGCTTGTGTCGTTTTGGAGGTATATTACAAAATATGACAAAGATAGGTACGTTTTGGAGATGTTAACCGTTAAAGCCTATTAAATGATTCAGAGACTACGAGGAATCTGTGACAGAAAACACCTGGCCGCCGAGCTCCAACACGTCAAGCCAGTTTTGCACGACAATAATCTTCAGCTGCCGCGCCCATGTCACAGTGAGCGGGTGAAGCTGGCCACAGTCGAGCTGTACTGCCATATGTCAGAGGTGTCACTGACAAGATTGGCTATATCTTGAAGCGTGCTTCCATTAAAACTTACTTCAAGCCGCCGAAGAAGATTAGTCGATTTTTACCGTCAGTCATGTGTAATGTCTCTCTGCAAGATGCAGGAGTGTACAAGCTTAATTGTGAATGTGGACACTTTTATATAGGACAAACTAAAAGATCAATAAAAACCCGCATCAAAGAACACATATCTGATGTGAAGAATCTACGCTCCGGGAAGTCTGCAGTCTGTGAACACATACAGGATCGCCCCCGCCACTACATTAGATTTGATAGACCACAAATCCTCGCTAAAGAACACCGATTCTTTCCAAGGAGGATTCTTTCAATAATGAAAAATGGCTGGGTGCTACCATTAGCTTAGGATAATACAATTAAATCCCAACCCAAGCTTACAACTGCAAGACTTCAAGATTCTGTAAGCTGATACTGCGTAGATCAGAACAAACATTAATATTATTAATCTGGAAATAGCCGTGGTTAACTATGACATTGGTACTATTTATATTCTTATGCCCTGGAATAAACATGTTAACCGTTACCGTCAATTAAAAGTCCACTGCTGAACGTGGGCCTTACACATACATTGCTTCATAGGAGGGATATGTGCCATAGTCCTCACGGTTGGCGTGTTGGCATCCGCAGTTTTATTTTAGTTGTTATTAGAAATACGCCATTGTACTACTTATATGCTGACCATCTCGGTTGCTAAAAATGGTGATACAACTACTAGTATTTTACCATTAAAGAAAGACGAAAGTAAAGATTTTACATATTATAACTGCTTATCAATAGTCGACGTATCTTTTTTCTTCTTTATCGGCCGGATCAAACATTATATTTCTTAAAATTCCACTCCAAGACATGTTCCTCTCCCGCTGTAGGGAGGAATCACCTTAATTGTCAAATTTAGTAGGTGGATTGGCAATGTCAGACGTCTTGTCTGGGTATTTTACGTCAGAGGTGAACGAGATGCTTATACTGCCATCTATCCGAAACTATAAGAATTTTTCAAAGGCATTCCCCACAGTCGCCTTTTACGATATCTACAGGACCAAATAAGCTGATGGATTATCTTACGCTCCCAACAAAAGGTAAAAGCGTATTACGTGGGTAAGCAACTCGAGCTTTTTCGTCACAATGTTCTTATTCTACTGCCACAGCCTTAATCCCCTTAAAATTAACAACGGCACAAGCATATCGAAAAAAAAACTGTTCATGCGATAGGCTTAATTTCGAAAGACCCACCGCGGAACACAAAAATTCTAATAATAAACTCAGTTCAAGTTGAGGATGACAAAATTAAACTGTGTAGTTCTTAGTAGATATGACAGGGTTAGAACAGAAAAATCACGTCAACGCATCATGTACTCAAAAAGCGACTGTGCGAAGCGAAGGCTAAATCTACAAAAAAGATCTGCCTGTTGAAACGAGCCAGGCGTTGAGGATTCTAATTATTTAATTAAATTGAAATAAAGAAGGAAAAGGTCAACTGCCACAGTGTTGATGACAAAAGAATCAGTCTCAATCAGACTCAGCAAAACTAGCGAATGAGATTGAGAGGTTCTACTATAGATACTAAATTTGAATATATCGTTCATCGTCATCATTACATTCCTTCACAAGTTCACTGCTGAACATAGGCCTCCCCCAAGGAATGCCACATAACACGGTCCTGAGCCACCTGCATCCATCGACTTCCTGCATGTCTTACCAGGTCATGTCATCTAGTGGGGGGACGCCCTACACTTCGTGCCACTCGAGAACCCTTTTTCCCCATCGGTTGTCGGTTCTTCGAGCTATATGGCCGGCCCATTCCCACTTTAGCTTACTAATCTGTTGGGCTATGTCGGTCACTCTGGTTCTACTGCGGATATCCTCATTTCTAAGTTTATCACGCAGAGAAACCCCGAGCATAGCCCTCTCCATAGCTCGCTGAGCAAGCTTGAGCTTCCTCATCCAGATAGCAGTGAAGGACCACGTCTCAGTTCCATAGGTCATCGCTGGCAATACGCACTGGTTGTACGGTCTCGTTTTCAAGTTTTGTGGTATACCTGACTAGAAGATGTGCCGTAATTTTCCGAACGCCGACCGAGTTGAATTGGTCGATGGAATATATCGTTTTTTCGTTTTAAAGCTTCGTTTTAAAGTTTTGAGTAAAAGCTTGTTTAAGTCATTTTTTTAATAGAAGGCAGGCAATCGAGCATGCGGCTCACCTGATTGTAAGCGTCGACTGCCGCCTACGAACAACTTCAACACCAGGCTAACCGCAGGTATGTTGCTGGCCTTTTAAAAAAGTGTAGATTCTTTTCGTGAAGGTTCATGAGTCGTATCGGTCATATAATAAATACTCGTGAATAAACCTAGTCACTATTTATATAAAATTTAGAGGATTAGTGTTCACCTCAAAATTTCATAATACGCGAGCAAACAGAATTTGAACCTCACTATAACTGTGCTGAATATGTATGTGCTTAACCGAGAAGGAAATCATCGTTCCAGTACATATTAAGTCAACACGTATTAGAACAACGCGGCGGTCTCTTCCTTTCCCTAAAACCCCTTCAGGGATAGGGCCTATGGGTCGTATGTCGGCTGTTACATCTTTATCTTTGTTTATTTAGTTATCATTAAACAAATAAATGCTAAGGAAATATATAATGCTGTGTTAGTCTCTACATTAATGTATGGTAGTGAAAGTTGCGTGTGCCAGTAAAAGCACGAGAGTAGAATAAATGCTGTAGAAATGCGGTCATTAAGGAGTATGTTAGGGCTGAATCTGAATGACAGAGTGAGAAATTGTGTGATAACAGAAGAGTGTGGTTTGTGCAAGATGATGTTGTGACTAGGATTAAGAAAGGAATGCTTCGGTGGTTTGGTATGTAGAAAGAATGAACGAGGAAAGAGTGGCAAAAGCAAATTTATGTTGCAAAGGTGAACGGCAGAGTCGGGAAGGGACGCCTTAAGCGAAAGTTTATCGACCATATTGGCAATATATAAAAAAAATTAAGAATACCCTTAACCGACGAGCGTGTATGCGTAGGTATATGGATGTGGAGGAGGGGAGAAAGGTATGTCAGGATCGTGCCAAATGGAAGTCCATAGTCTCTGCCTACCCCTCTAGGGGACAGGCCTGACTGTTTATGTATGAAAAACATAGGGGAGCCCCCTATATGAGGCCTATGTTCAATAGTGGACTTTTGATAGGCTGTAAAAAATGATTGAAAACATAGATTTTTGACGAGGCGATGGTTCATATCTTTACTCATATCCGACAAGTGACACTGTATTCAAGTTCTTATTAAATTTTATATTTATAGACCAAAATTACTCATAATCACAAGATTTCCGATCCGAGATGGCGCTACTGTCTATATATTTATAAATTTCTATACACTTTTCATGTAAAAGTGGATCCAGCCTGAGTAGTTAGGAAGTGAATGCATATCCGATTTGGAGCGGATGTTTTAAATCCCTCGAAGTAACGAGCGGCAGGTAGATTTTTAGTATTGTAAAAATAATTATGCTTAATTTTATAGCACAAAGTCAGATATTGCTCATAAATATCGTTTGCTTAAAGGTTGTAAAAGAACTTACGACTCTCTTTCAAGGGAAAAATGTAAGTGATTTTTATGATTCGGGGAATTTTTTTTTTAAAGGAGAGGGGGCAAACGAGCATGCGGCTCAACTGATGGTAAGTGACTACCGCCGGCCATGAACAACTGCAACACCAGGCAGGGAATTGCAAATGCGTTGCCGGCCTTTTAAAAAGGAGTACGCTTTTTTCTTGAAGGTCCCTAAGTCTTATCGGTCCGGAAAAATCGCTGATGGTAATCGATTCCACAAGGAAGTCGTGCGAGGAAGAAAACATCTTCTAAATCGCACAGTGGTGGACCGCCAATCATCCAGATGGTGTGGATGGTATCAGGAGTTCTGCCGCGATGTGCGTTCGTGAAATTTGGCGGCTGGGATCAATCCGAACAATTCCTCAGAGCACTCCCCATGGTAGATGCGAAAGAAAATGCAAAGGGATGCAACATCTCTTCGCAGTGCCAATGAATCGAGCCGATTGAAAAGGGCTCGGTCGTCGACGATTCGAGCCGCTTTGCGCTGGATACGGTCAAGTGGAAGGAGCTGGCACTGGGGAGACCCTGCCCAGAGATGGGAACAGTATTCCATATGAAGCCGAACCTGCGCCTTGTAAAGTTGCAGGCGGTGTGCCGGCATGAAATACTGTCCCGCTCTGCTGAGCACGCCAAGCTTTTTAGAGGCCAATTTGGTCTTCTCTTCCAAGTGACCACGAAACTGTACGTCACTCGATATGTCGACTCCGAGGATACCGATACTGGCTGAGGCCAGAAGGGGAGTGCCTTGAAACTGAGGAGATACAACAAAGGGTTTCTTTTTAGCAGTAAACGCGCAAACTTGTGTCTTCTGAGGATTAAACTGGACTAGATTTAGTCGGCCCCAATCCGAGACTTTGTTCAGCAAAGACTCGACTTCAGACACAAGTTTGTTCCGGTACTCGGCGACGTTTTCCCGAGAAATATTGGCACGGCCGGTGTATAGAGCATCACCAGTGCTGTCATCCGCATAGCAATGAATGTTACCAGTTAGCAACATATAATTGATATGCAGAAGAAACAGCGTTGGTGATAGCACACAGCTTTGTGGAACACCAGCGTTAATAGGCTTGTAGTCAGAACATGCACCGTCTACAACAACCTTGATGCTCCGATCTGCAAGGAAGCTGGTGATCCAATTGCACAATTTCTCGGGAAGCCCATAGGAAGGGAGCTTCGAAAGAAGCGCTTTGTGCCAAACCCGATCGAAGGCCTTCGCTATGTCCAAAATAACGGCCAATGCCTCCCCCTTGGACTCTATTACCTCCGCCCATCTATGAGTCAGATAGACTAGAAGATCACCAGCTGATCGACCTCGACGAAAACCGTACTGGCGGTCACTAATTAGTTGGTGATCCTCAAGGTACCTCATGAGCTGGCAGTTTATAATGGATTCCATTATTTTGGATAACAAGGAGGTGATGGCAATAGGCCTGTAGTTGGACGGTTCTGAGCGGTCGCCTTTTTTAGGAATCGGGTGGACAAAAGCTGTCTTCCATGAACTCGGGACTACGCCTTGGGAGTAGGAGTACCGGAAAAGACGCGTTAGGACCGGTGCCGACTCCGGAGCACACGTCCTCAGCACAATTGGGGGGATTCCGTCAGGCCCACTCGACTTCTGGATGTCCAAGGAGAGAAGTGCTTTGCGAACCGAGCGCTGTGAGATAAGCATATCCGGCATGGAGCACTTACACCGCGGGATGGTCGGCGGTGTTTTCCCCCCGTCATCAAGAGTCGCGTTGGACGCAAAAAGGGAGCCTAAAAGGTCAGCTTTGTCTTTTGCGTCTTGGGCCAGTGAGTCGTCCTCCCTGTGCAGAGATGGTAGTGATGGCTTATTGAAATTCCCTTGGACAGCCTTGGCGAGAGACCAGAATTCACGGGTTCCCGAAGGAAGGCGAAGTAGTTTCTCGCCAATTCTGCCTATGTGCTCTGACTTTGCCTTGGCAATAACTGTTTTGTAGGACCTGGAGGCGAAGTTATACTGTTTTTAGGTATGCTGGTGTTTACATCCCGAGCCGACGAAGCCGCAGCCTAGGCTTGATAACACTCCTGCTTACTGCGTAATGCAGTCTTACAGGAGCGACCAAACCAAGGCTGAGATCTGCCTCCGATGGGTACCGCAGATGATGGAATAAATAGTTCCATTCCCCGTAGCAATACATCAGTGACAGAGTCAGCAACAGCGCTGGGATCATCCGGCGAGAAGCAAACGCCCCCATGGGTAGGATGCAAATAAAGACCGCATTCCGTCCCAATACGCCGACCTATAATGCCAAACACGGTGGCAACCTGCAGAACGCAACCGCGAAGAGAGCGTGAGTGGCACCACACTCCGGATCAGACAATGGTCCGAAGAGCCGAGAGGGGCATCGACGGAAACCTGATATCCGTCCGGATGAGAGGTCAGCAGAAGGTCCAACAGGGAAGGTGTATGATCCTACACATCTGGAATACGCGTAGGCGAAGTAACCAGTTGTGTCAGACCATATGCCAAGGCAAAGTCATAAACAGATCTCCCCGCATGATCGGTTAAACGAGAATCGAGCCATTCGGCATGGTGGGCGTTAAAATCGCCAAGGATCACGATCTCTGCGGATGGGACCTGTTGTAGCAAGGAATCTATAGCCATTTGGATGTGGTCGATGAGTCGGTCTGTTTCGGCATTACCGCTATGGGACCTATAGAGGCACCCGTAGACGCGCGGATGGTCGTCGCTGTCTACGCGTAGCCAAAGGATGGACAGGTCCGAACCTTCAAGACTGCCGAGGCGTCGAGAACAGATATCCTCTCTGATATACACGCAAACTCCAGCCCGAGGCACAAAGGAGTGCTCCAATTTGTACCCAGGTAGCGTGGCAGGGGTCGCCGTGGTAATGTTGCTCAGTTTGCCCCGAGCAGTAATGTTTTTGAGCGGAATTTTGCCCCCCCCCCCCCCCGTATACGCTGGGCAGCCTGAGCACCCACGCTCAAGATTGGAATAACATTTTAACTTTTCGGCACTGTAGGTCAATTTTTAAGAGATAAGTTGTTTGTATTTCATTTTCTTTTGTATACGACTGTTTGTTGCCAAAATAAATTTAAAAAAAAAACATGGTCGTGGATGCTCAGCGAGAGATTCTTCAGGGGTACTGGTACCCTCCTGGGGTAATCTATCGTGTAATTCCGCTACCATGTTGATGGGGAAGGGGGGGGGGGATTGGGCCTCCAGCCACCTGCACTCACCAGACGTAACACAGGAGCAGAGCTTCTACTTCACGCCGGTATTCTGTGAGGTCGTGGTACCAAATCGGCTCGAGCCGGCGCTTACGTGCAACAGCAAAAATTGCTGCGTGGCTCTACCACCGTTAAAATTACTGAAATCATGACTTTTTTTTTATTGTTTTGTTTTTACTGTCCAGACAAGCTTTTCTTTGTTTAAGTCACAATCTTCTTCGATGGATTGATTATTCTTAGCGATGCGAGAACAGTTTGAATATATATCTTCAGTTTACCCTTTATTCACCTCGAGAACCTTCTACTTCTGAAAATATTCTTATTTAAATGGAACCTGAGAAGACAGATAAAATAACTTTGGCTATTTGTTCAAACTTAATATAATTTAAACCGACAGACTTGGAATGCTTTTTGATGATTAATCCGCACGTGAATTTATCAACTAGAAATAAGTATTAAATAGATATATAGTTCTGTGACTATGTTTAAGATGGGTTCAAATCTTTACTTCATTCCAATCATATGAACCAATAGATTTAGGGTTTTATTTTAGCATGTAAGTTGGAGTAGAATTTAGGAAATAAAGATAGAAATCGTAGTAACATATGATCTATCATCATACATTTTCGCCCCCTGCATGTTGTTAGAGGCGAATATAGGAAATTCCAAAATCTCATGGATTCCGATAGACGGAGGTAATCATCTTCATCCATTGGATACTCCGTACGCCATCCATGGGTGTCAAATACCCAGACCGTACGGGAAGAAGCACCAAAGGCGCGAGATTTCTGATACGTGACGATTTAGGCATTCCCTACAACGGGGGAGGCACATGTCTAGCAGTAGACTTTAACGGCTGGCGGAGAAGAAATCAGGTTAAAAGTGTAAGCTTCACTGCTCATTATATATATATACATATACTTGGTGGAGAATAGGTTATCACGCTAAATAGCACAGCAGTTAATACAAGTTGATAAAGTCTGTTAAAATAATAAAATAACTAATAATAAAAGAAAATAAAAAATGCATTTTTCAAACAAAAGACAAGAAATAAATCAGCCTTGATAATATATAGGTTACTGACCTTAAGTGACTTACAAAACGTCGCACGTGCCATAAAAATAATAATTTCGACCCCCGTCCCATTTCTTGTCACTTCGCGCATAGAGAATTATGCCTTAACTTCATTATTTTACGTAAATTTTTCGCTTGAATTTGTTTTCACACACCTGCAGCGCGCGGTCCCTTTGTTTTTAATTTCGCGCATAAAATTGCCTTAAATTGTTAGCCGTAAGTACAGTTTTTATTATATTTTTTCTTTATTTGATTAGTTCGGATTGACAACGTTTAAACTACCTATATTTGTCTTCAAATTGCATGGGTCTTTGACCTTCTAGAATTCATCAGGTGATATCTGTATGCATTTACATGATGTTATATAACATTAAAACGAAAAAAAATGCTACCGCTACTAATGTATTAATTGTAATATATTTTTTTAGTTGTGTGTGTTTAAAGAAATTTATGTAGCATACGTCTTTTCATTTTATGTTATAACTTTTTCGTCACTCGGTATATTGTAATTATACTAAATAAAACAGAATATTTAAAAACAAAAATTTATTAAAGGTACTTACTTTTTAAAGGTTCTTACTTACGTACAGATATTACTACTATGATTGGATCCTGAGAACGTCATTACTTTGCGCGATTACCAGCAAATGTTTTTATTTACTGAATCAGAATAATGGATAATTTACGATAAAGGCATTTTTTTACTCTGTTCACTTCACTGAACAAGCTAACGGTGATTTGCATTTTTATTTTAGTTACTTATTACTTTGAAATCAAGAAAAAGTTCACTATGGAAGATATTTATACGTGGTAGAGCCATGCTGCTGCTATATTATGGTTGTAGCACGAATGGGTCGGCTCGAACGGGGAAGGACCACGCTCTCGCAGAAAACCAGCGTAAAATAGCAGCTTAACGCTGCTGTGTTTCGTATGGTGAGTGTAGAGAACCAGAGACCCTTTTTACTGGCAAAGAGGCATTCCATCTTAGTCCTCACGGGTGACAACGCATCTGCATCTTGAGTCTTTATTGAGGATAGATGTAGATGTCTATGGGTCACAGTAACCACTTACCATCAGGTGGACTATTTTCTCGTTTGTCACCCGATCCTATAAAAAAAAATTTTGTAAAACAAACACTGAATAAATACAAAATTAATATTTAATTTTTCATACTTACATAATACAAACAGAAGCAGTGGGATATACCGATGGTATGAAGTGTAAAAAAAGTTTTTACGTATTTACTATAACAAAGAAGAGGTTCGACTAAAGAACCTAGTAACTGGCTAGGTTTTACCATCAAATAAACTATATTGACACGTAACTTGCACATAGCCGTAGGAATTCGATTGGGAGCGGCAGACTATCAACTTCCGCTCTTTAACTTTAGTATCCTTGTGGTAAAGGCATTGAATGTTTGGGCTTCATAGATTTTTATATAAGAAAAGTGGTGGCAGTTTGTCCCGTTACGGTTCTCAGAACGATATTATCCGAAGGGTTTTTTCCTCTATAAATATTCGCTTGATTTTGGAGCTTTTTGGAATATTAAGAGACGATGGTTGGAGACACGATGGTATGACTTTGGTCCTTCGGAGGAGAAGTGAAACCCTAGTGTTATCCACACTAACCCAAGTATTGATACGTTTGTCTACGCATGTAACATACGGCCATTTATTTATCTCATGGGTCTCCCGAGGGTGCATTGAAGTTTCTAAAGAATCTGGATCCGCAACTTGTCCACGCCGGCTGAGTCTAGATGGTTAATTCTATTCTTGCTTAAAGTCTAACATTAATCATTCAGCGTTTTTAGAATTATACCGCGGGGTGTTAGTTTTTAGTTTGAAAATAATATAAAATTTTAATTATTGGAAAAACACAACTTCCAAATTTTTGTTTTTTATATACTAATATGCAATTTTACTAACAAACTCCAAATTAGTCTTTAGATTTATTTCAATCAGTTTCTTTGATTTCTACTGAAAAAAACCAACGATAAACTGTCCATTTTTTATCGTATATTCTTTGCCACGCAGTTAGCAATTAACAGACTGCAACAAAGACGTTATTTAAAAATAAGTTATAAATTTAGTAGATTATTTACTTCTATTGCTTTTTCTTTTAGCTATCGCAAATCATTTAATGAGTGGATAACAGTAGGAATTTATAAAAGTAGGTGAAGGTTATACGAGCCTTATAATGAATGACCATAAATAGTAATGTTACATTTAGAGAGTATGTAAAAACATATACTAAAATATTCTTATGCTTCATATTTCAGCGAAAAAATTAAAACTGCATCCAACAAAATTAAAATGGCGTGGAGAATAATTAATAGTGAAACTGCCAAGGTCAAACTGCGCAATTGGGATATCCAACTGAATATTAACAATAATATAATCCCAATACGGTGGGAAATGTTCGCAACACTTACATTATGTACTTGTTGACTTGTTGCTTACATAATGTAATTCCGTCACGATTCCGAGTCGGAACTATCAGAAGGCTCGTACTATAGAATGCTTAACGAGATTCTCCTATCATAAATGGAGTCCATGTGAAGGGTTTTGACCGCTCGTTGAGCGTCAAACGGTGTTCGGGACGCGACTCGAGCGTCTCCAGTGGGCTGCAAGCGTTCGTTGTACCGCCAGATGATATCGTCTTGAGTCAGTTCGAATTCTGAGAAGAACGTTAGTATATCGTCTAAGGTAGCCCTGAACAGCACATTCTCCAAGGACACCACGCATCCGGGGGCTCCAAAGCCTTCCAATGCGGGGTCGTTCTCCTTTTCGTTCCGCGTCTCATTTCTGCCGTTCTCTGAGAATCCGCCACGTCCTCTACTGAAGTCCCGCGAGCGACCTCGTTCGAAGCCCCGCGATCTGTCGGAGCCCCGGCCTCCGTCCCGGCCCGCTCGTATTCACCTCTGTCGAAACTACCGCGTCCTCTAAACGGACACGGTAGTAACTTCCACGTGGATACTCGAAGTACTGCGACGGACCTTTGCTCCTCATTCCCTTGGGTTGTTTCGGCTCAACCAACGCCTCTTTGACCACTTTCTGCGACACTAAGTCGACTGTCACCCGGCATCCGTCCAAATTGTGACCGTGCTTCGAGGCCACCTGTCTCGCCTCTTGGACTGAACGAAACTCACAGAAACAGTCACCGGATGGTAAACCGTTGGTGTCCAACATTAAGTGTATTCTCGCGGGAATTGCGCCGGTATCCGACAGGAATATCTATCCTTTCTTGCTTTTTCCTTTCAACAACTTCTTTTACTATCTTATTTATACGTCTAAAGTCTGCCTTTTTTCTTTCAATCTCATCATTCATACCGCCAGAATTATCAGCTTTGGTTGCTAGTAAATCTAGCCATGCTCTCTTTTTTGCTTCAACTTCCATCCTTACCTCATCATCCCACCACAACATACTTCGGTGGCTGTATCCACCAAAACTTTCTTAACATTATTCCATACATTCTTCAAGTCTAAATCATTCATACATAATTCATTCAACACAGGAATGTAACTATCGTATCCGACAAGAATGTAACTATCGTGCGGTCTGTTGCTTCGCGGGGCAACCCGTTCATCAATACGCAGTCCAACGGGTGATCCACCATTTTGGTGGAAATAACGTGCGGAATGGACGTCAATGATGGCATCTGATCTGCTGGATTTGGGAATCGGTTATTATATTATATCGATTATTGTATATATTATCGGTTATTATATATATTAATATCGTCTCAGATGACAAATCATAGATTTATTCACACGAAACTGAAAGAAAACATCAGTCAGCAGTTTGGATCTTCGAAAACGATGTCAAACCAACGAAAGTGGTTCGCTCCCGCAGCGTGTCAAAGAAAATGGTCGCTACGTTTGTCTCGAAAAAGGGGTATGTTGCTACAATTCCTTTACAGAAACGCAGAACGGTTACCGTTGAGTGGTATATCACGGTTTGTTTGCCAGAAATGATAGCCGAACTCCGAAAAAATAACCCGAAACTTCGCATCATCTTACATCACGATGATGCGGGCTCCCATACGGCTCGGAAGACAAATGGTTTTTTGAAGCAGGAAAACGTTGAGCTGATGAGCTATCCTCCGTACAGTCCTGATCTGAGCCCAAACGATTTTTTTTACATTCCCTAGAGTGAAGGATTTATTACGCTTTCAACGGTTTGAAGACTCCGAAGCAGCTGAGGAAGCGTACAAATCAGCCATTTTGTCAAGATCAACTTTAGACTGGAATTACTGTTTTAATGATTGGTTTGCAGCTCTAGATTTTATGCAAACTGTGCTTCTATAATGGCTATTAAAATATATAATAAATTACCCAATAACTTGAAAGAAATGCCTTTGAATAAATTTAAAATTGAGATTAATAAATGGCTTCTTGACAAGTGTTATTATAGTGTTAAGAAATATTTTAATTGATTGCAATATTATTTAAAGTATTATATAATTTAATTATTTTGACATTATGTACAATTAAATTTGATTATTTTAAGATATATTTGCACACCGGTACAACTCCCAGTAGAATATTATTGAGACTTACTCTTATACTAAATACCTGTATTACCTAAACATTTTATTCTGCAAATAAAGATTTTGACTTTGACTTTGACTTTGAATAGAAAAGTGCATTAAGTTGAACGGAGAATACTTCGAAAACAATAAAATACAATTTAATTATACCGTGCATGTGTTTTTTCTTTTTCGCGATCATATCAGTGTGCCCCTCGTAGACCCCGCCAATTTTAGACCAACTTCTGTAGTACCAACATATAGTAAAATTTTTGAAAAATTTATTTTAGATAAGATGTTCACTTTTTTTTTAATATTAATAAATTGCTTCATAAAAAAATATTTGTTTTTAAAAAGGGGTCGCTCGACTACTGACGCTGGAGTTGAGCTTATCAAACATACTTTCTGTGCACGGGGGAATTCAGAGAATGCTTGGAATATATTTTGTGACCTTTCCAAGGTCTTCGACTGAAGCTACAGTACTATGGTGTCAAGAACACATCACTTAAAATTATCATTACATATATAAGTAATAGAACGCAGAAATTTATTATCAATGGTAAAAGTTCTTCCGGGTCAACTGTACCAATGGATGTCCCTCAGGGTTCAGTTCTCGACCCATTCCTATTTCTTATGTATATTAATGACCTTCAATCCCTTGTAGGGTATAATTATGATATAGTATTATTTGCTGATGATACTTCCTTGATTTTTAAACTTAAACGTCAATCATTTAAATATGACGAATTGAATATTGCTATATCAAAATAAGTTAATTGGTTTAACGTTAATAATCTATATTTAAACGGAAACATCTCTCGTTATATAAATCTTATATTAATTATAATAATTCTAACATAAATCTTCTCGTCACGCATACCTTAAAACCTCAAAACTAGATTATACAACCATTGCGTGCCGCCAGTTATGACTTATGGATTTTAGACGTGGTGCGTCACTGCTGGCCGTATGAGGAAGCTCAAAGTTGATCTTTCTCTGCGTGATAGACTTAAAAACGAGGGTATTTGCAATAAAACCAGAATAACCGACATAGCCCAACGGAATAGTGACCTGAAGTGGCAATGGACTGGCCATATAGCTCGATGAACCGACAACCTATAAAGAAGAAAGGTTCTCGAGTGCCAGCCTCGTACCGGCAGGCGAAGTGTAGAGCGTCTCCCCACTAGATGAAGTGACGACCTGTTAAGACATGCAGGAATCAATGGATGCTGGTGGCTCGGGACCGTGCTTTGTGGCGTTCCTTGGGGGAGGCCTATGTCCAGCAGTGGACTCTTAAATGGCTGTAATGATGAAATTAAAAATCTGAATACCAATGTGATTTTAAATGGGGAAGAACTGAGCCCTGTTGAATCCACTGTTTTTCTTGGCATCACTCCCTACACAAAGCTTTAGTGGGGCCCCCATATATCCAAAATAGCAAGCGACTAAATTCTACAGCTTATGCTGTAAAAAATATTAGGGTTAGGTCTCATTAGTATCGATACAGCTAGATTAGTTTATTTCAGTTATTTAAATAGCATAATGGATTATGGGATTTCTAACAAATTTCAATTTTGGGATGTTAAACAACGTAAGTAAACAGGTCAACTTATTTTAAAGGCAACCAATAATAAAGAAATACTTATTTAAAGAATTATATGAACACTAGCTGAACCCGGCAGACGTTGTCCTGCCAACTGGCATCATAGGTCATATTATGATAGGTTGTGTTCAGCAATGTTTTTTTTTTTTATTTCAGCGCATGCAATTTAATTAACTAATTGCAGCGTTTGATTGAAAAAAAAAGCAAATAAAATCAAAATCTTTAAATTTGGTTTGTTACTAAGTTGTTTTATTTATTTATTTATTTTTCTTTTTTAAATATAAACGTTCTTCATTGAATAATAAATATACCAAGCCAGGTCATAAATTCTGTCACATGTTTAATATAAAATAATTGAAACAAGTTTATTCATTATGTAACCATTTATATACCAAAATGAACTTAACAAAACATAGATTCTTATGACAATAAAATTTATTCAAAATGACCTCCGTGATTTTGAATACAGGCCTTCAATCTGCGCGGCCAGTCGTCTATCGCAGCACGAACGAGGTCTATGTCAATATCGGCGGCTGCCTTCATCAAGGATGTCTTGAGTGACTCCAAATTGGGATGAGGCTTTGAGCACGCCTTTTCCTCCAAGTGTTGCCATTTCTTGTAATCTAACGGATTCAAATCTGGACTGGAGGAGGGCCAGTCTTCGTGCCGGATGAAGTCGATTTCACGCGCCGCCAGCCAGTCTTGTGTGCTCTTCGCTCTATGAGCTGGCGCCGAATCTTGTTGAAATACCCAGTGCCTGTTATTGAACATGGTATGAGAAACAAGTTCCACAAGGTTCGTCAGGACTGTATTTTGATACACAACTGCTTTCGATTTTACATTTTTCTCACAAAAATGTACGTCTGTTAAGCCCCAATAAGAAACTCCCAACCATACCATGAGCGAGGATGGAAAATGACCTCGTTGGACACGCGGAATAAACCGTATTCCGCTCGCTTCTTCACTACTGTGTGCGTACACCTTATCATTTGTTTGTTGTAGCTCTCTTCTACGGTAAAAATTTTTTCATCCGAAAAAAGAATTTCCCGATATTTTTTTCCCGCGTACCGCTTCAACAAAGCGCGGCATCTCTTCAGTCTTAGGTCCATTAGACGAGCATTCAAACGATGTCCTGTTTTTTTTCGATATGCCCGAAGCCCTAAGTCTTCATTTAACACCCTTTTCACCGCGGTTCTGCTTAACCCCATCTGAAGGGCCAACAGTTTCTGCTTACGTTTGGGATTTCTTTGCATTCGCGCCTTCACAGCTTTTATCACTGCTGGAGTCCTAACAGACCGAGGGCGACCACTTCTTGACCTGTCATCTACACTAGAGTCTTCATTGTATCGTTTGATGGTACGATAAACGAATCTTTTGGTTATATTCAAATTTTTCAGTATGTCAAAAATTTGAATTGGCGCGTAACCGCAATGATGCAACGCAATAACTGCAACACGGTCTTCTTTAAGCGTCCACTCCATTTTTTAAAAATGAGTAAAATTCTAAAAAGTATACAGTTTTATTTTCATGAACAATTCAAAATTCGAAATCAATAAACTTTTTTGTGGCCAGCATTTTAAAAGAAAAGTTTTTACTGTGTGATAATACTTATGACCTGACTAGGTATATATGCCACTTTTCATAGTGATCGATCAAATAGATTTTGAGTTAAACGATTTCAAATATACACACATCCTCTTTTATCTAATACTCTTAGACGAGCATTTCTTGCATAATATTTCGTTTGTATATAATCGGAAGCTTGGAAAGAGCTCTAACGATTTTCATGAAATTTAGTATGCAGGGGGTTTCGGGGGCGATGAATCGATCTACCTAAGATTCATTTTTAGAAAATGTCGTTTTAACCGTGTGTTCAGACAATGAAACATTGTTATAATATCATTAGTATACGAAGGTAAATTTCGCCATTATTTGCAAGGCTATAGTAGCTCTGGTGGGAAATCGGGCGATCCCGAAACCAAAACATCTCGGTTCGAGTCCAGATGTTGTCTCCAATACGATTATTTTGTGCCTTTTTTTTAAAGTTCCTTCTTTTATGAGAAAAACTATTATTGGGAGCCTTTTATCAACGTATCTAATTTGTATCTGGTATCGGTTCTGGTTCCGGCGACGAAAGTGTAAACATGTACGAGTACAAGAGTGAGCTCTGCAGATATTTTTAAATTACTAGTGCAAAAAGTGGCAAACTGAACATAAAATACATTCCGGTTTTCGGGAAATCGATATTTAAGTGTAATTTTCCCCAAGTGGTCTAGCGAAACAACTTGGAAGAAGCATCCTATTTTGAGAAACAAGCGTAACCTTCCCACAAATGTATATGTCAAAGAAGACTTTCGCAAACAGTTACAACTAAAAGTGGAAGCAGAAAGGGAAAATGGAAACATAGCATGTATAAAATACGACAAGATAGTTGTGAAAAAAGCACGAACCACCAACCGCGAAAAAAAGAAGAGAGAGATTTCAGGATCGCCAACCACTCCATCCCAGAAAAAAAAACAATATAAATACCGAGAATGTGAGGACATCTTTAAATTCAATTAATTTTTTACGTGGTAGAGCCATGCTGCAGCTGTATTAGTAGTATAGTTGTGGCACGAATGGGTCGGCTCGACCGGGGTAGGACCACGATCTCACAGAATACCAGCGTAAAATAGCAGCTTAATACTGCTGTGTTTCGTATGGTGAGTGTAGAGAACCGGAGACCCTTTTTACTGGAAAAGAGGCATTCCATCTTAGTCCTCACGGGTGACAACGCATCTGCATTTTGATTCGCAAACGAGGATAGATGTAGACGTCTATGGGCCGCAACAACCACTTACCATCAGGTGGACTGTGTGCTCGTTTGTCACCCTATCCTATAAAAAAAAGCTTTTATATGTTATTTTATTAACAGAATAAGATATTTAAAACGAAAATATAATACAAACATCACATCACATGATACATTTTTTTTACACACGACTTGTTTTTATAAAATGCACTAATATCTAACATCTAACTCTGTTTGGTATCTCAAGTGGCCTTCATATTTCTTAATGGTTTCAAAAGACTCTTTGTATTATGGTCAAACATTTTATGTTTTCAGTAAGTTGGTTATATCAGCTACAAGTTAAAATAGCAACATAGTTCTAAGATAAATATAACTTTAGTAAGAGTTACACAAATATGGTACTTAAAATGGGCACAATACACAGTGCTCATTTAAAACTTTTTTCTTTGGATTTAGGTACATACTATCAAAAGAGTGTTATATTTACCAAGATTTACATAGAACAAGGCATCAAATTCAAATAGAAAATAATTTTTCTTCTAAGAAATATTTTAAGAACAATGTTGATAAAAATTGTGAAAAAACAACCACTTTAGTCACAATGAGGTTAGAAAAATATGGATACGACGCTTCATTTTTTGTTGTATGAAATATTTTGAAATAACTTTTCTGCGTTTTAGGATAGTGTTTCTGTATAGTTTTACTGTGGTGTGTGGTGTAGCTCAAAGCAGGTAAATACATATAGGGGGACATTGCACGCTTTGCAATAAGTCTCTGAGATATCATTGAGGGTGCCACTGAATATCCTTAAATATAATTTTGAACATTATATGTATGTAGCCGCTGTTACGAGTCAGAAGACGGCCTTTGTAAGCCGTCATCAGCTCCACCAGGCCGCCCACCACGCGTACGTGGACCAGAGGCCCTGCCTTGCCCTGCGTCCACGGGCACCTTTTCTTCGTCCGCCTCTTGTTGTTGATACAATTTCATGGAAATAAAATACGGTTGTACATCACTTTTCAAAAATGTGTAGTAGTCATGTAGTAGTCACCATGTAGTAGTACTCCAACAAAAAAATAAAAACTGACGTTAATTTCATGCCATTGGGCGAAGAATATTTTTTCAATGATAAATATCAATAAAAAAAAGTAAAATCGGGTAATAAACATGAAAAAAATCAGTCAAATTGAGAACCTCCTACTTCTTTGTGAAGTCGCTTGAAAAATTCTAATACCCAGGTGATATCCATACTATGCTTTGTCCTAAATAAGATCTGTCAAACACTGAATGTGGTGAGACCGATTCCCGGTTTGGTAGTACAGTATATCTATTTTACGAAATAATCACTTTTTAGGTATTAATATTTATATAATTCAAAAAATATAATTTCACACTAAAATCTAAGCTATATTCATTAATTGGGCGACCAGTGCATGATAATAAATTAATGTGTTAGACTTCTTTTAATAAAAAAAAAACTAAATCAAAATCTTCCTCATATTTTGACACAAAGTAGGTTTGAAAAAAAAGTTCTAAAATTACAAATAACTTAGATACAGCTTTAATATTATTCATAGAAATTAAACATAACTTACCTTTCCATCGTATTTTCTTCTTTATCAACCTATTTAACAGCCGTTTACCATTTTTTAACACAATTAAACAAGGTGGTTAGACGTACGTGACCGGCGAACTTTTTCTCATAATATTTGACTTTTACATGACGTTATGCGACAAAATTGCGGTCCAATAGCTAACACGTTTAATCATTATGCTTTCGTAATGAGTTACGAGTATAAATAACTTAAACGAAGTTGGATGGACATATGTTCCGCTGCAATAAGGAAAAGTGGAGCAAATGGGTGACAGTTTGCCATCCAAGGAACAGCTCTAGGAGCCAAGGTCATAAAGCAAGAATTGGAGGATGACCTAAAATTAACCTTAGGACCCCTTTGGATAAGAGTAGTGGCAGACAGAAAGCAGTGGTAAGAGTTGGAGGAGGCCTTTGTCGAAAGACACACTGAAATAAGAGAAATTTTGTAATATAGTAAGTGTGGTTTTACTTTATATATTGTTGTACTTTATTTTTTTTATTTTGGCTTAATTTCCAGCTACAATATGTATTATTTCGTATAGTAAAGGCTTTATTATATTTATTACCTTTAAAGGCTTTATTATATTTAATACTTTATTATCTGAGTATATTTTTTAAAACACAAAAAAATGAACGAACTTTAAAAAAATAATACGTTAGTAATTACATGCGTAAACAAACCGACATTGTGCATATATTTTATCCTATTGGCGACGTTTCGGTACAAAGATAAAAGTCATATCAATAACTCTTTGTCGATACCATTAACTAAAACATAAACTGAAATATATGACTCTACCTAACATCTATTGGCGAGTTATAATATTATTGTATTTTCAATTGAAATATAATTTCCAAAAACACGATTTCCAAAAAATACCGAGCAAAGTTCGGTCATCCTGGTACTATATATTATATAAGACCAGCTTTTATCCGCGTAAAATTCGGTCAAGTCGCGTCCTCTATAATATATTTTGAGGATAAAAGGTAGCCTAGCCTTTTTAATGTTTGTTTTTTCCCCAAGTTGAGGTTTAACGCTTAATAACGACCAAATGTGTAAAGCCTACCGGCTGTGATAGTTTACCTATTTATCTTAACCAGACGTTAAGCTATCTCAGTTATATCAAAATCATTTCAGCAGTTTAACTAGACAGCTTTTCGCATTAAAACATTTGGGAATGTATGGTTTTTTCATACACATGATTCTGAACAACTTTATATTTAGTTATCTGCAATAATTTTTTTAGCGGATTATGTGTTTGTCTTGTTTCTTTCAAATTCACAATGAAAAATTTACTAATTGAGGTGCTTTCGACTCTTAAAACATAAAATAGCAAATATTACACCAGTCAACACAAAATTAAAAATTTCTTGCGCATGGAATTTACTCAATTTATTCTGATTATATCACCAAAAATATATGAAAAAGTGCGATTGTACATTGAAAATATTTGCTTTTAAAAAAGTTATAGCGATTTGTATTCAGGAATTGTTCGTATTTAAGGATGTTAAAAATCGCGACCTCTAAACGACTGCTTCTTAACGGTCAGCACCGCAAAGTCTATTTCACATGAGAGGCGAAACACGTGTCGTATTATTAACGGTGGTGTATATTTCCCAGTGTAGTGGTTTTGGGAGTAGTTGTGTAGGGATAAGTGGTGACGGGGATAGTATACGCAATTGAGGGAGGGCGGGATGTGCTCTTCAAGTTGGGTAAGAGGTAAGACACATCATTTTATTTTATAACGGGGATCTTAGCTTATTAATTTTTTACACATTTAATATAATAGATTACCACAAAGTAACGCCTGATTCTATTGAATATAATTAGGATTAATTCCAGCCGCCTAATGCCACCATCGATACCACATCACAACAGATTTCATACCATCCACACCATTTGAATGCATGACAGATCACAGCTGTGCGATTCACTCGGAGTTTTCTCCCTTACACATCAGGTGAGCTCGTTTACCCCATCTTGTCTAAAATACAGATGGACATCGGTAAATTTTTATACATCTTTCTTAATAGTCAGATAGCTAGGGTTTTCAACCCCAACTCGATATAATATTTTTCACGCCGATTATAGTTTTATTACTTTGGTTGTATGATTCATGAGAGATAAAATAAGTATGTTTAGGTATATTTCACTAAATCATGAAGTATGACTTCGACAACATTATCAATCATTTATCGGAATTAAATAGTTCAAAGATTACTTAAGATAATTTCAATTACTTAACTAAGTATCAAATTACTCTTGAGATAATTAATGTCATCAATCAAAAGTTATGGTTGAGTTCGATCAAAATGTTCTTAACATAATATTATACTCGTACCTAGCTGATTGATACGGGCTGCTTTTGATAAGACAAAACTTTAAATTACAAGAATTTTCTTTTCCTTCCTTAAGTTACGGAGCGCTGAAATATATTAAGGAGTTTAGTCCTCTAGGGGATATTTACTTTGTTATTGCATGTTTTTTGGTTTTATTTTATATATTTTTACGCAATATAACAAAAACTATATTTTCGAAATATGATTCCATAAATCAGAATAACGTGGTATAAGGTATATCATAATTTAAAATTAAAAATTTTGTACCGCCGACTTCAATATAAGTTATTAAGAATAACTCAAAACTATTGGTTTGACCTTGATCAAATTCATATGGGACCACACGAGAAGTAGCAGCTTTCATACAAAAAAATAATCATCGAAATTGATTCACCCAGTAAAAAGTTATGAGGTAACACACATAAAAAACACACAGTCGAATTGAGTATCGTCTCCTTTTTGGAAGTTGACAGAAAATGACAAAGTAAAAAAGTTTATTATAAAAAATAATCATCATCTTCATTACAGTTCACAATAAACCCTCTGGTAAACATAGGCTTCGTTCATAGGTTGCCTACAAAGCACGGTGTTCGTTCCGTTACAATCTATTTAAAAATCCACTGCTGAACGACCCTATAAATTGCCTTATAAAACTCGAACTTGAACTCAACATTCGAACATCATCTTGGTAGGCTGGTTGAGAAACCGTAGTTTTTATGTTTAAGTTGTTATTAGGAAGACGCTGACGCCCTTATCCTGGTCTGTAGCCTCTTACGACACCCAAGGAACGATATTTGGTAACAGATATTCTTACAAAGCCACTACTCTGACCGTGTAGTTGCGGTGTTGTCTACTCGGAAATACCACTCGAAAACTTTCATCTGTATCGGTTATCAAGTTTTCGAGCTATATGGTTAACCTTGCCACTTCAGCCTACAAAAAGTCCTACGATTCCTTCATTCGATTATTTTTCAAGAATATTTTAAGTCCACCGCTGGACAGAGGCATTAACAAGAATAGACCAATAATAAATTAATATATTTCATCCATTACGCGGAAATAAATTTCTTGTAACAGTTCATACTGGTCACATACACTCAATAGTTTATACTTACCACGCTATGCAATCTACTCGTATAAGATGTCTGTGTGCAACATTGACCATCAGACGGCATAGAGCATCGCAAGCAGATGAAGTTTATTATTTATTTATTATAACTCAACGGTGGTAGAGTCACGCAGCAGTTTTTGCTGTTGCACGTATGGGCCGGCTCGAACCGGGTTGGTACCACGACCTCACAGAATACCGGCGTAAAGTAGAAGCTCTGCTTCTGCGTTTCGTCTGGTGAGTGCAGGTGGCCGGAGGCCCAATTACCTCCCTCCCCCCCATCAACATGGTAGCGGAATTACACGAAAGACTACCCCAGGAGGGTACCAGCACCCCTGGAGAATCCCTCGCTAAGCATCCACGACCATGTTATTCCACTCCTGGACGTGGGTGCTCAGGCTGCTCCGCGTATTCTGGGGGGGGGGGCAAAATTCCGCTCAAAAACATAACTGCTCGGAGCAAACTGAGCAATAATACCAAGGCGACCCCTGCCACGCTATCCGTCAATTTCTGCAACATCAGGGGACTTCACTCGAACATAAAGCCGTCCACTACCATCTCGGGATAGCGAAGCCGGCCTTGCTCTTTCTGACCGAGACGCAGGTTTCCTCTCCGGCTGATATTTCGTATCTCTCCTACCCGGGGTACAAATTGCAGCACTCCTTTGTGCCTCGGGCTGGAGTTTGCGCGTATGTCAGAGAAGACATCTGTTCTCGACGCCACGGCAGTATTTAAGGTTCGGACCTGTCCATCCTTTGGCTACGCGTAGACAGCGACGACCATCCGCGCGTCTACGGGTGCTTCACGCGCGTCTACGGGTAGGTCCCATAGCGGTAATGCAGAAACAGACGTACTCATCGACCACGTCCAAATGGCTACAGATTCCTTGCTACTAACTAAAGAACTATTTATTCCATCATCTGTGGTACCCATCGGAGGCAGATCTCAGCCTTGGTTTGGTCGCTCCTGTAAGACTGCATTACGCAGTAAGCATGAGTGTTATCAAGCCTGGGCTGCGGCTTCAGCGACTCGGGATGTAAATACCAGCACACTTAAAGAGAAATATAACTTCGCCTCCAGGTACTTCAAAAGAGTTATTGCCAAGGCAAAGTCAGATCATACAGGCAGAATTGGCGAGAAACTAGTTCGCCTTCCTTCGGGAAACCCTGCATTCTGGTCTCTCGACAAGGCTGCCCAAGGGAATTTCTGTAAGCCATCACTACCATCTCTGCACAGGGAGGACGATTCACTGGCCCAAGACGCAAAAGACAAAGCCGACCTTTTAGGCTCCCTTTTTGCGTCCAACTCGACTCTTGATGACGGGGGGGGGGGGGGGACTCTTGTTGGCACCGGTCCTAATGCGTCTTTTTCGGTACTCCTACTCACAAGGCGTAGTCCCCATGGAAGACAGCTTTTGTACACCCGATCCCTAAAAAATGCGACCGCTCAGACCCGTCCAACTATAAGCCGTTTAGCGCTAAAAAGAACCCTTTTGTCGTATCTCCTCAGTTTCAAGGCACTCCCCTTCTTACTTCAGCTAGTATCGGAATCCTCGGAGTCGACATATCGAGTGACGTGCAGTTTTGTGGTCACTTGGAGAAGAGGCCCAATTGGCCTCTAAAAAGCTTGGCGTGCTCAGCAGAGCGGGACAGTATGTCATGCCGGCACACCGCCTGCAACTTTACAAAACGCAGGTTCGGCCTCACATGGAATACTGTTACCATCTCTGGACAGGGGCTTCCCAGTGCCAGCTCCTTCCACTTGACCGCATCCAGCGCAGAGCGGCTCGAATCGTCGACGACCGACTCCTTTCCGATCGGCTCGATTCATTGGCACTGCGAAGAGATGTTGCATCCCTTTGCATTTCCTTTCGCATCTACCACGGGGAGTGCTCTGAGAAATTGTTCGGATTAATCCCAGCCGCTAAATTTCACGAATGCACATCGCGGCAGAACTCCCGATACCATCCACACCATCTGGATGATTGGCGGTCCACCACTGTGCGATTTAGAAGATGTTTTCTTCCTCGCACGACTTCATTGTGGAATCCCACCAAACCAACTTAGGGACCTTCAAGAAAAAAGCGTACTCCTTTTGAAAAGGTCGGCAGCGCATCTGCAATTCCCTCTCTGGTGTTGCAGTTGTTCATGGGCGGCGGTAGTCGCTTACCATCAGGTGAGCCGCATGCTCGTTTGCCCACTGTCCTATAAAAAAATAAAATTAAATTAAAATAAATAAAGTTAAATCGTAATATAGTATAATTACCTTATATGTATATAATAGTAATATAGTATAATAATAATTCGTTTAATCGTAAGTATACGTGGTAGAGCCATGCTGCAGCCATATTATGGCCTTAGCTCGAAAGGGTCAACCCGAGGAATGAACACGCTCTCATCGAATATCATGCTAATAAAATAATAAGTTGCTATGTTTTGCATGGTGAGTTTAGAGACCTGGATACTCATTTTACTGGAAACGAGGCATTTCACCGTAGTCCTGTGGGGCAACGCATCTACGTCCATTTTAATACTTAATCAAGGATATTTATAGACATCAACATCTATACTTGAATAATAATTAAATCATCAATTGATGAATCCATTTACTATCAGGTGGACCGTAAGCTCGTTTGTCACCCTTATTCTATAAAAATATCATCTGGTACCACTTTACATATTTGCTTAAATAAAAGAGCAAAATTCTACTCAGCATACCTCATACCTACATCTAGTAGCGGCGTAAGAGAATTCACTACACCATATCATACCATGGGTGACGTATGAAGCGACAAAGTGATATGGAATAGGAGATGGTCACTAGCATCTTCCTGATAGCAACTCAAGACGACAAAAAAATTCGGCTGCCAACCCGCCTGCTAATCTGGCAACTATGGCAATTAGTTCCCCCTATTATGCAGCCTATGTTGAGCAGGGGACTATTGATAGGCTGTAATGATCGAGGGAATAAATTAATGCATAAAATAACTGTACGATTTACGTAATATGTCTTAATATGACGCTTAAAATGATATAAAAGCCGCAATTAATTACTCTCCTTTCTAATTTATTAAGGAGGCTAAATCGTATGTTATTATTTATCCTTCATAATATTACCGCTGGGATAAAAGCTCTAAAGAGAAAATTAACGAATTGTATTTGCAACTTTTCTTCTAAATAAGATCGCTAGTAATTATATTTTTTTATAGAATAGGGTGATAAACCAGCACACAGTCCACCTGATGGTAAGTGATTGCTGTGACCCATAGACATCTACATCTGTCTTCAATAAAGAATCAAAATGCAGATGCGTTGTCACCCGTGAGGACTAAGATAGAATGCCGTTTTTCCAGTGAAAATGGTCTCCGGTTCTCTACACTCACCATACAAAACAAAGCAGTGTTAAGCTGCTATTTTATTTCATCACCATCATCGTCATCATTACTGCCTATCATAAGTCCACTGCTGAGTATAGGCCTCCCACATAGACTGTCCCTTAGGGAAGATATTTGCCATATTTGCCACGCTTGTCAGCTAGGTTGATAACGGCAGTTTTTTTATTATTTTAATTTATGAACAGGAAGATGCTGCTGTCCATCACTAGTTTAATTTCTCTCTACCGCCTCTCATGATACTCCCGAGGTGATATAGGGTAGTCAATATTCTTACGCCGTAACTACACAGCACAGGATGTCTATTTTAATAATTTCTAACATATAATTTATTTTAAATTTTTACTAAAAATGATGTCATGATCCTCAGTACAGCCCTTCATAAGTTCAATACTAAACATAGGCCTCCCCCAAGGAATATCACAAATCACGGTTCTGAGCTACCTGCATCCATCGACTTCCTGCATGTATTACCAGGTCGTCACTATATCTAGTAGGGGCTGTCGTACACTTCGCCTACCGGTACGAGGTTGCCGCTTGAGAACCTTTTTTCTCCATCTATTGTTGGTTCCTCGGGCTATATGGCCGGTTGATTGCTACTTCAGCTTACTAATCCGTTGGGCTATATAACTTACTCCGAATATCCTCATTTGTATGTTTATTACGTAGAGAAACCTGAGCATAGCCCCCTCCATAGCTTGCTGAGTGAACTTGAGCTTCTTCATATGGCTAGCAGTAAAAGACAACGTCTCAGATCCATAAGTCATCACTGGCAACACGCACTGGTTGAACATCTCGTTTTCAAGTTTTAAGGTATACCTGAATTAAACAAGTACAATTTTTTGATGTTTAATTTTTTATTTACATTGTTAAAACATAGTATAAAATTTAATGTAACTAAAAGATTACACACAAAATAAAAATAAAAACTATAATAAGGAAAAACTAAAACTAAAAATTTTAATTGTCATATAGTCCTACTCCCCGTGGTATCGTGCAAAAACGCTGGCTGCATTTCCTCGTTGAATGGCTGTACTTAGCCTTTGAGGGAGAAACGTACCAGACCTCTTATCACCAGCAGCGATAACCAGTCGTGAATACAGTTCCTTTAGGAACTTCACCGCACATGGTTCCCATGGACCGGTAGTCTCTACAGAAAATTGCACAAATATAAATTTTCAAAGTTTATTTACATTTAATTACAATATACAGGCTGAGCGAACCTATAAGGCACGTTATTATAGGTCGATAATTATTTTTAGATTATGATAAGTATTATTAGTTATTTGCGATATCTGTTTTCAGTACATTTTGTATTAGGATGACCATGGAGTTACACACTGCTGCGATAATAACGCCGCAATGGAAGTAGGTCGTTGCGTTTCTCCGTTCTGCGATATTCCGATTTGAGTTCTAGAATGTTTTCTATCAGGACGCAAACGACCGTACACACACCTGTGATAATAACCTTAGTAAGTACTTGTAGGACGTTTGGTTTTATCGGCAATTTTAGAGTGGTGACTGTAGGAGGGTCCTAAAAACTTTTCTATAATATGGATAGTAACATATCACCAGACGAAGAATATTTATTAATAACAGTAGCAATGGAAGATGACCGAAAAGGACGCCAGAAACGAAGGTAAGTAATACAGCGTGGAATTAAATAAATAAAAAGTATTTATTTGCCACAAAAAGATACAATGTTAAAATTTAAATAGACAGCTTAATAATGAATTATGACAAAACGGTCTGTGACTCAGTTGTAACGGGAAACCCATTACTCCTGCTATTCTGCCACAGCCTTTGCGCAGTATCCATACAGGGTCTTAGGCAAGTGAGGAAACACACGTATCAGCAATAAATAAAAATTCAAACAATAAATAATAGTTACTAAAATATGAAATACAAAATACAAAAATGTTCACTAATTTGACGGGATAGCAGAGCCACTCAGAACCAGGGACTGTTGTTGAATCAGCCACTTGCGGCATCTTTGCCGCAAGGTATATGGAGATAGGGTAGATCGGAATGGTGGCGGCAAATCGTTCCAGATTTTAGCAGCGGCGATTATAAAACACCCCCTGGCTCCAGCGAGTCCAAATCTGGGTAGTGGAAGCCGATGAGATTTTTCTATGACCGAGGGCAAACTTTTATGTTCAACGGCTATATTATCGTACAAATATGTTGGAGTCGCTGCGTGATGGTATAGTGCCGGCGCGGCGCTCTCTCGTAAGAAATATCTAAAAACGCAGCTGTGTGCAAGGAATCGGGACGCATTATCGCAATAACGCATGCGATATTATCGACCTATAATAACGTGCCTGTGTGGGGGAGCTATTAATACAGATACGTGCCATTTTGTTCGATAACTTGTTGCCATCTTGTACGTAGTGACATAATCCCGTTGCTGTAGAAATTTTGGGATTTTTGATCAAAAACTGCTACAAATAGTTTTGACAGTCCCCTATTGATACTCGTATTAACCTAACACTACCCAAAAAATTCTGAAGGGACCAAAATAGATGAAAATTTGAGAGTGCAATGTCAGGACTATATGTGTGAGTCGCCAAATATATGTGTGGTCTGGCGTTATCATGAATGACGAAACACTACTCCTTTTCTGTTGATCCATTCCGGCCGTATTTTCTCAATTTCATGCTTGAGTCTCATTAGTTGTTGGCAGTAGAGATCCAAATCGATGGTTTTGCCCGTCGGTTAAAGCTCATAAGAAACGATGCCCTTCCAATTCCACCATATACAGCATCACTTTATTGAGTATTAATCCGGGTTTTGCAACAGTCAACGTTCTTGTCGTAGGTTATCCAGTTTTCGTCACCAGCGATCAATCTTTTCAAAAATGGTTCCGTGTCATTATGTTTCAATAGGGAATCGAAAATGAGCAAGGATTTGTCACTAGGTTTCTTTAAGTGAGTTCGTGTGGTCATATATCGAGCTTTTTTGTATAGCCAGACTTTTTCAAATAGGTTAAAACTATTTTGTGGTCAACCCTCAATTTCTTGGCTATGTCGTAACTAGGTACTAATATGCCAATCTTGCTTCACTCCGCCACTCCAAATGGCATCGACTTTATCCAAATGAGGGCAACCAGAGCGAGCTGCTTTGACTGAAAACGCGTGAACCAACTTTGTGCTACTCTTACTGATACTGCATTAGGTTCATTAAACGTTAATATTTTTTTTTGCGGCTTAAATCCCGTTTTTCCCTTTTCTGTAATAAAACTTCAGAATGTGTCGAAGTTCTTTGTTAGATTCACTAATTTTGGCGAACAGAAAAACAATCTTAAAGTGTTTTTTACTTTTTATTTAACATTTTCATAATGTTCTACATGTATCGATATTAAATTCAGCAAGATATAAACAGTACAACCAAAGTGATTTTTCTTCAATTGTATACAAAATACGAAGAAAATTAAAAATGCAAATCAACTTTTTCATTGGTGTCGGTGGGTATTAAACTCGGATTGCTCACATACTGTGAACGGCAAGCACTAAGTTTTTGAGTTACATTGATTCTTTACCTGATGTTAATTCATTTAGGGAACATCAATCAACAAAACGAAAGATTACAATAAGGATAAATGTATGGCTAAATCGTTTAAAAGCTATCTAAATCTGAATTTATCAAGTATTTGCCGTTGCGAAGAGAAACGGAATCCATCACTCTATCTGATCCCGGGGGCGTCGTAAAATTGGATAAAGGTCAACACTTCAATAGTACTTTTTGCTTTGTTTTTTTTTTTATAACTGGGATATGTAGTGATTTTCAATAAGTATTATTTATAATCTATATTGAATAAAATTTTCTGTTTCATCCCTAAAAATAATTTGATTTATAAGTTTACTAGTTAACAAAATTTACTTAATTAAAAGGCGTTTATGTAACATATAATACTTCCTTCAATTGAGCAACCTTTGTAAAGCCTTACAATAGACATGGTGTTTTGTTTCAAGACCGTTTTATAAATCTTTCGCGGTCATATCAATTTCTGGTATAGACACCTTAAGAAGCCATATTTAGGTTTTACAAATACATTACCAAGCAAGTAAGGGTGACCAATTTAATGCGATAATGTTTAAAAATGGAAACATATCACTATTTATAAAACAATAAAAACCGGATAAGTGCGAGTAGGACTTGTGCCTTGGGTTGGGCGTTTCGCGTAAACCTGAATTATAAATGTAGATAGTTCATCCATTTCAGGAATATAAACATAGGTATTTACCGAAAATTTTTCTAACGAAAAATATTTTTATGCTATATAACTAAAAATTTACGATTTTGGAAAATGTTTGTGCTGTAAAACCTTGCTTCTTGCCAAATTTCATAATTCTAGGTCAACAGGAATTACTCTATAAATTTTGTTGAGTGAATTGGCGAGAATCGATATATGTGACATAACTGTAACTAATATAAGTATTTTATATATATTTTAACTTGATAGTCTCCAATCTTTCCTGAGAGAAAGGATCTTGACAGACGGACATACGGATGGACGTATGGACAGACTGATGGTTCCGTACCTCGTATTGAGTTATGGAGCCCTGAAAATAAACTGTATAATTTAATTTATGATTTAGTGAAATTATTTATAAAATATTAGCTTTGAACACTTATTTCATGAAATCAAATTACAATAACAATAGTCTTCGACGACAAATATATAAAACTGCACTTTTAAACATGACAAACAATCACATGTTCCAACTGATAGTAGTGGTAGGTGATAGTAAGTTATACGTGGTAGAGCCACGCTGCAGCTATATTATGGTTGTAGCACGAATGGGTCGGCTCGACCGGGGAAGGACCATGCTCTCACAGAATACCAGCGTAAAATAGCAGCTTAACACTGCTGTGTTTCGTATGGTGAGTGTAGAGAACCGGAGACCCTTTTTACTGGCAACGAGGCATTCCATCTTAGTCCTCACTGGTGACAACGCATCTGCATCTTGAGTCTTTATTGAGGATAGATCTAGATGTCTATGGGTCACAGTAACCACTTACCATCAGGTGGACTGTGTGCTCGTTTGTCACCCTATCCTATAAAAAAAAGTGGATGGTGGCACATAATTTGGCTCTTAATTGAGGACACCTAGATCTATCCTCAATTACGAATTAAAATTAAGGTTCGTTTTTACCCCTGATGACAAAGATAGCCTGATTAAATAAAAAAGTCTCCAGTTCTCTACACTTACCATGCAAAACCCAGCAGCAGTAAGCTATTTTACACTGGTATTCTGTGAGAAACTGGTTTTTATACCGTCCAGTTGACCCATTTATGCTGCAGCCATAATATAGCTGCAGCGTGAATCTAACGCATTAGAAACTCGTGTGACATAGTCTTACAAGCATTGTTCCAAGCTGTTTCTAAAATAAATTTTGTAAATAGTTTGTAATCATTTATACTGTAAAATTTATTCACAAAAAGTCCCGCTGAGTTTCTTGCTGGTTCTTCCCAGGATAAAGGATTTTTTCGAACCAGTGGTAAAGTAAAAAATGACTTCTAATATTTACGCGAACACTACACATTTAAATAAAACTAATTTTACGGATTTTATCGCGTATATTAACTTATTTTTTATATTCCCGACGTTTCGGGTGCTTTCCAGCACCCGTGGTCACGGGGGACTGAGGTGTTTGACGTCCCGCTGTCATAGTTAGCCGGGCTACCTTCAGTTTTTTAATATATTTTTTTTAACTATGACAGGGGGACGTCCCCCGTGACCACGGGTGCTGGAAAGCACCCGAAACGTCGGGAATATAAAAAATAAGTTAATATACGCGATAAAATCCGTAAAATTAGTTTTATTTAAAAATGACTTTCAATAAGAACTACTTGTAATCGATATTGAATAAAAAATTATTCTATTCTATTCTCATATTTTTTGTTAGTGACTTAACATTACGAGTATCCCACTCATAATAACACAGTCATAATGCAACAGTTAATTATTTAATTTTATTTAATCATTTTAGATTTAATATCAAGATAAAAATATTCATTATTATTAATGTGCAACATCGGATTTAAATTATTATACGTTATGTTTTTCCAATATTACTCTTTTTTAAATAATAATTTTCCTAATAAACAAATAGTAGCATACCACGGTATTTTACTATTATTGGACTAAAAACCACCGCTGATTCTAAGTGAATCAGCTGCCTCGTATGATTCCGTGGGTGTCGAAAGCGACGGGTGAGCGAAACTGGAACAGGAGATGGGCTTTACGCGGAAGGCAAAAGATAGGCATTTATGTTCAGAGGTGCACTTGTGATGTGCTATAGCATATATGCTATAGCTAGGGAGAGGGCTAAACTCGGGGTTTCTCTGCGTTATAACTAATGATGACTGAATGGAATTTTAACAGGAAATTTACTTATAACTCATATTATTTTTAATTTAGGTATAAACTATATATATTCTTTTTACATTTATTTTTAATCATAATTAGTAACACATTTTATATTATTTCAAATTATCTATAAAAGGGTATCTATAAAGTTTTCTCATCTGTTTGGGCAGTATAAATATATAATTGTAAATGAAAATGGTAAACATACATAAATATGAATAAAATAAAATAAATACATAAAAAATACATGAATATATAAAAACCCAACCAGATGGAAGCCCTCGGCAGGGGAGACCAGACGGCCGAGGGTTAGGGGGAAAGGGAAAGAAACCGGCGGACGATGCGGGCGGTATCGAGGAGCACCGCCTTCTGCATTTGAGCCTGGAGCGGTCCGTCACGGAGTCCCAGTCGCCTCAGATGACCCGGGAGGCTGACTGGGATTAACCCGTTCGCAGAAACGACCACAGGAATAATTTCGGTCGGCAGACCACCCCACATGCCGGTAACCTCGTGAGCCAGGTCCAGATATTTTGTCACCTTATCTGTTTCGGCTTTCACGAGGTTCTCGTCATAAGGAATGGTAATGTCGACCAAAAAGATCCTTGACTGTGCCCGGTCCATCAGCACAATATCAGGCTTATTCGCAAGAATAGTCCTGTCTGTGATGATGGCCCGGTCCCAGTAGAGCCTGGCGCAGTCATTTTCGAGCACGGCTTCCGGCAAGTACTTATAATACGGCAGTTTCCGATCCACGAGGCCGTATTTCAGAGCGAGCTCCTGGTGTAGAATCCTGGCTACTAGATTGTGTCTGTGCAAATACTCAGAGTTAGAAAGCGCCGAACAACCGGAGATGACATGCCTAAGTGACTCACCGGGATGGCGACAAGCTCGACAGATGTCGACGGCGCCATCCTTTAGGATGTATCTCCGATAATTGTTGGTCTTAATAACCTGATCCTGTATCGCACAGACAAAACCCTCGGTTTCCCCAAAGAGGTCACCGAAACGTAGCCAGTGAAGGGAGGCGACTGTGTCTACGAAAGGCTCATGTAGAGCCTTGTAGAACCTCCCGTGGAGCTCGTTCTCCTTCCATACGGCCTCCCGGTCGGAAATGCACTGTACTGCTGGGTCTTGCTATTGCTCGTTGGCTAAGGATAGAGGGGTCAGTCCTTTATCACAAGAAATAACGTCCCTATAGTATGGATCATCCGCTCTCGTCAGAAAGTAATTACGGAGGCTGCACACTTCGCGATTATGCATGGTAAGCGCGCTTAAAAAGCCGCGCCCACCATGCTTCCGCGGCAAGTACAGCCTCATTACTGACGATCTCGGATGATGCATCCTGTGGGACGTCATTATAGTGCGGACTTTTCTGTCCAGAGCGTTTAGTTCGGTCTGAGTCCACCTAAGTATGCCAAAGGTATACATGAGAACAGGCATGACCAAACCGTTATATGCGTGCGTCTTATTCACACCGGACAAAAGGCTGTTAAGCACTTTGGTCAAGCGTGCATAAAACACATCGCAAACTGACTGTTTCATAAATTAAATTATTATTATTATTAGAAAAAGTTAAGCAATGTCAAGTTACCAGATGGTGACGCAGTAAGCTAGCACATAAAATAATTTATTAGGTATCGTAAAGAAAGACTATGTGAAACTCTTGGAAAGCCAGAGCTGATAGAAGGCGATTTCCATCATAATAAACAACCGATATCAAGGGTTTAAGTGGCTAACATAGCGCATCACCCAATTTCTACACTATACAGCAAAGACAACTCTATTTATATTTTTATTATAAGTTTCGCATCTAAAGATCCACACCATTAACAAGAAGCATTGAGGTGTCTGGTAACGCAATTACAAAGTTCTTTGATATTTGAGGTAGATAAAGGTCCACCTCTATTCCACCTCGTTTGCTTATACGACCTTAAGCATTTTCGTATAAAATTTTGTATATACATCTTAAAGACATTCCCACAACGCTTGCGTACATGATATGATTTTACAGTACAGAAAGTTCCAGCTCACTATACACTACGCTGTTAAAACCTTTGCAATGACATATGGCTAGGAGCGTTTATGTAGAGATTGTCTGTTGTATAAGCAACAATAGCAGCGTATTTGAAATTTGATTCACGATTCTACTCTTACACCAATAATACAAAAGTAATGAAGAATGTGTAATAAAATACCAAATTTTAATTCACAAAAAAACTTTCTTTCGTATGTATGTGTTGTAAGATAAACAAATTGTATCCACAAAATTGGATATAAGACACTGGCGCTTTTCCAACGATACAAGATAACGCGAATTTCGTGGTCGAAAAATACAAGCTTTCACAAATAACAAAGACTCAAACTAAAATGCTTTAGTAAAAATATTTGTCAGTTGCCTTAATTAAAACGGACACGTACAATCCTACACACGAACGCACGCTCACACAGAAGCAGGCTCGAACGCATGCACGAGTACACACAGACAAGCCGCTGCGTTTTATTGCATTTCTCTCATATTATTTTTCCTTTCTTTTAAAAAAAACGTTACCTTCACACTAAGATTTTCTCTTGTATCGTGGGAGCAGTTTACATACTTAAATTTCACAAGGACAAACATCCAGACCCGGAACAATTATTTGTAGGCCATACAAATACTTGTTCTGTGCGGGATTCGAACCCGCGGCCCTTGGCACTGCAACTCTTTGCTAAGCCACTGCGCCATGAAGCCGTCAAAATAATATTGCATAAAACTGAAGTGACAAGGGAACTCACAGTCCACCTAATGATAAGTGGCTACTACAGTTTATGGACACCTGCAATCAACTTTAAACATAGGAGACTAATAATCATGTTCTCCAAACCTAATTTCGCAGGCGCAAGACCAACGGCTTTCCGAGGCTCGGGGGTAAAACACCTAAAACTCCCTGACTCATGAGCGGGCTGCGCAAGAATTTTTTTAAATAAAAAAACAATAACTGATTTTGGGCCTCACGATATTAGAACCCGGGACCTCATTGAATAAAACTATTCCTCATTAACTAAAACGATCTGCGTAGATCGGAGCAAAATTAATAATTAAAAATCTGAAGGTACTCCGGGTTAACTCTGACATCGGGACGTCAATCACCTAAGTCCCCCGTGACCGATGGGATCTGTAAAGTACCCGAAACGTCGGGAATCAATAAAAAAGAAGATAATTAAACGCGATAGAATCCGTAAAGGTAGACACACTTATTCAATGTGTAATGTTCGCGTAAATATAAGAAACCGGGACATCATGATCCTCAATCGCGTTTACGACCACTCGAATAACGAGGCAGTCAAAGGATAGGGTCCGCGTTGCGTAAAGTAGACTACAGATCCGTTGTCACCTCTGGGAAATAAAGTGGAATGCCTAACAGTCTGTAATTGTACTTGCTCTATATACCCATCAGATCGGAACACAGCAGTGCAAGGACTACTATTCGGGCAGATATAGTCAAAAGGGTGATACCTACCCAAAGGGACTCCAAGGCAGAACCATATAAGGTTCTTATGGAAATGTTATCAATCATTTGTTTAAAGAAGTTCTTTAAAAAATTGTTAGCAATCATTTGTTTACTTCTCGGCAGGTGGGTTAATAGCACAGAGCAGAGTTCCTCGCTATTGTAAAGCTGCTCGCCAACCCAGTCACTAAAATTGGTTTATCGGAAATTTCGATGGATTTTTCGCTTACATCTTTCGATCATATTATGAGATTCTAACGTTAGTTTAAAAAATGCATTTTATGTAGGCTAGGTATACAATAACATATTCTGTATTACTCTTACATACCAGCACACCGTTGTAGAATTTAACTCGAGTTAACCATGTCACAATTTGAGAATATTAATTACGTTACGGGAATCATAAAATATTTAATAGAGACTGAGAACGTTATAATGTCTGTAAATTATTCAATTATAATTAGGATGATTCGATATCTGTAAATATAAAATGTATGTAATGAAATACAATTTTTTTGCATACAGTCTTCACATTACTTACGATTGCGTTTGACAGAAAGAAAAAAAAAAGGAAAAAAAAACAAACAAAGAATATATATGTTTATTTCCGCAACCTTTGACGGCATTACCACTATTGGAATGTATAATGTTCTGGATACAACCTACTGCGTGCTGAATTGTGAGTTTTAATAACTTTATGTTTATTCGATCACATCGATTTTTGAACGTGTCTCAGGTATGTCGCTACCACCCTTCTCTTTATTATATATTACTCAGTTTTCCTAAAATATAGAAAAATGACAATATCATTCCGCCTTGCTCATTGTTTCGATAAATTTTTATTTCTACATATAAAATTTGACATAATCAATACTTTTGCATGCCTTAAGCGCAAAGCGCGTAGGTATGTTCTATAAAGTGAAAATAGTGGCAATAATCCTAGAGTTATATACAGTGGTTTACAGGACACGTCAGGTAAAACTCCACATACGGCCCTAAACCCTAATACATTTTTGAGCTATAAATACTCTGTTTTTGTCCGTACTGTTGTCCCATAGTAAAATGCCGTAGGGCAATATCGATTCTATGTAGGCGCGATAGGACATAATAGCGGCCTTTTTGTCGGTTACGTTCCTAACAGGTTAAAAAGCATATACGAACTGGTTAAATCTGTTACAGAAATGGTCTATATGTATTTTCCAGTTCAAGTTCCCGTCAACAGTTATACCTAAGTATTTCAATTGTTGTACTTTATTTATCATTATCACATTATTAGATTAAAATTGTGCTGTTTATGTTTTGATTTATTGAATAGTATATAATATGATTTGTCAATAGTATTACTAATGTCACATTCATGATTTTGTAAAGAGACATTGGATTTAACAATAGTTTTTTTTTTTTAAATAATTTTATTACTTGATATTTTGAATACATACTCTAAATAAGTGGTCTTAAAAACTTTCTCTATAATAAAAAAATCTCACTTTCATCACAGTTATTCTTTATAAAGAAAGAACAAAATACGTAGCAGAGAGGGACTTATAGGATTACTTTGGTACTGAACGTCTGATTGTTAAAGGCCTTAATTTTGCAGAGACTTTTTTTTAGATAGGACTGAATATTTTAATGTATGAATAATTATGTATGATCTACTTTGATTTAAAAGAATTCGTCGGCACATAATTTTATGAAATAAAATAAAACATCAAATTCAAATACAACATATTATATAATTCTTTAATGTTAAATTAAAATCCGAAATAAGTCCTAAGAAGTCACAGTGATCGATATAAAGTACCTATATTTATAACATACGAGTACAAATAATATAATTGAAAATTGTTGAAATATTTAAGTGAATCAATAACCTTGTATTGTTACAAAACTTATTTATTAATATTATTTTAATTTCATTAGGATTCGAACTTCAGACTCTGGTTGCCAGTCATGTTGAATACAAGCCCAAGATCTTAATCTTAAATCTTGCAATATAGAAATATCTATCAAGATGCTGCAAAATTATTATCATATTTTTTACATATCAATGTGACTTTAAACCGTCACAACAACGACACATATTGTGTTTGTCATCAAAGCTTAAATTATAGGTATTTTAAAATTATTAATGCCATATTTTCATTCATAAATAACGATAACATAACGAATTTTTAAATAGTTAGTGACTATTTAAAATTCACTAGTAATTTAATTTATTTTAGTATGTAACTTAAAAACTCTTAACTTACACTATAATTAAAATTCAAGATTAAGGCGTTTTCACTAATGAAGAAAAATAATAGATTAAATTAATTGCTGAAAGATTTTAAATTTTACGCTGCTTCTAAACCATAGCTAACGTTATCGTGCCTTAAAATTAAAATTTCCTATACAATATTGAATACTTCATATTCAGTTTAATAACTTTTTTTAATCGGTACCTTAATGTTTTGAATAATTTTAAACACGGAACCAATGTTCTTCTTCACCATGATCATCTTCCTCGTCATCGTCGTCATCATTACAGCCCTGTACAAGTCTAGTGCTAAAAATAGCCTTTACGAAGGAATGTCACAAAGCACGGTCCTGATCTGCCACATGCACCCATCGACTTCCTGCATCTTTTACCAGATCGTCTAAATCTTTCTACTGGGCTATGCCGCCATGTATATGTTAATTGTCAATGATTATAACTAGTCTTACTATACCGTCTTTTTTAAGTTAAAATATCTAATAAGTACCTTCATAATTGTTATCTACATATTCTAGTAGCCGAGATAAATTATCATAATATTATAATAATGATATAACGAAACGCCTGAATAAAAACCTTAGCAAATTTGCCTTTAACGATATTTCTTTATGTTTAACGCTGGAGGCGTTTAATGTTAGTACTTGCACAGAATACCAAATAATAAAAAGTAATACTTGTAATACGAGCCATGGTTGATCAAGGGCTGAATGTTCGCCTTAAACTTTAGATCACGAGTTTGATCCTAGACGGCGCATTGCTGAGATTAAATAAACACGGGTCTTTTATTTTATTTATTTAATCTGTAATTATAACATAGGACAAGATTGTGTGTAAATATTTTAAAGCTTTTAATGATAAACGTAATGTAAAGTAAAAAGCCTATGACGTCACATTGCTGGGCAGAGGAGGTCTCCGATGAAATATTATGTAAGTTTTATAAAACTTCGATAGAAATGAGCCTTTCTCATTTCTAAAAGTAGATATTTAAGGGCAAGGAAATGCCCATTGCGATGGCCCAGTGCGTGTTTTAAATTGTTTTTTTTCTAATTTCTCAGTCATGCAGGTTTTCTCATGATGTTTGCCACCATCGCCGAGCACGTGGTAAACGAGCACTTAAAACGCTTAACAATTTCATTTGTGCTGACGGGATTCGAACTGAGGTTGCTCTCGTACTGTGAAATTCACAGCGAACGCTTAGGTAAAAGTATTATAAAAAAAATTCCGTCACAGGCGACGAGATCTGGCAGTCACCTTGAGTGTGCAGCTGTTGTAGATAATATGGACGTCACACCTCAGATATTTGATTTATAAAGATTTTTTTATCTTGCCTCTATTCGGTTTTTCTTTTTCATCGGCGATAAGTTTACTATCTGACACGGACCTCAGTAACATATACATAAAAACTGTATACATATATAGAATTATTGTTATATTATAAATTTAGGGCACAAAATATTATTATACTCGATTGGAAGAAGCTAGGTCTTCCGGTTTGGTCCAACATCTAAACCGAAATCCACACTAAACAATGTGAATTATTTTATCTTAATCCTTAGAGGTAACAACGAATCTGTAGCCTTTTTGTTTGAAGTTGACTAAGGACTGTTGTACTTGGACTGCAGTAGCCACTTACCATCAGGTGAACTGTGACGTTTATAAAAAACAATCAATGTCAATTTAACAAATGCTTACAGTTGATCTTACTCCATCTATAAATGACAATAGAAAGACACAGAGGTAGAGATAATTATTACTTAGATATGTACCTAATTTAAGTAATGTATTTTAATTATGAATTGCATTGTATGATTAACAAATGCATACACAAACTTTTAAGCAGAACATTGGCGTTATTCCAAGAATGCAATTGAACACAAATTCTTGGCATGTTGAAAGTTGTTCTGGAAAGTATAATACCAAGTTGCCGCACGTCGCAGTGCGTACTCTTGTAACAAAATAGTGTGTCATTATGTTTTACAAAAATGGCCACGGCTATCCAGATAAGAATGCTCGAACTTTTAATTTAAATAAAACAAGTTATTTTCATGTTTATGGTATGAGTTATTTTTATTTGAAAGAATATTCAATTACATAATGTACGGTGTTATACGATATCGGACAAATGGTGCTAGCGGTTATACTGGGTAGCGCGTACACGAGAAGTCCAAAGTACAAAGTTTAAACAAAGAAGGTATCGTTATACTGCTACGTAACAATCCACCAGCTGATGTGTTTCGGTTTGAACAGTGTGTAGCAATAAAATTACAGGTTGCGAAGTTTTTCATCTTAGCCGTCGGGGTAACAAATTGTGTATAGGTATCCATTTTTATTTCATTTTGGTTTGTATTTTGCAGGTGCCCATTCGCTGCAGTATTCTATTGTTATTGTAGAAAAGAGTAGAAAAAGAAACATGTATGAAAACGTGAACACTGAACTTGTTAGTCGTAGGGATGCTATTGTAAATATTATAAGGCTACACTAGTTTACGTGTGGTTATATGATATGCTTGTTTCATAAATTCATTTATCTTCTAATTAACTATATGAAGCCTACATTACGTACTAATTTATAGATATGTAGAATGTTATGTACTACTGAAAAGAATAAATAAGGAGGCGTTTTTTGATCAGGGCAGTTCTTGTGTACAGCCCTGCAGTTCCGCATCTTATCAGAGAATTTTTATAATATTAACATTTTAACCCTCTGTGAAAAAAGACGATAATATAAAAGATATTTTTCATGAAATTTTCCGATAAAAATAAGTTACCTATAAAAGATTAATGCTAGTCTTAGATGTAGGTAATACCTTGTGTTTTCCCGTTTATTAAATACATTTTTCACTGTACGTGTATTTTCGCTTTGAAATATTAGATTATGTTCTGAAACTTGCCGAGAGATTTGTTACTGAGGCCATTTAGTCGTGAAAAACTACTTTATTTGTCGTTTGTGACTAAAAAATATAAAAAAGATAGCATATGTATTGTTACCTTTTCCTAAAAAAATGTTACCGCAATTTTTCTGTATCGTACATGTAATATATAAAATTGGACTTGAATCAAAATTAGACCTGTTACATATTTTCAAATATAACATTGTAGGAAATAAATATTTATTTCAACTTTAATAAAAAAAGTATTTTCTGAAAAATTATTTTTTAAACTAAGATAAAAACTTTAAAAGAATAGGATATTCTTATTTTGAGGCTTTGAGAGATCTTTTCATTTCAGTCAGAGTTGAAATTTTTCCCTGCTAAAAGTTAATAACCGCCGAAAAAAAAACGAAAATCAGAAAAGAAAAACGAAAACCAGAAAAAAAAACTGATTTTCTGAGTACGAAAGATGCCAAAAACTTCAAATAGACGTTCAATTAATTTCAAAAAAATCAGTAGTGATTGTAGTGTAGTGTTGTAGTAAAAAAATCAGTAGTGTTGAATATTGTCGTGAAAAAGTAGTGAACCACTTTTTCACGACAATATTTTGGTATAATAGGTTGATCAATAAGTTTTTTGGAAACGCAATGAAACTCTAGGATTAGTATATCTAAATTGTATTTATTTTTCAACGTAATTGTCTTTTATGCTAATATACCTTGAATAACGTATTGCAAGTTAGTAATTCCCTTTGAAAAAATTTAATAAAAATTGTCTAACCTTTACTTAAATAGTCGGTTAGTATTATACCTTCCACATCTCAGAAGACAATCATAATTTTTTCAGCCGACGCAGACACCTTGAATCTCTTGGCTGGCGGGGAAGACGGTCTTTTCTACACCTTGCTTTGGTTTTTCGTCTCGGGATCAAAATAGTGTATCCACGATTTATCTACGGTTACGAAACGAGCGCAAAAATCATCTGGATCTCCTTCAATTATTGCTAAATTTAGCTTTGAAACGTCAACTCTTGCTTTCCTAACCTAGCGCGCGGCCACCTTTTTCAAATTTTAAGGTAAGATTTAAAATAAACTGGATTGTCCCAAACGGAAGGTCACACGTTGATATACCTTAATAAAATATTTAATAATCTCACGAAGTTCGATTATCTCCATTTTGCAAACGAATTAAATTCCAGCCAAATGTGGTGTGAAAAAAATTGGGTATAATTTTTAATTTAATTGTTTCTGTCCTTGGATACTACAGAATGTAGAAATCGAAAAAAAAAACAGAACGCATTTATGTAACTCATTAATTAGTGTCTTTTTACGAAATATTATTAGTCTACCTAGTAGAAGCACATAACTGATCTCTGTTGTTTGATCAAACTTGCTTATTATCATTTGCTAAGTTTTTCATTGCATACGTAATTGTTGTGTCAACTCTCAAGGAGCTGATGAATGAAAAAAATTATACATACAGATCCACATTCATGATGCGCGAAATTATTTTTGAATCTAATATATTATCATCAGAAGTGTCAATATAATCCAGAATTCTTTATTTGGGTCCCGGTTCAATAAATCAGACAAAGTTTCGAAGCGAATTTGTGAACGATCCGATTTCCCTTACTTTTTCAATTTGACCCAAACTAAACAATATCGTTTTATTAATTACTTTGAAGACTGCTACTTGTTCTGAATCCACTTCTGCTATAGCTTTCAGTTCGTCCTTAACGACATTAGTCATAGTAATTAAATAATAGATATGGCGTACTTCGTTCGCAAAGGAAATATAATGAAATATACAGTAGCTGACTATTTAAAATATAAGAATAAGACATAATGAGCTACCTAAGTTTTTTTTTACTTCCGCATATAAAAAAATTGGATATGGTCTGAAAAAATGCGAAAAAGGAACTAAGGATAAACAATTATGTCAAACTATAGAATTTATATAGGATCATCGAAATTCGATCACTTTTAGAGTCACCTCGGTGTCTGTGTCTCTATGTCTGTCAAAGATTTTTTTTTTTATTCTAAAAGACATAGATGATTGGTATTTGGCATAGGATATAATATGATACAGGAACACGTGAATTTTTATGTCTAGAAACACTACTATTTTTTATTTCGGGTGTGTCTTCCGATGTATCATATAATATGTATAAGAAACGTAAATTGTCTTGGAAAATAAAGTTCATTATTATTATTTACATTTTGCTCTTTACATTCTTATAACCATTCATAAAGTCAATTTACTTTTATCAAAATAATGATGAATTTCATGGTCTTCTATCAATTTACAGTATAATGTTTATTTGAGATATTTTATTCGTATCATTAATTATCATTATATATATATTAATATTTAATATTGATTGGCACCATAAAATAGATGTAGATAGTTTTTTTACGTTCGAGTACACTTCAAAATTTTATAAATGCAGTTCTATAATGATGTATACTACGCATGAAATAAAACTAATGTTAAGGGTTTTATCACGTTTACTGTTAACTTTTTTACGTGGAGTCGCTTTTAGGTATCTTTGAATGAAAATTCCATAAAAACCCGTATAAAATAACATAGAGTTTATGTAAAGCACCGACGCTCCGGGAAGTCTAAAGTATGTCAACATGAGTAGTAGCGTCCCAAACATAATATCGGATCTGATAGACAACAAATTGTTTCAATAGACCACCGATTCCTACCAATGATTATTCGCGAGGCTATTCCAATTAAAAAACATCCTAATTTAATAGGGAAGATGGCTAAGTGTTACCATCTGCTAAAGACCCCATAATTAATAAAATAAAATTTAAACCCAAGCATACTACTGCATTTATTATACTCTATTCTATACTATGACATCAGGTCATCAAACACCTCAGTACTCCCGTGACCATGGGTGCTGCAAAGTGCCCAAAACATCGGGAATTAAAAAAGTTGAAACTAAACGCGATAAAATCCATAAAATTAGTTTTATTACTTATAAATTTTATTCACAGTGAACGTGAGAAGCACCACATTCATGTAGGGGAGTAGAAAAATTTTCGCCTTGTTTTGGCGGTGAAGGAGAATCGGCCACCTCATATCTTACCGTCATAAGAGGCGAAATAGGAAAACAAACAGAAGATGGGCAGCATCATCTTCCTGACTACAGATCAAATGTATAATAGCCAACTCGCCTACCAAGCGTGGCAACTATAGCAAATATCCAGCTACTTGACATTTGATGGGAGAGGCTTATATTCATTTCAGTGGACTTTTGATAGGCTTTGAGTTCTACTCATCTTTGCAATCCTTAATATTTACGGTAGAGTGAAAGAAGTAACATATGCAAAAATATGAATGAAATGAAAACTGCATATATTGCCCCATGAAAAGTAAAAAAGTAGCAGCTTACATACACGTTACTGCTGGGATCAGACCGCAGAGAGTTTTTGACCAAAAAACTGTTTGCTTCGCTGATTCCAACGCGGGATGACCTCAACTGGGAAACTTCTCAGATATGCAGGGTTCCTTTCACCGCCGAGAACGACACTTCAAATAGCAATTAAAATATATCCTAAAATATATTATAATGCCTACGTAACATGAAATTTAAATTTGAATCAGTTAGATTACCGCCTTTGACAATTAAAATAAAATGAACCTTTGTTAAAGTAAAATCTCCTTTCAGTTAACGTACGTTTATCCTAGAGATAACTTTAATGAATCAATAACTAATGGGAATATAACTAAGAACTTCAGAAACCGGGCATAAATGAATTAGAAGACTGTATTTATTGAAAAAACTATGTGTTTTATGACGTATTTTATTGCGTACTATTTACTTATGTGTTACATTATTTGATATCTACATAAAGGTCGGGAAAAAGTTTCTTCGTAAGTATTTTATAGTTATTATTATTAATTAATTTTTTTCAAAGTTGAATTACATTTAATATAAAGCCAGATACAAACAGTACAACCAAAGAGCTTATAGTATCTTCAATTTTATACAAACAAAATACGAAGAAACTTTTTCCCTGACCCCTTCTATCTAATGCAGGTCATGCTAAAACAGTTTCTTTTAATGGCAAAAATGTTTTAAGCTATGACAGAGCATTACTTCGTTTCTGAATTTGTGGATTTTGGGTGGCAATAAATTCCATATTTTTGGTATGGACCTCTTCATATCTTTGATTTGTACTTGAAATTAAAGATATGGAATCTATCCGTTCATTCACCGTCCAATGCAGCCTCTCAAAAGACCACTGTTAAAGATGAGAATCCCCATAGATCGCCTCGGATATTTGATATAGTAACAACGCCTTGGATGTGAGATATCAACTGCAGTTTTTTATTATATTTTATTGTTATCAGGAAGATGCTGCTGACCATCCCTTTTTTTGCCTTTGTCGCCTCTTACGACACCCACGGGATGATATTGGGTAGTGGATTCTCTTACGCAGCAACTAACCAGCTTACAACAAAATGTATATACAAATATATCCGTAATTAAACGAAAGAATATAATCAGAATACTGTATTTTGCTATGGAGAGGGCTTAAAGGGGATGCAGGCTATAATCAACAGCTTTGAAAAATACGCTGTATTGATATTTTACAGAGTAACTTTTGAAAGAAGAAAAATTACTTTGAAGTTACTTTTAAGAGGATAATGATGATAATCTATGAAAAACATCAATGAGAGCTTTCAATAAAGAAGTTTTGAAACATAAAGATGTGAGTTCTTTTTGCACGGAATTGTGTATAGCATTAAAGTCATAGTATTTAGTAGTTGACCAAGTATTAAAAACAATGACTACTTCAATGTCAATGCTATTTTGTTAAAAATAAAAAAAACTGATGGATAATTTTGTTGCGATTTAAATATTTAATGCCTTGGTGATATCTTTAGATTGCAAAAAAAAGTATAAAATAAAAGCTCAGCTATCTTGTAACATTTATAAAAATATACCAGATTGTTGGAGTGATGGAAAGTATCACATTTTGTTTTTATTGTATCATAAATCCCCGTTTTCATATTCTTCCAAGCTTTAACAACGCAAAATTTCTTTTCTTTACAGGCTCTGATTTTTTATCGCAAGAATGACTACTGAAAACATAATATGGATAACAACTGGCCTTTCGTTTTAAGAGTTAAATGGATATAAAAGTTTTAAATTATAGACTTTATAGGTCCCACAGTTGGATAGAGGATATGCTCTGATTTCTTAGGAGGAGAAAATGGATTAAAATGGTATTCATAACTAATGGATGCCCTTGACTTCGCTCGCATAACATTTGCTTAAATTTAAAATTAAATCGCTTACATGAAATTACGGGAGAATCTTGACTTCATGCTAATAAAACTTGATCCCAAAAAAAGTTTAAATGTGCAAACTCTTCCTCTTATCAGTTTATGCTGTATTGTGTAGATTATTATTTAAGATCAATATATAAATAAATAGTAATATTCCATTTCACTAATTCCGTGCGTATGTTCGCAATACTGCGCTTTATTATCTTCTGTTTTTAAAGACATAATGTAATATTGAAGGGATGGATAGAGGATAGAGAGACAAATATAAATAAATTACATAAAATCAATAGCCCTTTTTAGCCGACTCCTAAACAGACTTCAATATTCGACTTTTTTTTTGAATGTATGTTACTTTTGAAGTTCTGATCAAATTTGTATTTCCATGTGCACTAAACATTGAATGAAAGTAAATATTTTATAAAGTTCAGTGTGACTTATTTTTACTTATTTAAATTCCCATGGTAGATAATGCCAATGTGTTTGCAATAAAGGATTAATTAAACAAACTCAAGCATACCACTGCAACACTTCAAGATACTATTAGCTCTTTCAGTGTAAATTGAACTAAAATTAATATTCAACAGCTAAAGGTGGCCTGGACTAACGATGAAATCATAACGTCACACGCCTTAGACCATGAGTGCTGTAAAGCACCCAAAACGTCAGCAAATAATATAAGTAAAATTAAATCAAACTAAAACGCGATAAAATCTTTAAGATTTTGATGATTTTTTTTATTAAATAGGTTCTACTTTAGGCTTTCACTATTATTAAATTTAGTAAAAAAAAACCCACCTCTCATGGTGCCAAAATTAGAGATGAAGTTTTTAATGTTCTCTCTAAAAGGTAAATAAACTATTAAAAACCAAAAGTTGACTTCAAAAAACTAAAAATAATAAAATTACATCATATTCTGAAGATGGGCCTTTAATTCTCTTTACACTATGTCTAAGCACCGATTGAATTTTTTTTTAAGTCTGCTGTGCGTTCCAGGAATGGTTAAACTGGCATACATTACTTGCAATATCTGCCCATTCGATGGGCAGCTGATTATGTGAGAGCAAACGCGATACCCTCGCCTGCGTTTACCGTTGGTAATGTTGCTCCCCTTTACCAGTAACAGTACCCTTTTAAAATCTGGTTGAGCGTTTTTTAGATGAATTTTCCTTCATCAGTCGTCATAGCCTCATCCATTTATTGACAAAGTACACCGCGTGCAGATGTGTTAGATATTCATATTTCCCTAATGATTTCTTATATTTACGCGAACACTACACATTTAAATAAAACTAATTTTACGGATTTTATTGCGTATATTAACTTATTTTATATTCCCGACGTTTCGAGTACTTTACAGCACCCATGGTTACGGGAAGGACTGGGTGCTGTAAAGTGCTCGAAACGTCGGGAATATAAAATAAATTAATATACGCGATAAAATCCGTAAAATTAGTTTTATTTAAATTCATACTCGTATTTACTGTGCACATATGACGATTTTACTGTATTTATTACCCATTCTTTTGTACATAATATTTATACATTAACTCTCAAGGCTTCTACAAATCGTATATAATACAATCTACACCTCTCTCGCTTCTTTCGCATCAATATACCTACGCATATAAAAGTATCATATACCTTTATATAAATACAATGATAGTTACAGATCTACCTAAAAAACAGAATGCTTGGCTTGCTTTAAATTGTGGAAAATCAAATTTTGGAAAAACTATGTAAGACGTAAAGAGAATATCAGATTACTAAAACACTACTAATGCTTACTATTCCAACTGAGCATTTCCATGGCAATTTTCACGTTAATCATTATCGTGGGACCAACTGATAATTTGGAAAGACAAAACATAACAAGACTACATTTCTTGTAGACGACTGCTTGTAGACTAATAACAGAAATGATGATAATAATTAAATTACAGATTAGAAAGCCTTATTAAATTTTAAGGGAATAGACACTCATCTCGTAATAGAGGTATCTCTTGTCAAGATGGTGATACACTAATTTAAATTATTTTGCAAACCAGTGATTTAAAACTAATCAGAAAAACATTTAGAGAAATTTCACCTTAATAAGCTGAACTATTTAATTTCCACTCATATAACCGTGAACACTAATGAAACTAAAAGGGTAAAGCAAAGTTTTATTTACTGTAACGGAATGCATTTGTTTACTTTTCTCTTTGTGTTAGACTAATTTCACGTATAAAATCAGATTTAATTAGATAGTTTATAAGATTTAACTTCACGACTCTTAATTACAGAATTTTGTGGTTTTTTTTTATAGGATAGGGTGACAACGAGCACACAGTCCACCTGATGGTAAGTGGTTGCTGTGGCCCATAGACATCTACATCTATCCTCGTTTGCGAACCAAAATGCAAATGCGTTGTCACCCATGAAGACTAAGATGAAATGCCTCTTTTCCAGTAAAAAGGGTCTCCGGTTCTCTACACTCACCATACGAAACACTGTGTTAAGCTGCTATTTGACGCTGGTATTCTGTGAGAGCCTGGTCCTTCCCCGGTCGAGCCGACCCATTCGTGCTACAACTATACTACTAATATAGCTGCAGCATGGCTCTACCACGTACAAGACGTACCACCTACACGTGTAATCACTATCTTATTTTTATTTTACACCTAAAACCATTAAGCATGTTACATAATGCTACTTTGTGACCTCTTGTGGTCTAAATGGTAAGATAGATTTTTAAATGCGAGATGACATTCAGTACCCGAATTATAATAGACTACATTTTATACTAATAAGTTCATTCTTTAAGGGTTTCTTCTTAAGCATTTTTAATCAACGCAGGTTCACGTTTTGTAAAACGTATACCTCGAAGTCGATCTTTGTTTTTAGTTATTAAATCAAAATCGTAAGGTGCCAAGACTGGCGGAACCATATGGACGATTAACTGTCAACTAAATATTTTACTATTCGTCTGACGTAGTGCGCGAAACATTGGTGTATTGAACAAGCAACATACCTCAAGAACGCTTCTGTTTAACTTTTTCTAAGAAAAATCGTAAATATTTGTGAATATGCCAGTCTGCAGTGACTACAATTTTATACCTCAACAAAACCCGCCTATGCAAAGAATGTAGCAACCAACTTTTTTCTTGATTTCTTTCTTATTTTAATTTGTTGACAAATGTTAAAAAGGAAACCCATTAAGTAGATTGCCTTAAGGTTTTGAAATCGTAACAATATCTCCAGTTGTAATCATAAGTGAAGATGTCAATACAACAAATGAGTCGTTTTCGTTGTAATTTCGGCATCAATATACGGAAAGACTTTATTTTAGATCAGAATGTAATATATTTCATCTGAGACAAAGCGATCTACTTCTAAATATCCATGTATTTATTTTTTTGTATTTAAGTTATAATAATACCTAAACTTCCCAGTCTCATAAAGGACGGTATGTCAACTCGTTTAAGATAGATGTAAAATAACCTCTTGAGCCACGGATATAACTCGTACAACTATCACCAATCCATTTGTTGCGATTGTGGCAAATTGGCAAATGCTTCCTATGCTAATATCAATATGCATTATAATGTGAAAAGTCCATTTTCAGCAGTAAATTGTTATAGAAAAAGATAGCTTCTTGACGATGCCGTCGCTTCTAAAGTGATTTTAGAGTTGTTGCTTTTCAGCTTGGAAATACAAGACGGTGATACCAACCAAGGCGGATCTCAAGGAAAATAAGTCCAACTGTCTAGAAAAATTTCATATTTCAATAGTAATATTTAAATTAATTTGGAAACAAGAAAACTATTAAGGTAAGTATAAAAGCAACCTCTTTTAAATCAGTATATTACAAAAATAAAACAACATGTTAATCTTGATAACGAACTGTTATGAGCTTGGGGTTCGAGAGAATTAAAAATTACCGAGTGAATTACAAAAATTGACACTTTAATTACAGAACACTAATTACAATTTAAAACCACACTAATTACAAAACACAATTGTACTACTGATCACTTTAGTTCGCAGTTGTATCGCTTCAAAGTATCCGCTTGGATCGCCAATCAGCACCAACCGGGCCACGATCTGTACCGGCCTTATATAGGGCCTCAGGTAATTTCCAGAACCTGCTACTGTAGAAGCATCTAGAATGTTCGAGTACATACCGGTCCCGACTGTCTAGGTGTCGGTAGTTCCAAAAAGTTCTTCCATGGTAATTTCTAGACGGATCTTGACTCTCCTACTTCTGCTGCTCGATACTAGAGGGCGCTAGTGGTAACTAGTGTTGCCATGTACCAGGCATTAATGATGGCGCTCAACAGAATTTACTGGAGACTGAGGCTCCTGTTTAACAAATATAAAACTTCCATATGCAAAACAAGCCTTAAACATAATGAACGTGTGCATAAATAGCAATCTTGCTCCGTACTATACTCTATAATAACTTCCCAAACATTCAATCTGATTAAATTCTTACACAATAGAAATTGCAGCGACATATTGCGAGTTACCATATTCAAGTGGAAATATTTAATGTGACTTGATAAGACGCCTCGTAAAACTTCACAGATGTCTAATGATAAGCGTGTGGAAAAACATATTTGATTAAACTACTTAGCCAGCAATATTGATAACAATGTTGTGAAACTAGCTACAACACCCAATATTTGTATCCTATTTTTTTGCGCTCATTTTAAATTATTTCATACTTAAATTACATTATTTTTTCAAATACATTTTGTCACGTGTGGTAGCTTAAAAGAACCTAATATATCTGGTGTAATAACCACAGCGACAGAACACTATTTTTCCTTTTTTATATAAAATAAGGGTGCCAAATGAGCACACGGTCCGCCTGATGGTAAGTGGATGCTGTGGCTCATAGACATTTACATCTATCCTCGAACAAGAATCAAACTGCAGATGCGTTGTCACCCCTGAGGACTGTGATAGAATACATCGTTTCCAGTAAAAGGGGTCTCCGGTTCTCTACGATCACCATGCTAAACACAGCAGCATTGAGCTGCTATTTTACATAAGTATTCTGTGAGAACGTAGTCCTTCCTCGGTCGATGGTCGAATAAGTCGGCCATTCGTGCTACAACCATAAGATAGCTGCAGCGTGGCACTACCACGTAAATCATCCTGATAAAAATTCAAAGTTATAAAACACTGCGGTTTCCAACCCACAGGCAAACCGTGGCAACTATTGCAAAGACCTGCCTATGAGGCAATATATGAGCGATTCCTATCCATATTTAGCAGTGGACTTTAATACAATTGACATAATTAACAGTTATTTTATTATTTTAGAAAATAGCGTACAATATTACAACTTCAATATATACCTTAACAATTACATCTAAGAAATTAAGACGGAATAAACTAATAAGATAGAAAAATTATTATACATGAATGGTGAGTCCACCGAAATACAAAATTTATATATCACAGTAGCTTCACATATTGATGGGTCTTCATTATACGGCCTATTCACTAAATAATAAAGTTTGTCTTCTGGTGGCTTACTCAGAGACTCCATGAAAGCAGAGAGATTCATACGGCTTCATGCTCGCCGCCGTCGCCACAGGAATGTTATTTTGACCTTCATTATATTTCTCCCTACCGTTTTCCCTTATTCTTCTTAACCACCTCTACCACTACAGAACATGGGATCATTACAGTCCTTCACAAGTTCGCTGCTGAACATAGGCCTCCCCCAAGGAATGCCACAAAGCACGGTCATAAGCCACCTGCATCCATCGACTTCCTGCATGTCTAACCAGGTCGTCACTCCATCTAGTGAGGGGATGCCCTACGCTTCGTCCGCCGGTATGAGGCCGCCACTCGAGAAACTTTTTTCCTCGTCGGTTGCCGGTTCTTCGTGATATATGGCCGGCCCATTGCCACTTCAGCTTTCGAATCCGTTGGGTTATGTCGGTCACTCTAGTTCTATTGCGGTTATACTTATTTCTAAGTTTATCACGCAGAGAAACTCCGAGCATAGCCCTCTCTACAGATCGCTGAGCGACATTGAGCTTCCTTATCTGGCCAGCAGTGAAGGATCACGTCTCAGTTCCATAGGTCATCACTGGCAACACGCACTGGTCGTACAGTCTCGTTTTCAAGTTTTGAGCTATACCTCACCCGAAGATTTGTCGTAATCTCCCGAACGCTGCCCAGCCGAGTTGAATTCATCGATTGACCTCTCGTTCGAAGTTGGACTTACTTAGTCGGACTATTTGTCCCAGGTAAACATACTCGTCAACAACTTCGAGCTTAGTGCTCCCAACAACTACCGGCATTGGTGTGACATGGACGTTACTCAGAGAACTGGAGACCCTTTTTACCGGAATCGAGGCATTCCATCTTAGTCCTCGCGCGTGACAACGCATCTGCATTTTGATTCGTAATCGAGGATAGATGTAGATGACTATGTGCCACAGCAACCACTTACCATAACGTGGACTTTGTGCTCATTTATCACCGTTGTCTTATAAAAAAGCGGACTATATCGTCGGCAAATCAAAGGTTAATGATGTACTCGCCGTTGATGTTAATACCGTATCCTTTCCAGTCCAGAAACTTGAAAACATCATCCAATGCAGTGAAGACTTTCGGGGATATAACGTCACCCTGTCTTACACTTTCTGCAGTTAGATAGGCTTCGTACTCGGATAGCCATCGTAGTCCAACTGTACAAACACTTCAGCACTTCGATTTACCGACAGTCAACTTGACACCGCTTAAAGGACTGCAGCACTGCCAAAATTTCTACGGAATCAAAGGCTTACTCATAGTCCGCATACACCAAACATAGTGGCAAATTGTACTCCTCATCCTTCTGTACAATTTTCCGAAGGGTATTTATGTGGTCTGTGGTGCTAAAACCTTTTCAGAAACCGACTTGTTCGGGAAGATGGAAGTCATCGAGTCTGCATGCAAGACGATTCGTAATTGATCTCGATAACAGCACATAGACGCGGCTCAGAAGGAAAATCGGTCTGCAGTTCTTCAAGAAAGCGTGTTCATGTGTACAGCTGCCTATAGAACCTCTCAATCTCACTCAAAATCTCAGGTGTTCCGGAAACGCCGCGGCCACACTCGGTTTTCAGCTTTGACAGTTGGCTCTTTCTGGCAGACAGATCTTTAGCAAAGACTTTGAAGATCTGGTTCCGCTCGATCGCTTTTTCAATACGATCAGTACTAAAGTTGCGTAAGTCTCGCCGCATGCATTTCGAGATCTCTCTGTTCAGTTCCCTGTATGCTGTCAAATCTACTGAAGACTGCAGCTTTATTTCCCGTCTAAGAGTAATGAGATTAAGAGTGTGATCGGAGAGTTTTTGTGTTCTTCTGCAGCGGGTCTTGCAAAACTTAGATCCGACCGCATGGACACTTTCCACGAGCTTGTCATTCATATCGTCCACTGCATTGCAATCTCGTTTCGTAGCTCGTAGTTATGGACGCACATATAAAACATATCTCAATCACATATTATATAAATTATAAATATATAATTCAATTATGCTTCAATCAAAATTTCTTAAACACATTTTATCTACAAACATTAAGGAAAGATTTCGAAGCGATAACTTTAAATTATATATACATTGTAAAATGTTAACAATTTACACACGAATAATATATAGTTTACTCAAAAAATAAAACTAATTTTACGGATTTTATCACGTTTAATTTTATCTTTGTTAATTCCCGATGTTTCGGGTACTTTTCAGCACCCATTGTTTACGGGGGGACTTTGGATTACGTAGGACACTCAAAAAGTTTTAAGATATACAAGTCTAGATACTATTAATATTTATTTTACATCTTTTCAAAATACTCTCCATCGTGCTCTATAAAAAGTTCCATTCGCCTAAACCAACTCTGAAAACACTTTTGTCAGTCTTGATCTGACAGGTCGGAAATCGCTTCTTCGTAGGCAGCCACGGCTTCTTCGGCGCTTGAAAAAAACTTGTCTTTTATTTTTTTTGACTCTTGGGAACAAAAAGAAATCACAAGGAGCAAGTCAGGGATGTAGGGTGGGTGACTTAGAGTTTCAATACCAGATACCTCAATAAATGCTTTTGTTCTAATGGAGGTATGTGAAGGGGCGAAAAAAAACTAGCCACCATTTTTTTGCCGACGTTGCGAGGTCTTTGCAGTTGTATCGGTAACTGTCCTTCTAACTAGACCGAGCGAAGATTGCCTTTTATTTTCCGGATCAAATTCTCATATACTCTCATAGCTTCGTCACCAGTAACGATTTCTGAATCACGCATAGATGCCCCGTTTTCACAACGTAGACGCAATTCATGGCACCAATCCACACGAGTCTGTTTTTCGCTTTCCGAGAGCAAACGAGGGATCCATCGGAAACAAAATTTCATCATCCCAAGATGTTGATGTAGGATGATATGAATGCTCCCCGAAGTAATGTACTACAAATACAATCTTTTCGATGTCCGTATTTTTGATGTCCGTGATTCGTAGGTCATTTTAAAATTTCGAGTATCTCAAAACTTATAACCGGTTCTCTATTCCAAATTTTCCTACCCTCAATTCACTGTTCTCTGTTGTGCTTAGTTTTGCGTTGAAGTCTCCCATTAAGACCGTATAGTGGGTTTTGGAGGATCGCATGGCTCTAGATATATCCTCATACATTTCCTCCACCTTCTCTTCTTCGGGATGTGCCTGGGTTGGCCCGTAAACCTGTATGAGATTCAGCGTATACCGTTTGTTGATTCTGAGAATAAGGTACGCATCCCTCGTCGACACACCCCCAATCTTTACAACGTTGTTAACGAGAGACTTGTGGATGATAAATCCGACACCTCCTTGGGACAGACCGACGTCCTTCCAGTGATAGAACAAGTTACCGGATTCGAGGATTACCATGTCCTACTTTCTCTTTGGACCTCAGATAATCCTATAATATTCCAGCGCAACTTGTCTATCTCTTTTTCCAGCTCCAGGATCTTCTCGTCAGTACTCAGGGTGCGTGCGTTATATGTTGCCAGATCAAGTCGTCTTAGGTGGCAACCGAACCTCCACCGGAGATTCTTAGCACCCCCTGCCCCGTCGTTACTATGGTCGCCACCGTAGCCAGGAATAGCGGGGCCAACAGGGACTGGGGCCTTCTCTTCGTAACTTTAATCATGGGGAGAGGGGTATATTGCCATAGTTGCTACGCTTGGCAAGCGGGTTGGTAACCAAAGCTTTTTTTATAATTTTCGGTTGGTATCAGGAAGATGCTGCTGTCCATCTACTGTTTTATTTACCCTCTGTCACCTCTTACATTATCCAAGGAATGGTAGTGGATATCTTTACACCGCCATTTCACGGTAAAGTGTTGATGTCTAAACTAAAAGTTAGTAAAATATCCGTGTCACGGTAGATAAGATCCATCAGTTACCATAATTAGGACCATTCTTATGGATAACTCAATATTGGAATTAGCTACCCTAATAACTTCCTTAACGCAGCGTTCATGAATAATATCAGTAAAAATCGTGTGTCCGTTACACACTTTGTGAGGATTCTGTTACTGTGAACTCCCATTTTTCTACTGAGACCGCGGAATACTGATAAACTTTCTTAAAAGTAAATATTTTCAAAAACTTAATTTCATTTCCTGAAACCAGTCTCTGTGATTTAAAAAAAATACGAGGCTTTTATACTAATTCTCAGGTGTGGCAACGCATGCGCAATTCTTTTTAATAATTTTTTGCAGATATGTGTTGGCTTCAGTACCCACTTATTCAAACTTTAGCCAATAATATGTTCATACAAAACGCTACTTGTATAAATATTTTACTGTCTGGCGTTTTATAGGAAAGCTGCAAAATGCAATAACAACAACTACATATTATTACAGCGTAAATCAGAAATATTATAAGGCGAGTAAACTTGATTGTTTAACTTGGTTGAATTCAATTTATTCTATAGAAATAATATTGAGTAACGACAGGGGTCAGTAAGGCGACCCAGTTTAAATGAAGAACAGAAGGAATGGTCATTAAGAGAAAATCTATACGTAATTAGAACACGTTCAGTGGACAGAGGAAATGATTTAGTGATCTTATTATATATAATAATACTTTATTAGAATTATTTAAGTTTAATCAAGAATTACTTTAATTTAATCGCTGAGACGTGTTGCCAAGTGCAGTATGACATAGACGCGCTCGTTAGGTGGTCGCACGACAATGGTATCATTTTGAATTCAGAAAAAACTAAATTACTTCTCATACACTTCCTTTACTTAAATCCTTTAAATTCACCTCCGTTTATGTATACTCATAGCAAAGATGTTTTATAGGTCCAGATACCGTGTTGCTAACACACCGCAACGTTCATAGTGAAGACAGTCTTTGATTCATGTGTGCGTGAGTACCACGTGATGCGCATATCTTACGCACCATGGCTGCATTAATGTGCGTGACTTCGGTAATAACAGTGCGAATCAATTACCCAAAAAATGTGGGAGATTTTATATTTCATTCCTATTGACGTACCTTTTGATTATAAGAGTATAAAATGTGTGTGCGTGGCGTGTGCATTTGTGTGTGTGTGTGTGTATGTATGGGGATATGGTTGCTTATGTGTATTTTATGTAGGTACGAACATCGCACTAAAATATTGAAGATATGTAATAAAACCTATAATTAATGTAACAGTTAAAATAAATAAAAAAGCACAGTAGATATTTATGTATGTAACATATATTTATAATCTATTATTACTAAATATATACAGAGTACTACACTTTTGTACTGTAGAACACAAAATATTGCCGCTTTTTACGAAGACATTAAATTATTTTTCAATCCTAAGTAAAATGACGAAAAAAAGTAAGTTTGGTTAAGTGTAAACTTCAGCCAAGAGATAGCAAAATGTTTAATTTTTTAAATTGCTCCGTTCCGTTGCTGCGTGAAGGAAGGACAAAAACAAATAAACAAAAAAAATCACACATTCACATTTATAATATTACATTAGTATGAATTGTCAAGAATGATAGATAAACTTTTAAAACCGGTTTACAGTCGGCTTTTTGAGGGTGGACCTATACCGGTTACTACTATAACGGTTCTGAGCGACTAAAAAGGATAGAAGCACAGGAAAGTCCAATTTCATGCTGCCAGATGTAGTTCAACCCTAACCCTTAAAACGGTTTAACTCTATAGGTTGGGTAAAATCTGTAAAATTAGACTGTTTAAAACCCCTATACAGATAACCTTTGTGGTTGATCATGACATTAAAAAATGGTAAAAACATTTCATAGACTAGGCAACACTCGAACATTATTGTGCAGTATTATTACTTGTATTGACATTTAGCTTTCGTATTCTTTTACAAAGAAATACACCATAAAATTGTATAGTTACTTATGAAAAGTGATGTTCTTATCCTTATCTTTTTTCCAAGAGTAATTTTTAAATGATTTCACAGCACAAACAGTCATTTTGCGAAATTAAAAACACCGGCGCGTGACGAATGTTCACAGCGAACGTCGCTGGCGTAATGGCGGAACGATCGAACGAATACGCCAATATTGGCGCCTTTGAAATGGAAGCGTTTTAGGCGCGCATACACGGTATCTGGACCTATAAAACATCTTTGACTCATAGTTATTCTTGCATTCATGATTACCTATTTAATTATAAATGTAAGCCTATTGAAAGAGTAGATCGCGTGATGTATCTTGGTGTTGTTGTGGATTCAGTATTTCCATGGTCATGTCATGTCGATTTCATATGTAATAAACTAACATTTCTTCTGATTAAATTCTACCAGTTAAGTTTTAAAGTACCAGTTACTACATTGAAAACACTGTATTTCTCACTTATAGATTCTATTCTCAGTTATGCTCTTGACAGTTATGGTCTTACATTCAAAGGTAATATTGACAAGCTGGAAGCTCTTCAGATTAGATTTTTAAAATTACTCGTAAACAAAAAAACTAAAGCTCTCAATTATTTAAAATTTTTAAGATTCTACCGGTTAGTTTAAAGCATAAATATCTACTGGCTATAAATAACCATGACTGTCAAAAGCTAAACTTGACGTTTGTAAAACACTATCAAGGTAACTCGGTCGATGTCCGAGGTAGGCTTGCCAACTCCAAAAAAGGCATTTCCGGGATTACCCAGCTCGACATCCGGGACTTGGGTATATTACGCGGGACACAACACACCACATACAAATTGGTTATGTACCAGACATAGCAGTGTAGACGCTGCTGCTGTAAGAAGAAGAGAAAGGAGACCAAATCGTACTAACCGGTAACTACTTACACAAAGGTATCGTGTGAAATACACGTTCTAACCTACCAAGATCCCATGTTATCACATAAATTAAAAAAAAACCTTGCACGAATCTTAAAATAAGTTATTGGAAAGGTGGTTAGAACTCCGAGAGTAAGTTCGAAGTACCTAGAATAAAAAATTACTTTGAAGATAGAACATTAAAGAAACAAATTCCTGAGATATGGTGACAGTAATCGTATTGTACTTAGTTAAAAATCTTGTAAATAAAGTTTTAATTTCAGTATTTTGTGCTATTATAACTTAAAATATTTTAATTACAAAGACGAGTATGTAAGTATGTAAGTAGGTACGTGGGTAGTGAAGTAAATTTCAACTAAGTTTTGTAATAAAATACGTAGGTATTACTTCTGTAATGAAAATATTACTTAATTATTTTTTCTCTATAAGTACCTATCTAACAAAAAATGAAATAAATTTACCTTTCATTATCCTTTAATTTACCTTTCATATATTATCGGTAACTCAAAAAATTATATATCTGAATCCTTTTAATTGCTCATTAAGCATCTATCCCCGCAACCATTATAGTAGGAACGACGTTTTGCCATTAAAATTTATCAAATATTGGTAAATCCAATTGGGAATACCTTAAGCGCATTAAAAAAAAATACATATAACATTATACGGAATTTTTAAAGTAGTTTAAATACATTTCGACAGCACTATCGGCTTCAACACCCTCGAAAACCATAAAAATGACACCCATGATGAAAAAATTGATACCTATTGCAGCCGTTATCTTGGATTTACATTTCGACAGCACTATCGGCTTCAACACCCTCTAAAACTATGAAAATGACACCCAAGATGAAAAAATTGGTACCTACTTCAGCCACCATCTTGGATTTACATTTCGACAGCACTATCGGCTTCAACACTCTCGAAACCCATGAAAATGACACCCATGATGAAAAAATTGGTACCTACTTCAGCCGCCATCTTGGATTTACATTTCGACAGCACTATCGGCTTCAGTACCCTCGAAACCCGTGAAAATGACACCCATGATGAAAAAATTGATACCTATTGCAGCCGTTATCTTGGATTTACATTTCGACAGCACTATCGGCTTCAACACCCTCTAAAACTATGAAAATGACACCCAAGATGAAAAAATTGGTACCTACTTCAGCCACCATCTTGGATTTACATTTCGACAGCACTATCGGCTTCAACACTCTCGAAACCCATGAAAATGACACCCATGATGAAAAAATTGGTACCTATTTCAGCCGCCATCTTGGATTTACATTTCGACAGCACTATCGGCTTCAGTACTCTCGAAACCCGTGAAAATGACACCCATGATGAAAAAATTGATACCCATTGCAGCCGCCACCTTGGATTTACATTTCTACAACCCTATCGGCTTCAACTCTCTCGAAAACCTTGAAAATGACACCCATGATGAAAACATTTGTATCTATTGCAGCTGCCATCTTGGATTTACATTTCTACATCACTATCGGCTTCAACACCCTCGAAAACCATGAAAATGACACCCATGATGAAAAAATTGGTAATTTGTTCAGACGCCATCCTGGATTTACATTTCGACAGCACTATCGGCCTCAGTACCCTCGAAAACCATGAAAATGACACCCATGATGAAAAAATTGATATCTATTGCAGCCGCCATCTTGGATTTACATTTCGACAGCACTATCGGTTTCAACACCCTCGAAAACCATGAAAATGACACCCCTGATGAAAAACTTTATACCTATTGCGGCCGCCATCTTGGATTTACATTTCGACAACCCTATCGGTTTCAACACCCTCGAAAACCATGAAAATGTCACCTATGACAAAAAATTTATACTACATAATTTTAGTACGTACTACTATTATTTATTCTGTGCTTTTAAAATATTGTAATAAAAAAAATCTCTTATTATTATTATAATCAAGTGTTTAAGAAATTTGGTTATTCGAATATAGTGTATTTGTACAGCGATCTTTTTAGCCGCTGCAAACAACCGAAACATTGTCCTTAAGTTACGACGGCGACTGAAGCCGAACTTAAGCTAAACTACTCTGTGGCTGTAGCTCCCCATTTACAGAAATAATTTACATACAAGGCTACCAAATCAACGAAAATTTCGCCATTTTGGAGCCGAAAAAAATTAATTATAGCTAAACAAAATAAAATTAGACTGCCATTTACATTCAGTGGGTTCCCACATGATAGATGAAGAGATTAAAAAATAGATTGAGTTAAACAATTGATATTTTCAAAAGTTATCGTGTTTACAATGCAAGCCTTGGGGACATGATAAATCCACGCCATAAGCCACTAAAACCCCGTTTTTATTTAAAAATAGCAATTAATCGATTTAAAAAATATATTAATAAGTTCAACAATCATTTATCTCTCTAACAGTGTGCTTTTTATACCATTTATATGTATAATATGATTGCTAGATACGATTTTATTCGATAAAACGTTGGAATTTTAGGCGATAGTAGAACATACCTTGCGCTTTCGCTTAAGGTATGCAATACGGTATATTCTGAATAGTGTGCCCAAAGATATTCGACACGAGACTAAGAAAAATGTATTTAAAAAGATGGTTTATAGACACTTTCTATAATTATGTAATTAAGGAGAAAAAAAAATTGTACTATAGCTATCCTTTAAGTATTATTGTGAGACTCGGATTCCATAGACAAACTGTGTAAACAGTTTTGTGGGAATATTTTTTTATTGTACGGTTGTGTCTATTTGTTTAGTAAAATAAAAATAAAAAGTTTTACATATTATGATTTATTACAATGTTATCACTGCTTTGATTATGATGCTACAATGCACATTGACTGCCTAGTTTTCTATAGTATGTACATAAAAACATAAATAGCTTTAATAAGAATAAGGATGTTCATACCTTAAACACTAGGAACAAACATAAGCTTGTAATGCCACTTACAAGACTCCACAGAATTAGTAATTCATTTATGGGGCAATGTATACGCTTTTACAACAGAATCCCAGAACATGTTCAAAGTTTGTCAATAAACAAGTTTAAAAGTTTTATTAAATAAAAACTGTACAAAAAGGGTTATTATAATATCAAGGAATACATGAATGAAAATAACCCCTGGGAATAAGGTGATCGCCACCATGCTGGTTCTATGAAAATTCATTTAAAATTGTATAAACAAAATTATTGTTAAGTGAAATTATGTTTAAAAAAAAAGTCCCGCTGGGTTTCTTGCTGGTTCTTCCCAGGACAGAGGTATTTTCCGAACCAGTGGTAAATAAAATAATGACTTTCAATAAGTATTATGTAATAATCCATATTGAATAAAAATCATTCTATTCTATTCTACCTACGTTATACCGAAATCAGTTGTGAAGTATTCTTTGATTTTAAAAGTTCATGTGAATAATTCTGTAAAGTGCTGACAGTAAGTAATGAGTTATCATGGGACAATAAAATCTGTGGTGAGTCATTTAATCTCGCTCAATCGTTGTAACAACAAAATTTACATAAGCATAATAGTAATAACATTTTATATTAGGGTAAAGTGGCATATGACCACGGCTATACTCTGAACGTCACTTTGAATATGAAACAAATACATTTCAATGTATTACGTGTAAGTTGTTTGTTTAATAGACGATAAATATCGAATAGTATGTACATAAGAGTTTCAGATGAGAATATTTTCTTCTTTTTCACTTAGTCGTGTTTTAGTTTTCGAACTTACAATTATTTTTCTACTAATCATCGTTAGAACTTACAATATACGGATATATATTACATAGCTGCATGTAGGACTATTTATAGTCAAGCATAATCTGATGTTTCACAACTTCACAACTATGAGTCTATGACACTGCTCTGCTTTCTTCTTCTTTATAATATTTGGCATTCTGGCATAAGGACATTAACATTATTCAGTGGTTTCAAGATCTTTTTGACGTTTCTATGGTTTCTTTTAGTTCCGCATTATGACATCATCGCAAAGAGATGTCGATATTTGCGTAGTAAAAAGATGGAACGCAGGGTTATTACAAAATCGACTAATAATTTTGATTGTAAATTTTTTACTTAAATTTGTAATTAGAAAAATTTATAAATTTCTTATATTTACCCGAATACTACACATAGAGTAAAACTATTTTTACGAATTTTATTGCGTTTAATTTACTTATTTTAATTCCCGACGGTTACGGGGGGATTGAGATGTTTGACGTCTCAATTTCATACTTAGCCCGGCTACCTTCCGGTTTTGAATATTAATTTTTGGTCCGATTTACGCAGAAGGAGCTTACAATATCTTGAAGTCTTGCACTGGCATACTTGTGTATAAGTTTAATTTTGTTAATTATAGGATCCCAGGCAGAACGATGGAAGCACCCATCTATCTTCTCTATTGAAATTAGTTTATTGATGTTAACTTTGTAATCAATTGAATATCATCTCATTAATAACATCTCGAACAATAGGAATACATCATGATTTGCGCTTGTTAGAGTTTCGATTCCACTACATTACCGATACGTATCAAGGGAATTAGTACTCGGACAAATACGGAATTAACCCATTTTCCTTTCGACTCTTGTGATATTTAATAAGTTAGTTATTTTACTGTTGTGTTTTTGATTCTTTTGTAATTTTGTTGAGAATAGAAACATTGTATAATATGTAAAAGTTATTTTACTGTTTTATTTCTGATTATTTTTTTTATTGTGTTAAGAATGGAAACATTGTATAAAAAAGACATGCATACATAAAATAGAATAAAATATCTATGTGTGTTTAGAAAAAGGCAACATGTAATAAAAATCATATTTAGAGTTTAAAGAAACGACAAAGGGAAATAATACTTAATTGTGTTTCCATTAGTGCTGGTTAGTGTATGTATAAAATGTAATCCCTTAGAAAATTTAATGAGTTTCCTTGTTACGCATATATTTTTATATTACAGGCATGATGAAGATATTTGTATGTATTTTTTGTATTCTATTGCAGTTTATTTTTACTTCTTCACACACTCCTTCACACGTGGTAGAGCCATGCTGCAGCTATATTAGTAGTATAGTTGTAGAACGAATGGTTCGGCTCGACCGGGGAAGGACCACGCTCTCACAGAAAACGTGGTCCTTGTAAAATGCTACGGATAAAAAAAACTTCTTCTTTACACAGTCTATAGTCAAACTCTACAATGACGATGACATGCTACAGATATATTAGTAAGTATATTTGTAGCATGATGTGTCGGCTCTGCCGGGGAAGGATCACGCTCTCACAGAATACCAACGTAAAATAGCAGCTTAACGATACTGTTTTTTTTTTTATAGGATCGGGTGACAAACGCGCACACAGTCCCCGTGATGGTAAGTGGCTGCTGTGACCCATAGACATCTACATTTATCCTCAATAAAGAATCAAAATTCAAATGCGTCGTCACCCGTGAGTACTAAGATGGAATGCCTCTTTTCCAGTAAAATGGATCTCCGGTTCTCTAAACTCACCATATGAAACACAGCGGTGTCAAGCAGCCATTTTACGCTGGTATTCTGTGAAAGCGTGGTCCTTCCCCGGTCGAGCCGATCCATTCGTACTACAACTATACTACTAATATAGCTGCAGTATCGTATCGTAGTTTATGTACATAAATTTCACAAAAACAAAAATGGGACCCGGAAAAATTATTTATGGGTCATATAAATACTTGTTTCGTACAAAATTCGAATCCGTGGCCCTTAGTGCTGCAAATCATCTAGCTAAGCCACTGCGCCACGGATCCGTTTGTATGAAAAACTAAAGATGTAATTTTATTTTACTAAACTTAGTACTTATAATTTGTAAAACGCTACGGAAAAATGTAATAAAAAGAGGATATCTGATTTCAAACTCTTTTTCAGCCTGAGTGATGTGTATATGTACATTATCGTGAATAAAACTCCATTCCTGAATATAATATTATTTGGCGGCCACATCTGCCAATTAGATCCCCGTATATTGAAATTGAGCGTCCGTATATGTTATCAGACGTCCATATATTGTGTGATGATGTAAAATTATGCTACGAATTTACGTTATAATTGAGATGGGGCACGTATCCGTACTTGTGAAAATATTGGTGGGTAGTAACTTGAGATGGACGGCGTAGTGCCGAAGACGCGAGAAGCGGTAATCTGACAAAGTACATTGGGAAATTAGTGCGTAAAAGTTAACAAATATATTAGAATTATTTATGAGAGAATTCTTTGTTATTGAAATAGAAATGAATACTCGTGGAACTAGCCTAATGGTAGGGTGCGGACCGCGAAATCAGAAGGTCGTGGGTTCGTATCCGCCATTAGACTTCTGTCGTGAACCACTCTTAACACAAGCTGTTTAAGCTTATTAGGAGTGGTTAATATTAGTAATTACCGAAGGTAATTCATCATTGTGTGATGTACAATGAGAATAACTGCAACAAAGTTTATTTTGTAACAAAAACTTAATTATTTTGGTTATACGGTTAAACCGAACGCCAGACACCGGAATGCACCCGACGCGTACGTTACTTACGACAATAAATATTATTATGTTATTATGATATTGCGATGACAATTCAATCGAGCGTACCAAATGAGCGAGCTGACTACGTTGCAATATTCGGAAGCTAAATACGCGGCTCCATCGTTTAAAAAAAAATCAACGAGATATACGACTGTAGATATACGCGCTGCAGGAACGCCACTCTCTTGTTGCGGAACCTTCAGGAACTTTAGATTACAGAATTTTTGACATCCATCGATTTTTGTTCTACATTTATCTACGACCAGGAGGCAAAAGAGTGGCGTCCGGTATGACGTTAAAACGTGGTGGACGTCATATATATATATATATATATATATATATATATATATATATATATATATATATATATATATATATATATATATATATGTATATGTAGGCGAAAGGGGAACATCCTAAAGTACCAGAAAATATAATAAGTTAGTTCGGCGCAAATATATGGTACGTTTTCCCGATGATGTTAAATTCAAAAACCCTATAAAACCACAACAGTTGCCACGTTACCTCCGATACGACGCTTCGCTAAAGTAAAACATTTTTACCGTTCACTCTCGATTCTCGCTCGTCTATCCTGACATGAATAAGTTTACTGTCCCTATATTTGGACATTTACTCACACATACGCAAGACGATTACGTTTGACCAGATGCAAACTAACACTAGCTAAGGCGTCCTTTTGACCACCAATCATCTCATATGAAAACATGGACCGGACAACTGGCTCTATTATCATCGATAGAAGATATACACTTTAACAACACATACTCTCTTGTAAATATACTGATATCTTCAATCATACAATAATCGAAAGCGTGCGTCCCTTCGACCACGCATGAACCGGACGGCATCTTTATCTCAAGCCACCATATACAGATGTAAACTAGTATGTCCCTACGACCAATCGCTCGGGTCTGGCCCGGAAGATACAGTTATCTGTACTCTGTTGAACCAATCTGACTGGACCGGACGGGTGCGTCCCTTCAACCAGTGTAACTCCACAATTGACAAGCCGGAACCGGACGAATGTGTCCTTTCAACCAGCTGCGTGTGGTACGATATTGTTCTTTCGACCAGCTTCACAGATGTCCTATCCCCAAAATCAAACGTTCATAAGCTTGGACCGGACGAATGTTTTATTTCAACCAGCCGCGCGCGGCTTGGCCCGGTACGACATTGTCCTTTTGACCCCACAATAGTCAGAACAAAACTGCTACACTCATCAACACATTACAACACAAAAAGGCTAAATGTTAAAGTTAACCATTTCCCCGGTACATCGCTAAACATATCGAATTTTAAAATGTACACCATGTAAATTCTATTTCGCACGATCATAAAACTGAGATAACAAATCTAGTAATAACTTCATGCCTGATGAGTTTTAGGAATTGACTTAATGAGGGATCATAAGTGAAGATCGGTTTCTCTCAATTTCAGTTTAACTCTGGTTTCTTCACTAAGGTACATGCAATTTTAGTATACTTAAGCTCGGTAACAAAATTAACTGCATGATCTTTCAAAGCGATTGTTAATGGCATTAATAAATCAAATCAATTTCTATGTAAGCTTTTATTTTGTGCAATATTTTTTAATACATTACACCATCCCTCTATATCTGAGTTAGGACGGTCTGGACTAAAATGCAAAATTACATTAAATTTTTACTCACGGTTGACGTATGCGGAATTACCTATACTACTGATAAAACTCCTGTACGTCCACATATATACCTTCGCGTACATGTTCATCGGTTAAGGATACTTAACAAAACATACTTTTTATAATAATAATTACGGAGTAATAACACTTTTGGTCACTCTTCAAGCCAAGCTTTCCCGAAAAAATCATGATGCGTAGTGTGGCAAAATACAGAGAAATCAATTAAGTTATCTATTTGATTAAACACTCACAATGCCGCAATGACTAGCAACAAATTGTTACCCTATCTTTATCACTTCTTGTGATACGATCTACTGTAGAGACAACGACTATCAAGTCGTTACAAGTCGACCAATAGTAGTCTCTACGAGACAAAAGCCTTCCACCACACCATCAGATGATTATCGCTCTTGAATGACTCACAAGTATATCGTAGTTCTCTTTGTATGGTGAGAGAATGTTATGATATTTTTTTTAAACGTAATTGATGGTGGGGTGGTAACATCTAGTATAGATAATAATGTTGGACTACCTAAAATTATCGTTTAGATAGGTTCACGTTTATGCCATACACAGTGAACCAAAGGGTTTAAAAGGCCGGCAACGCATCTGCAATTCCCCTGTTTCCCGGGCTGTTGCAGTTGTTCATGGGCGGCGGTAGTCATTTACGATCAGGTGAGCCGTATGCTATTTTACCCCCCTCTCCTATAAAAACATTCAAATAAGAAAGAAAAGCTAATAAAATATCATGATCAACAGAATTAAATGCGTTAGAAAATTATCAGTTTTGATTTTTCCGTCCCCTCTCAGATATCTTCCGACACCTTGAGAAGAGCAGTAGTTGTAGAATGACCAGGTCCGAAACCCGACTGATAAGGGGAAAGAATATCCTTTGAGAAAACAAAAGAAGAAATCTGCTTATGAACAGCTTACAAAACCTTAGAGAAATTAGGCAGTATAGTAATTGGTCTGAAATTAGATATAGCGTTGCAATCGGTAGATTTAGGAATGGGAATAATAAAGACTCTACTCCAGAGAGTTGGGAAAGCACCGTCCGTCAGCGAAAAGTTAATGATATGAGTTATCACGGGTAAAACAGCATCCAATACGTGCATAACCATTACCCTACTCACATCATCACAACTAATGGCTGTCGATTTAATAGAGGGAAAGTGCTTTGCGTACCTTGTCTTCATCTACAGGAGAAAAAGTTAAATTCTATCTTACTTTTTTTAACGAATTTCCATCCCACGCAATCGTCGAGTTTTTGTAAAACTTAGCTTGTTGCATGAGTTCTGTCGGACAAATGAAAAAGAATATTAAGTAGTTGATTTCCCTGAAGTAATCAAGTTCAAATTTAATGTTATGAGGAGGCGGTTCACTTACCGGTATGAGACTACCACCGTAGAATCATCTATTTGGCCGACCCATTGCACCTGCTACTGCTTACTGTTCTGTAATAGACTACGATACACACACTAAATGGTATAATAATTTGGTAAGATATGCAAGAAGTCGGATACGTGTGAAGGTTTCTTGTGGTACTTTTGAAGGACGCTTATGTTCATCAGGCCGTAATGATGATGATGATAATAATCAACAAATCTATGCTAAATAAAAGACAGTTTCAGTTCAATAGTATAAGAAAAAATACTCAAGTGGCAGTATCGTATCGATAAGCGCAGCGTAGGACGCCTCCTACTAAATTGATACCACCTATTTAAACTAAGAGGATGACTCGTATAGTGACGACTCATGATCATGCTTTGTGAGAGTCTGTGAGGCAGGCCTTTATTTAGCTGTAGACTTAAGATTTGCTATAATGATGATGATAGTGAAATTGATATAGATTAAAATAGCCAATGTTTAAGTAAATAGAAGTTGCAAAACATTTTGCTATTTTATTCCTAATGACAAAACTAATAGATTATGTACTTTTGTCCAGGGACTACTTTGTAATTGCGCTATAAACATGATAAGCCTTTATTGTACCGTGATTATTGTACCTTTGTATGAAACCCCGAGTGACGGACCCCAAATAAAATAAAACGCAATATTATACGTATAACATGACAACAAAGCTGTAACGTAATCGTGAGAGAGGTTAATAAAAATAACATTTTCAATTTAAAGTCCACAGTGAATTTGAATTATTTTAAATGTTTGGTGTGACGCATAAATTTTTATTGAGAATACTTTTTTGTAATTTTTTATGATAGGTTGAAGCTTCAAAAAATAAATAAACTTAAAAGAAAGCATAGAAATAAAAGTTTTTATTTTTATTTAGAATTTAATGCGAAATTCTGGGCAATTATTGAAAAATCTATGCTTAATCTATCTATGAAAAATATATCTAAGTATATCTCAAGATCTGTTCGCTTTCGGCCACACATATGATGTGGGTGAAATTTGTAGCATTTTGACTCTCCTATCACGCCCTGCTAGGAAGTTGTAGAGTTCCCAGTAATCCTATATAAAGTTACATCCATTTTACAGAAAATAATAATTTTACTTGAATTTATAAAACATGAAAACGAATAAAATTTTAAATTATAACAATATCAAAGACTTCCTCGTCTTCAAGCACCTCTTATTTCCAATAATTTTAAGCAACCCCTCGGCAAATATTTATGAAGTAAACAATGGGCTGTCTCTGACATTTCATTCCAACGTTCTTTGATCATGTCGCTTAACGGCTTCGTGTTCCCTCAGCGCTTGCGATTCTATAATCATTCATCTTGCACGGATGACAGATCCTGTTAATTTCTGAAAGATGTTGCTGTGCACAAAACATGATGGAAAAGAATTATGATGATGGATTTCGAATACTGCGATGTACGAAGCAAGTAACATTTGTTTTACCGAACCAACATCTCTATGATTATATATTTAGTATTTCTTTCGATACTAACATAACTTTTAATGAATTAAGTAACATCTGAATGTCTTCAAAATATTTCATACGCGGTAAATTATGCCACTTTTACTGTTTATTGGTACGTGTTGGTCCATGTGATCCAATGGAGGTGAAGTTTTTAAAATAAATTACACTATATTCCACGGCAGGCCTCCGCTGCTGGTCACAAAAGCTCTGGCTTCTCTCGACAGTATTCAAAATATACCTAAGCCAAGAAGGACAACCAGCATCTTTAGCACTAAACCGCGGGAGCTATTCGATCATTTCATTTTTCTTCATATTAATATTGTGTAAAATCAATTATAACTAAATAAATAAAACAATATTATTTATAATAAGTTGAAGCAAATCCCTTAACAACATTAATGTAAAAATGTAGGGCAAAAAAAAGCTCATAACATATATTAATATTATTATAATAACAATTAAAACATTTAAAACTCAACCAAAAAAGTGACCTGGAGAACTGAAAAAATAACTGCCTCCATTATTATTTTATGCACTATGATATTTGTTTTCTGGAGTAACAGTATATATAGGTCCTACTACTAGGTACGGTTCTCGGCTAATATTTGAAAGTGTTTTGGGGAAAGTAGGAGTTCACCACGCAGCCTCATTGCGTATTGGTGGACTATGCATCATTTGCTTCAAATATTTTAGTGTCACTAATTAGGGTCGAAAGAATAGTTGCATATTTAAGTGTCAATTACTTAATCGATTTTACCTACCTTATGGATTTTATCTAAACATTGCTTTTTTATATAGGATAGGGTGACAAACGAGCACACAGTCCACCCGATGGTAAGTGGTTGCTGCGGCCCAAAGAAATATACATTTATCCTCAATAAAGAATCAAAATGCAGATGCGTCGTCACCCGTGAGGATTAAGATGGAATGCTTCTTTTCCAGTAAAATGGGTCTCCAATTCTCTACACTCACCATGCGAAACACCGCAGTGTCAAGCTGCTATTTTACGCAGGTATTCTGTGAAAGCGTGGTCCTTCCTCGGTCGAGCCGACCCATTCGTGCTACAACTATACTATTAATATAGCTGCAGCATAGATCTATCACGTAATAATTAATTGCTTGCTATTAAGATATAAATTATCATTTACTTAATATTTTTCTGTCTTATGATAAAGTTTTACGAACGGGTATAGAGGAATGCCAGCAAAGATCAAGACTAGTTATATTTTATCATAGAAACATGAAGATTTTTTTTGAAAAAACGAAATATTGATAAATGTAATGGTCTTAAATCTAAATAACGCCACATTAATAGATACTATCCGGGTGAAACCGGGGCGGGTTGCTAGTCTAAAACATAACCTTGATGAAAAGATTTCACCCGAATGTACGTAAGTAACCCGTAAGTATTTCGAAGGAGCTTATAAAATTATACGCGTGAATAAATTACACCGAGGCCGTCCAAATTATAGGATTTACCTCCCTATTCAATTCTGGAATATTTTGACAGCTGATTACATTCCCATTATAACTAACCAGCATGAACAGTTCTTTTTGATTAATATAAGCAAAAGAACTCTTCAACCGAAAAGTAATTTCGGTAAACAGTATAACATGTTTCAGCTTTAATTATAATCCGAAATGATATTATGTGTTATTATACGAGTTTTTATTTCCAACATTGTTACGAACACAAGATTGTTCTGTAACAACATTTTATAAATATTTTCATATGTATTTTTCAATTTCGAGTGCTTAGCAGCACACTCGGTAGTGAGCTACAGAGGTGATCATCATCATAATGGTAGAAATGTTTGTGAGTTTGAAGTGTAAGAGTGATGCTTGGGTTTTGGATTTAATTGTATTGATTACAGATTCTCAAGCAGCCGTGGTAACTCAGAGGCTATAAACGCTCGCCGTGAATTTCACAGTACGCGAGAAACACGGGTTAAACCCCACTACCACCAATAATTTTTTTAGTGCAGTTTTTAGTGCTGGTTTGCAACGTGCTCAGCGGTGAAGTACAACAAATAACACGCACCTGAAAACCTTCTTAGTGTTGTGGACGTCAGTACCCAGAAAGTTTAATTAATTTAATAGTACTTTTTGATATTCCTGCATATAAAACCGTCAAATTATGCTTTTATTTAGTAAAACTTTCTTTAATAATAGTATAATATCACTGTTTGTTATTTATCATATTTTTAATATAATAGCGACCCGCCTCGCCTTCGCCTGGATAGTATTTATTAATGTTTGTTACATTACTTAAATAGAAGATAATCATAGTTCATTTAATTTATTTAAAAAAAAATATTCATTTATTTAATTTTTTCTTTTTTAAAAACGAAACGTTCAAGTTTTTCTGATAAAATTAGCCTTGATCCCTCCTAGCATTCCTCTATATCCGTTCCGAAAGTTTCATAGTAATTGGTTAAGGCATTCCGATTAACTCGGACAGACAGATCAAAAAATGAATCAAATAACACAATCAAATAACCCCCTGCTTTTAATTAATAGAAACCAGTCATTTCAATTTGACACACAGACTTATCAATTTTATTTAAATATATAGATGATTAAAACTTTTATTCTAAAATAAAACCTTACATTCATTTTTCTGTACAATCTTAATGTGTCAAACGTACAAAACCTTTATGTCAACATTTTTAATAATATATATCTTCATCATCATTTACATCAGCACAGCCAATCAAAAGCTCAATGCTTACTCATAGGTTTTCTACACAGATTGACTCTCAGCGGACGATTTTTTTGTTGCCACACCTGATAGGGGTCAGGGGTCGGTAATCGCAGTTTCTATTATTTTGAGTTATCAGGAAGACCCATTTCTTGTTTCATTACCTTCTGTCGCCTGATGTGACAGCCCTGGGATGTTATGACGCTGCCACATGAAATATATTGGACAGCAGCTCGACTTTGGTTTGGTTCGCATGGAACAAACAGTTGTAATTTTTAAAGTATTTTAATGTTTTTATAGTAGATTCGGTTATGTCATTCTCGCTTTAGGGTTTTTACTTGCAGCGGCGTAGTGAGATTTGTCGTCCACTTGTTCCGTGCGGGATTCGAACCCGCGGCCCCCAGCGCAACAACTAATTGCTAAGCCACTGCGCCACGGAGCCCGCGTAGGAGTGATATGGGAGTGATGACTGTTTATGTATCATAATGATTTTTTAATTTACGCAAATTTTATTTTATTCAATGTTTATGTATCATATTTGTGAACAGGTGCTGATTGTGAGGTCTGGTTTGCTCGGGTTTACAACACATCGATTGAATAAATTTTTCATTTTTTTTGTTACGTAATTTTATTATTGAAAATGTTTTATTACCTAACCCTTTTAATTTTGGTTAAGAATAGGTATGTTATTGCTATTTTGGTATATAGAGCCGTGGTAGCTCAGATGGTTAGCGCTCGCTGTCAATTTCCCAGCACGCGAGTAACCCGGGTTCAATCCCCGCCGGCACCAATGAAATTGTTAATAGCAATTTTAAGTGCTGATTTACCACGTGCTCGGCGATGAAAGAAAACATCGTGGGAAACCTGCATGTTTGAAAAATAAGAGAAGAAAAATTTTCGAAGACATGTGAAGTTCGCTAACACGCATTGGGACAGCGCGGCGGACATTTGCTTGCCCTAAAACCCTCTCAGAAATGAGAGTTACAGCTTATATACGTCTCATCAGTGGAACTTATGTAAGCTGTTACTTTTACTTTTAACTTTTATATTATTGCATACATAGGCTTTTTAAAAATGCCAAAAAGACGCGGAATTTCTTTCGCGGAACGGTGGAACCACATCAAACGCTAGTAATTTAAAAAATATGTTGACGACAAACAATATTAAAATTTCTTACGTCAAAAAATAAAGAGTTTTTATTTTAATTTTATTTCATTTGCGTTACATAAGACTACTTAGAAATCCTAGTGTGACCTTAACTTTTTAAAATGTGTCATGAATTTACTTCGTTTGAGTGACTAAAACTTCAGCCAAAAGTTTCGAAATTAACTTTCACAGTACGAATTCATTATTATCCATTATAAAAATGATGTCCTACTAGCTGATTTGACCAAGGTGGTGACTTATGAATATTATGTTTATAAAATTAGAAACATATTCATCGCTGATTTACCCACATAGTAAAGTAATAATCCTAACCTCGCTAATGTAAAGCAGAAGTAAGCATTACCAGTAGGTATCACTTACTTTTTATTTTGAAGCTGATGAGAATGTGCACGTTTTTGATTTCCCATTGTCAACTCCTACGACAATCAGGAAATTGATACAAAATAGGATGATAGATTTCCTTACTAACTATATGGCCACCAATATGTATTATGCGGAATGTTAGGTATCATATCGGAGTTACTCAACACAACTACACCTTAATATTTAAAAAAAAATGTATGTAGCACAAATGTTAGTTCCGGTTGAGATTCGAACCTAGGCCAACACCTTAGTTGTCAGATACTCTCAGATAAAGTAGGTCACGCTTAACGATTGGAAATTTTCTCCAACACGACAAGAAAAGAACCGCAGGTGCGTTGCTGATTTTAAATCAGGCAACGCACTTGCGGTTTATCCGTTGTTGCAGAAATTCGATCTTTGATTTTGAGTACTTCTCTTAAAATTACGAATGTAATAGAGTAAAGCTTACCACAAATTCGCATAATGGGTGGCAGCGGATAATATCGCAGAAATTAATTAATGCACATTCGAACCCGCAGAGAGCTGCAACGCCATAATCGAATTTAATTAAAAATCCACCATCTCATATTATCCCGTGGTTGTCGTAAGTGGCGACAGAATAAAAATGTAAGAGGAAATGGACAAAACCATCTCCCTGATAACGCCTCAATAATAAAAGAAACTGCCAACCCAAAACAGAGTTACATTTTGGTATCTAAAATAATTTGAAACCAACAACATGGTTTTAGGTGCATATGTGTACGTCCAGTCGTGAATTTTTTTTATATACTTTTATTGAAAAAAGTAGTATGTGTGTGTGTGTAAAGAAGTTGGTCATGATTTTGGCATCACGTAATAAGTACGCAGCGCACTTAGATGGTCTGAGATAGTGTATGATAATAGTATAATAGTTCAAATTTCAATGCGCTGTTTAAGTATGCCCGCACGTGCACAGGGCTTTGGAATCAGAAACTGCGCTCACCATGCCGTCTAAAATAACATTTTATTTCAAATTAAATGGCGTAATTTGAATTTGTTTGATTAATCTATTTTAATACAATTTCGGTTTGTAGCTGACAATAAATCCCAAATCAAAACGCTAGCAAAATACCAATTACAAATCTGTCAAGTCCATTAACTGGTTAATTTATAGGGAAAGTTTTAACAACATTAAAATGTTTGTTCACAATTCATCTACTGATTGTTTATATATTAAGTCTTCAGTAGTAGGCTATTCTAAATAAACATTGTACTCAAATGAATACTACACTAACTTCGGATTATATTACTATTAGGCATAAAAATGCAAACGTTGAAATTATAAACTTAATGTAAAAATTTTACTCGAAATACCATTAACATTTAATTCTGTTTGACTTTGATAGTATTAATTAATAAAGCTAAATTATTATTTTATAACGTCATTAACGCGTGTACCTTGTAATGTATCTAGGTATTTTCTTTTAAATGAGAATAAGATTTAAGTGGAAAAATCAAGCTAGATAGAGAGAAGAAGAAACCAAGCAAATAGTCCGACATAATCTTATGTTGGCAATCAGCGGACTATTTGCTTGGTTCTAGAGAGCAAGAGACTCACATAAAAAGTTTAAGCCTCTATATTTCGTACGTTTAGCAAATACGTTTAGCAAAAAATCCGTTTGTAAATCGTGACGACTATAACAAATATCGACCCCCTATGAGGCAGGCCGATGTTTTGCTGTGGATTTTTGAAGGGATGTAATAATAATGATGATAATGACGAAGTGTATAAGTTAGATGTGCCAAATCTCATTTTCATATACAAAATGAGTTATAACTAATTATTTTGACCTGTAACACAATAAAACATTAATAAATTTTAGTGATAGAAGTGTACCTATATATGATGCATACATGTAGGTCGTTTTGATAAATTTGCCCTAAATAGAGTATTAAATCACATGATGGATTATAAAAAAATAAAATGAAAGCACGTATAAAATACACGGTAAAATTGATTTACCTTATAATTTTTTTTTAATCAAGACACTGTAACAAATATTCACACCTCCGAGAATGTCTAGAAAAGTATAGTATGTAATAAAATTTAAAGTAAGCTTATGTAATTAAATTTAAATAAAGTGTATAAGAAAATTCGATATGTTATTATACTATAAAAAGCATTTTGCTGGGAGTTCGTCAACAACACTTTCTGAAACAAGTGGTAAAGTTAACCTAATTTAGCTAAATGGCAGCGGTTATTCCTGAAAACATTTCACGATATAGTCAAACTTATAAATGTTGAGATTACTACTAGCCTTGTTCACACAAGGGAAATTTGAGTAGAAAACTTAATTTACAGTACTACTTACATTTAATTAAAACAAATAATTCCGACAAAGTACTTGAAAATGCTGATAAATTAGTCTTAATGTTTATTTGAATAAATTAACATTTGGTATAATACAAATAATGAATAAGCTTTGTTTATGTGGCGTCATAGGTAGCAGAAGATAATATGTAAATGTAAAGAAAATAACATTACGGCTAGGATTCCAACCCAGAAGTCTTACCACGTTGATGTGATACCATTGACCTAGTAGGTGAATGTATGATACACAATTTTTAATAGAATAAGGGTGACAAATGAGCACATAGTACCTCTAATGATAAGAGAATGCAGTAGCCCATAGGCATCATCATTTAAAAATGCAGATGCGTTGTCACCCCTGAGGTCTAATATGGAATGCTTCGTGTCCAGTAAAAAGGGGTCTCCGGTTCTCTACACTTACCATACGAAACAGAGCATCATTAAGCTTCTATTTTACGCTGGTATTCCGTGAGAGCGTGGTCCTACCCCTGTCGATCCGAACCATTCGTGCTACAACAACCATAATATAGCTGCAGCGTAGTAGAGCCACGTACAATTTTTTATTATTTTTATATAGTGTACGCTGTACTTCAGTGTGCAATAAATAGTAAAGAAATAATTAAATAACCACTAAGCCAAGCGTTTGCATAAATGAACAACAATTATTAACATTCAATTTTAACAAAACAATTTTCTTGTTTGTTAGATATTTTACGTTATACAAACAAGTTTTGAATTAATATGGTTCCATTCTCTTTATCGCATATATATATACAAACGACTTTTCCTTCTTTATTAATTTTTGTTCAGCCGTCTGTTTGAGAGCACGAAATTGTATTCTATTTTGTCAAACAGAAAATGATGATGAAATTAGGATTATTTCTTTTTTTCTTTGTCTGTCCAGTACAATAAAAACGTAAAATTTAAGGTTCACTTGGTAAAGTTAAGCTACAGCTACATTATGGTTGCAATACGAATGGGTCGGTTCGACAGAGGAAGGACCACGCCCTCACAAAATACCAGCGCAATGTAGCAGCATAATATTACTCTTTCATAATATGCTGAGTATAGAGTACCAGATAACCTTTTTCTTCAACGAGTGAAAACTCATCTAAATTTTAATATTCTTCTAAGAGTATAATATATACCTATCTATACTAATATAATAAAGCGGAAGAGTTTTTTTGTTTGTTTAAACGCGCTAATCTCTGGAACTACCAGTCCGATTTGAAAAATTATTTTTGCATATTATAGCCAGATTCATGTGGAATAGTATAGGCTATCTAACATTAAGCTATATCACTCAGCTAGCCTAAAATATGGATATTTGTTAAGCAAGTCAGAAGAAAAAGCACTCCCGAAATGATTTATCCGCGTACGCTGGTGTTATCGTTAGAGATACGTAAATATAATTTTCTAGAAAAATATAGATCTTTACTCCGTCAAAAAAAAAGTCCGTGATACCATATGTCCATTTCTTATACATAAGCCATAATTTGGTATTTTATGACAAAAAAAATATTGAAAATTAATAAAGTGATTTATGAGCGTTATTATTAGGCATGGCCTATTTATCCTTACGAACGAAAAATACTTCATCATCAAGATAATTTTATGAAGATAAACTTTATTCTTTATACCATGTTATTTGGACGCATGGTTTAAGAGATAATGTAAAATTAAAATAGTACAATACTTGGCTGGGCGCGCGAACGACACATCATAACCTTAGCCGCCCGATGAGAACTGCGAGAACTGCTCAACCGGGTGGGGGAGGGAAAGTGGATAAAACTTAACTTCGCTCTACATTATACATAATATGCCGACAGATAAAAGTACTTCATTAACTATACCAATTTTTCCATCCATTGCTATCAAATAAAATATTTAATTGCAATTATAAAATGCTTAAGCTAGGTCATGTCGCGCACCTCCAACTCGTGATGATGCGGGTGAAACCGCGGGGCGTAGCTAGTCTAATATATAGGCCACGATATTCACTTATCATCAGGTAGACCGTGTGCTGTGTGCCCAATTTTCACTCTTACTCTATAAATATTCAATTTATAGCTGGACATGAGTTCTCCCATTGTATGATCGTAATCAAAATCCTTGGCGGGCTGATAAGCGATGGTATACCAGATGTCTCACGTTTTTGACACACATTTTTTTTTTATAGAATAAGTGTGACAAACGAGCACACAGTGCACCTGATAGTAAGTGGTTGCTGTGGCCCATAGACACCAAATCTATCTTCATTTGCGAATTAAAATGCAGATGCGTTGTCAGCCGTGAGAACTAAGATAGAATGCCTCTTTTACAGTAAAAAGGGTCTCCGGTTCTCTACACTCACCATACGAAACACAGCAGCATTAAGCTGTTATTTTACGCTGGTATTGTGTGAGAGCGTAGTCATTTCCCGGTCGAGCCGACCCATTCGTGCTACAATTATATTATTAATATAGCTTCAGCATGGCTCTACCACGTATAAGATATATGTAAGACATATATTTACTTATATTATATCTGGCGTGTAGAAGACGGTATACCCTCATCTATTGGAAACCATTAAATCTTTTTGACTAATCCTATAGTTGACTCTTACGACTATCGTTTCACCTCTGGAGCAGAATGGAATAATATAATACTCTTAGGTCGCCACCAAACCTAAAAACATATATACTTTTATATAGTCATATTGTATTTACATATACCACTTTCCACCTTAATCTACTACGTAATTTCTAAATCTGAATAGTATTAAACCAAATATAAGAAAATGAATAATACAAATTGTTTACATGCTCCACCGGAAATGGCACTTGCTTAACAATTTTATGCTGAAAATGTCACAAAAGCACACTTTATGACTATTCTTTCAAAACTTTATACTACTTAATTTTAAAATTAAAATGAAGCACACCTTTCAACGCAGTTAAAAACTAAAAGCCAGAACCCATTTAATGGCAGTGCTTATCAATAAAAATAGATATGATTCTCAAAATAAACACTCAACAGAAGTAGGCTATTCATTTATTACTTAATATTTCTGTGAAGAATAGAACAAAAATGTACTCGTATAATGTATACTGCACAAACATAGGTAAATTAATTTTTGTTTTGAATGAAATAGTTTGGAAAATCCAAAAGAGCACGCCTCCAGAGCGTTTCATTTTATTTGATGAAAAAATAAATTGTATTCCTGGCTTTCAAAATATATTATTTACGTGTTTTAAATTTAGTGCTCTATTATTTTCTATTATTTTACACTACCAGAGTGTCACCCACAGGGGAAAAAAACAATAATATTTACCAAAATAAATCGATAACAAAGTATTAAATCAATATAGGCTGTATAGTACATTTGTCCTTTGTCTCTCAAAGGCTAAAAAAAATATGAAAGCGTCTTAAAATTTTTAAAGTAGTAAGTACAACTTATAAAAGTTGAAAATAATTTTATTAACAAACTATATAGGTTAGTAATGCAACACATAAACATAACATTTCTTAATTCATTGTTTACGATAAAAATGGGTGACCTATAAAAGATAAGTTTGGCGAGATAAAACTTGTTTGCGTTGTGTAATAGCGCCCGTATCTACCAACTGTATTTCTTAATATTTTATGGTGATATATCTACTACATTGCCTAAAATTTTGTTTGTTCCTATTTATGTCGTAATCTGTTATTGTGAATTTGATATTTTTAATGTTGGTATTTATTTTTAACTTAGAAACGTGGAGTGTATTATTTTTTACAGGCTAAGGGTGACAAACGAGCACACAGTCCACCTGATGGTAAGTGGTTGCTGTGGCCAATAGACATCTACATCTATCTTCGATTAAGAATCAAAATGCAGATGCGTTGTCACCCGTGAGGAATAAGATGGAATGCCTCGTTTCCAGTAAAAAGGGTCTCCGGTTCTCTACACTCACCATACGAAACACAACAGCGTTAAGCTGCTATTTTACGCTGGTATTCTGTGAGAGCGTGGTCCTTCCTCGGTCGAGCCGACTCATTCGTGCTACAACCATAATAATATAGCTGCAGTATGGCTCTACCACGTACACATACGTTTATAATATAGTGCAAGTAATCCCAACCGTCTAAGGAGCTTTATTTTAACTACTTTGTTCCGTTATTATTTTATTTCACTGTAAGAAGAACCAGTGTAAAAAATTATAAAACAATACTAATAATAATTATAAACATTCCCTTTTATATATTTATTTAGCCCAACCTGATAAGAATACTTTATAAATACCCCAATAATAATAAATCACTTATTCTATCTTGACAAATAGTACTTTTAGAGTTAACAAATTGCCATAATTATGAGATACTGGTGCCTGATTTAGATTTTATGAAAAACATGTGTTACAGGTCACGAGAACCCCAACCCGCGGACATTAATTGCTCAATATCAATTTTTATTTAAAATATAAATTTAGAGCGACTTTACAGCTATATCATGGCTGTAGATTGTAGAACAAACATTTCGACTTAACCGGGGTAGAACCACGCTCTCACAGAATATCAGCGTGAAATAGTAGAGTAATGCTGCTGTTTATGGTCAGTGTATAGAACTGAAGCTTTTTTTTATTGGAAACGAGGCATCTTAGCTCTCAGGGATGACAACACTTCTACATTTTGACTCATATTCACGAATAGATAGATGTATGAGGTCCTATGTACTTGATTGTCACCCTATTTTCCCTATTTCACACAGAAAGTCTACTGTGTCACCAGTTCTACGTGTGTGTATTTTTTTACTATAAAATTTCTTTACTATAACAATATTTTTAATGATCTTTTATTAAGTGATTCATTACAGCCTTTCATAAATTCACTGCTGAATATTGGCCTCCTCCATAGATTGCCTCTTATGGGGAATATTTGACATAGTTGCCACGCTTTGCATGCGGGTTGACAACGGCAGTATTTATTATTAAGACTATCAAGAAGATGCTGCTGTCCAACTCCTGTTTCAGTTTTTTTAGTTCTTTCGATCTCTTATTTGCGTCTTCCGACACTCACGGCAGAATATAGGATAGTGGATTCTATTATGCCGCCACTACACTGCAATTTATTTTTATTTTATTTAGTTATTTATTCTTTATTGTACACCAAAATACATAATAACGAGAACAGTTAAATCTTAAGTATAATATGTAGAACAGGCAGTCTACATATTATACTTAAGATATACTATGAAAGTGATCTCTTCCAGACAACCTTTGTGTAGAGAAATGATGCAAACAATAATTAAAATAGAGGAGGGGCGTGCAAAAAATTTTATGAAAATACATATAAATAAATATAAGTGAAAATTATATATAATACAATAAAATAGATGAAATGAAAAGAGTTTGTACGGAAAAGGAAAAGTAATTTATCTAATACCTTTCTAAGTAATAAGATTTAACAAGACTTTTGAAAGAATTAAGAGATTATTATTAGCACGACGAATGTGGAGAAGTAATGTGTTCCATAAACGCACAGCAGTCACAGTAAAGAATTTCTCAAAAAGGACGTCCTTTTAAATAATGGGAAGTGGAAGGATTAACAGGATTAACACACCATACAATGCGGAGAGAATGTGAGTATACCTGTGGAGGCGTATTGGGAGCCATTTGAGCTATTTGTGAAATTCAGAGATGTGATCAATTTAATGCTTTATAAAAAAGGAAAATACACACACACACACACCCGCGCGCTCGCACGCACGCACGCACACTTGCACGCACGCACGCACGCACCCACACACACATATTCGCACGCACGCACACACACACACACACACAAATACACGCACACACACAAACAAGGCGTTTCCAAATCCGCTAGAGCAGGATTGCATTTTCAGTCATGTCAAGGCCGTGTTGCAACAGCGGTAGTAGTATATTCAGATATTCAGCAGCTATTCTGGAATATGTAACTCAGTTAGCGGGGAATGTATCAAAGGACCTTAAGATGAAACGATCACTCATCGGCACTTGCAGTTAGCCATGAAATGAGATAATGTGCTAAACAGCTTAATCAAAGCCATTATTGCTGGAGGTGGTATCATTCTACACATACACAAATCTCTCATTGGGAAAGAGATGGCTATGGAGCACCTGTTTAACATCAAAGGGATTAAAGTTGCATTTGAACCAGGATAAGTTTCATCATTGTATAATTCATCAGAGTAAACACCCTTTTGTGGACAAGTTGGCCGTGATATCATAAAACTGTCTCTACCAGAACTAAATACAGCTAATACGTATTAGAAAATACTATAGTAACAAGAAGATTTAAAAATATAATTGATTGGATTAAGTTTAGTTTTCTGTTCATTGAATGGGATATCTTTATTTTGAAAAAATATTGTGTTCAAACTTCAACTCTTCATAGTCCCTTGTAGTTAGGCTGTATTATAATCCTCGGCTAAAGCTGGAGCAATAATATTTGTTATATTTAATAATTTATTTTTTCATTTGTGTTAACAGTTTAATGTATGTGCTCCTCATAATCATATCACTCCATAGGTCTTTCCAACTACGAATCAGCTGCGAAGCATATCTTAGAATATTGTCTATGCTGCCCACGTTAGACAGTTGGGCTTTTGGGCATTGAACCGATTCAATTGTTCATTTTAAATATAAGTTCTGCGTTGCAAGATGGGTTTAACGATATCGGTCAGTCGCCATGCCTTGTTTGTTCAATTGACATATTTATCCTTAAAGTCCTGTGTTACTTCCATTATATTGTTCATGTAGCAAGTTAAAATAATATTATATGTATGCCGTGTGGTCGTATTTATAGTAGATGAGGCTGAGAAATTGCAAAAATATGTTGCATTTGATGTACGTTATAACAATACGTTAAAACAGCGTCAAAGACGCAAGACGTCCGATACTACGATCGTCTACCAAATGGGCGAGCGACCGCCTATCAAATGTGTTGATTAAAGTAAATTCTCCCTACACCAGGAACAAGGGCAATTTATTTTCAAAATCAAAAGCAAAAATGAATGTCTCACTATCAAATTCCTATTAGTGTATTTCACATATTATTGAAATCGTTTTGGAGACCGAATCATTAATTTTGCGACGTAAAAAGTTAAATAAGGTGGAATAGAATTAAAAGAAATACATACTATAAGTGGCAAATCCAACTCCATGCGGTACATGCTCTCAGCGTCTTTACTAGGTTAAACAATCACATTTTTTTATTAGTAATATAGTTGTTACGGACAGCGAGAGACCCGCCGCCCCGTCGCCCCTTCGTTCCCCGTTACGTCCCGCGCACCCCGCACGCCGGCGCTGATCACGCGATATCGGGCAACCAATCAGCGCGCGTGCGGGGAATATTGCCATCGGGCGGCCAACCCGACGAAATGAAGCGCTCTTCTCGGAAATATAAGAAGGGCGCCTCGGACGGTCGTTGTTCATTCGGGTTCATTCGGATCATTCAGAAGCATTCAATCGGAAGCGGCAAGGAAGAATCAAGACAGAAGACTCCATACTGAAGACCTCCCTTTTGTATAGTGATTAGTTAATGTACCGAACCCTTGTAAATAGTGAATATAGTATAATTAAAAGTACCATCTTTTCTTCGAGCAGTCCCCTAGTATAGCTAACCTCACACCGACAGTTAAAATACCAAATACAGTCCACTACTCTCCATCCACTTTATCTTGGTCCATCGTCGCCGGATAGCAGCCAGAAGAAGGAAGAAAGAAGAAAGAAGTAAGAAGAAACAAGAAAGAAGGCAGTTATACAAGAAAGAAGGTAATTATAGAAGAAGGAACATAATTACAGAAGAGAGAAGATTATTATAGAAGATCTTCAAGGAAGAAAGAAGTTCGTCGACGAAGAAAGAAGATCGTCGGTACTAATTTCTTCCCTGTTTCTTGTTACGCCTACGTCATACGCGTCTATTGTCTGTTTCCAGACAATTTCTTGTTTCTTAACCGCGTTTACGCGGCCAGTGGTCACTCCCTAACGGTGCCAAACTGTGACCATCTGGTAACGCCCTTGTGGCGGGAACGACATCCATACGTGTGTCTTTTTAAAGACTGTACGTACGTCTTTTTGAAGACGACCGGATGTCGCAACGTGGGACCATGAGGAAGACACGAAGCCAGAAGACACGGAACGATGATGACACGCCGGTAGGAATGCGCATATTCGAAGAAGCACCCGCGTCCCCGTCCGATTATCTCGCGATGGCACAAGCGCCCTCCGCCGCGCCCGCGCTCCAGGCCCCGCCCGCGCCCGCATCTACGCCCGCGCCCGCGCCCCCGCCGCCGCGCCCCGCTATGTCCGTGTCCACGACCGATCGTTTGGGAGAGGTTAGCATTTCCGCGCCGCGTACAGAGACACTCGCCGCGATTATAGAAGATCTTCCGTCTACAGAGATTAGTTCGATAGTACGTACCGTCGCGCCTGTAACAGACGTACATAGGCCCGCGCCCCGCGCCCCGTCGGTTCGCTCCGTTCGTTCAGCTCGGTCGACGGCTAGTGCGATAGCTAAATTAAAGCAAATTGAATATAACGCCGCGGAGGAACTAGCTGCAATTAGGAGGAAGCAATTGCAGTTGGAAGAAGATCTTATTAGGAAGAAGTACGCTAGGGACGTCGCGCAACTGCAAGAAGAAACAGATAGGGAAAGTGTCAACGAAGACGAGTTAGTTGAAAATAGGGTACGCGTTGATAGGTGGTTAGAGAACGTAGAGACTGTGCGGGGGGAGTCGCCTTCCCGCCCCTCTCAGCCCGCGCCCCGCATCGAGTTAGAGCAGACCCTACCGAACAGGGTAACCGGTTACGACCACAGGGAAGATGCCCAGGGGAGGACGGAAGCGAATGACGTTCAACCGCGCCGCATAGATTCGGTACAAAGGGAAGATGGAGTCGCCGCAGGAATGAACCAGGTGGATCGTCGTGTACGGGTTACGTCGCCGTCGCGCGTCCAACGCCGCACTCTATCGCCTACACATAGATCGCCACATCGCCACGCGGATCGTAGATCACCGTCGCCGCATAGGGATGTAGGTGCGCATAGAACGCCAGCGCCACAGCGCAGGCTAGAGAGAGATAGGGATAGAGATAGGTCGCTTACTCCGCGAGGAAAGGATAGGGGTATAGAGCGACTAGCGGAAGCTCTGGAGAATATGGTCAGAGTTAGGCCCGCTGCCGCGAAGCAGACGCAGGACTTGCCTATTTTTAACGGTTCGGCCGCGGAATGGCTAGCGTTCAAAGCCGCGATGAAAGAATCCACGCGTCTATATGGATTCACAGATACGGAAAATATGGCAAGGTTAAGAAATTGCTTACGCGGTGAAGCTAGGGAAGTAGTATCGGCACTGCTGTTTACCGCAAAGGATCCAGCAGATATTATGCGAACATTAGAGCAGTGTTTCGGCCGCCCAGAAGTAATTATCGATCGCGCGTTAGAAGAATTGAAACGCCTTCCGCGCCCGGGTCAAACTGCACAGGAGCTAAATGCGTTCGCAATAAAGTTGCAAAATATCGTGTGCATTTTGCAAAACGTCGACGGCAAGGGATATCTGCAAAATCCAATGCTTACTAGGGAGGTAACGAGTAAGTTAAGCCCTCACTTACGGTCGCGTTGGTGTGATTACGCGGAGCACTACGGGAGTGCAGACGAGCCGGACATCGTTACACTGTCCAGGTTCATGATGAGAGAGGCTGACCGTGCGTTGAGTCATGCCTATACGTCCGTAGAGCCGACTAAGGAATCGCCCGTAAGACGAGAGGCGCCGCCGTCGAAGAGGATAGTGACACGCCGCGTAGAGAATAGGGCTCGCGACGTAAAAACGTTCACCGCACAGGAGGACACCGGTAGTGCCTCTTGTATGTGCTGCGGAGGTGAACACGCGATCGCAAAGTGTAGAAAGTTAGCGCAAATGGGTGTGGACGACCGGTGGAATTGGGTAAAAGAAGACGGGGTGTGTTTTCTATGTTTAAACAGTAAACACCGACGGTTTAAATGTAAAGCTAAGAAATGCGGCATCGACGGCTGCAACGCCCCCCACCACGCCCTCCTTCACACCCGCAAGACCCGCGCACCTGAGACATCGGCCAAACCGGATGAGACCGTACTCGTCGCGTCTAACGTCGGTAGGAATGCAGCCGTATTGTTGAAAGTGTGTCCCATTACGTTACGTGGACCACACGGTAAGGAAATAGACACGTACGCGTTGCTCGACGAAGGTTCGACTATTTCGTTGATCGATGACGACTTAGCGCGTGAGTTAGGAGCGGAAGGACCGGTAAAGCCGCTGAATATTAGGGGAATAAGCAATAGTCAGCGCGAGGCCGATAGCAGGCTAGTCAACATAGGCATACGTGGAAAATCGCGCAGCGAGATGTATAGAATAAATGCGCGTACAGTAACGAATTTACAGATAGGTTCGCAGTCAGTGAATAAAGAGTGTTTACGTCTAAAGCATTTACGCGACCTACCGAGCTCGGTTTGCTATGAGGACGCCAAACCGAGATTATTATTAGGAGCCGACAATTGGCATTTAATAATCACCCGTAACTTGAGGATAGGGCGGCGAAGGCAGCCTATAGCTGCACGTACGCTATTAGGATGGGTGATACAGGGAACCGTGCCGCGATTCACGTGTAGGGAGGACGGTGAAACCGTGTTACACGTCGTAAGCAGTAGCGGACGGATAGATAGGGACATCCGAACGTTCGCGAGTCAAGACGAGGAGATAACGGAACTCCTCAAACGGCAGTACGAGATCGATTCCATCGGTATCTCGCTAAGGAATAGGCCGCGACGGGAAGAGGAACGCGCTGTCGAGATATTCCAGCGCACCGTCAAGAAGGTCGGCGATCAATACCAGGTGGGACTGCCATGGAAGGACGACGACGTGCGGATGCCTCCTAGCTACGAGATGGCTGCTAGAAGACTGCGGACGATCGAGAGGAAAATGGACAAATCGCCGGAATTTCGAGACGCCTATACCGCGCAAATAGATAACCTCCTGGCGAAGGGATACGCAAGGGAAGCCGAGGGGACGGAGAGAGAGGACCCTAAGAGCTGGTACCTACCCCACTTCGCAGTACGAAACCCGAACAAGCCTGGGAAGACGAGAGTGGTTTTCGACGCGGCAGCGCGTGCGTCCGGTAAATGTTTGAACGATTATTTGCTTGACGGCCCCGACTTGTTACGGAACCTACCGGGCATACTGTTCAGATTTAGGGAGAACGAAATAGCCGTGTCAGCGGACATTAGGGAAATGTTTCTACGCGTTAAGATTGACTGTCGCGACCAACCCGCGCAATTATTTCTGTGGCGAGGTAACGAGCGATCCAGCCCACCGCGGGAATACGTTATGACTTCAATGATTTTCGGTGCGAGGAGCTCGCCGTTTCTCGCACATAGCGTTAGGGATCATAACGCGCGCGCACACGCTGAGACACATCCGTTGGCACTTAACGCTATCGTACGTAGTCACTACATGGATGACTACCTAGACAGTTATGCTACGGTAGAGGAAGCGGTAAACACTGCGAGGCAGGTTACGGAAGTCCACCAGCAGGCAGGCTTCACCTTAGCGGGCTGGAATTCGAACCACGCAGCCCTACTAAAGGACAAGCCGGAGGAATTATTAGCGAGCAAGCCTAAGGAGGTAGGCTTGAGACAAGACAGCCCAGGCAGAACCCTAGGGCTATTATGGATGGCCAATGAAGACGCCTTAACGTTCAACACATCCATGAACCGGGTACCGAACGAGGTGAAGACGCTGCAGAGGCCACCGACCAAGAGAGAGGCGTTGAGTGCAGTCATGTCGGTCTTCGACCCGCTTGGACTGCTGAGCTACCTCACCATCACCGCCAAGATCCTGCTGCAAGACCTGTGGCGGATGAAGAAGGTCGGATGGGACGACGAACTACCCGAGGAGGCAGCTGAGGAATTCCAGGGGTGGCTGCGAGTCGTCGAGGAAGTATCACGACTGCGGCTGCCTAGGTGCTATGCTCCTACGGGGGGAGTGGTAGAGCGTCAGCTCCACGTGTTCAGCGACGCAAGCGAACGTGCGTACGCATCCGCGGCGTATTGGCGATTACGATACCGCGACGGAACGGTTAAGGTACGATTAGTGGCGGCCAAGGCGAAAGTCGCCCCGATAAAGGCGCAAAGCATACCACGGTTAGAATTGCAGGCGAATCTGATAGGCGCGCGACTCGCGGAATTCGTGCAAGGCGAGCACAGAGTGGTAGCCGATAGGGTAGTTTATTGGACAGACTCCACTACGGCGCTCCATTGGATTCAAAACGATACGGCGCGTTACACCCCATACGTAGCACATAGATTAGGGGAAATATCGGAGAAGACGTCACCCGAGCAATGGAGGTGGATACCGACCGCAGACAACATCGCGGATCAGGCAACGCGCATTAATTATACGTACAAGGAAGAGAGCGACAAATGGTTTACGGGACCGCCATTCCTGTACGAAGAGGAAGATCGATGGCCTCGACGACGGGAAGAGAAGGCAGGGGATGAAGATGATGAGATGGAGGAAGTCGTGGCGCACCAGAGCGACACCAGGAGCGCTCCACACCTGCCAGACATCGAGAGGTTCTCTTCTTACGAGAGATTGGTCAGGGCCACCGCTCGGATATTACAGTTCGTCGATGCCATGAGAGGAAAGGCGCACGGACTAACATTGGACCACATCCACAAAGCAGAGCGGATGTGGATAGAGCGAAGTCAACAAGAGAGTTTTGCTGAAGACATCAGTCGACTGCAGAAAGGAAGGAACTTGGCAACCGGCAGCGCGTTAAGAAAGCTCGACCCCATATTCGAAGATGGCGTACTGCGAGCTAGAGGACGGATTGACGCAGCCAATGTGGGCAGCCAAATGAAGAGGCCCATCATCCTGAACGGACGCCACCAGTTTGTAAAGCTGCTTGTGGAAAAGGCGCATAAGGAAGCAAGCCACGCCAACAGGGAACGGGTAGTGAACGACCTACGCACGAGATATCACATACTTCGACTACGACCGACCGTACGAGAAGTGGAGCGGAGATGTCTGCGGTGCAGGGTACGCAAGGCGACACCACGGCCAGCGGTTATCGGAGATCTACCACCTGAACGGTTAGGGGCATTCGCGCGACCATTCACCTACACCGGAATCGACTATTTCGGGCCTATAACGGTAACAATAGGACGTAGGCATGAAAAACGGTGGATAGCGTTATTCACTTGTTTGACGACGCGCGCGGTACATTTAGAGATAGTTTATTCCCTAACGACGGACTCGGCGATATCGGCATTGCGGCGCATGGCGGCTAGGCGTGGGTGGCCACGGGTCATCTACTCGGATAACGGGACAAACTTTCATGGGGCGGACACCGAATTACGACGGGCGATGGAAGAGTGGGCACCCCTGCTGAAGGACTACGCGTTGACTCGGCGGACGGATTGGAAGTTCATCGCACCGGGTGCGCCGAACCAGGGAGGCGCATGGGAGCGTCTCGTGCGCTCGGTGAAGACCGCGCTCGAAGCCACACTCAATCAGAAGAGCCCACGGGAGGAGACATTAGCGACTCTCCTCACAGAAGCCGAAAACACCGTTAACTCTCGACCGTTGACGCACGTACCGGTCGACATCGACGAAGAAGAGGCATTGACACCCAACCACTTCTTGCTGCTGGGACCATCGAGCCTTCCAGTGACCGCGCCGTGCACGCCTAATGATCGTCGGGCGTGGAGAGCGGCGCAGGGACTTGCCGACGAGTACTGGAAGCGCTGGGTGAAGGAATACCTGCCGACGCTGGTTGCGCGCGGAGACTCAAGGGACGTGCAGCAGCGCCCGGTACAAGAAGGAGACCTCGTCGTGGTGGCAGATGGGACCATGCAGCGGAACGTGTGGCCAAGAGGAGTTGTAACGAAGACCTTTCCCGGACCAGACGGCGTGGTACGAAACGTTGAAGTAAGGACCAGGGGCGGATTGCTGCGGCGGCCGGTCAGGAGGATCGCCGTCCTCCCGAGTGCAGCCTAGGCTCGCAAGGCTACGCCGGGGGGAGAATGTTACGGACAGCGAGAGACCCGCCGCCCCGTCGCCCCTTCGTTCCCCGTTACGTCCCGCGCACCCCGCACGCCGGCGCTGATCACGCGATATCGGGCAACCAATCAGCGCGCGTGCGGGGAATATTGCCATCGGGCGGCCAACCCGACGAAATGAAGCGCTCTTCTCGGAAATATAAGAAGGGCGCCTCGGACGGTCGTTGTTCATTCGGGTTCATTCGGATCATTCAGAAGCATTCAATCGGAAGCGGCAAGGAAGAATCAAGACAGAAGACTCCATACTGAAGACCTCCCTTTTGTATAGTGATTAGTTAATGTACCGAACCCTTGTAAATAGTGAATATAGTATAATTAAAAGTACCATCTTTTCTTCGAGCAGTCCCCTAGTATAGCTAACCTCACACCGACAGTTAAAATACCAAATACAGTCCACTACTCTCCATCCACTTTAATAGTAATATGATCTTGTAAATATTAAAAAAGATACAACTAGTGTATCTATTAATAAAGATGCCTTTACGTAGATGCTATATTTTTTTTTTGTTATTTTAGTTTAGTATTAACATATTACCTTTTTATTACACCTACTTCATTATATCTCTGCATCATCCCAAAGTAGACTGGTAGAGAATGCCTTAGGCATTAAGTCCGCCTATATACAGGGTGGGGCAGCATAACTTCCTTTTTTTAAAACCTAATAAAACACATTGTATGAATCGGAAAAATTTTATTTGGTTTTTACAATGTAAGTACATACTTAAAGTTTTGTTTTATTTAGTTTTGAAGATCAAATCAGGTAGATGACGTCCCTTATTCTCTATACATTGAGTATACCGATTTCTGGTGTTTGTCATAACTCTTTGAAGCAGAGCAGGCGTTATGTTGGCAATTTCTTCCTGGATGTTGTTCTTTAAATCTTGTAGGGTCCTTGGACGGTTCACATAAACACGGGATTTCAAAAAACCCCATAGAAAAAAGTCACAAGGGGACAAATCGGGAGATCGGGCCGGCCACTGCAAATCGCCCCTGATTGAGATAAGGCGTTCTGGGAAGTGTTCTCTCAAAACAGCCATCGATGCTCTTGCAGTGTGTGCCGTTGCACCGTCTTGTTGGAACCAAATGTCTCCCAAGTCCAACGCATCCAGCCGGGGTAAAAAGAATTCCTGTAACATGTTTACATACCGGCCCGAATTCACTGTTACTGTGACTTCATTTTCCTCAAAGAACCAGGGACCAATAATTGCAGCTGAGGAAATTGCACACCACACTGTGACCTTAGGTGAATGCAAAGGCCTTTCGTGCAATTCTCGAGGATTGGTGTCAGCCCAGTAGCGCATGTTTTGTTTGTTCACGGATCCACACAAGTGAAAATGTGCTTCATCACTAAAAAAAACAATAGCGTCCTCAGGAACGACATCCAGAAGAATCTCACATGCGTTCCTGCGAGAATCGTAGTCACGTTTTGACAGTTCCTGTACAGTCGCCATCTTGTATGGATGGAAATGTAAGTCTTCATGGAGAATTCTCCGCACAGAACGACTGGAAAGTCCAAGGGCAGATGCATGTTTGCGCGCAGAACGCCGTGGTGATCGCAACATTGAAGCTCTGACTGCCTCAATGTTCTCAGGTGATCTAATGGGCCGAGGGACTCCAGTTCTTCGTTTTGTCACACTTGCAGTTTGTCTAAACGTAGTGACCCACATAACAATTGATTTTCGGTCTGGAACAGGGGCCAACGGGGCTAAATTAAAGCGATTTCGAAAGGCGCGCTGAGTTGCAATCACAGAACATCCGCGCGAAAAGTAAGCCTCAACAGCAAACGCACGCTCCTCACTGTTCCAACGCATTATGACGACTGAGCTGTCTCGACTAAACTTTATAGCCCCCCCTCTCGAACGAGACCACTAGCGCTCCACTACGATGTCACCTGACCGAATGGCGCGCATTACAAATAAGGAAGTTATGCTGCCCCACCCTGTACCACATGTGTATATGAAGTTTTAAATAAATAAATAAATATATTCCTCTAGATAGGAATATTCTTCTGTATAGCATTATCTTTCACAATTAAATCGTCTTAAATTGATATTGCGTCTAAAAACTTGTAGCGCTTTTTTCTGTAACAGGTACCTAATGCCAAACAAAATCATTGTGCAAACAAATAATGGAATGAATGACATGATGTGGTGTGGTCTCCCAACCGAATTATTAGAGTTTTTTGTGACCTGGTTTATTTCGCTTATATTTGGTTTTACGATCATGTATATCAGTACTGGATTAACTGCCTCGACAACGTTATCTTAATAGTTTGACCGGCGATGAAAATCAGCGAGAAATGTGTAAAAAGTACTGCGATTACTTGGGAGAGATTTATTTACAGCTGTGTGATATTAATAGACTGACAAAGATACAAAAGTTACCAGCCTAAAAGAGTTGATTGAAACAAATGTGACTAGTATTTATTTCTGATTCCAATCATTTTGTTTAACCTGTTATTTTATTATGCCTATGAATCTTATAACTGAAATGTTTGAATTTTACATTATCATTTTGTTTCTTTCTGATTAACCGCTGCTTTCAGTAAAGTATACCAAAACTATTCGTTATGTAGTACTCAATTTAATAAAAGTCTGAAAGAAATTAGCCCACACATGGCATATGGCATACTAAAATTTTGTCTTTTTGTGCCAAATTTTACGTACGTGCTGCGGTGTTCAACTCTTTGGATGCATGTACCATTTTTAAATCGTCTCGATGATATGATTAGGAAAACTATGATTGAAATTCTAAATTGTCCATTAAATGAAAATTCCTGGGTTCAGGCCACACTTCCCGTTAGACTTGGTGGTCTAGGCATCCGAAGAGTTTCCAGCGTAGCACTTCCAGCTTTCTTGTCTTCAGTTCATAGCACGTCAAACCTCATTGGAACAATTATTAACCCATCACTCGGTGATGTAGAGGTCTCCTGCTTGGCTGAGGCCAAGGTAGCCTGGAGCAATAAGACAGGGCCGGACCAGGATTTTCCGACAAACTCAACTTCGCAGAGGCTTTGGGATGAGCCACTCAGTATCCAGGTTAAAAAAATCTTTTAGAAAATTGCGGAAACCCTACAGAGCGAGCTCGTCTCCTAGCATCTGAGGAGAAGGAGTCTGGCTACTGGTTAAATGCACTGCCGTCGTCAAATATCGGAACACTCTTGGATAGGACTACTTTCTCTCTTTCTATCAGCCTGAGATTAGGTTTAAAAACCAATGAGCTCCATCGCTGCCGCTGTGGTAAAGAGGTCGACATTCTCGGACACCACGGCCTCGCATGCCAGCGAAGCGCCCGTCGCATCCCTCGCCATGCAGTCATTAATGACGTCATTCGACGGGCCTTAACTAGTGCCAACGTACCTGCAATTTTAGAGCCAAGCGGTATATTGCGGGACGATGGCAAGAGGCCTGATGGAATGACGCCATGGAAAAATGGGCGCTCATTAGTATGGGATGCGACTTGTGTTGACACATTAGCGCAATCATATCTCGCGGCGACTGCACAGAAGGCAGGCACGGCTGCTGCTGTTGCCGAGTCTAACAAGCGGCGCAAATATGCAGCCCTCGGAGAGGGATACATGTTTGTGCCGTTTGGTGTTGAAACACTGGGGCCGTGGGGTCCTGAAGCAAAGCGTTTGTACAGAGATATCTCATCACGCCTTGTCGATGTCTCTGGTGATCCAAAAGCTGGCAGATATTTTGGTCAGCAGATCAGCCTCGCAATACAGCGAGGCAACTCAGCTAGTCTTTTGGGCACACTACCAATAGACGGCGGCGATTTAGCTAGTATTTTTTACTTAAATTAAACTTTACATACCGTATAATTTTGTATAACATTTTTTTTCCTTTAATTTATTTATTATGTTAATTTGAAGTATTTATGTTTTAATTTGATTTGTTTGTGTTGTTTTTTCCTTGCGTAAATTGAAGATTAGAATTCACAATTCCATAAAATAATTATTATTAAATTTTATTTAGAAATATGTTTGTTTAGATTAAATTAAGATATTTTATATTAAATTCTTATAAAAATATGAAATATATTTGTTTCGCTTACGTGAGCAAATAAAATTCCAATTATCGACTTTTATCTTCTCTTATCGGAGAAGGAACGGCAAAATTAACTTTGCAGGTATTTTCTTTTTGTCATTTTTAAATTAATATTAAAAAAGCATAGTCAGTATAGACAGAATAGAAAATGACGATAGATCCATTCAGTTGGTGAATGCAAATTAAATATTTTATTAGATTTTAGTAAGGATAGGATTTATCTTTATACAATGATACCAAAAATTCTGTGTCTTTTTCACTACCTAGATTATTTTAAAGATAAAATAGTTAAAATGATTTTAAAATAGGTACTTTTAAAAGTGGATTCTTGGCCCACTTTTACGTATAACATGGGAAGTTTGAAATAATAAGTAACAATTATAAATCCATAGGTGGATCTAAAAGTAGAAAAATAATCTAAGAATCCACGGGTGAATCGAAAAGGAAAAAAGTAATGGATCCACAGGTTAATTGATGGGAAGAAAAATTATCAATCCTGATTCTGATTGACCTGTGGGTCATGATTATAGATCCAAATTGATGGATACCTACTTAACACCATATGGCTGCATTTTCTACATCTTTCATTGATGATATGACGGCTCCGTGGCGCAGTGGCTTAGCAATCAGTTGTTGCGCTGGGGACCGCGGGTTCGAATCCCGCACGGAACAAGTATTTGTATGGCCTACAAATAATTGTTCCGGGTCTGGAAGTTTGTCCTTGTGCAATTTATGTTTGTAAACTGCCTCCACGACACAGGAGAAAATCCTAGTGTGAGCGTAACGTTTAAAAAAAATGATATAAGTTTTGATATTTAAAACATTTATTTTCTCTTAGAATTTGATTTAATTTACAAACCAAGTACACCGGGCATAAAATAAAAATATATGAAAGGTAAAAAAAAAACTATCTTTCCAAATTTTAGATATGCTAAAAGAATAAAGACATGCTTATATACATTTCTTTATGGGTGATGATAATACTGTGAGTTTTAAATATGTTATGATAATTAAAATAAATAGTAAAGCCTTAACGCTGTAGTTTGGTCTGAAAGAGTAACACCATTAAAATAGAGATTTTTACAAAATTACATTCCAATTTTATACAAATTTGTTCTTATTTTTATTAATATTATTTATAAGAAATTGAAACGCTTAAGGCACAGCGAATTACTTCTAAATATAATATATTATATACAACTATCATAGACATGGTAACATTTTATTACACTATGCCACAAGTTGTGATATGTACAAAAATATTTCTTCCATTTTACTAACTAAACCTATTCTTATGTGTGTATAACATAGCAACACTAAAATTAACATTGAAATGAGAAAATTAAAATGTAGAACTATTTTATAATATTAAAGTTACAGCACCACTGATTGAAGAATAAATAATTTAATACACCATACACTCATTTGATAGAAAAATTAGGAATGAGAATATTAAGAACATTTAAATTTCTCCTTTACACTTTCGCATTATCTGTACTTTAACAAAGTCCTATTGGCACAATTTTACTAAAGTATCACATCGGTTCCACTTCTAGAACCGATATTCTTCAAATCAGGCTCGCGAATTTTCCCTTCTTTGTCTATCTAATTTTTTTCGGTGGTTTTGACGTTTTCGTGCAATGATTGCTACTAGTGATACTACAACAACCAGAGCGGCCGCAACACCTATCCACCAATATGTATTATACGATGCCTCTTTAGGACCAACATCTTCATTTTGATTAGCAGTTGCTACCGGATTTTTAATCTCAAGCACACCCACAGTAGATGTTTCAAGACCCGACTTCGAATTCAAATCGTATCCTGTGTCAATGACATTATCAATTATACTTTCATGTGTATCTTTTGGTTTCTCTACTTTTGGAATGTCATTTTCTTCAGGAATCGTTTTTTCTTCAATTTCTGGTTCACTTTCGGGTGGATCCACATACTCGTCATCATCATTTCTCTCACCAGATGGTTCTAATTGATTATCTAAATATTCGTCCAGTAGTCTAAAATAATCTGTAAGGCCAGTATACTCCAAGCTGTTTTCTCGTTTCGCCAGCAAATCGCTTATCATTTCCGGCCAAATTATACTGAAGCCCTTGATCATAGGTTCGCTAGGAGTAAAAAATGAAATAAATTAGCACATAGAATCTTATACGGAATAACTGTAATTTAATTTTTACTTACATAAGACGCTCGTTCTTTTCCGCTACGTGTTTGACTAAGTCGTAATCGTCGGATATAAGTTCTTCAGCATAAGACTGATATATTTGATACTTAAGTATAAGACCCATAAATTTGCTGCAATTCAAGACATCGCATAATGAAAATATAATAATTATAATATAAACTGAACATGGAAAATTACCTACTTATCTACTTACCCAATGAAAGGTTTGTTGAGTAACATATAAGGGTCACCTAAAAAGTCTTTGTTGGAAGTCTCGAGCATGGAAAAGTTTTTACGAAATTCACTCCAACTATTTACTACTTTTGAAGGTGGAATGACACCCATTAGGACCCTTAATCTCCATTCGTCTGCAGCAATGTAATAGTTTAGTCTGAAAGGATAAAGTTAATTTTGTATGAGTATCAAAACGACCAAAATATATAAGTACATTCAGTTGTTGTTATAATCTTACTTTGGTAAATCTCTAAGTGCAAATATTAACTGTAGCACGAGACGATGATGATTAGGGTTATAATTGAATCTCTCCAATGCATAAAACCCTGCTCGGTCTAAAGTATGAGGATTCAAAGCGAGAAGTGATATAAATCCTGGAATGGCCTCATAAACGGCTGCAATAAAAAAAAAAAAACTTTAGCTCAAAACAAAAAAATATATGTATATACATATGTATATTTGCAGTTATTGGCCCACCTGAATATCGTGAGGCTTCTCTTAGTACATATGTATTGTTACTATGTAAAGCAGCTGTAATTTTATACTTAATTTTTGCAGCCGCTTCGTGAGCTTCAATGTAATTTCCTAAGCTTACGTCTTGGCAAGTAACAAATCTCACTTTGTTTGGTTTACACCAGTCTATAATTGTGGTTGGGCATGAACCATTAAAATATGAATCCGCAAAAATTTCTGGTTCAATCTCACCAATTTCCAAGTCCTTTAATAATTTTTCAGCTTCCTTAAATGCTTTCAGGCCACCTAGTTCCTAGAAAGTATACTTAACTACATAAACTTTATAATGTTACTTCAATAACATATATTTTTAATATAAGAAATAATCAAAATATACGAAATAATATCCTTACCTTAGTTTGTAAGTTCGCAAAAATTCTTTTATATATATCATGATGCTTAGGTAGCAAGCTTTCTATAACATTTGACCAGTCATCTCCATTTAATGATCCTGTATAGATTTAATTATTTTAAAAATAATTAGAGTTTTATTCGTAACTCTTTTCATAATTGAAAATAGACTGAAAATATTTAACATACTTACTCAATAAGTGAACAGGCAAAGGTTTTCCAATAGCTTCTGACCCTTTAAGCTGAAGAGATATATATTTATGTAGTTTAATATACAACGGTTTTACGTGATCCCAAATTTCTCGCGCTTTTAATATAGCACATTCGTATTCACCCAGTGAATCCCAATATTCTTCTACAGTATTATAATCTATGGAAAAAATGGTTGTGTTATATATAATATTTTAGTGATTTTTCATTTTATACCTTTAAAAATATTAATGGTGATAATATAAAAACTTACTGTTTTCTCTACTAGAATTTCTCAGGAGAGGAAGTATCTGTTCTAAATATTCATTAAGATCTGGAAGGTTTCGTTCCCATGATGTTTTCATGCGTAATAATGTACTTTCATCTTGCTGTCTCTCCATGCTCTTGTGTAATTCTATATTAAATGAAGCAAGAAATAATTTAACACATTATAATAAGGTATCATTCAGTTTTATTTGTAGTACGATAATTATTACATTGGTTGGAATATTTAATAATTGATATTTACCTCTAAGAGTGCAGTTCACATTAGTACCACAGTCATAGTCTGTTGCAAATCGGAGTTTATGAAGTGCTGTATCTGCAAACGTTACAAGCTGAAACAATGAATTAAATGATATCTTTAAAATTGCCACGACATGAGGTGTTTAAAGAAACAATCTAATCTCGTTATTTAAGTATCGCAAATTATCTTCATTAAGTGTTTCTATGAAAATGTGATTCTATGAAAATTGTTTTCGCTTGCTAGGGGTGACCCCGTATTCAGAAATCTTCCAAAGTAAATCAAAGTGAAAACCTACACAGATAACACACTTCCCTAAACTCAATAATAAGTACAAGGTAGTTATCTTTCAGACAACTTAATATATTTATATTTATTCGTGGAAATGTATCAAACACAATGTTTAAAAAAAAATTTTCCATTTCCATTTTCAAAACGAAAATTAAAATTATTTGTTTATGTAATTTACGCATATAAGAATAAAACACTGTTACGAACTCCTACGTGAATAAACAAATATATTATACAATTTGACGGCTCGATAGTGGCTAAGCGTTTGCGGTCGGTGGGTTCGATTAATACACGGACCTCGTAAATGTCTAATGTTCTCCAAAGAATACTTCCGGATCTAAGTATGCCCAGGTAATATTTATTTAATACGTCTTCATGATACAAAAATCACTTATGTGGAGGGTTAGGAGTTTCAAAAATACATTTTCTCCCTGTTTCATCCGTGACCGTCGACTATGGAAACTGCCAGAAAAATCTTCTGTCTTCCAATAGATGGCAGTATATTGGCGTGAGCAGCGTCAAAGATGCGATACGCCAGTTACTGCGAGCGTTAATCCGTCTGTCAATAATATAAATCCTCCCTACAAATCAAATATCCCTAAAGATTCATAATATAATATTATATCATCCAGGAAAATATAACGTAATTCTATAAAAAAAAATATTAAAAATAGTTGTGTACTAAACACTAGTGTGTCTCACCCTTATCCATTGTTCTGGCTCCAATAACGTGTCTCCCGGTTGTAGGAGAAGTTTTACTTTCCTCTTGAGTAAGTCGTCAGATGAAAGTGCTTGAGAAGTTATAGCGCTCTTCACGTCGGCCATTTGCTGTCGCGCAAATATTCCGTAAGCTTTGTCGCGCTCCAACTGTAAAAGACAGTGTCATTAGGGATACCCGTTACTTACGAGTACATATTATAACAAACTAGTCTACTACAAAATTCCCATGCATATGTATATATTTAGGTGTATATTTTAATATCAGCTTTCGCTATGAAATTTCATAGTACGTGATTAAGCTGGATTCCATCTATATCGACACAAATGATATCGTATTTGCTTGAATTGATTTCAATTTCTTATATGGAATTACCACAGGATCGGCGGTAAAGGAAAACATAGATCACCCCTGAGGGCTATACATATATATCTCAAGGCCTACAATTTTATTGATTTGATTTTATTTGATTTGATTCTAATCGGAACACCATAGCCGTAACACTAAATACACTGCTCTTTGGAGGCAGAAGTTTCGTAAGAGGGTGCTATCAATACAGACGTACTCTTAGGAAGAAAATAATAAACCTAACGGTGTAATAATTGCAAAAGTTAAAATATTCATATATGGAGAATTCTGTATTTTCTTTCGTTTTTGTAAATACATAGCAATTATGCTTCGATATTATTGAAATATTCAAAGATTAAGTCAGACCTTTGTGGGTAGTCCTTTACTGACACCAATTAATTCATCCCAACCAGCATCTGCTCTCTGTTCGCAGTGATCTTCATAATCTAATTCCACTAGGTCGACTAGCGACATCAGCCATCTTCTATCGTCGCCGCTAGATGACTTTCCACTCGATAGTAGAGTATACAAGCACACAATAAAGATGGTTATAGACGACCGCATTATTGTTCTGAAACAAAAAATGATTTGTGATTATAATTTAAAATTGTACAAACCTCTTAGATAAGGTTAATCATATACTAAGTAGACTAGACTTTCTCCTAATAACTAATTTACATCACTTTAAAAACTGTTAAAAGTAATTAGTAAGAGATTTCATCATAGAAACGATTCATGGTTATAATACGGCCAGCTTTCTGGTTTTATAACTTTTTAATGTGCATGTTTTAGTATTCCTTTTAATTACTCCTTTTTTCGTGCCACTGTTTCGTTGTATTTAAGTATGTAGAACAAAGAGGCTTCAGTATGCGTACATCAGTTCTAATTCTATGTGTAAACTCTGTCGTAAATTACAAAATACCACAGACTTAGAATATACTGGCGTATGGACGGACATAGTGTGCAAAGGGAAGAAAATTCCTTATGGCAAAATTGAAAGATAGAAAAGGATACAAACTCTCATGACTCTGTAACAGATTTCGAATCAGCACAAGTTTGCACTCAAGAAATAAGCTCGTAGATATTTTCTAATTTTTTAAATTATAATAGTGTAAAGTTTTTTTTTTATTCATAGTTTTCCAAAATGGTTACATGTTCCGTGAGTGACTGTAGTGTCAATTATAGAAATAATCCTGATGATTTCACATTTCACGACCTGTCTATTTTTGTTAATATTTGTGTTATATATTGTTTAAAATATAGGATATTTTCAATTAATGATTTCTTATATTTACGCGAACACTACACATTGAATAGTTTTACGGATTTTATCGCGTTTATTTTACTATTTTTATTTTACTTACTCCAACCGATATTTAAATGGTGCATCGCACCATCATCCATCACAGTTAGCTACCGTACGAAAATCTTTGTTTCAGAGAGCATGAGGGATCAGTGACAGAAAACATCTGGCCGCCGAGCTTCAAGTCTTCACGTCGAGCATTGCAAGACAACAAGCTTCGGGTCCCGCGCCTAGGTCACAGTGACCGAGTGAAGCCGACCACAGTCGAGCGTGTGCCTGCTGTACTACCCTATGTCAGAGAAGAGTCACAGACAAGGTTGGCTACATCTTGAAGCGAGCTTCTATTAAAACATACTTCAAGCCGCCGAAGAAGATTAGTCAGTTTTTACCATCCGTCAAGTGTAATATCCCTCTACAAGATGCAGGAGTGTACAAGCTTGATTACGAATGTGGTCTCTCTTACATAGGACAAACAAAAAGATCCATTAAAACCCGCGTGAAAGAACATATAGCTGACGTGAAGCACCGACGCTCTGGAAAGTCTGCAGTCTGTGAACATGTTCAAGATCGTCCCCGCCATTACATCAGATTTGATAGACCACAAATCCTCGCAAAAGAACACCGATTCCTACCAAGGATGATACGCGAGGCTATTGAAATTAAAAAACATCCTAATTTCAATAGAGAAGATGGATGGGTGCTGCCATCTGCTTGGGATCTTATAATTAACAAAATTAAATCCAAACCCAAGCATACCACTGCAAGACTTCAAGATATTGTAAGCTCATTACTGTAAGTTCATTACAAAAATAGTAAAATAAACGCGATAAAATCCGTAAAAAACAGTTTTATTCAATATTTTCAATTATTTAATTAATGTTGATATTTTGCAAAGAAATTAGTCACGTTGTTGATACTCGTAATTTATATGATTTTGGTAAATTCATTATTAAACAAAATATTTCTAATTTTGTAAATTAATTAATGTCGATATTTATATTGAATGTTTATAAAGAATCGATAGTCAAACCTCACAACAAAGAGAGAAATGAAATTAAATGCTCGATTAGCGTTCTAAAAATGTAATTTCATTCGTTTGTCAAACAGATTCCCTCTGGATTTTTTAGTTTGAAAAATTGGTTGGCATTAAATGGGAGGGTTGGTTGGAATCCAAAGAAGAACTCTACAATTTGCAGCAAACATTTTCTTGAGAAATATAAAAGAAAAAGCAGAATAAAAATAATTTTATTAAAAGGAGCCATTCCTAGTTTATTTGTACCAGTAAGTATAATTATTGTTACAGTAAGACTTCAAAAACTTTAGGTATAAATAGAGGTAGATTTTTATACATTATAAAACTTTAAGCCATTATGAACCCAAATATAACTATCGAATGGCATCACGCTATTTTCCCCATGTCACAGTGATAAAACTTTTAGCCTAGTCAGGTATAATAGATATTTAGTAATTCTCCTGAAGCGCCGCTAGACGCCCGCGTATGAGATGAGCGGTTCAGTATTTGATACTCGCAACGCTCGATGCCCGATGACAGTGTGCCGAGGGCTTGATAGCGTGGTTCATCGCCTACTGCGTTAGCCGTAGAGAAGAGGAACTTGTGGTTAAGTAACAGTTGCGTAGATCAAAAGATCAGCGAGATTGAAAATATAAAAAATAATAACATAAAATTATACGTGGAACAGTCAAGCTGCAGCAATATTAGTAATACAGTTGTAGCACGAATGGGTCGATTCGACCGGAGAAGGACCACGCTCTCACAGAATACTAGCGTAAAATAGCAGCTTAACACAGCTATTTCGTATGGTGAGTGTAGAGAACTGGAGACCTTTTTACTGGAAAAGAGGCATTCCATCTTAGTCCTCACGGGTGACAACGCATCTACATTTTGATTCGAACTGCAACAGCAACCGCTTACCATCAGGTGGACTGTATGTATGCTCGTTTGTTACTCTATGCTATAAAAAAAAGATAAAACTGCACTTGCTGCGGTCAATCCATGGATAGGGGACCGTTTTCTTAACAAGACACTTGGTGCACATTAATATCTCCTGCGTATTTGGCTTGTTTCTGTTAAGAAAAAATCATGCAGCTAAAATGATACTAAATTTACTATTACTTTATATTTTTGCGGTATAGATGGAAGAGAGAGTAGCCTAATCGTATGTCAATTGTGACATAAGCCTTCCACCTTTGAAATCACAAGATCAAGAAAGAAGTGATCCACTTACTCTAAGAAAAAATAAACGTTTATCATAAAACAAGAAATTAAAACAAAATCCGAAAGAAAAACAAAAGAAAATACGTAGCTTAGCAGCGAAAACTAAAAGACAGGCTAAAAAAATAGTCACATTGCAAAACGTGCTTAAAGAAATTCATTAAGACTGAGATCGAAAGATCAACTATAGTGATATCACTATGGCATGTAGCAATGAATTGGTACAGAAATTAATAACAAGATTAATAATAAAAAAATGTGGTAAAATACTGTCTACATCCAAGAATTACGAAAATTTGTCACGCAAATATAATTATTTGTGTGAAAAATTTGATTTGTGTCTTACACACGTTAACAGATTGCGTACATAGTATGCCAGAATAAATTGTGAAACTGGTTTCACTCAAGAATCACCATTAGATAAATTGGAATAAAAGGAGCCTGCTCAAAAAATATGTCTTACTTTTGATGAAATTAGTGTACGTGAATACACTGAATGGGTAGGCCAGAGGCAAGATAGATTTGTAAATTTTGACAACGACAACGGCTATGGATGGTGCTGCAATTGCGAACCAGATTTTAGTTTTCAAGGTGATGGTATTAAATGCGTTTTGAAAAATTCCAGTAGAATAATTTCCATGTAGAGGATTTACGGCTTCCGAAAAAGCAAATCTTTTTAAAATATGTCTGGATTTATTACACCTTACGGGATGTGAAGTCATTTCCATTAACATTTGAGGACATTGCTTCTCTGAAATCTGAACATGGCCCAGTTATAAGGTGCGAATTTTTCTTTTGTATCTAATTTTAAATCACATTTTGTTCATAAAAGTCAAAAATATTTTGCATTTTTAAATGCATGTCATTTATTAAAACCGATTCGCAACTTTTTCAGTGAAAAATGATTCCTCAATATTAAAAATAGATTTTGGTTACATAGAAGCTCTTTACCAATTACAGAATGAAATAGGCCTTCACTTAGCGAAGATATTAACCTTCCGCCATATCGGTTACGTCAAACAGAATATGAAGGTTAAACTACGAGTAGTATCACAGTTATTATCACGTTCAGTAGCAACAGCAATATAGTATTAAGAACAGAATTTAAAATTATCTCAATTCCAGAATTCAAAGGCTACTGTCACACTTATTACCCACGTTAATGACTTACTTGATATATTTAATTTAAGATTTTTTTGAATTATGACTATAAAAATCCCATTTACAAAAAAATATAAAGATGACATTTTTAATAAGTTAGACGAAATATAGGATTATTCTTGCAACCTTTTGATCATTAATTATTGTTTATCAAGAATTATTGTTCCTTAATAATTTATTCACCAAGAAAACTAGGTCTACTTTGGTTTTTAATAAACATAGAAAAAAGTGCATTGAAATTTATCCCTTTTTATAAAATGTCTCAGGCCTTTAAACCTACAAGTTTCCTTACTTAAATTATTAAGCTACCTTTTATATTTAAATCGGATGTTAAAATAAATTACTATAATGTGCTTAATTATGAATTAGTAAATGTTTTTTTTTTGTAATTCCGTTAAAATATTTTTGGTTTTTTTGTTATTACTAAAAGTAATGTTTATCTATATATAAAAAGTAAAGCATTCATTATGTTTTCCGTGTCCCCGTTTTTTATTTCACCAGCAATACATTTTATAAAATAATAAATAGGTATATACTTAATTAAGTATCTACCTATTTATATTTGATTAAAATTAAACATTATGTTGAAAAAGGAAATTGAAACAGGAGACGGGCAACAGCATCTTCCTTATAACAACTCAAAATAATAAAAAACTGCGCTTTACAACCCGCACGCCAAGCGTGTCAACTATGGCAAAATCCCCCTATGACGCAATCTATGGGGAGGCCTATGTTTAGCCGTGGATTTAATAAGCTATGATGGATTATGGATGATGGAAAGGGCAGATAGGTGCAGTTTATTCCCAGGAACATGTTATTATAATATATTTTAATTATTTTAGAGTTATCATAGTAAAAATTCTGTTAAATTTAAATAAAATAGTCTAGTGCACGAAAGTTATTCAGTTTTGCGCACTTAACTATTTTTTTAATATTTTTACCGCTCCCTTAACAATCATTTCCGACAGTCTTTTAAATGTAGATCACTAGTTAACACACACAATAATAAATCAAATATTGTTACAAGTCTTCGGGCTGTCAGGTAGTATATACGCCAGCATATTCTAGGTCTTTTAGTAGAGAGTAATTGTGTTCTGTGCTCTAGGTCTATGCAAAATTCAAATACTATCTCTATCCATCTAATATAGTATATATAACAACTGTTCCAACACTTGTGTAAATAAGTCTAAAAATTTTTGAACAGTTTTTAATAGGAGTAGAACTACAATAGTACGTGAATTAAAAAGTAATCATCATCACCATCATTACAGCTCTTCACAAGTACACTGCTGAACATAGGCCTCCCCAGGAGTGCCACAAAGCACGGTCCTGAGCCACCTGCATCCATCGACTTCCTGCATATCTTATCAGGTCGTCACTCTATCTAGTGGGGGACGCCCTACACTTCGCCCGCCGGTACGAGGCCGCCACTCGAGAACCTTTTTTCCCCATCGGTTGTCGGTTCTTCGATCTATATGGCCGGCCCATTGCCACTTCAGCTTACTAAACCGTTGGGCTATGTCGGTCACTCTGGTTCTACTGCGAATATCCTCATTTCTAAGTTTATCACGCAGAGAAACTCCAAGCATAGCCCTCTCCATAGCTCGCTGAGTGACCTTGAGCTTCCTCATCCGGCCAGCATTCAAAAGAAGAAAAAGTAAATAAGTGACTTATCTTTCTTGAACAAGTCAGTAACTTTTTGGTTATTATTATAGTAGAGACAAGATTGTCGAAATTGTTATGTAATAATTTTTGCTTTCAAATAATTGAAGGAGCCTAGCGCCATGTGTTAGTTTAATGAATAATTACTTGGTCTACTACGTAACTACTAAGTACGCAACAAAATAAATTAAACAAATAGGTGATTATGAGAATTAATAGTGAGATTATGAACAATGATCAGATACTAAAATTACTAGATAATAGTAAAGTTATTAAGAATTAGTATGATTTTAACTAAGTTCGTTTCATAAATATAAGATTTAACTGTTTATAAGTGCATCTGTGTGGACTAAAAGAAATAAACAAAGCAATTATTAAGACTGAAATTAACGTTAAAGTTAAATTTAACTTTCTGTTTAATTGTTTAATAAATGTTGGTTTTTACAAAAAATTGCCTCTTTTTAATACGTTTCACTAAAAAATTCTCATAAAACAAATTCTTGAAAAAAGGCTTACCTTAAAAAAAAACAAAAAAAATTTTACTTAAAAGTCTCGAAGTTCTGGGACTTCCCGGGACATTGATTATAGGCTATCCCGTGTCCCGGGACCTTGAAATTGTCGGGAATTCCCAAACCATACTTGCCGTATAATACATTTGTGTATAATAAAAACTGACTTAACTTAGGCAAATTTTAGACTATACTAATATTTTACACTATTATGTCAAATAGTCGCACACAAACAAATTGTTTATACTTAGATATATTTCGTAAAGCCCCGCACAAATGAGTTAAGAATGTCGAAACACCAATTTAATTCTGTTCACGTGTACGATACGCACGTGTACTTTGACCTCAATGAGTAATTCATTATCTAGCAAGCAATGAAGATATTGTTATTCTACAAATTCGAATTGTCTTGTTGTGGGAATTATGTAAGAGTAATCATCAATACTAATAATAATATAACATAAATTTATCAAATGTGAATGGTGAATATAATCAGTTTTATTTCGTCGTACCGTAATTTGATTTTATTAAATTTTACTTCATTTTGGAATTCTGAGGTTGCCAGTGCGATGCTGCAATCGTGGCTAAGGGACCGGCATTTTCACCCTCTTTATATTATATAGTCTATAAATCTAATAAGTATTTAACCTAAGATATTATCAGCGCGAAATATTTTTTTTGAGATTATGATCCGGTAGGTAGGTATCTTAAAGTCTTGGAGTTAATTATATAGATTAATTATATCAATTATTGTATCGCATGCTGATGGCAGTACGACAGGGGTGCTGACTGAAATTAATATTTTCTATTTTATTTTAAAATCCTCGCAAATCGTCCTTTGCAGGAGATGTTCTCGGAAACATAATGGAATGGCGGCTTGATTCTGAACATGTTCACAGATAGCAGACTTCCCGGAGCGTTAATGTTTCAAGTCAGCTATATTATGTTTCTTTCGTGGATTTTATCAATCTATTTGTTTACACTATATATAAGGGACGGTAATATACATTAAAACGTAATTTCAACGTCACAAAATCAGTCAATTACATAAATATGTACATAATGTTCATTATGTAAATTCAATATGTATTATTCGCGTAAATTTTATTTGACGGCTACGTGGTGCAGTGGCTTAGTATTGAGTTGCATCGCTGACGACCGCGGGCTAGAATCCCACACGGAACAGGTATTTTTATGTCTCATAAATAATTTCCCTGGGTGTTTGTCCTTATGAAATTTATGCACGTAGTACCTACTCTTCCCACGATACCGGAGAAATTCCTTAATGTTGGCGTAACATTTTTTAACCAAAAAAAAAATGAAATACAAAAGATCTGTGGAATTGCTAACGAGCCTAATCCAATTTTATTATATTTGTTGACTTTATACTTAAAAAAGTTAAGTGTAAAACAAAATATTTACTTACATAAAATAGAAAGGAAAGCTTCAAGGTAGTTACCATGGCAATAGCCTAAAATTATTTTTTTTTCATACCTAATAAAACTTAATGATTACAAGGAATTTATAAGTTAATATGTAGAAATAATTGTTAACCATTTAACAAGTACCTAACTAATGAACAATAACGGCTCGGTATGGCAGTAGCTGAGCGTTTGGTTGCGGCGATGCAGCCCTACAATTATCCCAAAGATAATTGTTTAAGGTTCGATTGTTTATTCTACAGGGCTAAAGCTATTTAAAAAAAACAAAAAAAAAAATAGTTTAAAATCATGGCATATTTATATGACGAAAATGAAAAGCAAATCCTTACCACATCTACTTCTACTCAATTGTTAGATATATAGATTGTTTCAGATAAAAGGAAAGAATGACTAAAAATGTTGCGAGCCCTGACTGTTTACGTAACGCAAGGCAATAATACTTCGTTAAAATGATCGTCGCTCATTACGTTTGAACATCAGCCAGATCCCGTTTCGAACCCCGATTTCAGTATAGTCTCTCTAGCTATCAGCCAAGCATTTATCCCACTTAGCGACCGCGCGCCGAAACAAGTGCATACCGCGTCATCGGTATACGAAGTACAAACAATGCCACGTTAATACGGTTTCAACGTGAGGGTAAGATGTTGATCACGAGTCCTAAGTTAAATAGGTTTCAATAATATATTTATTAGTATTAACTTTACATAACATAACATATATTTAATAGTATAACGCACGTATTCAACTTATGGACGATAAGTAGCAAGGGCAGTGACCAGATGTTATATATTGTCCAAATTAAGCGTGGACAATGTGCGTTTAACGCATCGCACACATTTCTTATTTTAATTAAGAAAAATGACTAATACATGATATGATATAAAGCTCACATTTCAATGCCACACGAATCGTTTTGATGTTGAGTCTGCAGTGTGCGGCCATAACTGCTTTAAATTGATCGTCAATACATAACTTGTTATCGATGACCACTGTTTACAAAGTTCAAAAGATACACATCATTTTATTAAAAGATCGTTGTAGCTTTTCTGCCGATTTTAAAAAAAGAGACGGTACTCAATTCGACTGTATGTTTTTTTATATGTGTGTTACCTCATAACTTTGTACTGGGTGAACCGATTTCGATGATTCTTTTTTTATATGAAAGCTGATAGTTCTCGTGTGGTTCCATATTTTATCAAGGTCAGACCAATAGTTTTTGAGTTATTCTTAAATAACTTACATTGAAGTCGGCTGTACAAATTTTTAATTTTAAATTATACAACATAATATTATTATAATTTATATACATCTTGCTTTTGTTTGTTTTTATACGTAAAAATCAACCGCAAATATAAGGGCTTTATTGGTGTTTGGATTAATTCACTGATATTTAATGAATATTATAATTTAGTACATATTAGTACATAAGGGAGTATTTCTATTTCTACATGCCTTCACCTTGGATATTGCATTATGTGTGTACAGATTAGAGGTTGATGTGTGTGTTATATATTATCGGTACTCTAGTTTATAAATAACTGCGATTTTTGCGATTTCGGACAATGCTCAAAAGACTATCATGCTTATTATACAATACTTTTCTGCTAAAAAGCGAAAGTAAAACTTTTTCTCATAAATATTCCATATTATTCATAGTACTGAATGACATTATGTAAGATAAATAACATAACTTTTTGATTTGTTATTTTGTTGCGTATTTCCACTTAAATATCTTAAATTCCATTTTTTTGATAAAATAAGGGTGATAAGCTAACACAAAGTCCAACGATATGAATTCGTAGTAGGTACGAGACAATAATCACCAGCAAAGCGACCTGACAGTTATGGCTGCTATTGGCAAACATTATATTCCTTTATTTAAGGTTCCGTCATTAACAGACCTATTGTTACACATCATTACGGAGTTAAATGTTAATAATGAAAATGATAATTAATCTTAAATGTTAACATTTAAGATTAATTTAATTTACGTTTAACAGAAACTAAGAATTTCTCCCCTATCGTGGAATCGTTTTACATACACAAATTGCACGTGGACAAATATCCTGACCTGGAATAATTATTTGTAGTCTATGCAAATAATTGGTTGCCCTGTAGGATTCGAACCCATGGCCCAAATAAATACAGTTAAATGCTCACTTTCAGCGATACCGAGTCGTTAAATATCATATATTTTTTTCGATTTCGGCTTTACTTGCAATTTATGCAATCCTTTTGCATTTATTCGTATGCCCGATAAAGCGGTCACGTACTAGATGAACGTATGCGATTGTACCGTTCTGCCATTTAAAACAAAGCAATATCAGATTTTCATTTTAATGAATTAATTTTAAATCCATGAAACTTAGTAATGAATAATCAAAGAAAACTCATATCACTAATTTTAACCTCGTAAAACTAATCGACCTTGTGAAAATAAACACTCGGTAATTAGCGTAACAGGTATTCATATTGATCTAGCGTAAACCTTGTGAATGTTTATCTACTTGTATCAATTACATCACTACTTATGATAATACTAATTTTGTTAGCGCTTTACGAACCAATTAGTAATTGAATTCTTTATTGTATCAGCTATGAATCATAAAGAAGGCACATTAATGCAATATGATATAATCTAAGTATCACAAATATTATTTTAGAAATCATTATTTTATGGCAACAATTTAATGATAGGTATTAAGTCTTTCAAAACTTGTGAGCACTGGAACATCTTGTTATTACCAATTCATTTTTAATTTTTATATCAATGTGTGAATTTTGAAAAAATATTCCAATGAAATTATTTGACGGGTTTTTCCAGGTTTACTTACGACTTATTCTGAATTTCAAACTTTTCTAATGGTACCTATACAAAATATTTAAGTTAAAAATATCCGTTAAAATATTTTAAGCCATATAATGTGTGTAGTATTCATGGGCTGTATGATAGCGGCATAAGGTATCCATCACTCCATTTTCTGCCGTAGGTGTCGTCAGCTATGGTATATTTATGCCAAAAATATTCTTATAGCTTCCAGTACATGTGAGTAAAATCAGTCTTTCAAGCGTGACGATTAAAGCAAAACGTTGGTAAAAACGTCGATATAAAACACGGGGGTAAAGGTGGATAAACGAAATGGAATGCAATAACTACTACAAATACATAGGTGACAATCACTATAAAGATATACAATAACTCTTTATAGGTATACAAAAAACATTAATAAGCTTACGTACAATTGTAAGCTTACGTGACTAAAACTGAAATAACTACATAGATCGTCTTAAAGGACATTCAACATTAATAACGTCTTAAATCTAGGCTGTTATTTACAGTGGACTTTTATGGACTGATGAAGTAGATTCGTGTAAATAAAAGAAATCATAAAAAACCGGCCAAGTGCGAGTCGGACTCGCGCACCGAGGGTTCCGAACACATCCGTAGGTATATAAGTTTAAAATTGTTAATAATATTTTTACTATATGATATAATTAAAAATTATTCCTTTCGCAATTTTTCCTTTATCTGTACTATAAAACGTTGCTTCGTACCAAATTTTAAGATTCACGGGAAGTACCCTGTAGGTTTTGATTCCCTTGCGAATGTCGAAAATTTGCGGCATAAACGGCTGTATCTTTTAATTGAGTTGGCTTAGAAGTTGGATTTTTTCACAGCTCCAAGGGACAATAGACTTGAGTATTTGTTATGAATTCCAGCTGGATACCTCCAGGCGTTCCTGAGAAAAAGGGTCTTGACAGACAGACAGACGGACAGACGGACAACAAAGTGATCCTATAAGGGTTACGTTTTTCCTTTTGAGGTACGGAACCCTAAAAATGTATTTCAAACAGCAATGCTTTATATATTACAATAAGGTTCACAAACGAGCACACATTACATCTGATGGTAAGTGGTTGCTGTGGCCCATAGACACCTACATCTTTCAAATGTCAATGATCAAAATGCAGATGCGTTATGATGTGAACTGAAACAGAATGCCTCGTAACCAGTAAAGAGGGTATTGGCCACCAGTAAAAAGAAAAAATCTTAATTTATAAAGTTGTAGATTAATAAGTTTACCTTAACTAATACCATTTCCAAGTCTTTCATAAGTTTACATTTTCAAGAAACTTTTACCATGAAAGGAAGATCTATTTCTAAGTCAGTTCTCATCTTCAAAGTTATAATTTCTTAATTACAAAATCATTGGTTGACTCCAGTATACTGGAGATACAACTACAGTTGTCAAATATTTATAATAAGAAATTTATTCAAAATGATTAGCAAATATTAATATTGTTGAAAATCTAAACAAGTAATAAGTTTATATTATAACCTATATATATCTATGATTTAAGAGACTACTAAGGAACTTGGTACACTTTCAGATTTTAACTCTTTTATCAGTGATGCCGACAACCCCGAATTATGTTATATGTATATACTATATACCGAACTTGGCCGATGATAGATGATGAAGTTTTTTAGTTGACATTCCAGTTGTTTGGTTCTTTGCACTTCTGAACATCTGATGTTATTTAGTCCAGTTAAAAGGGAAAAGAAACTTTTATTTCTTTGAACTTCGAACTTTTGATGTTATTTAGTCCAATTAAAAGGGAAAAGAAACTTTTATTTCTTTGAACTTCGAACTTTTGATGTTATTTAGTCCAGTTAAAAGGTAAAAGAAACTTTTATTTCTTTGAACTTCGAACTTTTGATGTTATTTAGTCCAATTAAAAGGGAAAAGTTTACTTTTTTAATAAAAAGTAAATGCCGACTTCAAAGAACTTAAAAAAATAAAATAATCTCTACTAATACATACTTATACTAGCTGTGCCCCGCGACTTCGCCCGCATGAAATTATTTTGCGCGGAACCCTAAAATAAATGTAGCTTAAATTACTTCTTATTACATCAGATATCTGTCAGTGAAAGTACCACCCAAATCGGTTCACAGGTTTTTGCGTGATGCGTGTTGAGACAGACGTCGTGTTATGAGTTTTCTTATAGTATACTAGCTGTTCGCCGCGACTTTGTCCGCGTGTTATTTGGGTTTTTTTGTGCAGAACCCTATATCTTTTTCTAAAATAAAAGTAGCCTTAGTTACTCCTTGTGACATCAGATATCGGCCAGTGAAAATCCCGTCAAAATCGGTCCAACCATTTCGGAGATTAGCCGGAGCAAACAGACAGACAGACGGACAGACAGACGGACAGACAGACAGACAGACAAAAACTTTAAAAAATGTATTTTTGTTATTAGTACCGTATATATTTTCATATGCATTTAGCAAAAACCTGTAATTTTGTCATTACAAACAGACACTTCAATTTTATTTATTTGTATAGACTAGCTGTTCCCCGCGACTTCGCCCGCGTGTAATTTTGGATTTTAATTATGTTGCGCGGAACCCTAATTCTTTTTCTAAAATATAACTTAAGTAGCCTAAGTTACTCCTTATAACATCAGCTATCTGCTAGTGAAAGTCCCATCAAAATCTGTCTAGCCGTTTCGGAAATTAGCCGGAACAAACAGACAGACAGACAAAATGATAGTTTTTGCATGGAAGAGTTTATAATATTAGTAGGATGGTAGGAGCAAGTAGGATTTAGTTTATAATATTAACAGGATAGTAGTGGGAAGTAGGATTGACCCTGTAGAGCCACGTTGTATTTGTATAATGGCTGTAGCAAGAATAATTCGGCTCAATCGGTCATGGAATATACTATGATTGTGGTATAAATAGAATGAATTCTTGAACATTTTTTTATTACTATATAATTGATGAGTTCTTGAGGATCATACATACATACATACATAAACACTCACGCCTGTCACCCAGAGGGGTAGGCAGAGACTACAGACTTCCATTTGGCGCGATCCTTGACACACCTCTCTCACCTCTTTTACATCCATATATCTACGCATACACGCTCGTCGGTTAAGGGTACTCCTAATCTGGCCCATTTTTAATGTATCGCCGATTTGGTCGATAAACCTTCGTCAAGGGCGTCCCTTCCCGACCCTGCCGTTGAGGATCAAAATTATATAATAAATGTAAAAAAAAAAAAACTAAAAGAATTATTGCCAGATTTCATAAAGAAATGTCAATGACTACCGTTACTGCTTACGAAAACAACGTACGTGCGTAGAGATATAATCATATTTCATGTAAGATATTATTTAGATAAAATGCATCATTCTTAACTTTAAATAACTATTGCAATAAAGCTCATCAGACGACGTTAGTTGTTCTTGTTGAGATTAAAGCAAAATGTAGAACGTTTTCTGAAGAATAAATTAAGAAAATTGAACAAAGGGTATGTAAATGAATCCTTTTCTGCACTAAATGTTCGCAGCCATGATGAATAATATATTTTTTCTATTTATTTCAAACTTATATTTGGCCGTTATTTATGCTAATAAAGTTGCATAAATGAAAAACAAATATTATTTAGGTAGGTATCACGGTATATATGTATAGGCATCTTCCATCATCATCATTGAATTGTTTGCGCGTTTATTAGGTACTTTATTCTTTTTTTTTTTATAGAAGGGAGCAAACGTGCATGCGGCTAGCTTTATCATCTTTTTTTTACTTTATAAAAGAAACAAAATATGATAAATTACCTAGGAAATGTTTATAATTAGGTCAACGTAAATAAGCTACGCAATCTTAGATAAATATTTTTAAGTTTACCGAATTGGGGCGATCAAATAAGGCCACTCCTGTTTTAATTCTAAAACGATCTTATATTGAAAGAACCAGATGCATCACTATTAACCTATCAAATATTATGGCTTCTTTCGCCACTTTTTAACACGTGTTTTTTGTGTTACCAAATATAAACTCACTTTAGATTATTTTAAACATTCGTGAATGAAAACCTATATGATTTATTTTACAGTATTTTTTTTTCTGTATTAGAAAAGTGAGATAACAGATAAACACATTCAACTTATTAAAATGCATAAAACATTTGTTGATAAAATCTCCTCACTCATATTACTTATTAGCGTGGAAACATATTTTTGAAGCTTTAAAAACAAATGGTATTCATTCGAGTGTACTTATGTCCTTTCTTTCTGGTGTATGTAACCCGATAAATCACCAAGGTAAATTTACCGAATAAACTGTTTTATTCTTATTTACCAATAGCGCATATATCTAACAGGTATACTTACCTATGTTGGAAAGGCAGGTTTAGTCGACTATGTTCATATACTAGCGCAAAATGTCTGACAAGATAAATTTAACTTCAATAAAAGTTAAAACGACGAATACAACTGAGTTGGTCAATATTTTTAAACTGTAATGATCTTCCGGTCAGGTACGATACGCCAAAATGCGAATAATATAAAGGTAGCTAAAGCGTGTTTCCTGTGATGACGAATGAAACCGCCGTAGTTATCACAGTATTCAGTGCGCTTGGGGTATCTCTTTGCTAAACAAGCCGCAACGCTAATATCCGCAGCAGAACTAGTACAAAAATGACCAAGCATAAAGATTGCGTACTTGTTTTGTTTTGTTCTACGTAAGCGCCTTTCATGTTTTATTACTGATCTAATATTATAAGACATTCATTAATTCATTACAGCCCTTCATTGCTAAACCAAGGCCTCCCGCAAAGAAAACCGCAAAGCACAATCTTGAACCACCTACATCTATAGACTTACTGCATCTCTTTCCAGGTCGTCAGTCGTTGTAGTCATGAGACATATATTGCTATAACATTGAGTAATGCTCAATATACTATAAATAAATAAAAAAACTGGCAATAGAGAGGGTATGCTGATAAAATTGCTTCCTTTTTATCTGGCCGTATGGGGAATAATTTTTAGCTTAATTGCTACGCTTCGCTAATGGATTGGCGATCGTGGGACCAGATGCATTACCGCTAGTTAGTAGTTATAGTGAAAGCCAACACCACACGGTAAATAATGATGATAAACACACAAAATTTATCGTTGTTTATTAAATAAATCTATTTATTCTTTAAAAATAAAATAAAAATAATTGATATTCAAATAATAATAACCTCCAGATCTAATTTAGGTAATATACAGTGGTAGAGCCACGTGGCGGCTTTTGCTGTCGTACGGATGGGCCGGCTCGAACCGGGGTGGTACCACGACCTCACAGAATACCAGCGTGAAGTAGAGGTTTACCTCTGCGTTTCGCTTGGTGAGTGCAGGTGGCCGGAGGCCGTTTTTACTGGAAATGAGGCATTCCATCTTAGTCCTCACGGGTGACAACGCATCTGCATTTTGATTTGTAATAGAGGATAGATGTAGATGTCTATGGGCCGCAGCAACCACTTACCATTAGGTGGACTGTGTGCTCGTTTGTCACCCTTATCCTATAAAAAAGGTCATAGCAGCCAGTCCCAACGGAGACTATACACTAGCAGGGCAGGATTACAGTGCTCAAGTGTATTCGCGCGAATAGGTGCGCTGTCTATTCCCGCACTCTCGTAGTTCTGTGGGACGGTAATTCGACACGACTGGAGAGATATAAGGTGTAAGGCCTACGGTGCCACAGATATATTTATATTGTGACAGTGCTTTCCAAGGCACGGAAGTGAAACACCGTCCTAATTCCGGGCTGCTACTGAGAATACATTAGTATTTATTATTTGATATATTACTTACTTTATTTTATTTTTTTAATTATTAACTTTATTGTTCTAACCAATAAAAAGCTTGCAAAGGGCGGACTTAATGCCTGTTAGCATTCTCTGCCAGTCAACCCATATCGTGGTGAGAACTTAGTGGCAGGTGACTTAAGTAACTCAATATAATAAAATATATTACCTATATAGATATAACACTTATTAAAGGCTTAAAAATAAAAAATATATAAGGCTTATAAATTACACAATTGCATATGAATAAAAACAAATACATAATAATCTATATATAACAATTATCCGTCATAATGCAAATATACATATAAATAAATAAATATATAAATAAATATACGTTATTAGTTATTAGTCAGGTCATAAGATCTGTCAAAAACTTTTTATAAAATTAATGATACACTTTTTGATAATGATATAGAAATTATATATGAAATGAAGGGTAATTAAATTGCATTCGAATAATGTAAATAAAGTTTTATTCTAAACTTTATTTACATTATTCGAAATGCCCTCCCGTATTTCGAATACATCTCTTAATCGAGGCGGCTAATCATCAATCGCAGCACGCACCACACTCATATCTATTTCTGCCGCTGCTTTAGCCAAAGATGCTCGGAGAGATTTCAAATTCTGATGAGGATTCAGACTTTCTCCTCCAAATGTTGCCGTGTTATAATCCATTGGGCTTAAATCTGGACTAGAAGAGGGCCAGTCTTCATGTACGATAAAGTCAATTCCATGGGCGGTCAACCAGTTTTGCGTGCTTCGTGCCCTATGAGCTGGTACAAAGTCCTGTTGGAATATCCAATGTCTGTTTTTGAACATTGTTTGAGAAAGAGGTTCCACTATGTTTGTTAGGACGGTATTTTGGTATACCTCGGCACTGGTTTTTACACCTTTTTTACAGAAAAACGCCTCAGTTAAGCGTGAATATTAGACTCCAAGCCCAACCATGAGTGACGAAGGATAATGTACTCGTTGAACCCTCGGAATACGCGTGCTGGCTTCTTCACTATTGTGGGCATATATCTTATCATTTTGTTTATTATAACTTTCTTCGATGTTAAACATCTTTTCATCCGAAAACAAAATTTCGCGGTATTTTTTTCCTGCGCACCGCCGTAACAAAGCGCGGGATCTATCCTGCCTAATTTTTTTCAAACGCTCGTTCAAAAATGTCCGGTCTTTTTACGATAAGCTCGTAGTCCTAGGTCGTCATTGATCACTCTTTTGGCCGTGGTTCTGCTTAGGCCCATCTGAAGAGCTAAGATTTTTTGTTTACGAACATGATTTCGTTGGATTCGCGCCTTCACTGCTTTGATGATCGCGGGTGTCCTAGCTGTACGAGGTCGGCCGGTCCTCTTACGATCTTCGAAGCTTGAATCTTCAGTGAATCGTTTGATAGTGCGATAAACAAATTGTAGGGTTATTTTCAATTTTTGTAGAATATTGAAAATCTCTTTTGACGCGTAACCACAGCGGTGCAACGCAATAACCACTAATCTATCTTCTTTCTTCGACCACTCCATATTTGAAAATGAATGAAAATTAATATCTTTTTTATTTTCGGCAAGCGCAAACGTTATATTTTTAAAATTGGTGAAGGTCTGAAGGCTATCTTGGTTGGTGCTTTCCTAATGTCTTCAAGTAAGGAGTTCCAGAGTAGTGTAGCCGGAACAGTAAAAGAATTGCCGATGCATATTTATTTATTTATTCTTTATTGCACTAAATATTTTTACAAAAGGAGAGGTATATGGCATTCTCTACCAGCTAACCTTGGGTAGAACAGAGAGTGAGTTTGGTTTCAAATATATACATGCAACACATACATAAAATATACACATACATATAAAATATATAATATATACAGATTCACTGAATACACACAGAATATTTTATTTTTAAACTACTAAAAATAAAATATTCTCGGTAATTTGGTTTCCATAGGGAACGATTTGTTTGTACCTACAACAGATTCTCTTATGATGTTATTACGATGTTATATATGTTAGTATATTCCGCGCATTAAATAATAACGTTAAATTATTGTCACGTATACACACATATTTTTTTTTGTTTCCTTATTTCAAAACAAACAATGTACGAGCTCCGAGTTCGGGTAGCGTGACTGTTCCTCTGACCCTTGACCGGCTGGTGACTCTTAATCCCGATGAACTTGATGAATTACAATGGACTATGCTTTTGTAATCAAATAACTATGCTAAGTCGTGCAAGTTTTTATGCATTGTTAATTCCTTACTTTAAATATTGTGCCTGAACCAATCGTTATTATATTACAATCTATCTTTATGTAACTAATATTAAAATTCATGTCATTTTAGAAACTTATCGCTCATAATAACTATGTATATGTATGTGATTAATCTAATTTTTATCGTACAATCATTCACCAAACTGAAGCTATTTTTATATGTGTGAGAAGATTCAGTGTTCCCGTCTTAATACAATTTCCCTGTGATTTAGCTAATTAGTTCAATATTCCACTTGGAACCTTTTATACGTGGTAGAGCCACGCTGCCGCTATATTATCGTTGTAACATGAATGGTTCGACTCTACCGAGGAAGAACCACGCTCTCACAGAATACCACTCCGTCACTCCATTATATTTTTGAGAACAACGCATCTATTCTGCCGCAAAGGAGGAATCGTGAGGCTTTGAAAATAAAATAAAATAATATTTATTTCAGTCGAGATTCCTGTTGTACTACCACCGGCTTGCGATACAATAATTAATGTAATTGAATTCGTAATACAAGTTTGTCATTAACTCCAAGCCTTTAAAATAGCAGAACGTATTCAATTACGAATGGGTAGGTTCAACTGCGAAAAAAGGACTACGCTCTTACAAATTACCATGAAATAGTGAGTGAAGAGAACCGGAGACCCTTTTTACTAGAAAGTAGGCATACCATTTTATTCATTAAGGGTGACAATGCATCTGCATTTTGATACTAAATCAAGGATAGATATAGATGTCTATCCGATTTATCGATATATTCGATATATGTAGTTTCCACTTACCATCAGGTGAACTGTGCTCGTTAGTCACCTTAATTTTATAAAAACCGTGTATAAGAATATATTAAAGGTATCAGAGATATATTAGTGACTGCTCGCAATGATAGTCCGCGTAAATGTATCTACATCTATAGTTATTACGTTCTCAACAATTTTATTAAAGATGGACGGCACTCACAAAACAACGTTGGACATCAATTCGATTTATTTTTTGATTGTTTGATTAAATATGAAATTATATTTAATTAGTTTATCATTAAAGAGAGGATATAATATTAAATTATAATATAACATTATACACATAAATGTGTTTATTTTTATATTTTGGACGTTCTGAGTATTTAAATTACTTTTAAGGTTATAATTTGATAAATCAAAATTACATAAAGACATTTATTTACCAAATTACATCATCGCATTGAGTCAACATGAAACATATTTTGTTACCGCGATCCCCAATTTGTCTTCCGAACTTGTCAACTGTGGAAAATCTTCCATAGAATGCGAGTGACAGAGTGACGTTATGATCCGAAATTCCGGAACGGAACGGAAAGGATATGGTAACAAAATTAATGGCTAATTCATCACTCATTTTCCATTAATTGACTATTAAGCCATAATTACAGAATCACTGGGAGACATACATACTAAATACATACATATATGTATATAACAAATAAATCAACATACCGAAATGTTGATTTATCTATTGTGGATATATAAGTCAAACAAACCAAAAATTAAAACAAATGACTGTTACCTGGTTAAAACATACTATAGAAACGTGTTTAAGTGATATGTAATATGCACGTACTATATCCACGAGCCAAGAGCTTACCGTACCATAGTTTCCCTCATACGCCTCATTAACAATTAACGAGCAGTTATGCGGTTTTAGTTAGTTGCTTGATTTATTGCTTCATATAATCAAAGTTATGAAAAGAGATACTCTAGGATTTTTTATCTGATTGTTCTATTTATCTATATATCAAATAAATAAAATTGTAGTTTTTAATGTCAAAATAACAACGTTTTATTTAATGCATATGAAAGTTTATACGGTACTTATAACAAAAAATAGTTGTTAAACTTTTTGTCTGTCTGTCGGTGTGTCTGTCTAGCGGTTTGTTCCAGGTAATCTCCGAAATGGCTAGACCGATTTCGACGGGAATTTCAATAGCGGATAGCTGATTGTTATAAGGAGTATCTTTGGCTACTTTTATTGTAGACAAAGAATTAAGGTTTCGCGCAAAAATTAAAACACATGAAATCTAATCGTAATAAATTCAACGCGGGAAAAGTTACGGTGAACAGCTACTTTTAAAGAAAACACCATTAATAAGCAAAGCGTTTGGCAATGGCTTTAAATTTTCATATATACAAAACTACGAACGCAATAAGATTTTGTTGTAACGTTGAAAATTTTGACTTATTTATAATCTATTTTGTCGTCAATGGCGTATTTTATTTTATTTTAGAAACACAATGATCAGATGTAATACTTCAAGGCTTTATTACTATTAATTTCCTTTGTTGCGTCGGTATATTTTGCTGTGTAATCGACACAAATGATGAGCGTGACGACGCCGCTCTTATTAGTGGTGTTCCAAGTGGCGAAGTAATTTTAATATCATGTGATGTGAAATATACCTTTTCGTGAAGATACACAGTTTAATTTCACTCAGCGCCGAGAGAATAAGGCTGAAATTTGTCAAATCGAAGTGTCTTGGCAATTTGTAGTCAATTAGGATTAATTGAGGTGCGATTTAAAACGCGCACGAAAATTCCTCAAAATTAAGCAATAAGTAATTATTAATCTATAGTTAGTGCTACCCTATTAATATAAATTTATTTACATCAGTGGCTAACTGCCAACCCAAAATTGAAATGGATTTCTATATTTTACAAACCCTTCATTCAAATAATTTGTTTGTCTATTGTTGCTCTTTCACCAGTCAGTAAACAATCTATAGCGTAACATGGTCTTCTATAATAGTAGATAAGAGGTCTTAGTTGCCACGCTTCCCATGACAAGAACCACAGAATTTGAAATTGTATCATTAAAAATGTCACCTACTGCAAAAATATTCTGCCAAATGCAAGATTCTCAGAGTGGCAAGAAAAACATGGCAGGCGTTTCACACTAGATGAAGTCAATTAAATTAAGTAAATCAAATTAAATCCTGGAGTCAATGAGTTAATATTTGATAATGTGAAAAATAGAGTCGCAAAATCGCAGCCAGCAGAGTCGCAGCCATAAATATGTTAATAAAGGACACAAGAAGTACGTATGTATGTACGTAATGGAAAAATATATAGGGAAGGATTTTCCAAAGTTGGGAACGACAAAATTTTCCCCCTGTATGATCCACCTCACCACATCAAAGGAATTAGGAATAATCTAATAACTAAAGATTTAAAATATACAATGAAAGGAAAAGAATGCACAGCAAAATGGTCCCGCATTGTTCAATTATACAATAGGTGCCTAGGTTACAGAGGTGTCAAGCAGGTGCCTAAGCTGACTGCTTACCACGCCCTACCACATTTAATCTCAAAAATGCGGGTGAAACACTGCACACAAGTGTTAATCAATCTGTTGGAGTGGGCCTTGCGTGTATGGCAGGTAAGCAGACTTTATTTACGATAGTAAATGTACCTATGTTGTTTTTTTTATTAATGATTGAAAATTATGCACTTTATCTTTCGTTATTGCCATTTTGTACATGTTCACTGCTGAACATTGACCTTGCCATTATCATTTGCATCACCATTACCATTGCTTGATAACTGATTGCAGTATGTTATCAGTTATCACTTATCGATGTATATAAGTAAAAATACTAGTCAGGCTCTAAATCTTGACACAAGCTCTTATTCACCTTTTATGAAAATGCCTAGTAGGTCTAGGCTTTTGTCAGAATAAGTATATTTGTAAAAAAGATAGAAAGGGGGTACTAACCCAGAAAGGATCATAGTATTCATCACCGTGAACAACTTTTTACTATAAGTCCAACCCTGAAATTGCAAAATGACTATTCCACATTTAGTCAAAGGACCTGACTTATTTTGTATAAATCAGCTGTTTTTTTTAAATAATATACTAATATTTGTATATATATTTCTTTTTCATTTCAGAATTGGGAGCTCTTGATAAGAGCAGTTAAGAGACAGCGGACCTCCTATTATTTTTCGATGACTTATTTGACAGCGTGAATGGTACTTTCAGCGAAATTATAGGAGGGAAAAAGTATCGCGCTGCAGTAACTCCAACTTCACCGCATCACAATTTGTGGAATTATAGTATCCCAATCCTCAAAAGTATTAAATTTGTATGCAGCAATAGTCAAGGAGTAATGCCATCTTTAACCAGTTGGATTACAACAATAGAAGGTTTTAAAAATAGTGTAATTTTTTTTTTTAATTTTTAAAGGGATCAACTCCTTATTGCTGCGAAATTTTAACCAAGATCTATTGAAGAACTTGTTTGGAGAAATCCGAGCTCATGGCTATAGTAATATAATGCCTACGTCATCTGCATTTGAAGGAGCATTTAATAAATTCTGCCATATTAAATCTTAAAAAGAATAAACTGCAATGCTGCTATTAGTGTCGAATGTATACAGCCAGTATTTTATCACTTGTTACTGACGCTTTTTACAAATTGTCTAATACTTTCGACATTAATTTCGCCAATATAACAAATTACCAGAATTAAGCTCTACTAGAAGCATATAAATAGATATATTTTGTACATACAGTATGTATATATATATATATACGTATTAGTTTTGAGTATCTGACAACTAGATGGCGCTTCATGTCGTTGATTAAAAAAAGTGAGTTGCTTGTCTATTCCCTATATAACATTGTAGTCTTTGCACTAAATGTTCACTGTTAGACCGTGACCTCGTTTGCTTCGAACGAATGAAAGAGATAACCGACGTTTATGATTTTTGTTGCACTGCACTTTAACTGCTTATCTAACCACCACTCTCGTTAGAATATCGAGAGGTAAAAAAAAGATAAGCGACAATTTATGCTAAGTGAGTTTTAAGGACAATTTGTATTAAGCTCCTCCATTAATTGGTACAGTAATAGGGAAAATGACTCTAAACGCCATAAGGTCACGAAAATATACGCTTGAATATCTTAAATGACAATAATATTTTTCAAACAAACTGACATATTGTCGTAAACGGAGTTTTAGAAAAAAAAAATTCCAAGCAAAATGTGACAAATGTAGATACATTAATTTTTTCTAGCCCAAACCGGTTAAAGTACAAACAAGAAATTGATTTAAAAAGCCTCAATAACATAAGTCTCAGTTTCGAAATACCATTTTTAGCTAACCATCAAAATTAAAAATACACCAAAATATGTGTCGTTTACGACGAAGAACTTAGGCTGAGTACTAGTAATTTACATACTGCCTAACCAACAAAAAGCATGTCGTAGATTCATAAGACTTAGGCCAAAAGACGCAGAAAAATAGGCGATTTTAACCATATATATAAGTCGATTCCGCAAAACTTATCGGTAATCTCTTTTTGGCTGTGAAGCGTCGATATGTATACATAAAAAAATGTCTTGTATATAAATACTCAGAATAAACAGAAACTTCGCCATGCTGTAACTATTTGCAGAATACTAAAGAATATTCTAGATGCGTGATCTACAAAATTTGGGTATTAATATATTACATACATTTGATACTAATAATAATAATATTTATATTCGTGGAAAATGTATTTTAAAACGAACACGAAATCGGTAAAATTCACTTTGTATGAAGAAATTTCATTACGATTTTGACGCAGTTATGAAAAATTCAAAATATTCACCGACGACTCTATTTGAATAAATTTGAAATTCTAATTACATTGCTCGCGATTGACAGGACGCTTTCAATTTATTTCATTTTAAACTAATAAATGTATTGATTTTAGTCATTAATCGACTTAAAATAATTTATTTTTTCCGTGAAGATAATTTAAAAAATAAACATTCTTTTTAAACTAAAAATAATCGAGTACACGTAGAAAAAAGCATGCAATAAACGTGTGCGTAATACGTGACAGAAATATCTAACTAAAGTCAGTGGTAGCTAAAAACAATGTTACCTTGGTTTCTTTTTGCTGAAACACATAAATGCGTCAATAGTTTTTTACCATTGTGAATACAATGCCCTTGAAGGTTAGCAAAGAATAATAAACATCTGATCAGTTTATTACTCTGCTAATTTGGTGACGTCTCATTAGCATGGTTGTAAATTAAAACCGATTATGGCATAGGTTACTGACATCCCAGTTAGATTTATTTGTCACGTACGATTTTGTCGTTTGGTGTAGAATGAAAATTCGCTAAATCGTGAAGTGACGTTCTGTGGGCATTTCACAAATTAATTAAGTAAAGTTACAAATCGTGGCACTCAACTTAAGGTGAAATTACTAATGCATTGCTAAAATTTAAACAGCACAATACTTGAGGTAACTTTTATAAACTTCATAATTGTAGTCGGATCCGTAAAATTACAGGTAGTTACGAAAAGGGCTTAATAAATGCATTTTTACTAATGCTAGTAAAATCTTGTGACGTCTGAAAAATCACATAGGGTAAATATTTGATAGTTCAGTATTTGATAGTTCATTTACTTGACGTGAGCGACAATGGTATCGTGTAGTCAGTCATTCGGTCGTGTTCAAACGTGCAACATTTAGGCACCGGCAAACAGGCGAAACGAACGATACGAACTTTCTTCGTTATCAATTGCAATGTATGTTAAAACTAATTAGATTTAGATTAAATAAAAAGAGTGAATTTTAATATTTCAATTCATTTTATTGTGTTTATGTTAAACATGAAATTTGATTGTTGGGTTATAGTGACTTCCTTATATGAGATACCAGTGAGCTCCTCTCATATACCTGGTTACACGATAATCCCAGACATGTTTTGACCAAAAAATTTACTTTTAATTTTAAATTGAATTTATTTTAAATTTAATACATGTTTGGAAACTTATTGGATACTTACGAAAAATCAGCAACTAATGCAATCTTTCTTGTTGGTTTCAGAAAAACGGCTGAGTAATTATTCTTAATGTAAATAAACGCTGATTGTTACTCTAACCTAAATGAAAGTATATTAACTAATTGTTTTTTCATTTAAATGAGCTCAAAAGTGGAGTTGCCTAAAATAAGATATGTCAAATTAGGTATATATACCCTAAGTATCTCATGTTAGGATACCTTCATGCTTGCATAGAAAAAGTGTAGTATTTTGTTATATCACTTATATTAAAGAATCGGTAAGCACTATTGCTAAATTATTTATAGTTTTGAAATATACATTAATTCTTTTTTTATTATTTTTATTATATATAATGAAAATGGTTTCTTAACGGTGGTAGAGCCACACAGCAGTTTTTGCTGTTGCATGTATGGGCCGGCTTGAGCCGGGTTGGTACCACGACCTCACAGAATACCGGCGTGAAGTAGAAACTCTGCTTCTGCGTTTCATCTGGTGAGTGCAGGTGTTCTCCCCCCCCCCCCCCAATCAACAGTAGCGGAATTAGACGTTAGACTACCCCAGGAGGGTACCAGCACCCCTGAAGAATCCCTCGCTGAGCATCCACGACCATGTTATTCCACTCCTAAGCGTGGGTGCTCAGGCTGCCTCGCGTATTCTGGGGGGGGGGGGGGGGGGCAAAATTCCGCTCAAAAACATAACTGCTCGGGGCAAACTGAGCAACAAGGCCAAGGCGGCAATACCTGCCACGCTATCCGTGAATTTCTGCTACATCATGAGACTTCACTCGAATATAAACACCGTCCACTACCATCTCGAGACGGCGAAGCCAGCCTTGCTCTTTCTGACCGAGACGCAGGTTTCTACTCCGGCTGATATTTCGTATCTCTCCTACCCGGGGTACAAATTGTATAGTTCCAATAGCGGTAATGCCGAAACAGACCGACTCATTGACCACGTCCAAATGGCTACAGATTCTTTGCTACAACAGGCTGACCTCTCATCCGGACGGATATTAGGTTTCCGCCGATGCCCCTCTCGCCTCTTCGGACCATTGTCTGATCCGGAGTGTGGTGCTACTCACGCTTCCCTCGCGGTTGCGTTCTGCAGGTTGCCGCCATGTTTGGCATTACAGGTCGGCGGATTGGGACGGAATGTGGTCTTTCTTTGCATCCTACCCATGGGGGCGCGTTTGCTTCTCGCCGGATGATCCCAGCGCTTTTGCTGACTCTGTCACTGATGTGGTGCTACAGGGAATGGAACTATTTATTCTATCATCTGTAGTACCCATCGGAGGCAGATCTCAGCCTTGGTTTGGTCGCTCCTGTAAGACTGCATTACGCAGTAAGCAGGAGTGTTATCAAGCCTGGGCTGTGGCTTCGGCGACTCGGGATGTAAACACCAGCACACTTAATAAGAAGTATAACTTCGCCTCCAAGTGCTTCAAAAGAGTTATTGCCAAGGCAAAGTCAGAGCACATAGCCAGAATTGGCAAAAAAACTAGTTCGCCTTCCTTTGCATTCTGGTCTCTCGCCAAGGCTGTCCTAGGGAATTTCTGTAAGCCATCACTACCATCTCTGCACAGAGAGAACGACTCACTGGCCCAAGACGCAAAAGACAAAGCCGACCTTTTAGGCTCACTTTTTGCGTCAAATTCGACTCTTGATGACGGGGGAAAAACACCGCCGACCATTCCGCGGTGTGAGTGCTCCATGCCAGATGTTCTGTTCTCACAGCGCTCGGTTCGCAAAGCACTGCTCTCCCTAGACATCCAGAAGGCGAGTGGGCCTGACGAAATCCCCCCAATTGTGTTGAGGACGTGTGCTTCGGAGTTGGCACCGGTCCTAACGCGTCTTTTCCGGTACTCCTACTCCCAAGGCGTAGTCCCGAATTCATGGAAGCTTTTGTTCACCCGATCCCTAAAAAAGGCGACCGCTCAGACCCGTCCAACTATAGGCCTATCGCGATCACCTTCTTGTTCTCCAAAATAATGGAATCAATTATTAACTGCCAGATCATGCGGTACCTTGAGGATCACTAGCTGATTAGTGACCGCCAATACGGTTTTCGTCGGGGTCGCTTAGCTGGTGATCTTCTGGTCTACCTGACCCATAGATGGGCAGAGGCAGTAGAGTCCAAGGGGGAGGCGTGACGTGGCTCAGCAGAGCGGGACAGTATTTCATGCCGGCACACTGCCTGCAACTTTACAAGGCGCAGGTTCGGCCTCACATGGAATACTGTTCCCATCTCTGGGCAGGGGCTCCCCAGTGCCAGCTCCTTCCACTTGACCGGATCCAGCGCAGAGCGGCTCGAATCGTCGACGACCGAGTCCTTTCCGATCGGCTCGATTCATTGGCACTGCAAAGAGATGTTGCATTCCTTTGCATTTTCTTTCGCATCTACCACGGGGAGTGCTCTAAGGAATTGTTCGGATTAATCCCAGCCGCCAAATTTCACGAACGCACATTGCGGCAGAACTCCCGTTACAATCCACACCATCTGGATGATTGGTGGTCCACCACTGTGCGATTTAGAAGATGTTTTCTTCCTCGCACAACTTCCTTGTGCAATCGATTACCATCAGTGATTTTTCCGGACCGATACGACTTAGGGACCTTCAAGAAAAGAGCCTACTCCTTTTTAAAGGCGTGCAACGCATCTGCGATTCCCTCCCTGGTGTTGCAGCTGTTCATGGGCAGCGGTAGTCACTTACCATCAGGTGAACCCCATGCTAATTTGCCCCCTCTCCTATAAAAAAAATGGTTCTCATATTTGGCACCTTTGCCCTATAGTATTCACCTTCTTAATGGTTCAAAATAAATTAAAAATGAAATGAAATAGAAACACAATATAAATTTAAAACGTCTAATGTGTCAGATTCCAAATATGAAAAATAGCAGTGATAAAGGAGTGTAACGTCTGATTTAGATCTGCGATCGTAAACCTACAACACGTGTAGCAATCGCATAAAAACATCCTCAAGTAAGAGCATCAAGTTCAGCAGTGGAGTTCATAATATGCCTACGCTACTGTTGATAACTGAATTTTAGTCTCATTATTTTGAACGTTCCTGTTTCTCCAATGTTATTATTTTTTTATCTATTCCAATCTATCTTATCTAATACTTTTATCTTTAATATATAATCGAACATGGTAAGCAATAAACGTTGCGATAAACTTAAAGCAGGAAATCCTTAAACAGAAGCAAAACCCGCATTGCGATTTTTAAACAATAAATCAAGGCATCCGTTTCCATGAATCATAAAATAAATACACTGCGTGAATACAAAGTACAAAATAAAAGGTTAAAGATAAGTTAACGTGCTGGGCGATATTGAAAATAACTGATGACATGTTCTGATTATTGGTGTTTATTCAGTGGTAAGAATAAATAATTTGTGAAAGAATGGAAAATCTATATTTTCCATATCCAATTCTATTATAAAACCATCTACTTCACATGAGTCAGAGTCAGTAGCGTACACATCGTCGAATATATAGTATAAAAAAAAATTGAGGCCAACACATTCACGCTAGAAAATCTCGTTCGCAAGCTAGGACGAAATATTAAAAAATAACATACAAATGCAACGGCAATCGGTCGGCAAAAGTCGGCAACCCAACGCAATGAAAGAATTTTCAAAGTACAATACTGATTTCCTGTTGTAATGTGTTAATTAGAGATTAAAGAATTAATTTCAAAAGCTTTATTTTTAAGATTTTTACAAAAAAAGAGCTATTTGAAAAAAAAAACACTACGTAGACGTACTTATTTGTGAATCTGAACTATTTAGAAATAGAAATAATTGTATTTTATTATAATCGAAAATGGCTTAAGTTAATCTCATTAAATGCAAATATAAACTACTTTTTAGAGCGAAGCACACCAAAAGCGTGCCCATTACATGAGCTGCGTGTACGTTGCGATAAAGGTTGTGTTGTATAAATCTATAGAAACACCACCGACTGCGTTTACACAATCTGGACGAGTAACGCCTTAGAGTATAGGTACATAAACTTGCTTATGTATACTCTATGCGAAACGTCGTCAGCACCTACACAATATCACATTAATAGCGGTGCAGTTTTGTTTAAATTGATCGGTCTCCATCCTCTCGTATAGTATCATTTATTACAACGTTTAAATATAATTAAACTCGGTGTGACAAGATCAATTTTTATCTTTGTAAATACGTAGCTACAAACCAAAGGAAATTTTTCCTTTTAATATATATAAGAAACTTATCTTTTCTTTTTGGATATCTGTTTAAATAATTTCTATAATTTTTCAGAATTAAATAAAAAATTTAAGTATATTCTTTATGTTTTAATTGCACCATAAGAAAAAAATACAGTGTAGTTTTACATAAGCATATGAATACGTTTTAAATTATAGCGACAGTATTTGAACTTTAAAAAATATTAGGAATAATTTGAAAACAGAATTTACCTTACATAAGTTAAAATATAATATATATATATATATATATATATATATTATATTACATTATATATATATATATAGTCTAACACGTACTTATTTTAAATTTGGCTACTTTTGAATTTAGAATATTTCAGCTGTACAGTAAGGAAAATTAACCTTTCGGTAAAATATTATGATATAAAAGTTAATGAAATGATCAAAGAGGAATTTGTAAAAGTCGCGAATATACGTAGACATTTTGATATACTCGTAGAATTGGACCAAGAACTATTATTTGATTTTGGTATTTTTAACAAAGTTGAATGTGTTATTTTTTATTATGTGTTTTTTGTAATTCATTTTGAAATAATAAGGTCATTCCATCGTCGTAAAAGCATATTTTAGCAGTTTGAACAACGCGACGGCAGAACTCATCCGAAACCAGTATAATTGCTCGTTAAAGCTAATTATCATTACCGTTCTCCTCCTGTTTTTTCCAATACACTAATTACTACGGACTTTGTTATCTTGAATTCCTGCAGCTGGTTTCCGTTTTATCGTTTGATTCATGCAAATCATTTTGGTTTAACTAATTACAACAAAGTGTTCGCAGTGAAGTGCAGTCATAAAGTATATTATAATGGCATGATTTATACATAATAGTCAGCTAAAAATGTGCATGTTTGGCCTCACAGGGTGATCTATAAGGCAATCTGTGAGTGAGGCCTATAATATAAAGTTGTGGACATCGAGTAGGATAATGTTCGAAAAGTTTAAAAAAAGTATTAGAACAAATACCTTTATTCTTATGATTTGTTATAATAAATAGTAAAATCTTTGCTGATGTAGGCGTTCTTGGAAAGGCCTATACACCTAGGCGACAGTAGACTTTAAAAATATTATAATAATGATAAAATAAAATACTTATTGACTAAAGTAAGAAGCTACATAAAGTATTTGTTTTTTTCTATTTAGAAAATAAAGAATACTAGTAACGCTATCATACTACTAACACCTTAGTTACCCACTCCAAGTGAGTGACTCCTTAAAATGCTTGTGTTAAGACTGGTTCAGCACAACAGTCGAATGGTAGACGGAACCAACAACTTTCCGATTTTGCAGTCCACACACTCAACCATTAGGTTAATATCACTTACTAGTCATTTTAGGAGTACTTTTTTGTTGAAGAATTAATGAGTATAAATAATAAATAACATTGATTTCCTTGAAAATAATATAACACTGATTTCCTTATCTATATATTCATACAATACGTGATGGGAAAGTTGTACCTGTTTTTAAGAATGTTGCACGAGTGTAGGATTTATCATAGTTATAGTTTATGTAGAGAAGAATTGAAAAAAACTAAAATTTTTTATAATATGTCTTACAAAAAATACATAAAGTAAAATAAATTATAACATTAATTGTTTACATTACGCCGTTGTCAAATAAAACACTACATGTCAAACACATATTAGTCTGTGGTCAAACAATCGCACAAGTGTAGTATAATATAATGACTACGTTTTAGCTAGAATATAACTAACAAATAACTTTTGACCGATCGACTAAATGAGTTGTGAATTTTGTGCTTTTTTAAATGTTTTAATAGTCTGTGGAATGTATGTCAAGGCAAAAAAGCGTTTATTTCATTTGTAAATAAGATATCTGGGTTTTATATCTTAATATGCAGTTGAAAGTGAAATACAATATAAACTTAAAACTTTTATATATACTGGTCGAATTTCGACCTCTGGGCGACCTCTAGTACAAATTACCTATTTAAAAATATGCCAATACGTAAATACTTCCTGTTCTAATCTGGGATTATTTTGCAAGTCAAGCAAACTATAATAAGACTAACGGAACGGCTAATAACCTCATCAACGTAAGTAGAACACGTTACATTTGTCTTCCTTTCAATTACGTATTCTCAATAACAGAAGCATTTATTAGCTTGTTATTTGTAAACGTTTAAATTTTGTAACGCAAGGACAGATATCACTAAAGACGGTTCGTGGGTTCCAAATTTGTTATCATTATTTAATTATATACAAAAATATCTGTATAAATAAAACATTGCCATTTAAATTGGTACAACGTAAAAACAAATGTTTGCTGCTTTTTAACATTCAATGTATTCAGTGTGTCAACCAGAAAATGGGCAGTACGTGCCGAGTAAAACTTTTTAAGAAAATGTTGAGGAAATACTCAGCAGCAATCTCGTTTTAGTGAAAAAATCTATGTTATTTTTCGTATCGTTTTACATTGTAGGTACTGTTGGTTTTATACCTAAATAAATGATAAAGGTTTTAACAAAAAGTACATTATTACAAGTTTACTGTAACAAGTCCCTCGTGATTGACACTACTCATTTACCAATTACTACGAACAGCAACGTATTTTGTTGTACTCCGGTGTTAAAAGTAACAGTGTTATGGCCAAATACTCAAACGCTACTCAATTTTAAGATATCGTTAAGTCTCGTGGTGTTACAGTCACTTTGACTTATAAGTGATAGAGACAGTAAGAGACTTAACGGTATCTAAAAATTGAGCAGCGGTTGAGTATTTAGGCATCAGGGTAATTGATTGGTGAATAGGGCATTTTCATCACAACAACAGTTACAGGTGGGGCATCAAAACAGACGACCGTGTTCTAACAAGTTTGGAAAGGAAAAGGGCGACACACTGCCGGCTCTGTTCCTTTTCATTCATTACATCTTATGAAATAATCTTTTTTTTTCTTTTTTTATAGGATATGGTTAGAAACGAGCACACAGTTCACGCGATGGTAAGTGGTTGCTGTGACCCATAGACATCACATCTATCCTTAATAAAGAATCAAAATGCACATGAGTTATCACCCGTGAGGACTAAGATAGAATGCCTCTTTTCCAGTAAAAAGGGTCTCCGGGTCTCTACACTCACCATACGAAACACCACAGTGTTAAGCTGTTATTTATTCTGTGAGAGCGTGGTCTCTTTCCCCGGTCGAGCAGACTCATTCCTGCTACAAATACACTACTAATATAGCTGCAGCATGGCTCTACCACATAAAAGTAATCTAAGAAACTTCAAATAATCTTTCAAGTTTACGCCAATGTTCAATACGATAATTATGTATAATATACATATAGGTATTAACAATCATAGCTATTTTTTAAGTTTATGATTTTCTTGCTTATTCTGTCCATTTGTGTTATACTCTGTGTTATATAAACACTTAAAGTTCAGAGTTTTAACCTTTTAACCTCACGAAAGTTATTGTAGGGTAACCGCATTTTAAAACTTTGAGTATAAGGGGGATCTAAGAAACTCAAAAAAAAAATTTACGTCGTTACTCTCATTTACGAATCTCGCTTATTCTAGGCGATTTTCATGCTTCTCGTATTTTTTTTGTTTTCAGTGTTCTTAAATGAATCATCCCCCACCATGTCATCAAGCAACTAAACATATGAATATCCCAATAAAAATCCATAATTGATTATTTAAATTCTTAAAATTCTGTATTTGTGTTATAATATAACAGCGATTAATTATTTACCCTACTTTACGAATTTTTCACGTTCCATAACTTGATTTGAACTCAGTATATTGCTGCAAAGTACTCCAAACTTCGGGATGTCAAAATAAATTTAATAAATTCTGAAGACTCTAATAACATATTGAATGTATTGAAATTTAGCTGAAGTTGTTGTGTATCACACAATTATGGAAAGTATGTATGTTTTGCCAAAAAATATATTCATGTTCGACAATTACGAACATTTCAAGGCACAAACTTTGTATCTTTACCTTTTGTAACAATTTAAGACCAAGGAAGTTCGAGAAACTGCTTCAGGCATAAATTTGTTTTACAAAATTCCGCTACATTTGTTTACATTATTAGCTAGGTTTAAATGAAATTTATGCTTTACTTTTCAATTTCGCATGGTATCATTATAGAGTCCCTCATTGGTCTAGTGTTCGTAAACGTGACTGCTGATCATTATGAGGCCCCGGGATAGAATTTCGGGTCGGGCCAAAATCAGTTATTGGGTTTTCCTGTCAAGAAGTTTTTAATAACAACCCGGAGTCAAGAATATGGCGGTGTTTCATCCCCGTGCCCAGAACTAAAGCCGTTAGTTCTGCGCCTAATCTCTCTCTGGTCATAGTTGGCTTGCCATCCCATTGAACTATGATAGTGAGGAAATAGAGAGTGCACCTGTGCTTGCGCATACACTCGGACACTACAATCCTGTCCTGCGCAGATGGCTAGTCACCTTTGAAACTGCCCGCCGTGCCACTGCAATTCGGTCTGTAGGATGTTATTATTATTAAATACTTATTATTTCTTGTGTGTTTGTACTTGACGCATTAACAATGTATTCTAGTCTACCTCTAATCTTAGAACATAAGTGCTTACATCGGATCACGGGTAGATGAGGACGAATGATTACCTTTGAGTTTGTGCACAGGCTTGTGGTTTTATAATACCCTGTTCGTGATAATATAATTTGGTAGCGCCTTGGTCAAAAATAGGTCAATATAACACAGTCATCAATATCATTAGACAATAGTCAGACAAATGTAATGATTCAAAAAATGTAGAAAATTAAACAAATATCTAGCAATACGCCTTGTCATGATGTCGAAATTAACACAATTACAAAACCATTAGTAAATTATTGTATTTTTGTTAAATTATTTTTTATGTGATAGAGCCATGCTGCAGCTATATTAGTTGTATAGTTGTAGCACGAATGGGTCGGCTCGTCCGTGGAAGGACCATGCTCTCACAGAATACCAGCGTAAAATAGCAGCCTAACGATGCTGTGTTTTGTATGGTGAGTGTAGAGAATCGGAGACCATTTTTACTGGAAACGAGGCATTCTATCTTAGTCCTTACGGGTGACGACGCATCTGCATTTTCATTCGTAATCGAGGATAGATGTCGATGTATGTGCCGCAGCTACCACTTACCATCAGGTGGACTGTGTGCTCATTTGTAACCATTATCCTATAAAAAAAAACTTACAGCAGGAAGTGATAAATAAAAACATAAATCTTGCTCATGGTAGATATTATAATGCATTAAATTTGTATCTTACATAATACGTAATCACATTTATTCATATAAAAACTTCTGCTTGTCGTTCCGCACGCTATGAAAGAAACAAAAAATATTCCATCTGCTAATCCGAAACATGTTCTATTTGGATTTCAAAGATTCATCACTTCAACAGTTTATTCGTCATTGTGTTACAAACAAACCCATCTCCACAATCTTTTGCAAATATTAATATGGATAAATTTATTTTATTTTTTTTATAACGGACGCTTCTGTAATCGTTGAAATTTTTTTTCCTGAGTCCGTAATTCTCCTAAGAAAAGAAAATTGGCATAACAGCCACAGTAGTACACGATTGCAACGAGACAACTCGCACTTTTGAAGCTTCTATACGGCGCCATTCTGAGTAGAAAAAAAAAACAATTTGTATGCAAATTAAATATTAGGCATTCGTAACGGAAGTATAACTTCTAACGCGCATACATATACGTTACAATTTGTTTTAATTAGCCGACTTCAATAATTCAACTGTACGCTTTTTTGTATGTTTTGTGTTACGCAATACGTATCTACGTGAAATTGTGAACCGATTCAATTTTATACGTGGTAGAACCATGCTGCAGTTATATTATAGTTGTAGCAAGCATGGGGTCGGCTTGTACGGGGAAGGACTCGCTTTCACAGAATATCATCGTGAAATAGCAGGTTAATGCTGCGCCGTGTTAATTATGGTGAGTACAAAGGAGACCCTTTTTCCTGAAAACGAGGCATTCCATCTTATTTCTCAGGAATGACGACGGATTTTGAATTTTGATTCTTAATCGAATATACGTAGATGGTTATGTAGACCATAGCCATTTATATTGATGGTAAGTAGATACCTACCATCAGGTGGACTGTGTACTGATTTGTCACCCTTATTATATAAAAAAAAACGATTTTGATGATCAATTTCTAATTACATAGGTTAACCTGACATAGATTAGACCTGAGATATATCTCCCATATAAAATTGGAGAAAAAATTTCCTCACTAAGGGTGGCAAAAATATAAAATAAAAAATAGGATATAAATTTTTAATGTAACTAGGTATTAAGACAAGAGTAAGATTATGATATTTCTTAGTCAATTCAGAAGTGTAAAAAATTAACTTTTAATAAAAAGCAAAAGCCGACTCATCAAAGATCTATAGAGAATAAAATAATTACACATTCTGAAGTCGGGGTATTAATTCTTCTAATGCACTATGTCTCAGCATTAGCACCGACTTCGGAATGTGAAATTGATTTATTCCTTTTAGTTCTTTGAAGTCAGCCTTTACAATTCTTTTTTGATGAGATACAATCGCATGTACCGGTAAACAATATCGAATGACTGAACTCGCTTCGATACAATGTCGACCTCATAAAACGTTACATAACAAGAGCGTCACAAAGTCCAAGTCCAAGCCATATAATACACCTTAAGCATGAATAGGCATACCAACGGCCTCAATTTATGTCCGGGTTGTCCTAGATTATAGTTTAGCTTCCTTATTCAACGCTCGCAATGTTTTTTTTCAGCTTCACAAAAAGGCGAAGCAAACAAGCAACTACGTGTAACAAACAATATATCCTTTTCCAAGAGAAATAAGTACAATAGAAGCATTGTGTCAACTTACTGTAAAAATTATTTAAAAATAAAACCTCATATCTGAGACGGTTATCGAGCTGGAAAAATTCCACCGCACTGCTAGTGTGAAGTGACGCACTACACATACATGTATATATCGTCGAAATATTTTTCATTTCTAAGACATACAAGCCTTCGCATGCAAGTTTTTGAATTCAAGAAAAATATAGATATTGAAAATCCTAAATCATATAGGTAATAAATATACACATTATTTAATTATATATTATATATAATCTATTATATATATATATATATATATATATATATATATATATATATATATATATATATAATTATACTCTTATATATATACAAATTATTTGAAATCCTTAGATCTAGTCTTAAATGAGGATATCTACATATAACAGAAGTGACCCAAATCAGTCATTTAAAATACTTTCCGAGCCATATCGGCAAAGATTTCCAATAGGTAATAAGTTACGTCTGAATTTTTAAACAGTTTTTTTTAGCTTATCAAAATTCATATGAATCGATTTTTAAAGTGTGTATTAAATAAAATGAACGTGCTTTTACTTTATTAAAACTGAAAACCAGCAGAAGGCAATTGATTATAAATATGATAAATAAATGGATTCAAAATTGAAGCTAGCTGGCGCGCCTTGATGATTGATGGCGTAGTTCTTTTGACTTTTAAAAAGTGCTTGGCATAGGTCAATTTTGAATAAAACTATTGTGACTTCGAATTTCGCATTGATGGATTAGGACAAATGATTTAATAAACTAACATCAGACAGTAAACTTTTAATTTCAAGACTTAGAGCTCGATCACGCTTGGAAGTCGATTGCTCAAAGGAGAGGCAAACGTCCATGCACTACGATACCTACAGATTTAAATTATTTTGCGGTACAATTTTAAAGATTTCTGTCATTGGCTGGAAAAGTATTACATTTTTCCACAAAGATGATATGATGATGAGTTATACTGCTGCCACATTTAGGCTTGTGCTGCAAAATACCACCGAGCAGCGGACTCGTTGAAGAGGCTTGCTAAAAGCCTTATTAGTAACCCTGATTCCACTGAAAACAAACTTGCCAGCTTCGAGCAAAGGCGCAGCCAGTGCGAGCGAGAACCAGCCTCTCTGTGTTCTATAAAATATATTACGGAGAGTGTGCACACAAATTATATGATTAAATCCCCCCCCTGCCTTTTCTACCATTGGACAATTAACGAGACGGTCGGCGAGTCTCCATAACATTGTTGTTGATATTTTTTTTAGGAGAGGGGGCAAACGAGCATGCGGCTCACCTGATGGTAAGTGACTACCGCCGCCCATGAACAACTGCAACACCAGGGAAACCAGGGGAATTGCAGATGCATTGCCGGCCTTTAAAAAACGAGTAGGCTCTTTTCTTGAAGGTCCCTAAGTCGTATCGGTCCGGAAAAATCGCTGATGGTAATCGATTAAACAAGGAAGTTGTGCGAGGAAGAAAACATCTTCTAAATCACACAGTGGTGGACCGCCAATCATCCAGATGGTGTGGATGGTATCCGGAGTTCTGCCGCGATGTTCGTTCGTGAAATTTGGCGGCTGGGATTAATCCGAACAATTCCTAAGAGCACTCCCCGTGGTAAATGCGAAAGAAAATGCAAATGGATGCAACATCTCTTCGCAGTGCCAATGAATCGAGCCGATCGGAAAGGATACGATCGTCGACGATTCGAGCAGCTCTGCGCTGGATGCGGTCAACAGGAAGGAATTGGAACTGGGGAGCCCCTGCCCAGAGATGGGAACAGTATTCCATGTGAGGCCGAACCTGCGCCTTGCTACCTATATGAAAAAAGTTATTTTACATATAGGTAGTCCCAATTTTTTTATAAAAGATTGTTTTTTTTTCATCAGATTACTAGCATTTTGAATGTCGATAACCAGTCGAACTAAGCTTAAAATACTTATGATAGAAATTATTCGCGATTAGTTATCAAATGAAATTCATTACAGCAAACGATTTGTTAATAATTAAATATAAAATACATTCTAGTTAAGACAATGTATATTTAACATAGCTTCACTAATGAACGACAAATATTTAAATCGATCTCTAAAGCTCACCAATTTTATTAGTACAATCAACGTCATTCATTTAACATTAATAGTGGATCGGGTTTAAATAAAACATTATAATTCATCTTGGGATTAGCTTTGTTATTAAGGACGGGGAATTTGGCAAGAAATAGAGAGACATGAAACAGCACTCTCAGACAGTACGCTTCATTTATCGTCATTATTTTATATTACAACTAAAGATAGTAAAAAGCGAGCTTTTTTTCTTTCACTTTAAGAGATTAATATAATACAGTAATTTTGTGCTAAAAACGGCGGCTGTTTCTCCTGAATAACTATTGTTCTCAAAAAAATATATCATGAACAGAACCGTTATATCAAGACCAACATCGTGAGAAGCAACATCAAGACTATTTAATGTCATAATATTACGGTTAGAACGAGAATAAAATGGAAATTATTAAAATGCAGTAGTCTTATATTGTTAAATATATCGCGTTTATAACGGTGAAGTTACTAAAATACTTATAACACTACTATTTTTTTTTATTTATAAAGGACAAAAATAATTAGTTCAAGGCCAATACTTGTTATCATTATTACACTTAAAATTAGTCACTGATCTACGGATGAAACTGATACCAAATTTGAAATATTTAAAAAATAGAAACACATGAATATTCATCCGGATTCTATTTATTCGTAGATTTGTCGAGCTACCAATATAAGACTGTCTAGTCAATATAAGTCAAAGGTGAAAATGTCAACTAACTTTTGTTTTTAATTGCAAGTCTACAAGTCACACAAGTTTTTTCCTCATCTCCGAGAGTGTGGTAAATCAACGCGAAAGTTATAATTAAAAATTTTACAACGATCTGGCGAGGACGGGTCTCCCTCGTTAAAGCAAATGCTTAGCCTAAGAGATATTCCGCCTTTTATTTCTAAATGTAAAGTAATAATTCGGAACTATTGAATATTCAAAATAAGTAATTAAAGTTAAACTGAAAATCTCGTTTTAAGTGTTCGATAAGTATTATTAAGAGGATTGTGAAGTTGTAAATTTTCATACAAAAAGCGAAGACGTTTTCTCCCCGTAAACATGGACGAATTTTCATAATTTTTGGAAATGTAGATGTAATAAAAAGCTATGTCCATATGTTTTTATTTTTAAGAAATATTGCGTACGAGATAAGTTATTAGCATTTAAATATCTTATTTTATTACTTAAAAACTTGCTGGGAAATTTCTATTTGTTTTAATAAAACTGAACTGAATTCCTAAAACGAAAAAAGTAACGGACCTATATTAAAGCGTACTGAATCTAATAAGACGAAGACAGAAAATTGTGGGTAAAAACCGTTTTTGCCCGAAACAATATTTCAAAAAGGAAATTTAGGCAATTGCCTCCAAGACCTGCAACTCTCTCTATCCCACGATACCGGAGGCAGAGCGAGCGGTATGAAACAGATAGCATTTTTGAAAATACCTACTCGCGCCGCGTATGGAACTTCACAATTCTCTTAACATTTCTTCTTGCTTTTGAACAAACTACAAAAAAGGAGGTCATCAATTTAATTTATAATATGAGGATAGAGTGGCGACACTATTGTCGCGCCGCAAGCGAAACACACCGTAGCCTAAATCCAATGTCAAAGTTTCGAAGTACTGTGCTATATACAGAACAGCTCTGTACTAACACAAGGAGCGTTGGCCACTCCCCCAGCAGTACACCTTACTCGGCGGTAGGTCTCCCCTTTTCCTTCCCCGTTCAAACTGGTGATCCTGACGTAATTTCCTCACTACTCGCTTCATAACTGAAATATGTGTCTGCCCTGGTATTAAAAAAGACTGTCGACAATGGGTAAAAGAATGTCAGCAATGTCAACGAACTGTACAACCAGTGCGTGTTGCCAGTGATGACCTATGGAACTGAGACGTGGTCCTTCACTGCTGGCTGGATGAGGAAGCTCAAGGTCGCTCAGCAAGCTAGGGAGAGGGGCAATGCTCGGAGTTTCTCTGCGTGATAAACTTAGAAATGAGGATATCCGCAGTAGAACCAGAGTGACCAACATAGCCAACGGTTTAGTAAGCTGAAGTGGCAATGGGCCGGCCATATAGCTTGAAGAACCGACAAGCGATGGGGAAAAAAGGTTCGCCTCGTACCGGTGGACGAAGTGTAGGGCGTCCCTTCCTCCCCACTAGATGGAGTGACGACCTGGTAAGACATGCAGGAAGTCGATGGATGCAGGTGGATCAGGACCGTGCTTTGTAGCATTCCTTGGGGGATGCCTATGTTCAGCAGTGGACTTGTGAAGGGATGATGAATGTCAACGAATTAAAATTAACAGACATAGATCAGCACTACTCAAAGCCTTTCCAACTCTATCAGGTCGTTTCCGCCACATACACCTTGACATAATTGGTTCCTTACCTTTAGCTTCTGCTACCAGGTACTGTCTCACAATCGTCGACCACGTCACCCGTTGGCCTGAGGCATTTCCATTACCAGATATCATTGAAGAGACCTGCGCCGCCACCATGACTTTGGGGTGGATATCTCACTTTGGATGTCCGAAGCACCTTACCCCACTAACGAAACACACCGAAGCGCCTAAATCACGCTATCAAAGTTTCGAAGTACTGCAGTATATATAGAACAGCTCTATACTAAAGCATGTAGCAGTGGCCGCTCCCCGGTTAGAACACCTTGCCTGGCGGCAGATATACCCTTTCCCTTCCCTGGCCGAAATAGGATCTATGATACGACATAATATTGACGAATGACAAATGATTTTGATGATTATACTCATTTTAGTTCTTTAAAGTTTGTTTTCACCTTTTAAAAAGGTACATAGTAAACGTATTATTATTGACTGTAAAAGTAAGGCTTGGTTAACACAGTTGGAATTCTAATTGCTGGCACATTTCGTACCATTTAATAGTTATACGCCAAGTACCAGCTCAGTACGATAGCTAACTTCTAAAGTTCTCTTGTTCTAAACAATGTTTTTTTCAGGTATTGTTTTAAAATTGTGCCAGCATCATAACGACGCTCTCTTATTTAAAGTTCGGAGGTTCGATTCCGATTCCTAAAATTTGGAACTTCAGTTTGTTTTTGCACTTTCGATTGCGATTTCGGTTCCGTTAAATTTTAATCGGAAGTTATATAAGTATAGGAGGTCGCTGCACAGTGGCGGCTGCGGCCGCGATCAGCGTGTACAAACAAGTTTATACTTGTCGTCTTGATGGCTTGAAGTTTTGTTTCTTATTTGGCATTTGGCAATTGGCATGTTGTGCGTTCGCCCTTCATTTATTCTTATCCGAGTTTTTTATTAATTTTAGTAGCGTTTTATTTGACGTGTAAATAATTTATTTAAATTGGACAATGAAGCCAAAATTAAATGCCATTTGGAATTATTTCAATGAAGTTTCTGGGAATACAGCAAAGTGTAAGCTATGTGAGAAGATATATTCGCGAAACGGAGGTACTTCGCAAAACGTCATTTAAAATCCGTGTTTTTTTTTTTTTTTTTTTTTATAGGAGAGGGGGCAAACGAGCATGCGGCTCACCTGATGGTAAGTGACTACCGCCGCCCATGAACAACCGCAACACCAGGGGAATTGCAGATGCGTTGCCGGCCTTTTAAAAAGGAGTAGGCTCTTTTCTTGAAGGTCCCTAAGTGCCACTGAATTCGAAGAATTCAAAAAATTTGAAACTGAAAAGAAAAATACAGTATAATAGACCTGCCCTTAACACATATCTTCTGCCTCCACTTCCGATTCCGGTTCCGATTTCGGTTTCGGATCCGACACACAAAATTTAAAAACTCCGCTTCCGAATTCGGTTCCGATAGGTATAACCACTTCCGAAACATCCCTAGTTAGTACTATGATTTATTCCGGGCTTAATTTAATCTAAAAAAGGGCTAAATTAAATGATTTATATTTTGATATAATAATATTTTAGGCGTGGAAAATTTTTAATTTTGTTTTTATTCAACCCACTCGGGAAACCTTCTTTTCAATCGGTTGTCTGTTCTGCGCTTCAGCTTACTGATTCGTTAAGCTATTTTGGCTGCACTTGTTCAACCACGGGTGTTTAAAACCGATTTTATCACGCAGATAAATCGTGAGGAAAGACACCTTTTTAGCTTTCTGTGTAACATTAAGCTTCCTAATTCGGCCAGCTGTGAAGGACCACGTCAGTGGTATTATATAGAAATTGTTTAGGAAATTAAAGATAATTTAGTTTTATTTATCGTGAAAAAAAAAATCATTATCTCGAAGAAAAGTATACAATATAATCTGAGAAATAGAGTTTTAACGTCATCCAAGTGTGAAAAGACAGAAGTGGGAAGTTGTTGTTTGTAGCCTTTTATTCTAAGCTCCAGTCAAAACGTTGGTTGAGCTAGCTACCTGCTCTATCCGTCGGGTCGAGAACAAAAAGTACCATTGTGTTTTTATAGCAGCATAAAACCGCTTTTTAAATCTTTCCTGTTTCGATTGTGCGGTTCTTGTATAGAACCGTTACTATTATATTACTTTTTTAAAGCGTTAGGAATAATCAGTAATAAATACTGCGCAAAATGTGGTAAATCCAGCCAGTACATTATTTTCATATTTAGTTATTTCATTTAATGACTGTGGTAGAATAAATAGTAAAATTTTAAGTTTTAACTTTATCTGTATTTGAATTATCAGTTTTTACTATGTTAATAGCACTATATAATATTCTGATAGTCACTTTAATAATAATAGCTTTTATGTCGCCATTGTCTTACGGTATAACCACACTTAAGTATTTAAAAAGGAAACCGTGTGAGTTTTACATGCATATTTTATTAATGTTTAAAACACTAGTATCGCTATTTAACATTAATAATCTCCATGTAAGGTTAAAATGGTAGATTTAGGAATGACGGCGGTCGAATGGCGGTTTCGAACCCACGCCTTTTTGAGTTTGCGGTCCGCACCCTACCATCAGACTATTGTCGCTTTCAGTTGCATACGGACAAACATCCAGACCTATCAAACAGAATTAAGTCTTACTGAAGGGTCAGTTCGTCTTGTCCCTCACAACAACTTATTTACTACTTCTGTCCTGGTTTGGTTGGGTAAGACAACCAATATAATTACAGGTATTAATAATTACATCTTCATCGTACATAATTATATATTTGTTCTATCGCAGGAAAACAACGCATCTGTGGCCTTATTAGTTTGAAGTTGTTTGCAGGTGTCGATGGGCTACAGTTTCTCCTTAGTAACGGATGTTTTGTTAGCTCCTTTGTAACTTTTATTATAGCATAAACATGTTTTACAACAAAAGTTTTAAGTCAGCAAATTACAAAGTGAGATTCGTCATTTATTTTTATCTAAGGGGGGCCCCCTTAGATAAAAATAAATGACGAATCTAAATCTAAGGGACCCTTCTCACCACACGATACCCAATTCGCTGTTCCCAAATGCTCTGGACAAATTGATATGACACTTATTAACTGAAATGACATTTAGTATTATTGAGAAAAACAAAGTCGCCAGTACATTTCGTACACCTCGAATACCTACTAATATTGTCTGTCATTCAGAAATTAGTACAGTAGAATCGACAGATAGCAGAAAGAGATCAAATTTATTTTTTGTCATTTAAAAATTATTTTTTATACAAGGCATACGGTTAAAATGTTTTAAGTAGGTACCTATTATCACAGTCATTATCTGAGAAAAATATCATGAGAACGAAAACCTTGTTGTTTTGACCTCTTTGAATATTTTGTTGTGTGTATTTGGAATATAAATATGAAAATGATTTACGAACGGTGCAGAAAAAATACGTAACATACGGAATAAAAACACGTACCTTAACTAGATGGTACGCAGGAAATGTTGCCGTTTGTAATCACACCGAAACTGAATTATGATTTTTTTCATTAGGATAACACTTTGTAGCCTAAAATAAGATATAAATATAAAAATATATTATGCCTTTATCACCGATACTGTTACGTTTACAATACATCAAACTCCAAGCCTAAAACGAAGCCAATCACAATACCCCCATCAACGCTCTGCTCTGCTCTGAGGTTATTAGGCATTCCATCATAGTCGTCAGGAATTACGACGCAACTATAATGTTGTAGTGGTTCTATTAGTGGTTGGATACATTTGTCTATGAACTGCAGTTGCCACTTACAATATAACGGGCTGTTAGCACTTGTCACTTCAATATTATAGGAAAAAATACTGAAAATCGGAAATTCGTAAGCTGCTGTTTGTTGAGGATTTTCCTGAGAAACCCAGAAAACATTAACTTTTGATGAAAGTAAAAGAAAACTTTAAGAAAAAGAATTTGAATTAGACATTTTGAAGTATGTGTACCAAGACGTACTATATAAAGAAAAATTGAAGCCTTGACTTTATAATGTGAAATTATTTTATTATTTTTAGACATTTGAAAGGATTTTAATTTTTATTGAATGTTATTTTTAACCTTTTGAGAAGACTAAGGAATATCACAACCTCAACATTGTCTACATAGTTACATGCAAACTTCATCAGTAATGGTATTTTGTCTCAACATTTATATAGAACCAGCCCTGAAATATAATCTATTTCATAGAATCGAGTACCGACGTATGTACATACAAACAAAAAACCATTTTAATAATTGTCGACCTCCTCCTTTTTTGAAGTCGGCTAAAAACCATAGACTAATAATAACTTATACACTAATACTTCATGTGGGTGATAACTTGCATATCACTATCCGAACGAATTCCTTGTTAATTCTATTGCATACGCTAATATATTATACCACCGTTTTATCGCGACCTTTCCAGTGTAGACCTTCTCGTGACATAGTGTTGTCTCCAACCCTTTCATTATGTGAGAAACTATATGACCTTTGTGGAGGCGATCACAATTTGACCCCATAAATATCGTAAGTTGCTTTTTGTCCGTACAGTAAGAAGACCGGCATTCCTTTAATATATTATTATTCTGAACAGTACGTAATTACAAGCCTATTCATACAAAGGACAAACTAAAGTGAGACAAGTAATTCTCATAGATATTTTGTAAGATAATTGTACAGGTTATAAATTTGTGTGTTGATTGTATAATTTAATAAACATTATCAGCCTCTGTACAGTCAACGACTGACCAAAGATCACTAGGTCATGCTACATAAACAATTAAAAGGACAGTAGTCGCTTTGCAATAATATAGCTATTGCTTTTAATCCATGTCTTAAGCGAATAGGTTTGGACATTAACAAAAAATCTGATGATACTTAAAAGTGATAAGTTAGTGTTGAATAAAATCGTGACCACACTATAAGTATAAATCACCACTATCACAACGTCACACGTACATAATAACAAAATGTCTTCCCGATCGAATTCCGGTCACGGCGACCAGTCTAAACGGTGACTAGCATCAGATTTTGTTAACATCACAAAATCTAATGTGCCACATTCACATTATATTACAAGGTTATTAGACAAGAGAATAAGTTTTATATGTGATAGATGCACCGTGCAGCTGTATGTGGAGGTATTATGAATGAAATAGCATGTCTTGTCTGGGAAAGGACAACGCTCTTACAGAATACTAGCGATAAGTAACAGCATACTTCGACAATATGCTTAGTATCACCTTCCTTATCACTAACCATATATCACATGGTTAGTGATAAGGAAGGGAGACCCTTTTTTCGTCGACTAAAAAAGGAGGAGTTTATTAATTCGATTGTTTAGTTGTATAAAGTCTGCTTTTGATTTTAATTAAAAGTTAATTTTGTTGGTCTATCTATCTCCAGCATTTTGATTTTTAATCGATGATTTTGATGACAATGGTGATGGCCTGTGAGTCATAATATATCAGGCCACCTGTCTGTGTTCTCGTTTGTTACCCCTAATTGTATAAAAAATACTCAGGCAGATCAACAACACTGCCATATTATTATATTATTCTGTTACAGTGCGTTGTTTTAAATACTGGAGAAGTTTTGACCGGAACTTAATCAGTGGCGGATTGCCTCTTCTGTATTATTGTTTAAATATTGGCTTGACGTGGATTTAGATATGTAAGAGTGGTGCGATTTTACGTATTCAATCTCTGTGCGTGTGAACTATTAGTGGTTACGATGAACCAAGTGCTCCGAAGGTGATGTGAATCTCAAGATAAGGTGTCTCTGCTTAGGTGCTTTGAGATACTATCGCCAGATGTCTGCTGGCACAAGTTGCAGTCAAAATCTCCCAAAAACTACGCAATGTGACGCACTAACATATTGTGAAGCAGTGTACTGCAAGGATTATTATCACTTAATTCTGAAAATCTATAAAAACGAAGATCCCGAATGAAATGAAGACATGGCTTAAAGGGCAAGTATCCAAGCCAAAAATCTTAATAAAAAATTATAATTAAATACTGGAATCATAATCGCAAGTGTCCACTGTCCAGTGGACACTTCGCCACGCGCTTCGAACCTTTCTTACGAGAACTTTACTTTAATTTTTTTTTTTAGTTCTATTATAATCCTCATAATATAGTGAGATTGGAAGCTATGTTCTTTCTCGCTTCTAATACACACAAAACACATTGTTAACAAAATTTTACGTTTTAGTTATGCAATAGGTCCTTCCCTTTGATAGTATTGCTTACGAAACTGATAATTAAGAAGATGAGTGGTCGTCAAAGTAACAAACAACAATTATGTATCGTCATAGTACAAAGTGACGACTCGGTAGCGCAGTAGTAAACATTGGCAGCAGTACTTCGTAAAGCGGGTTCAGACCTCGGACGGTACATCTATTTTTATCGCCTACAAATACTTATTTTTTTGCTTGAATGTTCAACATTTGCAATTTATGTATGTGAAATAACTCTACGGTACAGGTTATATTCATAGGGCGGTTTTTCCAACTTAAAAAAGAAGGATGTTTTCAAATCAACTAAGTATATGCTTTTGTAGATATCTATGTTGTTACGTAAACCCATTTCAATTTGTTTTATTGCTTATGAAAACCTTTATATTAGATGTAGGTACATAACATAACGTTAGGCATGTTATTTAATTTCTGAGATTAAAAGTATTGAGGAATAATGGAATGATTTCGCAATAAGTTCACGTTATTTATTTTATATTTAAATCTTACGGTATTCACTAGGATCGTTTACGAAAAACGACGTCGAACAGACATAGCACTGGAATTAGCGAAAAAAAAAATTGGCAAGAAATAGAGAATAACTTTTGAATACAATGCACTTCATTTCTCGTCCTTATTTTGAGCTGTCAAAAGTGTAGATTAAGCATAAAATTGACATTGCTTGGAAAACGTATCTTTTTATTCCAAAATGTATTTAAACAATTGAACTACTTATATAATTAATTTCAATTCTGAAATCTGCATTTAAACATGATTATTAAAATCGGAATACCAACGGAATTGGTTTACCATTTCAAATGCAGAATGAGATGAAAGGGTCTCCTATCATCTCATCATTCTGGAACGTCCACTTACTACTACTTATATAAAGTAAGACCGGACATTATTTATTGTAAAATATGACATCATTATTATGCGCCGAAATAATTTTATTTTACATTAAAATACAACATATCATAGATTTGTTTAAGTCCAAAATTCTGGCAAGACCAGGCACGCATACATGTAATCACGCATGCACGAATACACACACGCTTACGAAAAAGACATCATCGTATCGGACTAAGTCATCATCGTATAGGAAATTTGAACTATTACAACAACTTCTAGATTGGAAAAAATTAAAATATAATATAAAATATATTTGTCAAAAGTTATTATTTTAATCTAGGCACAAACGATTCTATACGAGGTTTTCTGGCTAAAGAAGATATTGCGAAACAAACTTTCGGTCATAAAATATTATTTATCTTTTGTAATCAAACTTCCTGTAGATTCTGGAAGATATTTTAATGAATTACAGTTATGTACGTATCCTTAGAACATACTCGTAGGAAACACAAAAAACATTTTAGATGATTAATCTGTCACAGGAATATAATTTTTATATTATATTTGTTTTTAAGTGGTAGAGCCATGCTGCAGCTATATGTGCTGCTAGCTACATGCTGTAGCAGGAATAGGTCAGCTCGACCGGAGAAGGACCGCGATCTCACAGAATACCAGCGTATGGTGAGTGTAGAGAACCGGGGACCCTTTTTACTGGAAAGGAGGCATTCCATCTTAGTCCTCACGGGTGACAACGCATCTGCATTTTGATTCGTCATCGAGAATAGATGAAGATGTTTATGGGCCATAGCAGTCACTTACCATCAAGTGGACTGTGTGCTCGTTTGTCACACTTACCCTTTAAAAAAAACATGTTAGTCAAAATGTTTATTTATATAGAATATAAATAAACATTTCGCTTCGTTGAAAATATCACACAAAAATATATTCCTAAGAAAACTGTCAGTCAATCTTAACATTATCGTCAATCGATTTCAGTTTTTCGTCTTCATCTTCATTTTCTGGAATGTTGCGGGTTCTAATTTCTTTTTGTTGAAAATTGTAGGCTATTTTTAACATACTGTGTCATATTGTTAACACCCAGTCCCAGACATCCCGTTCTCCTTTGCGCATTGTCTGGGTCAGGTGTCTCAAATAACTTTTCTGATAATAATGACATTAGGTATATCTGAACCCGAGCCTTTGAGGTCTTTGTAACTTAAGTAGCCATCATAAGTGTTACGTAAGAACTACGAAACAACTCTTCCGATTACTTGTTGAAGTCAGACATAAATAATGATACGTTATTTTTTAAAATACAACCATATCATTACCTGGTAAAACGTAAAGACAATGTGACCTTCAAATCTACAAATAATTTTCAATCTGACCTTACAATCTAGAATATAAGCACTACGTTTTAGATTGTTCGGTGTACGGGCAAAGAGCAACATTTGGTTTTACTGTGCTATAAAACCTCCTCTTCATATCTTTCCGGCCGTGTTTCTACAAGCCGGCTTCGTGAATTTCGGCCGAAGCGGCCACCAAAATGATAACTGCGTCGGTCTAAAAACATTTTAACGTGAATTATTTGTGTAGTACTGTTCCCAAGAACTTTAAAAATATTAAGTACTAACCACTTATATATGTATTTCTTAATTCAAATACTTCTTACAACTTATCCCTTAGTATCCCTTATCCCTTAGTTTTAACAGTGGTAGAGCCACGCGGCAGCTTTTGCGGTCACACGGATGGGCCGGCTCGAACCGGGGTGGTACCACGACCTCACAGAATACCAGCGTGAAGTAGAGGTTTACCTCTGCGTTTCGCTTGGTGAGTGCAGGTGGCCGGAGGTCCTTTTTACTGGAAATGAGGCATTCCATCTTAGTCCTCACGGGTGACAACGTATCTGCATTTTGATTCGCAAACGAGGATAGATGTAGATGTCTATGGGCCGCAGCAACCACTTACCATCAGGTGGACTGTGTGCTCGTTTGTCACCTTATCCTATAAAAAAAATGTAAATTATTGACGTAGACAGATAGATAGCAACAATTTTTGGAAGCTTTTGGCTTAACATAAATATTAACAAAAGAGGAGACAGAAATGTGATACAATGGCCGGCCTTATCGCTTAGATCGATCTCTTCCAGACATACAGGATACAGCTATTTACAATGAGTGTAAACTCGATTTGATCGATTTCATAAGAAGTGAGCTGGCTGCAACACATTCTTGGACATTTTATTGCCATAGACGCGACACATGAAATGTAGCAAACCTATTTGCAATAAAATATTTTTATTACGACAACAATAAAGAGAAGATTCGTTTTTATAGTTGAACGTTAGTTTTAAACCGCTAGCATGTAAACTACTTCAAAATCAATATCTTTATACAGATGTATTACTTGAGTAGTTTAAGCGTTTTGAATACACAGCTGTCGAGTGTTTTCAACTAAAACAATTTTAATCTCTTTGAGCGTCACACATGTAGTAACAAAAGAAACTAAACGAATAATAAAAATATGTAGGTATGTTAATTCTGTTTTTGTTGTAGAGGCCATATTACTACTTACTCATCAACTTAATTACATCACGAATGGATCGTGTTTAAGCCGGAAAGTACCACGCACTCAAAAAAAAATACCAGCGTAAAATAGAAATACCTTAATATTTTTTTTATGTTTCATTATTCAGTGACGGCATTGGGAAATCCTTAATAGGGACACAGAAACATTTCAACATAGACCTCAGGGGTGACAACGTGTTCTGATTTAATTTTCAAATTAATTTTTATTTCAGGAAAGATGTAGGTGTTTCTAGGTCGCAGCTTCCGTTCACCATGGTGTATGCTGTAAAGTTAAAATAAATTGGAGGGCATGTTGTAAAGTCCGCAAACATGCATTGTACTTATATGTTTGAAGGTTATGTACACAAAATCATTTATAAAATATTGAAGATGTAAAGCTGAGAACTTATACAAATCTTTACTAATATTTTTTTATTTTTTTTTTGTATCATAACATCTAAAAAGGTTTAAGTTTTTTTTTTTTTTTATATAAAACTGAAGTGACAAACTCACAGGCCACATAATGGTAAGTGGCTGCTGCAGTTAATAGGCACCAGCTGCCAACTTCATACAAATAAGGCTACAGATGCGTTGTCACCCTAAAGACTAAGATGGAATGCTTTACCTACAACTTGTAATCACACTGGCTCTCTATACGCTTCAGAACGAAACACAGCAAGTACTGCTTTTTGGCGGCAAAATTGGTAAGTTGGTAGTACGTACCCAAAAGGACTGGTAGTCAGATAATTTAAAATTAAAAATTTTGTACAGCCAACTTCAATATAAATGATTAAGAATAACTTAAAAACTATTGGTCTGACCTTGATCAAATTCGCATGTGAAATACAAGCTTTCAAATAAAAAAAGAATCATCGAAATCGGTTCACCCAGTAACAAGTTATGAGGTAACACACACTAAAAAAAAACATACAGTCGAATTGAGTACAGTCTCCTTTTTGAAATCGGCAGAAAATAAGTCCTACGACCTTAACTCACATTAGTTTTAATAAACTCATAAATTAGTTATAAAATCAATTTGTTGGCACATTTTGTATTACAGGAGGGATCTGCATTAGTGTTAGCCATCCATTACAGTTTATAAATGTCCACTGCTGAACAAAGGACTCAATCATAGATTGCCTCATATACGGAATTTTGCAATAGTTGCCACGCTTGGGGAGCGGGTTGTGAACCGCAGTTATTATTTTGAGTTGTTGTCACGAAGATGCTCCTGCCAGTCACCTAAGACAAGTCGCCCCTTACGACACCCGTCGTAAAGACGGGAATTGATACAGGTGACGGGCATCAGATTTAAAAAGGTACACACAGTTCACAACGGTTCCGAGAAACGATAAATACTATGGCTTCCTCTACACTACTCGCGAAGTAACTTCGACGAAATGCTCGTCGAAGTCGATAGCAGTCCGAAGAACGTGACCACACACTCATGTTACTTCGCGAAGAGCTCAGTCGTCTTGAGTCTCCTGCACCGTTAACATGAATGACGTTCAAGAGGCAGCTGCTATAGGTACCTAATTGTGTGAACAGTACGACGTCAATGCGTTAACTAAATAAATAATTATGTAGAAAGTTACATATTTAATATTTATATATAAAAGAATATTTATAACTGGCGTAAGTCGAGTAGTGTAGTGAGACGCTTCGTGTAACTTCGGGGTACTTCGCGAAGTCCTTTGATTCTGGCGCATAAAACCGACAGCGATCGGAAGTCGCCCAAGGCGAAGCGAGGTTGGACGAAGTGAATTGAAGTACCTCTCTACACTATTCGCCTCGTCCAACTTCGATCTACTTCGCGAGTAGTGTAGAGGAGGCACTAGAATGTAATTTACCAGTACAACATTAAAGTACATTTGCGGTTAATCAATTACGACGCGGATTTTTAATGAAGGACGCTGCAATAATGTTTCCAAGTAATTAGTGAATTCGTATATTTTTGTCAGAATCAGTCACGCTGATGTCACCGATCGACCATTAAATATTACCAAAATACGCATCTGTTCACAGTTTTTAAACAAATAATAAAGAATGGATTTCTGTTTTAAAACGTTTATAATTTTTTGTTTACTTGTCGACTTCCTTATTTCAAATTATAAATTATCCCAAATAATTGTTGCCCTGTACATGTCCTCGCAGATTTATTGGCTGGCTGATTCTTTATAGATATTAGAACCGAAAATTGCGATAAGGTTTAAATATTATTCGTCATCATCATCAACCATGTTATGATCATAACATGACCTTATCTTATTGAAAGATTTCTTTTAATCGCCACGCTTGCAATCTGGTATTGCTATGACGATCGCAATACCAGACGTCTCGCACCTTTGACAGTGCTCCCCGTCCCCATCCAGTTTTAGGCCCGCTGTTAACAAAATAGTTATATCGCCACCTTCAGAAAGATTCGATAAGTTCTATTTGGCATTTCAAATAGTCACTTACGACATGGAACGAAATGGGACGAAATGGGGTAAATGCTTCCAAATAATAACAAAATAAAAGGGCTCAAAAAATATTAATTTTAGTGCCACAAGTGTGGCGTACACACACAAACACAAAGGTTATCCTAACCTATTAAATAAGGAATTCTTTAAGGAGCCCTTTGCTCAGCAGTGAACTTGGGAAGGACTGTAACGATAGTGGTGGTGATGATGATATGATAATAGCATTAGATTGAATGTAAGTAATGGGCCCTATACACGGTCGGCCATGATGGACGAATACTAGCGATCACGATGGTGTGGAGGGCATGATCGCCTATAATCGCCCATGATCGGTTATGATCGAGCGTAACCGCCGCTGTGTCGGTTTTTCAGACAATTATCAAAGAAAGTTCGGCCATGATCGTGCGCGCGTCTACATGATCGCCGATGCTGTATAAACTTACCTTGTTTTATTTCAGTGTAGAGTTAACATGCCCCTTTTTTTGCTTCTTTTTTGTTTTCACCACTCTTTTAAAGTGTACATTTAAATAATGGTTATACATATAAACTAATCAGGTAAATAAATAGCGGCAGCTGCAACTGTTTCAACGTCCGTCTCGGACGGATGACAATACAAATATGTAGGATGCACGATCGTGTGGGCAGCCGCGCAATGATTGTGACAATCATTGCCCATTCTTTGGTTGTCTAACATGGCCGATCGTGTATAGGCGGCATTGATAGACTCAATAACCTACAACTTATGCTTCTGCACACTAAAAACTTTTGGCCGGGATTCGAAGAACTCGCAGCGTATCGCTTGGTAATCTCACCTGTATGGTTTTAAAATATAACCTTTATCAAAAACATTAATACTACTAATGTTATCATTCACCATTCCAATAAGTAAAACAGTAGTCGGATAGAGAATTCAAACTCAAATTACGCTACTGTAACTCAGCCATTTAACCAATTTGAACTATTGTTAGTTCCTGAAGCTTTTATAAATTTTTCTTTCATAAATTTTGTTGATTTTTAAAGCTAAAAGAACCTTTGAAGACGCGTAAAACCACCCAAGTGCTCATTTGGAGTATACCTAATCCCGTTTCCTTTCACTTTAGGCACCTCTTACAATATGCCGGTTTTTGTCGAAAGCGTTTAATGAAACTTATAAAAAGAAAAGTCAGAGTACCTATGTAGTGAGCAATTTTTATACATATTAATTAAATTATTTGTTAAGCAATTCGCATAAAGATTTGTGTAATAATTAACTCATTATTAAAGAGCACAAAAATGAAAAAAAAAAAACAGTTTTTTTTTTTAAAGAAGTTATAAGTTAAGAGCGAAATAAAAGAACTTTTTGTCGCTTAGTTTAAAAAAATACTTATTAAGTAACGTTTTCAAATTAAGATTTGGTTATTTAACTATCTATAATTTTGAATAAATTTACTGCAAAGATCTAAATAAATGATTAAACAAATATGTATATTTTTGCAACGAATGAGGGATTATTGAAATCTTAACACAGATAAAAGTAATGCAAAAAAAATACATTAAACAAGATTTTTTTTACGTATAATGACTGAATCCATTTCGGCACTACGTTAATCAGAAAATAAGGCCAATCAGTAATAATCACTTGAATGGTTGCTCTACTGACGTAAACCAACTTAATCAACTCTGCAAAATATACACCGTAAATCCACCGATGTTTTGGTTTGTTATTAACTAAGACCGAAAATTCGAGTTACGTAATTTGAACTTTTCCGTTTTTCTATTATTTTTACTCTACGTTGTTTTAATTTTATTAGAGGGAGTTTTAAAGTTTGTTGCTTAAATGTAAAGTCTTAGCCGTGGAGCACACATGATATCCTTTTCTTTCCTAAAAATATCATAATTAGAATCTTTCAATAGACCATTCATAACATAAACTTCGCCTTTTTATGGATTCCTACTCTCTCCCTGCCTGTATGTTCTGTCAAATTCGCAACTTATATACATACATACATAAACACTCACGCCTGTCACCCATAGGGGTAGGCAGATACTACGGATTTTCTTTTAGCACGATCTCGTCTGTACATCCACATAGGATGTGAAGGAGGCGAGAGACTTACGCATACATGCCCGTCGGTTAAAGGTACTCTTAATTTGGTCCACCCTACATATATCGCAAATTTGGTCAGTAAACTTCCCTTGTTAATTCTGCTATTATTTGTGGTAGAAACACATTGCAACTTTATTATAGTACGAATGGATCGGCTCGACCACTCGACACTTATTAAAAAACAAAATACTTTGTCACTATTTTCTCACTTATTGTTTCAACATGCACAAATTTTCCCAGCATTCATTATCCTCATCACAATCTTCTTGCAAACGAAACTATTATCACAATTTCTCACCCTATCATTCGGACTCAGCCCTTTTTCTAAAGCATTTATTCTACGCTCGTGCTTCTTCTGCCACACCTAACTTTCACCACCCATACATTTAGATAGGAAGTGAACACATTATTGTAAATTATCCTTAAAATATGTTTATATATATTTGCTCCATACAAATAATCAATTTTATGGTGATTTCAGGATATCCAGTATACCGGGACGGAGGGCAACCATTAGACCGATGTTTATAATTTATTGGAACAAACAAAACTTACCTAAATTAATGAATTTGTTACATCACTGTCGAGTATTCCCTATTCGTATCTGACTGCATCGGAGGCTTTATATGGCAAGAGCAAAGTTATCGTACAGTGTGAAACAAGCCTGAACTCAGATGCAAAAACATAGTGAAAAATTATTATTTTATATGCCAGCATTTTATGTAATGGATAATTGAAGCTGATTGGGCGTGTTCATCATGTGACGTCTTATTTTATGTTTGAATGTACCTTCATACGTTTAGAGTCAACAAAAGGATCAAAGTCTGCATAACTTAAAACATGGACTTTTTCTTTTCGCAATTACGATTGTTTAATGTTAGACTCTTTGAATACATATTATACCAGTTATTTCGTTCAATAAAATTTAATAAAAAACAACTATAAACTTATAATAAATAAGTATAATTTTACTTATTGTAAAGTTAAAGTTACTATAAAAAATCCTCCATACACAACATTAAAATTGATTGAAATATATTAATCTTACCGATAAATAATTTCCAACTTAGGTCAAATGTTTCTAAACTAAACAGCGATATATGTCGTCATTATCTAATTATAGAACTTCATTTGCGTTAAAACGTTAGAACGAACTAATGTAAATATTACTCAACATTAATCACACTATCAATTTCACTACAGTGATCTATCCGTCCGTTGCCTAACATAGGCCTCCGCCATAAATTGCCACAAAGTACTATCCTGAGCTACTGCATCCATCTACCACCCTCGTGTTTCAACAGATCGTCACTTAATCTAGTGGGGCTCACCCAGCATTGCGCGTTCTAGTATGAGGAGGCACATGAGACCCGATATTCTCCATCGGTTGTCGGTTCTTTGAGCTAAAATACTACTGTAAAAGGCTGTATTCGGGAAACCGCGATAAATCTTCTTGTTCGATATTCATCAGAATTTTATGAGAGTTTCATAAAACACATGTTTTACTGCGGGCCATAATATGAGGAATCTCCACTTCATACATATGAGGAATCTCAAAAGGATACGCTCAAAATTTCTTTGCGGTATAAAATCCGTAACGAGGGTATCCGCAGAAGAAAAAGATAAACTGAAATAGCCTAGCGGATCAGGAAGGTAGGGTGGCAATAGCCGGCTCAATATTAATAGTGATAATTTATATTGTTTGCAGTACCCTACTATGTTTAAAACTATGCCATTAGCATCGACCAGTATTTCTCATAATAGCTTAACGTTACAAAAAGTAGCAAAGATATTATTAAATATTTTTATACCTAATGCTTTACATTAAAGTGTTTATAAACAAAACCCTTTACCCTTAGCCTTAAGTAATACCACAAAAACAGTTCCGAACAACCTGCATCCATGTTAAGGAGTGGAGCTGTGGGGCTGTGATTTTTATTTATTTACACTTCAATAAAGAAGTAGTAGCACATTTGGAGGACTTAATGACCTTGGGCCTTCTCTCCCGGTCAACCATTAGGTCAAACGGAGTAACATATAATATAAGAGGGGGTGCAGTATAAAACACGTGGTAAAATTAAAAATTTTGTACACGACTTCAATATAAATAAAATGAGAACATCATCAATGTAGTCGAAGTCAATTAAATACGCATTATTAAGGATAACTCAAAAACTACTGGTCAAATCTTGATCAAAATTATATGGCATCACATGAGAAGCACCAGCTTTGAAGAAAAAGAATCATCAAAATCGGTTCACTTAGAAAAAAGTTCTGAGGTAACACATAAAAAAAATACAGTTGAATTGAGAACTTCCTCCTTTTTTTGAAGTCGGTTTAAAAAAGAAAAGGATGACAAAAGGTGAAATATAAATATAAATATATATATATATATATATATATATATATATATATATATATATATATATATATACTTAAATATATCGATATAATATCTATTGGTGATGAATAAGATTTAATTTACAATTAAGATTGGGCTACAGCATCCACTTACATCCACTTACCATCCGGTGAAATGTGTACCTATACGTTTTCACTACTCACTACTTCCAAGGCTTAAATAATCGTATAGTTGCAGCTGACATAGATACGTAATAAGTAGTCACCTTCGTAACTAACATATAATGAGTTAATGATTTCTTTTATTTACGCGAACATTACAGATTGAAAAATAATAGTCTTTTTACAGATTTTATCGCGACAAATTAACTTATTTTATATTCTATATGTTCTATTAGACTCTTATTGAATGGACTCCATTTTAGGAACTTCGTTCAATTTTAAACAAAATACCGTAAAATCTAGTGGTATCCTAGAAATGGCAAAATATTAATCATATATAGATAAAAGGGTACTTAGGGATTATCCCGTCGACCTCCCAACGCTCGAATATAATTTCTTTTTGACAGTAGGTTAAGGCGCGGCTGTAGTGGCCCTTAGGCCACCCTAAAGCCGCGTACACTATAATGATATTAAAAAATAATATTGAAAGAATTGATCTTTTTAATTTAACCAAAATCAAAGTTTAAACGGGAGGTCGACGGTATAATGCCAAAGTACTGTTATAAGATATAATTTGTGAAATAAAGGCGTGTCTAGTTTAATACTGATTGATTATTTCAAAGGTTTAATATCATACTGTGCCGTTTTATTTATAACAGTACCCATATACGTAAGATATAGCACTAAAAAGTTGAATATACTAGCATTATAAGTGTTATTTAAACGAAAATACTAAACTTTAGCATTAATGAGCATCGTTCAATATAAACCCTTGTAGGTACTAAGTTTCATACAATATTCAAATGAACACGTGTTTTAAATTTGAACCGCCGCCGATTAATATTGGTAGGTACCTACTTATTTTTACTACACATTGAGCATCATTGCAGAGGCTTTCCATTATTAATACATCATAGCAAAATCTACAATATTGTTTTATTTCTTATGATGTTTCTAGGGCAGTTATTCATTCCGATGCTGGAACTCACAAATTCAACTTAGAGTAAATACGACTAACTTCTAATTTAATAGCTAAGTATAGTAACACAGTAGTAGGTACAATAAGTACATTAAAACGTTTAATATTTTTAATAAATATTTAGTAAATATTTTTAATTTATATCTAACAAGTCATATTAAAACTCCATTACTATGTCTATCTATTATCCTTGATCCGGATTTTGATAAGCTATTATCTTAAAATGACTTCATAATTTATCCACTGATATAAAAAAAATTTGTATATATAAATGCAAGTCTTTGATTGATAACAATTAAACAAGAACTTTAACAAAACTATTTTTACTATGAATAAAAGAAAAAATTGGGCCACTATGCAATAAGTAACCTACAAATACTCACTTGGCAAAACAAAACGCCGGTTAACTTGAAAATCCACTTATGACGTGATTTCAACTCGAAATTATGAGAAAAACTGAACTAAACCACTTTAATTATCACGAAACGCCAACACAAAACATCGTCAATATACCACACACACTGCACAAAACATCAGAAAAAGTTTTAATTTTTTTCTGTAATCGTAATGGCGGTAAATATACGATACCTACGACTGCAAGCAACCGACTCTGACAACGACCGGTCGCAGACTGAGTTGAGTTGAGCTGAACTGATTGAATGAAGACGGACTGAATACGTTTCGTGCGAATCGGAAAGCCAAGACGTTTGGAACGGAACATCTAACTCGACGAGTCGACGAGTGACGAACAGTCACAATAATCTTTAGTAGCCAGACTTTATAATAAACAAAGATTACATTCTTCTCATAAACGTTAACTCTATATTTTTTTACAAATGCAACAAAAGAAATCATAACTCGTGAACAGTTTTTATAGTTTATAGTGGCAATAAGACTGAATATCTCACATCCTTACTTCAGATGGAGACCAATAAAAATACACTTGATGGTATTGATAGCTTCCGATGTTTATTGCTGTCTCCATAACATTCCGCTTGAGATTATAGGTACCATTTGATTTCGTCTCGAATGCGAGATTCCTTATCTAAGTTTTAGTAGTTTGTATCACATAATAAGATGTGTTTCGTTGCTAGTATAGGTTTTGGTTACAATGGCTAGTTTTCTGATCTTCTTATAATTCAATTCACTAATTTATTTGACGTTTAGTACCGTAGAGAATTTAATCACGAGGTTCTGAAGATTCTACGTGCGGGGAGATCTTTTACCATTAAAAGATCTCCGCACGTAGATATTGGTATGGCGGTTTTAGAATTCCGTGATTCAATGCCAAGAAATATGAAGCATATTATTCTGTATTATAAAACATTGGTCTATTATTCATTTTAATGACCCTGAGCATCGTACGTATACATAATACATATTATACACAATAACAATTATATTAAATATTAACACAATTAACAATATAATATGTAAATTAACAATTAATACGTAGTAGCAGGGTTGGTTTGATTAAAACCAGTTATTTTAAAACACGTGTTTAAAACAGTTTGAAATAAAACTTTGTTTTGTATTTATTGTCTAAAAACAAATTAAAATAAGATTTTAAGCAGTGTTAAAAATATTAAGAAAAAAACATTGTTTAAACTACATTTAAAATGTTTACGTGCAAATGAAGGGAAGTAAATAAAATAAAATAAATAATTAAGACCCAAAATTGATTTAAATCAATTTACAAGTTGAGTTTATGTTGTATTTTTCATTTAAATTAGGAATTATGAAGGAAAAGTTTATATGGAAATTGTAATTAAAACATTATTTTATTAGAAGAAATTTATTTATTCATAGACAAACAACACAATAACCATTAATATTATGAATTATAACTAAGTACTAAGTAGCTACCATTAATTAACTATTTATGCCACACAAGATAATAATAATTGTTGAAATTAAAAAGATAAATGATAACAATTTTAATAAAAAACAACTAGTTATTATAAATTATCAAAATTCTATATTGTGTGAGACAGACAATTTGATGAGACAACACTTACTTTATCTTATTAAGATATTTAAAAACTGTGACAAGTTTTGCAGCTTTCTCCGTACCTAGTTTATTTCGTACATCGGAATGAATAAATCCAAATGTTGAAAACAGTCTTTCAATTCCAGCACTTGAAGCAACAGCAGTCTGAAGCTGTGTCACTAAGTCCATTGTGTGGCAATTAATTTGTTTTTGTAATGGCAGCCACCATTCAAGAGGTCCGACGTGATTTACTACATGATCTTCAAACAAAAAGTTATGCAATAGATCTGTCATTGCCCTGTATTTTACAACATAGGGCATCACCTCTTTGTGATAAGCTTCAATAAAATATAAAGCTTCAGAAATGTCGTCACTCGTGAGGTGTTCGTGACTGTATTTAGGACGTAGCAAGCATGCTAAAATATGAGCTGGACACATTGTCCTTTAAAACCGGGCATTGAACTTACTTAAATCACTCAGTGAATACTCGTTCTCACGATGTCGTACGGTCTAACCATCAAACTTATTTTTAAACTCTATCAATGCTTCAGACATTTCGCTAATACAGCAGGATGTCTTCTGGGAGATGTCAAGTGCAACTGCAATATTTTCCAGTTGCAATTGTTTTTCCAGTGCTTCAGCGCCATGTTCTTTACTTTTGATGAAATTGACAAATATATAGTAGTTGTACTATTTAAGCATATGTCTGACATAATTTACCAGATTTCCAAAAAAATTTTAGGCAGTCAGCCATTGTGTTCCACCGTAACAGCCGTACGTAAGAATATCCTTATGATACGCTAATTCTTCCTGTTGAATCAAATCTCGCCTCATACGACTCATATTTGCTGCGTTATCTGATACTTCGCTTCACACCATGCATTTGAAAGTTTCACATTGTTTTATTGCCCCAGTAATAATTTTTACCAGGTAGTCAGCTGTATGACTATTGGCGCCTGTGTTTATTGTTTTAATTAAATGAGTTAGTTTGTTAACATATTTGTGACGCAGACACAGACTATCAAGTCCTACCTGACGTTGTTCCAACCATCAATAGACAGATTAAAAACTTTGTTTTTCAACTCATCTTTTACGTGTTCTTGGGTTGAGTTGTAGACTGCGTCGAGTAGATTACCAGCAATTTGTTTGCGGTTTGAAGGTTAATGCTCTGGGCGTTAACTTTCCATTAATTTCAGAAAATGTGCGTGTTCTATGTGGTTGAAAGGCATGTTGGTAGCAAACATAAAACGAGATAATTGTAAATCAATTTTCTCTTTTCCTCGTGACTTGTGGTAATAGTAGTTTTTTTCATTAAAACGTTCACGCTCGCGCTGCTACTGCAGGCACTGACTTTTTTTTTATAGGATAGGGGGCAACCGAGCATGCAGCTCACCTGATGGTAAGTGATTACCGCCGCCCATGAACAACTGCAACATCAGGGGAACTAGGGGAATTGCAGATACGTTGCCGGCCTTTTAAAAAGGAGTAAGCTCTTTATTTGAAGGTCCCTAATTCGTATTGGTTCGGAAAAATCGTCATCGAAAGAAAGAAATTCACTAGATTAGTGAGTAGCTAGGGTCGTTGCGCCGGTAAGCCGACCGGGTCTAGTTTTGGCCTTTGGCACCAGGTGATGCAGTAAATTTTATTTAATAACGATTTTAATAAATATTATCGTACAAAATTAAGCTTAATGCATTTGTAAATACCTAGTTGCATTCTATATTGCTACATTACTTCATCGGGTAAACACAACACGCGATTTATAATAAATAGTTCAGTTTGACGCCGTTCTCGGGAGAGCCTGATCCCTAGAGAACGCGTCCCCAGGTGGCGAATTTGGGAAAGCTCGCTGGACGCCCCATTAGGGGTGTTTAGAGGGTTGGGGTGAAATAAAATAGCCCCCGCGGACCAACAGGCCGGAGATGGACACTCCGTATCAAACCCCTGCAGAGAGCTTCTTCGACATACTTGAAGGTGAGGTCTATGCAGTGCTGAGCGTTTAGGCTGGAATGCTCAGTAGGGATGGTGGCGGAAGAACCCATGAAAGGGTCAAAGGCAGCGCCCACACCTTGCGAGTAAGGTACAGTCTTGGCGTCAGGTGACAACCGGCCGAAAAACTACAGTCAAACACTCTTCTCCTCGTTAACATGAAAAAAGAGTGTTCATAGACCTGGAAAAGGCTTTCGACAGAATACCACGTAAATTAGTTTGGGAATCTATGAGAGCACAACAAATACCAGAACTCTATATTCACCTGGTGCATGATATGTATCAAAACATAAGCACACAGGTGAGAAGCCTGGCAGGACTTAGCGAACCGTTCCAAGTTAAGGTCGGAGTGCATCAGGGATCGGCACTAAGCCCATCCCTATTTAGCCTATCTCTGGATTATATAACTAAAGACATCCAGTCCCCCCTCCCATGGTGCATGCTATATGCGGACGATTTTGTGCTCATCGACAAATGTGCGATTCAACTGCAAGCGATACTCGAGCAATGGAGACAGGCTCTCGAGAACAATGGCCTCCATATCAGCAGGAGCAAGACCGAGTTTCTGAGATGCAGTTTTAGTGAACAATATACGCCTAACATAAGTGTCTCCATCGACGGCCAGCCACTGCCCTGCGTCAATAAATTTAAATACCTCGGCTCAGTGCTAACAGCGGATATCAACATTGACGCAGACGTCACTCATAGAATTAATGCAGCGTGGCTAAGGTGGAGAACCCTATCAGGAATACTTTGCGATAGCAGGATGCCAATACAACTGAAAGGCAAGATTTACAAAACTGCTGTAAGACCTGCCATGTTATATGGTGCCGAATGCTGGGCGGCCACGAAGATTCACGAAAAAAAGATGCACACGAATGAAATGAAAATGCTACGATGGTCAGCAGGCGTAACGAGACTTGATAAAGTGCGCAATGAGTACATCAGAGGTTCCTTTAAAGTTGCGCCCATTGTAGATAAGATGGTCGAGAGTCGTATGCGATGGTATGGGCATGTAATGAGGCGGGAAGAAGAACACCCAGTGAGGAAGGCCTTGGCAATTCCAGAGAAAAAGAAAGGCAGGGGACGCCCATTAGCCACGTGGTGGACAACCGTATCCAAGGATCTGGAACGAGCACAGCTTGAAATACAGACAACCCAAGATAGGAAATCTTGGCGCATAAAAACGAGGAGAGCCGACCCCAAATAAAGGGACAAAGCAAGGAAGAAGAAGAAGAAGAAGTTCAGTTTGACGCCGGCATAGGAGCTGTCAAAGTAAGATCGTGCAAAAAAAATAGTGGCACGCGTTTCATTAAAAAGTAAATTTTGCGCTGTATTTACAATGATTATTTAATATTGTGCTTATATTTCACTGTATAAATAACTGAATTTTAAATTTTCACATAGATTACTATTATTTTATTGTAAAAGTTAATAAATTAAGTGGCCGGAAAGTGACACATAAAATTTTCCTATTATTTGGTTATCGGCCATGTGGCCGGAAAGTAGCCCGAGTTTAGCCTAAATACTTTATCTCTTTCAATTATTTGGTCATCTACTATTAGTCTTCTTTCTTATTTATAATGAATTGTATCCTTGCGATGACGCTAGTTTTCAGTTTTCGGCCACCAAATACTGCAATTTAAATGTTTATTGATGAAACTAAAATACCCATTTTAGTTGTGGCCAAATACTAGATTGAGTCTAAAATTATTATTTAGTTTTCGACCAACTTAAAATTATATGAAAGAATAGGGGGGCCGAAAATTGAATATTGAATTGGTTGACGGACATTTCATGAAATATTTCATTCACGTTGCGTTTTAGGAAGAAGATTCAATAACACATTATTTTCTTCAGATGGCTCCTCCAAAGAAAAATCCTCCAAAGAAATATAATTAGTAAATGGTTTCAGAAAATGTGAACTTAATGAATTTGATCACCATGTAGTGGATTAATCAAAATGTGTCCGGAATACCCCGGAAAGACCAATTAATGAAAATTCAGACACTACAAAAAATATATTTCTAAAGAAATAAATAACGCAGACCTAGTTTCCACAAAAAGAGTTTTGAAACATTTAAAATCAAATCTGGCAGAAAAAAAAAACACGGTTGGCGATGTTCTAGTAACTATGGATTCATCTACCTATGCATAAGAATCGTTTATCGATAACAATATTTCAACATTGCATTTGTCAGGAAGTTATTTGGATATTGCTTCCTTAGTATCGTTAGATGATGTTCTTGTAATCTCAACTCAAATAAGCCAGTACAACAGTACTGACAATGCCGGAAATGGTAAAAGATTCCAGTAATGCAATAATAACGACTCAAAGTAGTACAATGGCCACGATGATACTACCACCACTAACACCGATGATAACAAACAACGCCTTTGAAACTTTAGAAAATGTGCTGGTTGATATTATTCCAATAAAACAGACTAGTACACCTCTACAAACTAGTGAAACATCGGCTTCGGTACTATTAAATAAGGAATACAGAGATGCGATAGAAAAAAACTTTTATTTAAACCGGAACTCGTAAAAAAATCAACCATTAACAGTACACGTACACCTTCTTCTGTAGCAATTTGATATGCAGAGTGGCGAAAACTTTATAAAGATAAAGAGAAAGTTAAAATAGAGAAGTTAGAACTAAGTTAAAAAAAGATAAGATATTTTGAAAAAGAAAAGAATATAAAAAGAAAATATAATTAATAGAATCAGACGTTACTTTGCGGAAATCCATTATATAAAAGCTTTTAGAAAAATTTACTTCGCAAATATCCGCGTTATAAAATAAAATGATGTGTCTTACCTAGTATGAAGAGCTCTTAGCGGTTATTCACCGTAGAGTCTATATCACCTGAGGATGCCTCGTGTAGAGGCGAAACACGTGTCGTATTATCGTCAGTTGTGTGTCTTGCCTAGTGTAGTGGTGTTGGGAGTAGCGGTGCTGGGATTAGTGGTGACGGGGATAGTGCACGCAATTGTGGGAGGGCGGGAGGTGCTCTTCATACTAGGTAAGACACATCATTTTATTTTATAACGCGGATATTTGCGAAGTAAATTTTTCTAAAAACTTTTATAAAAAGAAAAGTTAAAAAGTACTAAAGTTCAAAAACGAAAAATCGCAAAATCCAAGAATTCCATGAAGGAAAATGAAAGAGTAAAAGTAAATTGCACCTGGTGTTATGATATTTTAATAAGCGATACAGAAGAAGATATGGAAAAAAATTGGATATGACTTATGCACCAAATGGATTTGAGATGTATAGATTTTGAAGGACTAAAATATGAGACAGCGTTCGGGAAATTACAGCACATCTTCTCGTCACTTATACCTCAAAACGAGACTGTACAACCAGTGCGTGTTGCCAGTGATGACCTATGGAACTGAGACGTGGTCCTTCACTGCTGGCCAGATGAGGAAGCTCAAGGTCGCTCAGCGAGCTATGGAGAGGGCTATGCTCGGAGTTTCTCTGCGTGATAAACTTAGAAATGAGGATATCCGTAGTAGATCCAGAGTGACCGACATAGCAACGGGTTAGTAAGCTGAAGTGGCAATGGGCTGGCTATATAGCTCGAAGAATCGACAACCAATGTGGAAAAAGTTTCTCGAATGGCGGCCTTGTAACGGCAGACGAAGTGTAGGGCGTCCCCCCACTAGATGGAGTGACGACTTGGTAAGACATGCGGGAAGTCGATGGACGCAGGTGGCTCAGGACCGTGTTTTGTGGCATTCCTTGGGGGAGGCCTACGTTCAGCAGTAGACTTGTGAAGGGATGTAATGAAACGGCTGATGATGATGAAAATATGAGGAAATAAAAAAAAAAATGAGAAGATTTGATTGCCATATTTAACGACACGAAATTTTATTATAATTTTACAAAAATTATATTAAGTTAAGGTTAAGGCACCTTTTCTATCGTGTCTAATGCAGTGGCCGAAAACTAAAACTCTTGTGGGCCGAAATTTGAAATTTGGGGCCGAAAACTAGCATTTTACATATTTTTCACATCAAAAATTATTATAAAAAAGAGATTTTTCTAGTAGCACCAATGAGTTACAAAAATGAAAACTACATTATGTAAGCTACAAATTAACATTAACAGCACTAGGCCAGCATAATGGCAATTATTTTTTCTAGTACCTTAAAGTTAACAACTCCACGAAAAGGCCGAAAACCAGTGCAACGACCCTTTTTTTATAGGATAAGGGTGAAAAACGAGCACACAGTCCACCTGATGGTAAGTGGTTGCTGCGGCCCATAGATATCTACATCCATCCTCGTTTGCGAATCAAAATGCAGATGCGTTGTCACTCGTGAAGACTAAGATGGAATGCCTCATTCCCAGTAAAAAGAGCCTCCGGCCACCTGCACTCACCAAGCGAAACGCAGAGGTAAACCTCTACCTCAAGCTGGTATTCTGTGAGGTCGTGGTACCACCCCGGTTTGAGCCGGCCCATCCGTGCGACAGCAAAAGGTGCCGCGTGGCTCTACCACTGTTAATTCTTTCTTTTATTTCAATATAGGGGATTCCCCTACTAAGAATGAACATGCTCTATGTAAAGCGTTCAGTATTTATTATAGACACGCAACAAAAAAACAAGTGTACATATTATATCGATTGAACGATTTTCGTAAAAGATTACTAAGTAAAGCGAATTTGAAAATTTTCTAGAAATTAATTGATTAGGTCTAATTGATTTTAAGTTAATAGAAAAAAAAAGTAAAAAAAGCATGAAAAAAACACTATTTCGAACTGTTTGTTTTATAAAATAAAAAATAAAAACTGTTTTTTTTTCCAACCCTGTGTTGTAAATCCATGCAGCGGCTATACCTATTAATGTTGTGGCACGAATGGATCGGCTCGACCAAGGAAGGACCATGGTCTCACAGAATACCAGCGTAAATTAAAAAAAAAGTAACCCCCACACAATGATGTTCTCCTGTATGGTGAAGACAGTTTACATAGATAAATTCAGTGGCGTAGCTACCCAGGGGCTAGGCAGGGCAGTGCCCCGGGGCCTCCAAGCTAAAGAGGCCCCTCGGCCTCCAAGAATGAAATTCGAAAAATTGTGTACTATCCTAGTTATACAAAGAATTTTCGAGTTTTAATTTTTTGGCCCCTAACCGCAAACGGCTCGAATTGAAATCACAAAAATTACTCCCACTTCCAGAACATCAATAGAACATTGTTAAACATAATTGTCTACTTCGTCTTATTGTCTTTTTTATATAGAAGAGAGGGACAAACGAGCATGCGGTTCACGTGATGGTTAGTGTCGACCACCGTCTATTAACAAATACACAAAATAAAACACCAGGGGAATTTCCGGCTTTTTAAAAAGGAACTCATTTCTTGAAGCTTCTTAATTCGTATTGGTCCAACAGTAGTGGACCGCCAAACATCTTTATGATGTAGATTTGCGAAATGCGTTGATGAAATTTTGTGGTTGGAATTAATGCAAACAATTCCTCTGAACACTCCTTTCTTTCTTTTTTTTCTTTATAAAACACTCCTCGTGGTAAATGCGATAGAAAATGCAAAGGGCAGCAACATCTCTTCGTCTCGTCTTTCGTCTTCGTCGGTCGTCGACTATTCGAGCCGCTCTGCGCTGTATGCAGTTAAGTGGAAGGAGCTGGTCCTAGGGAGCCCCGGCCCAGGTTGCAAGCAGTGTACTGGCATAAAATACTGTCCCGTTCTGCTAAGCACGCCCAGCTTTTTAGAGGCCAATTCAGCCTTCCCTTTCAAGTGAGCACGAAACTGCACGTTATTCGATATGTCAACGCCGAAGATTCCGGTACTGGCTGAGGTAATAAGGGGAGTGCCCGGAAATTGAGGAGTTACGACAAAGGGATTCTTTTTAGTCCGAGTTACTCCGAGACCTTATCCGGCAAAGACTCGACTTGAGACGCAAGTTTGTTCCGGTACTTGGTGACGTTTTCCCAAGAAATATAGGCACATCCAGTGTATAAAGCATCACTAGGGCACGTTATTGGTTTGCTACATTAATATGTTTTATTATTGATAAGCAGAAGAAACAACTTGTAAATGGATCATGCAGCTTCTACTACGCCTTTGTTGCTCCAATCTGCAAGAAAACTGCTGATCCAGCTGCACAAATTCTCGGGAAGCCCATAAGAAGAAAGCTTCGAAAGATGCGCTTTGTGTCAAACCCGATCGAAGGCCTTCGCTATGTTCATACTAATGGCCAGGGTCTCCTTCTTTACCTCTGCTGATTTATGAGTCAGGTAACCCAGAAGATCACTAACTGCGCAACCCCGATGGAATTCGTCATTTTTCAGTTGGTGATCCTCATCCTCATGAGCTGGCAGATCGCAATGGTTTTCGTTATTTTGGAGAACAAGTTGGATAGGATAGGCTGAGCGGTCGATTTTTGGTTATTTTTGTAGAGATCTGGTGCACTAAATCTGTCTTCTTTGAATTCCGGACTACACCCTGGGGAGAAAGAGTTTTAAAAAAGACACGGTACGACCGGTGCCAACTATGAAGCACATGTCTTCAGCACAATGGAAAGATCTTCATCCAGGCCCACTAGACTTGACGTCTAGAGAAAGTAGTGCTATGCGCACCGAGCGCTGTGTAAACCGTATCGTATCGACCTGAAGGCGAGTTTATACTTCTTTTTAACAGCGCTGGTGAAGTACTCCTATTATTATCACATCCAATTTTACAAGAGCGACCAAAACAGGCACCAGAGATGATAGAATATGACGACAGAAGCACGTTGGGATCATCCGGCGAGAAGCTGTCCTCAAGGGAAGGATGCAAAAAAAAAACCGCATCCTGCCCCAATCGGCCGACCTATAGTGCTAAACACGGCGGCGATATGCAAAACGCAACCGCGATGGGAGTGTGAGTGGAACCATAGTCCGGATCAGACAATGGTTCAATGAGCCAAGAGGGGCGTCGCCGGAGACCTGATATCCTTCCGGATGAGAGGTCATCAGAAGGTCCAACAGGGAAGGTGCACGATCCTCCACATCTAGAATCCGCGTAGGTAAAGTAACCATTTTTGTCGGACCATATGCCAAGGCAAAGTCATAAACAGATCTTTCCGCATGATTGATTAAACGAGAACCAAGCCATTCAGCGTGGTGACTGTTAAAATCACCAAGGATCACGATCTCTACAGACGGGACCTGTTGTAGTATAGTCTGCAGCGATTTGGACGTGGTCGATGAGTTGGTCTGCGTCGAAATTACCTATAGAGGCACCCGTAGACGCGAAGATGGTCATCCCTGAACTTCAAGACTGCCAAAACGTCGAGAAAAGATGTCCTCTCTGACGTATACGTAAACTCCAGCCCGAGGCACAAAAGTGTTATAATTTGTACGCCAGATACGGATAGGTATATAGATAGGATACGGTAGATTCGGAGACAAGTGTCGACCGAAGAGGACACCTGCGCCTCAGTTAAAAAGAGTGGTACCTATCGGACTTCGTTAACGTTCGAATGAATCCCGCGATGTTGTAGAAATTCACGGATAGCATACCAGGGGTCACCTTTGTCTTATTGCTCTACTTGCCACGAGCAGTATCAGTCTTGAGCGGAATTTCGACCCCCTCCCCCTTCCCAGGATACGCGAGACAGCCTGATCACCCACTCTAAAGAAGAGTAGAGTAGCTTGGACGTGGATACTCAACCAGGGATTTTCCAATACCAGGGGTGCTGGTACCCTCCTGGGATGGTTTCTTATTTAATTACCATGTTAAGAAGCACCTGCACTTAACAGGAGAAGTAAACTTCTACTTCACGCTGGTTATCTGTAATGTCGTGGGTTTCCTCGGTTCGAGCCGGTCCACCCTTTCATTACAACTACTCATTTCATGTCTTACCAGGTCGTCTCCATCTAGTCTGGCCCACCAGTGCGACAGCAAAAGCTGCCGCGTGGCTCTTCCACTGTTATGTTGTCTGCTTATATTATTAACTGTAATCTACTTCGTCATTGTTTATGCGTTACACATAAAACTTATTAGTAAGTAATTCTGTTTTATTATGCCCTACAGTGGGTAACAAGGAGCTGATGATGAAGTAGTTTGTTTGTGTGTAGTTTTGCACCTTTAAAGTTTAAATACGGCTTCAATTTCATTTTTGCCCCGGGGCCCTTGATTACGTAGCTACGCCACTGCTATATACATATACACATATATATATATATATATATATATATATATATATATATATATATATATATATATATTTATATATATATATATATATATATATATATATATATATATATATATATTTATACATATATATTTTAAATGTTAAAAAATTACATTTAATTATAACATTAATGTGCCATTTTGTTCGATGATTTGTTGCCATCTTGTAGGTAGTGACATAATCCTGTCGCTGCCGAGATCTTGGGATTTTACATCAGACCTTGATCAAAAAGAAAGTTATGAGGTTAAATACATAAAAAAAGAAAAAACAACTTACAGCCGAATTGAGTACCGTATTTTTGAAGTCGGTAGAAAACGCGACAAGTAGTTTTGACAGTCCTCTGTGGATGTTAACCTAACACTACCCAAAGAATTCTGAAGAGACCAAAACAGGTGAATATCTGAGGGTGCAAGCTCAGGACTATAATATGGTGAATGCATTAACACTTCCAAACCAAGCTCTTTCAAGTACCGCTAAGTGGCTGAAAACGTGTATGGTCTGGTTATTATCATGTTTTTTTCTCAATTTCTGCTTGAATGTCGTTAGTTGTTGGCAATAAAAATCCAAATCGATAGTTTTGCATGGCGGTAAAAGCACATAATAAACGTTGCCCTTACAATTCCACCATACACACAGCATCACCTTATTGCGTGTTAATCCGGGTTTAGCTATAGTGTGTGCGGCTTGACTACCCTTTGACCATGATCCTTTTCACACGTTCTCGTCGTAATTGATGCCCATTTCATCACCAGTGATCAATCTTTTCAAAAATATTTCGGTTTCATTAAGTTTCAATAAAGCGTCACAAATGAATACACGATTCATTTAGGTTTCTTTCAGTGAGTTTGTGTAGTAATCAAATATCGAGCTGTTTTGTATAGTCAGACTTTTTGAAAGGGTCAAAACTGTTTTGTGGTCAATCCTCAATTCCTCGGATATGTTTTTTCCTGTCCTGTTTCAAAAACGGAATCGACTTTATATTAGCCAGGCAGCATTCTGTTAGCCAGCAGCTAACAAATTTCAGGTTGGTCGATTAATTTTAAGTGATGAAGAATAATTTGGTCGACTGTTACAGCTATATCTGTAGTAGCAGTAGTAGCAGTTAAATATGTAATTAAAGAGATTATTGAATTACGTAACGAAAAGTTACATTCTACTTGCAGATTGAATCGAGAATCGTATCCGATAATTTGCAAGTAGGCCTTCGCGTAAGTGCGAAGGTTTGCGTTGTTTGCAAAAAATGACATGTTTACCAAATTTAAAGCACGCACGCAGGTTTACTGCTGTGAGCAACAAGCGACGAAACGCAGGGCACCGTGGGCTACTGCTTCACCATTGCATTATTCCCGTGGAGTCAGTACTCAAAATAATAGATTACCTGGACCGATAGACCACGCTGGTTAAGCCTTTGGGTGACTCTCTTAACAGCTTTAATTTGGCACTTTGTGACTTCTTTTTTTTCCTTAAAATAAGTACCGTCTAGATTTCCGCGCTGCACCTATAAGCTAGCTATCCATTTTCTCGAAATATTTGATCTCCCAGACATACAATTCTTCTCTCAATATTTTCCTTCACCGCCGACCACGTGTTAAATCAGTATTTTAAATATCAATTAACAATTTCAACGTAATTTGCGTTGCTTGAGTACTATTAAATTTACACCTAGCCCCCGAGCTACCACGGCTCTATTGTAAAGTGGCCGTTATAACTGTAGTTAAAATTATTGAACTTAAATCTTTGAGTTTAACATTTAAATGGTCTAAACACAAATATAAGATTCAGTGAATATGAGTAGTCGTCAATAATTAAACACAGACATCTATAAAATACAAAATAAAACAAATTACTACAAACATAATGCTCCTTATTTTCGTTTAAAAAATATGACTAACCAAGAAACACAGAAAACTGAAAATAAAAAGAAATTTATATAATATTTTTACGTTTTATAAATTATTGTCTAAGTTTGATCTACTCTACATTATCAAAAAAAAACCACTAAATATTGACTTATTTGGTATAATGCCGTCACTGTTACTCTACTATTGCAAGTAGAGTATTTATACGATTAGTGCTTTATGAGAAATCCTGAGTAATTTCACCGAAAATTAAATTCCGAAATTGAAACCATAAACGAAATCATCAACTGCGAGAACAACATTATTATCGCTATCGTCATAAGTCATAAATCTAATAAGGATCATAAATAAAATGTACGCGAAATTAATAGAATTGAATATATACGCCCGTAATAATTAATTTACTTTTCTTAACGTTCTCTCTTTACTTTGAAATTGTTTAAGCACAAGTAATTTTAATTAAAACTTGCTAATTAAATATCTTGTTAAGTGCCCACGTGCTTTTAATTTTTGAATTAGCAAAAAAAACCTAGTAAATATATCACGAAAGACATATTTTTTAAAGTAACAAAAGCAATTTAGAAAACGCGCTTAAAGAATGACTACATATTTATTTTACCTTTTTATTTATTTCGTATAAAATACGAGTAGTATGTTACACTCAAAAAAAAAAAATAACCGGCAAAGTGCGAGTCGGACTCGCGCATAAAGGTTTCCGTACCATCGTAATACAAGTTTCTAGTAGGGAACCCCTTTTAATTTTTAATTTATTTTAATTTTTATTATTTGTTGTTATAGCTGCAATAGAAATACACATTCTGTGAAAATTTCAACTGTCTACCTATTACGGATCATGAGATACAGTCCGCTGACAGATAGACGGACGGATGGACAGCGGACGCTTAGTAATAGGGTGTAAAATACCCTATTGTACATACTTGTATGCATATAAGTTTAAGTTTGGTACGCGTTATTGCATTATGTGTGCACTAAAGGGTATATAACATTCGGGTAGAATCGAGTAGTTAGTCTGTGGGTATAAATAGAAATAAATAAATAGGTTTTACTTCAACTTTGACCACAAGGTAAACCGGCACTAAACAGTTTACATTACATCAATGCCTACGTCTATGGTTACATAATATATTATGATGGATGCAACAAAAAATTCTACTCACATGTACATCCTTCTGCGGCTTTTTGGCATCTACCAGGAGCGTCTGTAATAAACAAACCCTCATGTTATTATTTGTGCCTCACACCACGTCAAAGTGAGACTGCAAGTTGAGAACGACATAAGTTGAGAATCTTTTTCTCTTCCATGAGCCGTTAAAAGTCCACACAAGGGGATATGATTTTGTTCTTATGTATGGAGAATTTGCCGGTATATTATACTAGCGATCAGCCCCGGCTTCGCCTGGGTTTATTAACGTTGTGTTATTTAAATTTATTAAAATCATTAAAGACTCTCCAAAAGTACCCTAATTGTTTACCGTTTATCCAAAAGGTAAACAATTAGGGTACTTTTGGTTACCTTTTGGATACGGAACCCTAAAAAGGGAATAACAAATATCATACATTCTTTTGCAATATGTAGATAGTGCTTGTGTGTAAACCTTTTGGTATACCTTCCTAAGTATGGAAGAGAATAATATAAGTGTTGAAATTACTAGCAAAATCTTGTTACAAAAGCCTGGACAAAGTAAGGTAGCTCTATGGAGCTAGCACTTAAGATTATAGCCTTAAATATCTATTTATCAGAACATTTGAGGCAATAACCGTTAGAAATCACCGAAGCGCAAACCGTCATCGCTGAGCGCACGAGCTTTGCGAGCAAAAACTCAGTAACTGCATTGTACACTGCATGTCTGCATGTGTGTTAAACGAGGTTTTATGGTTATGTTTATTGTCTGTTCTTCGTTACGAAATTAATTAATTGAAAAAGCAAAGGTTTTTTTTTTCTAGATTTTTTTTAATTCAAATACTAAATTTGTATATGTATAAAGCATTTAAAAAGTTAAAAACATGTTATTCTACGTCTCTATTATGATAAATAGACTACACTATAACATAATATACCTATTACATAATTTGAATTTTCTACTTTCAGTAGCATTTTAAAGTTGGCCAGTTTTCGATATTTCCTTTGTCTTTTTTATCTGCCCGTAAATGTCCACGACATGAGCCTATTCCGTTATAGGGAGAATTTGATTCAATTGATCCACTTGGCAGACGGATTGGCGGTCGCTGTACCAGACGTCTCGCACGATCCTCCCGTCGCTGATCTGGGTTTTACGTCAACGAGTTGATTATACTAAACCGGATCATCTATTATAATATAATAAAATATTTTCATTTTTATTGAAATTATATTTTTATTAGGTATTCAAAAATATGCAAGTAAGTGTTAATCTGATCATAAGAATGTATGACACTATTTAATGATATTTCCGTATATCTCGACAGAAATTTTAATTTTGACACCTCTATAAAAGTTTTCTGCCGACTTCAAAAAGGAGACGGTGATCAATTCGACCGTATATTTTTTTATTTAATCCCATATTAATTTCATCAAGGTCAGACCAATAGTTTTTGAGTTATTCTTAATAATTTATATTGAAGTCGGCTGGACAAAACTTTTACTTTTAAATTATTCAATTACAAAAGTGACTGTCTCGTAAATGATTTCACTTTAAACGCTTATTTACTGCGTGGTCGGCGATGAAAGAAAATTATTTTAAGCACGTGTGAACCCCGCCAATCCTTCCAAAAATCATACCTATATATAAGCTAATACTTTGCTCTAATTAAATCATTACTAAGAGAAATAATGATAAGATAAAAATAGAAAATTGATTTAAAATGTACTAACATCTATTGCATGCCTTAAGCGAAAGCGCAAGGTATGTTCTACTATCGCCTAAAAATTAAGATTCCAACGTTTTATCGAATGAAATCGTATCTAGCAATGTGATATAAAAAGAACATTGTAAGAAAGATAAATGATTGTTGAACTTATTAATATTTTTTTAAAATCGATTAATTGCTATTTTTAAATAAAAAAGGGGTTTTAGTGTGGATTTATCAAGTCCGCAAGGCTTGTAAACACTATAACTTTTGAAAATATCCATTGTTTAACTCAATCAATTTTTTAATCTCTTCATCTATCATGTGGGAAGCCACTGAATGTAAATGGCAGTGTAATTTTGTATTGTTTAGCTATAATTAATTTTTTTCGGCTCCAAAATGGTGAAATTTTCGTTGATTTGGTAGCCTTGTATGTAAATTATTTATGTTAATAGGGAGCTACAGCCACAGAGTTGTTTACTCACTCACTCAGTTCGGCGTCAGTCGCCTTCGTGAGTAGACATTGTTTCGGTTGTTTGCAGCGGCTCAAAAAGATCGCTGCACAAATACAAAATATTCGAATAAACAAATTTCTTAAATATTTCATTATAATAATAATGAGAGATTTTTTTAATTACAATATTTTAAAAGCACCGAATAAATAATAGTAGGACGTACTAAAAGTAAGTAGTATCAATTTCTTTGTCACATTTTCATAGTTTCCGAGGGTGTTGAAACCGATAGGGTTGTCGAAATGTAAATCCAAGATGGCGGCCGCAATAGGTATCAATTTTTTCATCTTGGGTGTCATTTTCATGGTTTTCGAGGGTGCTGAAGCCGATAGTGCTGTCGAAATGTAAATCCAAGATGGCAGCTGCAATAGGTATAAATTTCATGGTTTTCGAGGGTGTTGAAGCCGATAGTGCTGTCGAAATGTAAATCCAGGATGGCGGCTGAACAAATTACCAATTTTTTCATCATGGGTGTCATTTTCATGGTTTTAGAGGGTGTTGAAGACGATAGTGCTGTCGAAATGTAAATCCAAGATGGCGGCTGCAATAGATATCAATTTTGTCATCATGGGTGTCATTTTCTGGGTTTTCGACGATGTTGAAGCCGATAGTGCTGTCGAAATGTATTTAAACTACTTTAAAAAATTCCGTATAATCATGTTATACGTAATTTTTATAATGCGCTTAAGGCATGCCCAATTAGATTTATCAATTTTTTATATATTTTATTATTTACTGCCAATAGCATCGAACTAGGCTTTGTAAAGTGTGTGTTTCTTTCAAAGAACACAACTACGTATTTGATTTTAAAACTTTATTATCACTCATTAAAATAATGTTTATATTATTTCAGTTAGTCCTAGTGTTAGGGGTACTAGATGGTAGGACTCGTTTATTCGACTCGGACTATTTTACTTATTTCTGTCATCGAATAGTGTGCACTGTTTTGTTCCGGTCTAAAGAGTATAGAGAGCCAGCGTAATTACAGTATGTGATGCAGTCCATCATAGTTCCTAAAAGTGACAATGCAGCTGTAGCCGTTTTTATTTGAAATTGCGTACTGGTGTACTATTCTTTATGAGCTTCAGTAGCCACTTCCACTAAGTGGACAGTAAGTTTGTTTGTCGTGTTATTTTTATAAAATAAAAACTATTATATAATTTTTAATAAATGACGTGATTCAAATCCAAAAGCAAAATTTAATTAGAATTTAATGAACAATTGCAACACAATATTTTTGTAGTATCAGTAGTGATAAGCGAACACACAAAATACATAAACACTCACGCCTGTCACCCAGAGAGGTAGGCAGATATTATGGCCTTCCATTTGGCATGATCCTGACACACCCCTCTCGCTTCCTCCACATCCATATACTTACGCATACACGCTCGTTTGTTAAAGGTACTCTTGATTTGGCCCATTTTCAATATAATTTATAATTTATTATATACATTCATTTAGCGAACACACAGTTCACTAAATGCATGCTATGGCTCATACTTTACCACACATCTTTATCGATCAACCATTAAGTATCAAAATGAACCATATGGTTCTCTAATCGCACCCTATGAAACACAACAGCATTATGCAGGTATTTTACCTTCTGTGAAAGCGTGGAACTTCCCCGGTTTCCCGACCCATTCAGGCCGCAGCCATAATAAAGCTACTGACTTTATCACTTATAATCCTAAGTTTACCTAATAACCATTTCTTCAAATATTTGTATGGCCTACAAATAAACTGCCCCCACTATACAGGAGAAAATCCTAGTGTGGAGGTTACGTTTAAAAAAATTGAAATGCTATTAAAACAGGAAATAAAAATGGAAATAAGGGAATCTGAAAAGGTATGTGAGCAGCAGTATCTTCCAGTAACAAGCGAAAATATTAAAGAACTGCGCCTACCAAGCCGCATGAGGCAATTCAAGGGGATAGATAGGATAGTATGTAAATGCTTATGTATCTTGGATTTTTGTAAGGCTGTAATGAATAAATGGAGGACTAGTTTAAAACAGTTGAAAAGAGATTTAAAATACACGATTTTACGTTCGCTGTTCGTACCCTTAACCTTGCTTTTAGACGATGCGGACTGAAAGAGCTTATATCCAGAAGTCGCTTTTAATAGGTCCTTAAAAAAAGAAAATAGGTAAAGATCGCATGCTAGAAAATAAACCTTCAGACCAGCGACGGCAAGAAGCAATTAAACTGCAGGGTGATACTGTGATCGTTAATTTATTTGCAAAGAAGTTTATAAAAAATCAGTTGTTCCTCCATAAATAATGTTTAATATATTTCGTCGCAGTGTAGTGGCGGCTTAAAAGAATCATCAACTCCATATCATGGTTGTCATAAGAGACGACAAAGACAATCTGCAATAGGACAACTCCTGTTGCAGATTCTGTTGCCCAACAGCCCAACGGCTGCAGTATCTTCTCAAAATCAATATATAACTAACTACTTAAATTAATTTAAAAATACCGCGGTTGCCAACTCGTCTGTCAAGCGTGGAAACTATGGCACTGTTCTTTGATAGGATGTAACGTTGATGAAAAATGATTATCAAACTTAAAACTTAAACTAGCTGTTCCTCGCGACTTCGCCCGCGTTTAATTTAGGGTTTTAATTTTGTTGCGCGGAACCCTAATTATTTTTCAAAAATATAAATAGCCTAAGTTACTCCTTATAACATGAGCTATCTACCAGTGAAAGTCCCGTTAAAATCGGTCCAGCCGTTTCGGAGATTAGCCGGAACAAACAGACAGACAGACAGACAAAAACTTAAAAAATTATGTTCTGTTATAGGTACTGTATATACTTTTATATGCAATTAGTAAAAAGCTGTTATTTTGACATTACAAACAGACACTTCAATTTTATTTATTTCTATAGATTTTTAACAATATTAAAATTAGGTCTGTTTAAAATTCTACTAAAAACAAAGAGAAGCTAAGAATAACTTTACTGTCTTGCATGCGTTTTGAATTCGATTTTTAAATATGCTTGAGTATTCCAATTATATCATTTATTTAGAAATAAAGAATATAATATGAATATAATACGTAGTTATTACCTTTAGATAGTTCATATTTTCAGAACGTTCAATGCGACGACTAAGATTCATTAGGTTGGGTTTAACTAGTGTGTCCGTTATCACACCGCCATAACGTTTCTAACATGTGTGTAAACCTTTATCCATATTAACTTTATATTCATATTAAACATTTGCTGATTTATATATTGCTGAGTTTGTAGCCTAACTTGGGTATTCTAAAAAATATTTTCTAGTTACTTTTTTTTTTTTTTTTTTTTTATAGGAGAGGGGGCAAACGAGCATGCGGCTCACCTGATGGTAAGTGACTACCGCCGCCCATGAACAACCGCAACACCAGGGGAATTGCAGATGCGTTGCCGGCCTTTTAAAAAGGAGTAGGCTCTTTTCTTGAAGGTCCCTAAGTCGTATCGGTCCCGAAAAATCGCTGATGGTAATCGATTCCACAAGGAAGTCGTGCGAGGAAGAAAACATCTTCTAAATCGCACAGTGGTGGACCGCCAATCATCCAGATGGTGTGGATGGTATCGGGAGTTCTGCCGCGATGTGCGTTCATGAAATTTGGCGGCTGGGATTAATCCGAACAATTCCTCAGAGCACTCCCCATGGTAGATGCGAAAGAAAATGCAAAGAGATGCAACATCTCTTCGCAGTGCCAATGAATCGAGCCGATCGGAAAGGGCTCGGTCGTCGACGATTCGAGCCGCTCTGCGCTGGATGCGGTCAAGTGGAAGGAGCTGGCACTGGGGAGCCCCTGCCCAGAGATGGGAACAGTATTCCATGTGAGGCCGAACCTGAGCCTTGTAAAGTTGCAGGCGGTGTGCCGGCATGAAATACTGTCCCGCTCTGCTGAGCACGCCAAGCTTTTTAGAGGCCAATTTGGCCTTCTCTTCCAAGTGACCACGAAACTGCACGTCACTCGATATGTCGACTCCGAGGATACTGATACTGGCTGAGGCAAGAAGGGGAGTGCTTTGAAACTGAGGAGATACGACAAAGGGGTTCTTTTTAGCGGTAAACGCGCAAACTTGTGTCTTCAGAGGATTAAACTGGACTAGATTTAGTCGCCCCCAATCCGAGACTTTGTCCAGCAAAGACTCGACTTCAGACACAAGTTTGTTCCGGTACTCGGCGACGTTTTCCCGAGAAATATTGGCCCGGCCGGTGTATAGAGCATCACCAGTGCTGTCATCCGCATAGCAATGAATGTTACCAGTTAGCAACATATCATTGATATGCAGAAGAAACAGCGTTGGTGATAGCACACAGCCTTGTGGAACACCAGCGTTAATAGGCTTGTAGTCAGAACATGCACCGTCTACAACGACCTTGATGCTCCGATCTGCAAGGAAGCTGGTGATCCAATTGCACAATTTCTCGGGAAGCCCATAGGAAGGGAGCTTCGAAAGAAGCGCTTTGTGCCAAACCCGATCGAAGGCCTTCGCAATGTCCAGACTAACGGCCAACGCCTCCCCCTTGGACTCTACTGCCTCCGCCCATCTATGGGTCAGGTAGACTAGAAGATCACCAGCTGATCGACCCCGACGAAAACCGTATTGGCGGTCACTGATCAGCTGGTGATCCTCAAGGTACCGGATGAGCTGGCAGTTAATAATGGATTCCATTATTTTGGAGAACAAGGAGGTGATCGCGATAGGCCTATAGTTGGACGGGTCTGAGCGGTCGCCTTTTTTAGGGATCGGGTGGACAAAAGCTGTCTTCCATGAGTTCGGGACAACGCCATGGGAGTAGGAGTACCGGAAAAGACGAGTTAGAACCGGTGCCAACTCCGGAGCACACGTCCTCAGCACAATTGGGGGGATTCCGTCAGGCCCACTCGACTTGTGGATGTCAAGGGAGAGGAGTGCTCTGCGAACCGAGCGCTGTGAGAATAGCACATCCGGCATAGAGCACTCACACCGCGGGATGGTCGGCGGTGTGTTCCCCCCGTCATCAACAGTCGAGTTGGACGCAAAAAGGGAGCATAAAAGGTCGGCCTTCTCTTTTGCGTCGTGGGCCAGTGAGTCGTCCTCCCTGTGCAGAGTAGTACTTAAAATAGTAGAGCATTATTTTATAACTACGACGTGGGACAGCAGTGGAATGTTTATAGGCTGTAACTTTATTTTACTTCTCACTATAAAATAATAAATTTGTCCATGAACTGAAGTAACAACGGACAGTCCAAGCGGCTCAGTCTAGATATTTTGCACAGAGAGTTCATATATAAATTAAGCCATGACCACATATACTGTTTCATTTTTAAAATATTAATACCGAAATGAAATGAATGTGTGATTAAGTTATATTTTTATGTCATAAACGTAAGACAATAATATAGAGAGGTAGGCAGAAACTACGGACTTCCATTGAGCACGACCATAACACACATATCTCGCCTCTTTCACGTCCTCATATCCATGCATACATGTTCGGCGGTAATTACTGTTACAGCCAATCACAAGTTCACTGCCGAAGATCGTCCTCCTCCATAGATTACTACCAAAGTAAGTCCTGAGTTAACTGGATCCATCGTCTGCCTGCGTGTTTTATTAGGTCGCCACTCCATCTAGTTAGGGATCACCAAATACTGTGTTTGTTAGTACAATGCTTCCACCCTAGAGCCTCTATTCCTCATCGGTTGTCGGTTCTTCGAGCTATATGGCCGGCCTATTGCCACTTCAGCTTATTGATCCTGTGGGCTATGTCATTTACTTTTTCTCGTCGGTTAAAGGTTATATTAATTTGGCCCATTTTCAGCCAATTCGGTCGTTAAACTTCCGTCTAGGGCGTCCCTGGCCAAGTCTACTTATCACTTACTTGTCTGCAACATTAATTTTCTTTGTCATTCTCTTCTCAATTATTTTATTTACACGAACATGCCACCAAAACATTTCTATTTTAATCCTGACAATAACATTTCGCAAACTACGCTTCTGCCATATCACACTATTTCTAATAAGGTCATTCACATTCACCCGTAACATACTCCTTAATGACCGCATTTACTTATCAACACACAATTTTCACTACCATATATTAGGTATAACTAACACATTTTACTTGCGTTCACTTTCTTTTTATTTTAATGATGGCCTTTTTTAAATCAACTACTTTATAATAAATCTGTCAGCCTGAAAACCAAAACTACCGAAAGAACAGCCGTTGTTACGGAATATAGTTGTTCTTGTCGTTCTCAGCCCCTTTGCGCCCCCTTAGGGAAATAAAGGCTGTCGCTTCCGATTCGGCAGAAAGGTCACACAAGCCAATGCCAGTCTCACAGGTGGTGTTTAGTGGGTAGGCACTTAGGTTTCGCAGTGAGTCCCACATAACCACGTAGTCGGCTGTCGTGGTATGCTTAGAGCATTCACAACCTCCCTTCCCCGCTTCCCGGAGGGTAGCTCTTTCATTGCTTCTAGGCGCAAAAAAATCTCAGCCCTTTACACCCACACACATACGCCATTCACGCGCACACGCACCCTCTTACACACACACACACACACACACACACACACACACACACACACACACACACACACACACACACAAAACATTTCCTTCTTTTCTTTTTTTTCTTTTTTTTTGTTACTAGTTTCATCATATTCTGCACCAATATGACCTACATCCTGTGAGGAGAGACCTGGTGCTCTGAAACACAGGCTTTCAGCCTATCTCAGACGCCAGTCTTTCACAATCTAAATAATTTTGTTCCTTGGTGTTAACCCCAGTTCATAACTATATTAGTTTTTAGATTGTGGAGAAAATAAAGAATTTTTATTATTATTATTATTATTATTGTACATAATTATAGCCCAGGTTGAATCGCCGCATGAGTAGCGGAAACTATTCCACCTCCATTTTTTATTCGATTTTCTTCAAAGTGTTCTACTGGTTATATAAATGCATGTTGCCATGGGCAACTTGTTATCATATTGTTTAAACCAGAGGTTCCCAAAAAGAGGTTTTTTTTACTCGTGCACCACTTTCAAAAATTTACTATATTCGGTAGACCCCCTACTGCTACATTTCTACTGTATTCCCAAAACCCCTAAAAAATATCACCCTAAATTGGGGGTGTTAAGAAGAAAAAAAATAACAAATTTTCTTGTGTCCTATTTATTAAAATAATACTTGTGGTTATACAAAATTACAAACATTTATTATTACAAACAATAAAAAAAATCTGAAATGTAAATCAACAATAAAAAGTAGTCATACTTTTAATGAGACGGGTGTACTTGATGAATTCACAGCAAATTATCAATATTTGTAAGAGGTCATCTCATATCTCCCCGTTGTGTGATGTTCAATCTGCTCCTTTTTTTGTTAACAGGTCGGTAACGGCACTAAAACTTCTTTCGACAAGATATGACGAGAGAAACGCTATCAAAAATTTTCTCGCAATTTCCCACAGCCCAGGATATTTTTCCGGGGGAAGCGGGTTCTATTCCGCCATGTTGCAAGTATTTATATGTTCAACAAGTTAGTTAATTGTTTCGAGTTTGGGTGTATGTCCATGTGCAATTTATTCATATAAAACGCTTTTTCTATACAGGAAAAAATCGTAGCATGGGTACAAAGTTTTATTGAAATGTACACAAAGAGTCTGTCTGAGTGTAGTCGGCTACAATGTTAAATATACGTGAAAATAATACATTACGGCTTTAACGAAAAACTTTCAATTTTCAATATTAAATATTTTCTTCATATTTTTGTATATATGAGTGGTGTCAAACGAGTACACAGTTCACCTGATGGTAAGTAAATACTGTGGCCCAATTTAAAATGCAGATTCGTTTTCACCCCTCAGAACTAAGATGGAACGTCTCGTTTAGAGTAAAAAGGGTATCCGGTTCTCTACACTCACCATTCGGAACACAGTAGCATTAACAACATGTAGCATGAATGGTCGAGCCGATCCATTCGTGCTACAACCATAATATAGTACTACACCCGACAAAAGTCCACAGCTGAACATAAACCTTCCCACAAATTGTTTCATAAGGGGGACAGCCGGTTAGCAGCCGCAGGTTTTTACTATCCAGTTGTTATTAGTATGACGCTTGAATGAATGAATGAATGAATGAATAAAAAAGCTTAAATTTACATCTTGAAGCTAAGGGTACATAGGGCGGACTTAATGCGATGTTGCATACTTTGCCACTCAGTCTCAGCCAACCTTAAGATAATTGGGTGTCAAAGACAATTGCCTTTGGCATCTAATTATCTTAAATTAATTTAATTGAAAAATAAATTCTGCAAATCTTTATTGCGATTTATAATATGCATAATATATTTTATTAATGTACTATGATTTTTTAAGAAATAAATAAGACATTTTTATATTACGTCTAGTCTTAGGTCACGTTTTTCATTCTTTTTACGCTGCTGGCTACTTTATGACAGTACTCGGAGGAAGTTTATTTATTTAACTTTATATTCTAGGTTACAGAAGCATATACGTCACATTATCATAACATAAAGTATATAGAAACATAAAATGCTTTGCCACGTAACATTTCCGTCAGTTGAACCCAATTTCGTATTCATTCAATTTTCAAAAGCTTGCGTGTGTTGCTGGCTTAAATTTATAAAACAATCTGCGATGTTCCTTTTGATGCATAGTTAACTCCTTATTTGATGTGGAAACCTGAGGTGCCCTAAAGCGTGTAAGATACAATACGGGCAACGGTCCGAAATGAAGGCAATTTGGATGAATCAAATCTGACGATCTTTACTACGCTCAAGTAACTGATTATAACAAGGCTTTTGAAGAGATTGAGCTCCTCCTTCCAATTACTCATGTATTTTAGTTTAATATTAGAGAAATAAGGGCTCAAGTTAAATAAAAAAAAATTACTATATTTTCAGCATGGTGAGATTATTCATGGTAGACTGTAGCTGTATTAAGGCTGCGGTATCAATAAGTGTGCTCAATAAGTGAGGACCAAGTATAGTGGTGGCATAATAATATCCACTACCCCATATCATACCTTGGGGTGTCTGTTTATAAGAGACGACAGGGGGAAACTGAAACAGGAATGGGCAGCTGCAACTTTCTGATAGCAACCGAAAATCATTAAAAATTACTGTTTATCAACTTTACTTCCTAACATGGCAACTAGAATAGAAAATCTACTGCTGCAGCTTTATTATAGCTGAAGGATTAAGGAGTCGACTAGTCGAGGGCCGACCGGGTAGAACCGACTCACAGAGTACTTGCATGAAACAGAAGAATAATGCTGTGTTTCCTCAGGGGTTACAACGCATCAACATTTTAATTCTTAATCGAGGAGAGTACAGTAAAACTTGGTAAAGTGGGATCTGAATAAGTGAGAAACCTCCATAGCTGGAACTCATGCTTAGGACCCGACACTAGCACTGAATTACCTCTGTTAATGGGAAAAAGCAAACCTCTATATCTGGGATTAGTTCTTTCGATTTTATCGTCATAATCCAATATACCTCTATAATTGAAACACCGTGTATATTTTACCTCCTTTACTAAAACTATATTTTGTGTACCGTTATGTTTACTAATTATTATTTTACCCGAAAATTCCGCACTTAGCTATTTGTATAAAAGTGACCTGCAGTTTTAGTTTGGTTTTGCTATCGTCCGGATGTCTATGTATTATGTTTACAAAATACGTTATTTTATTTCTTACTAGCTGTGCCCACGGCGTAGCTCGCGAATATAGGTTTTACTTAAAGTATTTGACGTTTAGGGTAAGAGAATATTAAACGATTTATATCATTACTGTATGAATAAGTGGTAACAAAATAAATCGATATGCTCAAAGTTCTAAGTCGTTTATGATAGAGCTTCTGTGTAAACGACGATAGAAGTAGACTTAGCCGGGGCGTACAGAAAAAGATTACGGGGACTACTAACGCGGGAAAAACAAACATAGAGTTGGCCATGTGCAAAACAATCAGTACTGAGGTCCACTCCTGCAACGCGTAAAGTTTGACCTTGCGCTTTATTTACGATCGTCGTATAACACACGCTGAGTGGGAAACACACTTAAAATAGGGATGTTAGATGATCATTGATGCTAAAAATTAAAACTTCGATGTTTTAACATCGATGTTCACATATGTCAAACATCGAAACATCGACGTCAATGAACCCATAATCGATAATTGGGAACTTGCAAACAATGAGAACTCGCGAAATCAATATAACTAAATATTGCATCTGCTCTGAAGATTAAAAATTTTGTATAATTCAGAATTTCTGAACGCATCGTTAACCTAAAAAAATGTCTGTATGGTGAGTCAAACTTAATTGTCAAGTGTCTCCTGTAATGTCACAATGGTCACTGCTTTCGCTTTATTTTGTAGTGTCGTTGTCGGTTGTCGCATAATAACTATTCTACGTAAATTGATATTCAAGTTAATTGTTACTTTTCCCTTGCTGTGTATACCCACATAATTTTGAAACAATGTGTAAGTATCTACACATCAAAGATGTTTTACTACACATATACAAAAACCATCGATAATGGTCAACATCGATGTTTTGAGTAGCCTAAACATCGAACATCGATGTCATCATCGATGTTATTATCCCTATCTTGAAACTGAAGCCTGAGCCGTGGTAGCTCAGATGGTTAGCGCTTGCTGTAAGCTTTACAGTACTCGAGCAACTCGGGTTCGATCCCCGCCGGCACCAATTAAATAGTTAATTGCAATTTTAAGTACTCATTTACGTGCTCGGCGGTGAAGGAAAACATCGTAAGGAAACCTGCATGTCTGAGAAATAAAAAAAATATTTCGATGACATGTGAAGTTCGGCAACACGTATTGGGGCAGCGCGGTGGACATTTCCTTGCCCTAAAACCCTCTCAGAAATGAGAGGAGGCCTGTGCCCAGCTGTGGGACGTAAATAGGCTGCAACTTTGAGGATGATTCACGCTACAACGTGTCGCCACCGGGCCGTGCCCGGCCGGGACACGTCCACCGTGCGCTGGCCGGGCCAGTCATTCATGTTACACCGGGCTGTTTGCACGACCGTGGCTTATGCACGACTCTGTGTTATGTGGTTTTTGTCAGCTAGTGATTTCATCTGTCGATAGACTTCACGCTTACATAAATATGCAATTTTCACAATTTGAATTGGCAGCTATTGCAATTGCCATCGATGATGAAGTATTTGAAAAACGAAGCGAAACTACTAAAAGAAGATGGGGTGTACATCCAACCTGGAGAAAGCGAGAAGCAGAAGGAGAATTTGCTTTACTTTACAAAGAATTAATAGATGATGAGAGCAAGTTTTATGGTTATTTTAGAATGTCTAAAGAATGCTTTAATTTTTTACTTGAAAAAGTAAAACCCGACCTAACCAAAAAAATTACAAGATTTCAAAAGCCTATATCTCCCATCGAACGATTAGCAGTCTGCATCAGGTAAATAATAAATTGATATGCACTAAATTACATAGTATTTAAAAATGTAGTATTACAAATTGACCCGTCTCACAACCATCTATCAGAGCTGGTTGTAAGATGGGTCGAATTTTTTCTAAATACTTCATTTTCAATTTTTCAATAATCAAAATTGCATTGTGAATGAAAAAAAGTAAAAATTTAAATAATTCGCATAGTATTTATTCATTTCATTAGTCTGCCGTGAACTCTGAAAATAAAGTAGACAAATTATTAGATTCCAAAGGCGTAAGTTCCGAAGGCGAAGGTTCCGAAGGCGTAGGTTCCGTAGGCGTTGATTCCGGTGTTGGCGTTGGTGTAGTCATCGGAACCGGTGCATACACCGACCTTGAATTAGTAGACGACGCTGACGTTGTTCCACTCATTGGAGATGTGTAAGAAGAAGGCTCTGATGACAATTGCTCCCACTCCAAATCTTGTAACTGCAAATATTCTTCCTTTTGCAAGATGCTGGTAGTAAGGGGAAAAAGATTTTGTGGTGGCTGCCAAACCGTTGAAGAAAGCATCAATAGGATGAATGTCTTGTGTGTTGGACTTTTCTTTATTTTTTAGAATGTATTCCATTAATGCGCTTGACGCAGAGGACTGGGATTGTGGCACTATACGACGGCGATTGTGTGCAGTTGCAACGGTTGCATTGCGATTGCGGTTGCCGGAACGAGTGAATTGTGCAGTTGACGGGGGATATGGATTCGGATCAGCAGGTGGCGTAAAATTTGGTTCACTAATAGCTGGTGAGCGATCTTCCTGCTGCTGCTGTTCATCGGTGTTAATTGTTTCGTTGTGCGTAGTAACTGGCGAAGTAACCGTTTCGTTTTGCGTCTCTTCGTTCTCAGACTCGATACTTGTTATTGTATTTCGATCCTGTATATGAGGCAGTAAAAAATTCAATCTCTCTTCATATTTATATTTTTTTATTGCCACAGCACCCTGTCCACTCTTGGTTTTACGTTTGTTTCTATGTTTTTTGAACTGGTCCCGTATGTTTGCCCACCTTTTTTTTACATACATCATCTGCAAAAAGATAGTATAGAATGAACAAGTTAAGTAATTTTCTTTACAACCTGTATATATGGTACTGTTAATACGTAATAGCTCACTGTAGTACACAGATACCGCAAAATTATACCATTATTATTTTTTCAGGTTCCTGGCTACTGGGGATTCGTTTAAAACTATTTCGTACAGTTTTCGATTGAGGCATTCAACTGTGACCGAAATTGTACATAGCACATGTCGATCTATCGTTAAAAGATTTAAGAAAGACGTTATACCAGAACCAACAGAAGAAATGTGGCGTAAAATTGCCGAAGATTTTGAAAAGCTTAGAGGTTTTCCAAATTGTATAGGCGCATTGGATGGAAAACATTTTGTTATTGAAGCCCCAGCCAATAGTGGTTTTATATATTTTAATTATAAACTCACATTCTCAATTGTTTTATTGGCGTTAGTGGACGCATGCTACAAATTTATTGCAGTTGATGTTGGCGCTTACGGACGAAACAGTGATGGTGGCATTTTTGCACAATGTAATCTTGGAAAACGTTTAGAAAATGGGACGCTTCATGTACCTATTAGTAAAAATTTACCCGGTTCCTCTACGTTTGCACCATATGTAATAGTTGGTGATGAAGCGTTTCCTTTGAAAACATACCTAATGCGACCGTATCCAGGACACCAAGCAACAGGTGACGCTAATAAAACGAATTTCAATCATAGACTGTCTTTGGCCCGGCGACTAGTCGAAAATGCCTTTGGTATTTTGACACAAAGATTTAGAATATTTCAAAGAAGAATGAAACTTGCTCCAGAAAATGTTGATTATTCTATCTACATGCGTACTGCATAATTTTTTATGCGAACAAAAAGATTACACAGGGCTTATCAATCATAGTGCACAAAATGCGCAACCACATTTATTAATTCCATTGAGCGTTCAACCAGGAAGACCGGCTAATGATGCATTTGCGGTAAGAGAAACGTTTAAAGAATATTTAGCGTCAACAGCGGGACGTAATTTTATAGGACAATAGTATCAAGAATAAATACATACTTACAATATAATATACTTCTTATAATTTACCTAACATATTCTAAAATACCTACTAAAAACCGATAATCCCACTCACATGTACTTACATGTTGTCGTAAAGTAATTAGTGACACTTGAATAACTATTATAAATGTAAATTGAAATAAAAGTTACAACTTACCAGATTGTTTTATTTCGTCCGAAATGGTTTTCCAAATAATATTTTTGTATTTGTTATCTAAATACTTAGGATGGCTCATATCGTAAATCACAGGGTACTTGCGCACACATTCTAATAATTTTTCATCGTCCATTTTGCTGTTGAGCTGCTCACTTCACTAAGATTTGACGTTGACTGCTCTCAGGGCGCCCGGGCGCATATGTTCATGTTACAACGTGTCGGGGCCGGACCGTGCCGGAGCCGGGAAACAATACCCACCGACATTTCAACGCCGTGCCCCGGCCGAGTCCCGGCGGCGTACGGCCGGGGCACGGCCGAGCCACGGTCAGGCATGAATCGCTTCATACAAAAAGTACACCATAATGTTTGACCGTGCCCCGGCCGGGGCACGGCCCGGCCGCGCCACGTTGTAGCGTGAATCATCCTTTACTTTACTTTACTTAAAACTGAAAGGAAAGTTATTTGGTATTAGAGGAATTCTGGGTATAAAACAATATCACTATCACGACATTTATTGCAATTTAGCTACTTTTAGTCGAGTTGAATATTTCAATATCTCTTTTTTCTGGTTTTTGTTTCTGATGATTTTTGTGATGTGTTGTCTAACCTACACCCTTCGTCAGACTTTCAGTGAGTCTCAATACGATTCACCTGTGAAAAATCTTAACACCGCAATTCAGAAAAGGTTGTAATTTGTACAACGCCATCTATTACGTTCTTTGTGAGAAAACATTCTTTTTTAATTTAAGTAATACATATTTTTTACTGTGTTTAAGTACTATAATAGAACGATACGAAATACATTATAATAGAACGTTTTTTTTTTACACATGAATCTTTTTATTACTATTTCTGAGATTTTGTGGCGCCATTAAACAAATTCGAACCTACATTTCAAAATAATAATCATAACTTTCGATAGAATTAACCAATTTCAATAAAACAAAGATTAAATGAACTTGATTTCAAAAATTTTAACCTGCCTTTTGTATCACATTTTTGCCACATCACCATCTATCGATGAAATTGGTTAACTATTGTACTTTAATTTAGTTTAGATAATAAGGTTAATATATTTTGTATATATTTATTACGTTCTTTATGTAATACTTTTGTTTACTGCGTTTTAGATATAATTATATCATTATTGAACATTATTTTATATCATTTAATTATGAATTATAATATGATATTAATTTTAAAATGTACTTGATGACTCATCCAACGCCACTATTGAACAAATTCGTATCTATACTTAGTACCCATACTTCAGAATATTTGTCATAACTTTTGATGGAATTAACCAATTTTAATGAAATAAAGACTAAATGTAACCTGAATATACACTTAATAATTTCCTTAACTATTCTTATGATATAAATTAGTACTTTATACGTGATACGTTAACAAACAAACAGACAGACAGACAGACAGAAAAATCTAAAAATGGTAGAAATGTATTTATTTACTTATTTTTAGTACCTATCAATCACTTCTATTACAAAAATATAAAATGTACAGACATCTGCTATTTACATTTTTATTATATGTATAGATTCGCACCTTTATAACTGAAAAAACCTAAAATGAATACCTTTTTAAGTGAGACAAATTTGCAGGTCCCTTAAGGTCCCAGTTATCCAGGTTTCACTGTAGTAGATTTCTATGGGCCGGAGCATCCACTTACCATCTAGTAGATTAAGTGACATATTCTATATAATAAGCTTCTTTGGTAATAAATGGTACTAAAGCAGTATATCTTCAAGCCATTATTTTTTTATGTGTTGTTGGAAAATATACTCGAATATTACGCAACTCGGCGTACTAGTACTCTGCGTAATAGTATACTTTCGATAAACGCTCAAAAGAAACGTTAAGATGTTCTTCAAATTCAGTAATTGTTTAACGTTATAGAACTTATGTTTGTCAATGTGATAAAGATGTTGATGACGGGGAAACGACTCTTCAATTTAACACCGAAAATTTGCGTATTTAAATTGGTTAAATTGAGTTGACTTTTGAACGAATTTAATTATGTTAAAACAATAAGTTAGTTTCCACGTTTACTGTTTTGACATATTTTATTTTCTTCAATATACTTTTTCAATTGAACAAATATTATTTTCAAAATTGTAAACGCCCTAAGAAGTATTTAATTAAATAACAAAAACTTAAAAATATTCACAGATAATGCTGTGTGATAGTAGACTTTCTTTGGTCAGCACTATAATACGTTTTATCGGTAACCCATTAAATATTCTATACAATATTAATTGTAATCCTAAACAAAGTTTAATATTGTGTCGAAAAATTACTTGCAGACAATAGTTTTTAGAGAAAATATCTGGTCAAAAGTGACAACAAATATTCTAGACGTCGTTTTAAGAAAAATATGAATTGTATCAAAACAGCTCATATTAAGTAGCATTTCTTAGTTTATTCTAGGTTTCAATGTAGAATATTAAACAATTCTTTGATATTATAAAAATTTTAATGAAATTTTAATGCGATTTAAAAAAAAAATCTCAAAAAATTTAAAGCATTAATTAAAACATTTAATTATGTAAATGACATAATTGAAATTAGGACAATTTTTCGTTACCCGAATTCATCAACGTAATGAAATGCATCGATATGCTAGCAGAATTATTTAATGAATTTGGTGCCTGTGGTATGCATTAAAAACTTTCCGGGTGTATTTCATTGATCATAGCAATCCTAGATTACAATTGCTATTACCGCCACATTCGTACTTATTACTTTTTTTTTTACTTTTGGGCGAAAAATCAGAACAGGCAATGATGGTAAGAGGATGATATGCATCATAGCCATCTACATCTATCTGCGATTAATAATGAAAATGAAATTTTCGTTTCTAGTGTAAGGTTGTCCGAAAATCTACACTCACCAAAGGAAACATAGCAGCAATAAGCTGCATTTTACGCTGATATTTAGTAAGAGCGTAGTCCTTTCCCAAAAAGACAGTCGCAAATCGTATAGTGAGAGAGTGACAGTAGAAATCCATAGGAGTAGACAAAAGTTATATGACTTTGACAATGAAAGATCATATAATCAATAGTATTTCATTTAGAGAATATGTAAAAACACATTCCAAAATACTTAAAAGAGTGTGTTTCAGAGCCAAGTCTTTACATTTAAGTAAACAAAATTAAGAATGCCTCTAAAAAAATTAAAATGACTTGAATTATAATAACAGAATAAGAGCGAAACTGGTAAGATGAAATTACACAACTCAAATTTTGAAATAACATTTAACAATAATTTAACAAAATCAGATCAAGATGTTGCAATGGCTTTTGAACAATATTTTAACGAAATTCCGATCTTGACTACATAGTTACTGAATTACTCCTTACTGTCGCCATACTAAAACGAAATGTAAGTGTCTGTAAAAAAGAATTTGCATTTCATAAAATATTATTAGGAGATATCGTAAAACATTTCTAATCTATTGTTGTTAAGAAAACAGCAGATCTATGGGGAACCCGTTAAAGTTTTTGCGTCTATAATAGATGCGATCGTACTATTGCTATTGCAACTTGCTATTATTTTCAAATCTGGTGTCTTTCCTGATTTAATGAAACATAGCAAACTCATACCTTTATTTAAATCTGGTAGTACATTTGACCCCACAAATTTTAGACCTATTTCTGTGAATTAACTACTCCATAAAAATCAGTTTGGTTTTATAAGGTGTCGTTCGATAACTAACGCCGATGTTGAGCTGATTAAACATTTTTTCTGTGCATGGGAAATTTCAGAGAAAGCTTTGCATATATTTTTCGATCTTTCCAAGGCTTTCGACTGCGTTCATTATGAGAAATTAATCAGGAAGCTACATCATTATGGTGTTAAAAACATAGCACTCAAACATATTGTATCATATCTATATAATAGAACGCAAACAGTTGTTATTAATGGCAGCAGTTTTTTTGGATTGGTAGTATCTATGGGTATTCCCTAGGGCTCAATTATTGGCTCCTTCCTATTCTTAGTTTATAATTATGACTTACCTTACTTGTTCGGGAATAACCTTGATATATTTGTATTTATTGATGATACTTTGTTAATATTCCGACAAAAAAGGCCATCATTAAAATATAGCGGATAAATAATGATATATCAAAAGTAGTGGTACTGGTTTTACATCAAAAAATTGCTTTTAATGTGAATGAGAATACTAATGTGCTTTTAAACGGGGAGGAGCTGAGCCTTGATAAATCCACTGTTTTTTAACCTTCTTGGGTACTCATAGATAGATAGATAGTTTTGTTTTTAGATATACTCGTAAATACAAAACTATCTAGCAAACTTAGTTCTGCACCATATGCTCTAAAAATATTAGAGGCCTTACATGTATTGAATCAGCTAGATTAGTGTATTATAGTTATTTCCATAGTATAATGTCATATGGAATCTTGCTATGGAGTAATGCGACTGATATGGAAACTATCTTTGTTTTGCAAAAGAGTGCCATATGAGCAATTTATAATCTAGCTGCAAAAGGATTCCTTTAGGGAAAATTTAATAAAAATTCAAATTTGGAGAAAGAAATATAATTCCATATAAATTTGGAGAAAGAATTCCACACTTAAGGGTTGCAAAGTAGATGATGAAGTTATTAATGTTGCTACTGAGATGAAAATCTAATATATTTGCCATATTTGCCTTGAGCATGTAATATTCCTTAGTCTACTTGGAAGGGTCAAAGAATTAAAAAATAAATAAAAAAATAACAGTGGACTTCAAAGAACTGAAAAGAATGATATCATTTCACATTTTGAAATCGGATCTAAAATATTTCAATGCACTATGTTATGGCACCGACTGCAGAATGGCAAATACCTCCCCAACCTCCTAAAATACCCTAAATTTTATTATGTCTAGATTTAGTGAGAAATCGGTGACAATTAGTGACTTACGATAAAAAAGTGACTAATAATTTAGGAGATATTTCACTTTCTTGAGATGATTTTCGCTTGAATTCATGCTATATAATTCCTGTTTCAAAAATTAGTGAGCAATTAGTGACTTTTATTTACCGAGAAGAAAACCATTTTGCGCCAATAGAACTTAATGAAAAAGTTACTTAAAGTGCTACGCATACAAAGTTTTGGTATAGTACAGTTGTAGCATTAAACTGCGTATGAAAATTAATGAAAGGAAAAAGGAAAAAAATTAAGGAGCATGTATTTCTTTCTAAAATTTATATACTGCATATTATGCCTATTACAAAGTAGTACGGGGTTTTATAACATTACCATTGGATTGATGTAAATTATGATTTTTAGACTCTGCTTACTAACTTGAATAGTTTCAATCCTATTTATAAAGTTACTTACTTTTAGTAATAATAAAAACTAAATCCTACCATTGAAGTGATAAAATAATCTAGATTTATAAGATAACGAAGAGATTCGCAATATGGCAGGTTTGAAAGATGACCTTATCACAAAAATTGATAAGGGCGTGCTTCGATGGTTTGGGCACGTTGAGAGAATGAGTGAAGACCGAATGGTGAAGAAAATATATAGCGCGAAAGTAAATATTAAAAGGTGTCGAGGTAGATCGAGACTAACTTTCGAAGACCATGTGAGCAAATTGCTCGAAGAGGGGAGGGTCAAGAGTACTCGGATACCTAGACGTGCATGTATGAAGAAGATAATGAATCTGAAAGAAGCGAAAGAGGTATGTAACGATCGTGACACTTGGCGATCTGTTCTCTCTGGCTACCCCGTCAGGGATTTTGCGTGAAGATAAGTATAAGATGAGACCTTCTAAATAATAAGGTGGCTTACTTAAATATGTAGTGTCGTGTAGATACGGCGTTAGCGGCGTGAGAGAATTTATGATCTTATTTGGTACCATAGGATTAGTATGAATCAATAATGGGAAATGCCTTAAAAATCTCAAAGAGATAATACCACCATCTATCGGAAACCATAAGATCTTTTGGCTCATCCCATTGGCATCTTTTTATGCCACCCACGGGACGAAATGGGGTGATGTATACTATCATATTGAGTGTAATAACTTCTTATTAATCGTATATCATATACACATAAAATCGTCATAAATGAAGGTATCTAAAAAAACAAAATAGGCTTGAAACCAATGTAGGCTTTAACTTAAAATGTACATCGACTTTTGCAGAAATAGCTCTACTGGAAGAAAAAAAAGGATTTATATATAAAATTTACAATGATACACTATTTTCACGTATATCCAATCGATTGCAAACTATCCGATAAAGCGGCCGATCAGAAATTTTTCCGACTTCTGCACGCGTTATGCCCTGCACTTGCCACCTAATTTACCTGCACGAGGATGCCACTCAAAACCTTCTTCGTGAATTCCGGTAGTCATTTGTTATAGTAATATGTTATGCTATTGTGGGCTATATCAATTACTCTGGTTCTATAATATTCTCAGTAATATTATCTATACGATTTTTTTTAATTAGCACTATATGTTTTATAGTTGCCCACTACCACATATCTTCTCGTGGGTGGCTAAATAGGCGAAGGAGGAAAATTAAACAGAAAGTGGACGGCTGTATCTTCCTGACAGCAAATTTTATAATAAAATAGGATTCTAACATGCATTTTAAGGGAGTTATTGGGGAGTCCTATGTTCAGCAGTGGACTTTAGGTAGACATTAGCGGTTTTTACGATTTTTTAATAGTCGAATAGTTCTAAAAATTTGCTTCACTTATATACAACTAACACAAACATATATGTGTTATAATTTGTTAAAGTTTAAAAAACTGAATAATTAAAAGATTTGTATAATCTGTGGATGACATGAATGATTGAAGTGTATGTAGAACTTTAAGTAAGGTTTTCAATAAATTCTGATTGATACATTTGGACTTTCTTCAAATATGATCATATCATATTAAATAATAATTATTCGTGACCAATTAGACACTAAATCTTGACACATGACATTGAATTTCTCAGCGAAAGACAGGCGTTCTGAAGTTATTCTCTGATATATAATATTTAAGCCAGAATATTCCCTAAGACATATGGATAACTGCAGTACCTTTGGAACAATATGCTTCAATATCGGTAAATGAAAGTTACACTCACATTTTAAAATCAGACAGTAACGGAATTTTCTAGAAGAGGTTCTTAGCTTTCATTAAATCTAGAATCCTCCCAAAAAATGTATCTCCTAAAGTATTTAGTCATAAGTTTTTTTTTCATAAGTCATTAATTGTCACCAATTCCTCACTAAATCTTGATATAATAAAATTTTGTGGTCGTTAGGATATCGTTGGGGAGTATTGAAGCATGAAGAACGCGCAGAATGTTATACTATTATTTTTTATTCCTAGAAGTCATGTTTGACGACAACTATTCTTAAATTTCTTCATCAGCCCGTAAATGTACACTGATGGATATGGGCTTCCCCACTGTAGGAAGGGTTTTCTTTAATCGTCAGTCATACCAGTCGAATTGATAATCGCATTATCAGACGTTTCACAACTTTGACGCTGATTCTCCTCGCCGGTCTGGGTATATTTCCTGACGTTGACTGACTCAGCCAGGTCAATAAATTCAGCGAAACAATTTTAAAATTAATTTATAGGTTTCTATAAAATTGAAGAAAAATCTCTTTGATTGTACTGTTCGTCTGTGTGTCTGTTCGTCTGGCTGGTTTTAATATCAATATATATAGGCCATTAAGAAAAAGAAAAAGTAAAAAAAAAAACACTTTCCCGCCATTTTTCAATTGCTTTTCTTTCCGCCAGAATGAGTGATCCTAACGAAGAAATTCGATACATTCTGAAGTTTTATTACAAAAAACGGAAAAATGCTACTCAAGCCATGACAAAAATTTTGACGTTTATGGACCTAATGGAGTGTCAGTAAGTTCAAGCGTTTTCATTTCGATAATTTTGATATCAAAGATACAGCTCGCTCTGGTCGCCATCATACGGATAAAGTTGATGCTATTTTTGTAAAAGTGGAACAAGATTGGCATATTAGTAGTTATAATATAGCCGAGGAATTGAGATATGACCACAAAACAGTTTTGTCTCATTTGAAAAAGTTTGGCTATACAAATAGAGCTTCATATTTGGGTACCAAAATCGTGTACTCATTAGCAATTCTCTATTGAAACGTAATTAAACCGTTAAATTTTTGAAAAACTTGATCACTGGTGATGAAAAATGGATCAATAAGAACATGCGAAAAGATCATTATCAAAGGGTAGTCAAGCTACCCAGGCTGTAGCGAAACCCGTATTAACACGCAATAAGATGATGCTGTGTGTATGGTGGGATTGGTAGGGCATCGTTTATTATGAGTTTTTATCGCTGGGCTAAACCATCGATTCGGATCTGTACTGCCAACAACTAATGAGACTTCAGCAAGAAATTGAGAAAAAACGGCCGGAATTGATCAACAGAAAAAGAGTGGTCTTTTACTCGTATCATGATAACGCCAGATCACACAAATCTTTGGCCACTCAGCAAAAATTGAGAGAGCTTGGTTGGAAAATGATATTACACCATATAGTCCTGACCTTGCACCCTCAGATTTTTACCAGTTTCGGTCTCTTCAGAATTCTTTGGGTAATGTTAGGTTAACATCAAGAGAGGACTGTGAAAACTACTTGTCGCTTTTTTTTAATCAAAAGCCATAAATTTTTACAGCAACGGGATTTTGTCACTACCTACAATGCAACAAGTTATGACAACAATTTATTGAAAAAAATGGCACAAATATATTATAATTCAATGTAAATAAACTTTGAAAAAAAAAATGTTTTGAATTTGTATATAAAATACGAAGAAATTTTTTCCTCGACCTACTATTATGTTGTATTGTATATTTAAATATGAAAACATATAGAAACAGCAAGGTAATGATCACCACATTCCTAGGGGTTGTTAGCAATCCTGCTCTCTTTTATAAAACGAACTTTATTAACCTTTAACTGTAGACATGGGGTCTCACAGACCTTTCGCACTTACTGATTTCTTAGAATAAAATATTTACCACAACCCCCCGCGGGTGGGCGTCTCAGTAGTTTCTAGTTTAGTCGCCAAATTCTCGATGAAGAAAGAGGTTGTTACACGTATTTAAAAATAATCGGTGTTTGTGTGACCCCATGTCCATATTTCCTTTAGAAACAATATTATACGCCCTTTAATTTTGTTTTAGATTGTTATTATTAAATATGGCCAAAAATAGTCGAACAAGTTCTTCTGGGTCAAAACGACCATCAGAACTAAAAGTGTACAATACCACCGTGAACAAATACGACAAAAATATTGCGTTCAGATGATCCGGTTACTGGTGATATATTTTCTAATTCTTGACTTAAGTGGTATCAATGCTAGCATATTATATGCTCAACAACAAAATAAGGAAATAGGTCCATGTATTATATAAGAAACTAGTATATAAGGAAACTAGCTCGTTCGCTAGACTACTCGTAGTCCCGCAAATGCAAAGACGTTATATCTCGACCAAAGTATTACCAATATAATTGAGAATCAAAATGTAGCGCGCTTTCAGTGGTGACGCGCCCAAAAAAAATTATAGGGTAATTGACCCTCTGTCAGTTTTTTTTACGTGTGCAATTCAGAATGACTTTTGTTGTTTTTCCAATTTAAAATTTATTAGATTTTAAGAAAAAAAATATAATTACGTAGAGTTTTAAAATAAATAATATAGTAATAGAACTTTAAGTGATTTCAGTGCCAATTCAGATTTAAATGTGCGTTTTCTTGATTTTTTGTAATTATTTGTATTTTGTAAAAAAGGTTTCTCGTATCAATTTAAAATCTTATTATTTACAATCCAAGCACACATTCTAAATTCTTTTTCATTTATTTATTTGCACAATCAATATCAAATGACCCTAAACAATGTGAGAGTCTCTCAAACCCCATGTCCAGGCTAGTGTTACATAACTTAGTGTCCATAGTTAAAGGTTAAACAAGTATTACTCCATGAAAATTTTAAACTTTCTGGTAGACAACTAAGCCTTGCACATTTTGGGACTTTCTTGCAGAAGCGTATATCACTGGGTCGGGAAAAGACATCTCTCCTGCGAAGAATTGGCATGAAACCCAGAGGAACTTTTTTAATATTAATTTACTATGTCATATTACGATGTACAATAATTAAATCATCATTCATCATTTCAGCCCTTCAAGTCCACTGCTGAACATAGGCCTCCCCCAAGGAATGACACAAAGCACGGTCCTGAGCTACCTGCATCCATCGACTACCTGCATGCCGTAACAGGTCGTCACTCCATATCGTGGGGGGTCGCCCTACACTTCGCCTACCGGTACGAGGCCGCCAGTCAAGAATCTTTCTTCCCCATCGGTTGTCGGTTCTTCGAGCTATATGGCCAGCCCACTGCCACTTCAGCTTACTAATCCGTTGGGCTATGTCGGTTACTCTGGTTCTACTGCGGATATACTCATTTCTAAGTTTGTCACGCAGAGAAATCCCGAGCATAGCCCTCTCCATAGCTCGCTGAGCGACCTTGAGCTTCCTCATACGGCTAGCAGTGAAGGACCACTCTCAGATCCGTAAGTCATCACTGGCAACACGTACTGGTTGTACAATTTCGTTTTAAGGTTTTGAGGTATGTCTGACGAGAAGATGTGTCGTAGTTTTCCGAACGCTACCCATCCGAGTTGAATCCGTCGATTGACCTCTTGGTCGAAGTTGGACTTACCTAGTCGGACTATTTGTCCCAGGTAAACATACTCATCAACAACTTCGAGCTAAGTGCTCCCAACAACTAACGGCATAGGAGTGACATGGACATTAAACATGATCTTTGTTTTCTCCATGTTCATCTTAAGACCTATCCGTTGGGAGACACTATTGAGGACATTGAGCATGGTGCTTAGTTCCTCTAGCGATTCTGCCATACAGACTATATCGTCGGCAAATCGAAGGTGAGTGATGTACTCGCCATTGATGTTAATACCATATCCTTTCCAGCCCAGAAGTTTGAAAACGTCTTCCAATGCAGCGGTGAAGAGTTTCGGGGATATAACGTCATCCTGTCTTACACCTCTCTGCAATTGGGTAGGTTTCGTACTCTGGTTCTGTACTCGGATAGCCACCGTAGCCCTACTGTACAAGCACTTCAGCACTTCGATATACCGACAGTCAACTTGGCACCGCCGAAGGGACTGCAGCACCGCCCAAATTTCGACGGAATCAAAGGCTTTCTCATAGTCCACATACGCCAGACGTAGTGGCAAATTGTACTCCTCGGACTACTTTACAACTTGCCGAAGGGTATGTATGTGGTCTATGGTGTTAAAGCCTTTTCGGAAACCGGCTTGTTCGGGAGGCTGGAAGTCGTCAAGTCAGCGCGCGAGACGATTCGTAATGACACTCGTAAACAGCACGTAAACGCGGCTCGGAAAGGAAATCAGTCTGTAGTTCTTCTAGAGAGCGTTGTCGCCTTTCTTGAAGAACAAGACCATCGCACTTCTGCTCCACGCCTCCGGTGTAATGCCGCCATGGAGGACGGAATTAAAGAGCTTCTGAAGGACTTCAAGTACCGGTTTTCCACCCGCTTTCAGAAACTCCGCTGTAATTCCATCCTCGCCTGGGGCCTTGCCGTTTTTAAGGTGCTGGAGATCCATTATAATCTCGCTCAGACTGACGTTCGGGATATCTTCGGAATAGTGTCGGATAAGACTCGCTCTTGGATCGTTACTCACACTTGCATGTGGCTCCAACGATGACGTGTACAGCTGCCCATAGAACCTCTTAATCTCACTCAAAATCTCAGGTGCCCCGGAAACGATGCTGCCACACTCGGTCTTCAGCTTTGACCGTTGGCTTTTTCTGGCAGACAGATCTCTGGCGAAGACTTTGGAGCCTTGGTTCTTCTTGGTTTAATACAAGCTGTATTGAAGTTGCGTAAGTCCCGCCGCATGCATTTGGTAGCCTACATGATGTCAAATCTGTTCAAGAATGTAGCTTCATCTCCCGTCTAAAATCCATGAGATTAAGAGTGTGATCGGAGAGTTTTTGTGTTGTTCTGCTGCGGGTCTTGCAGAACTTAGCTCCGATCGCATGGACAGTTTCCATGAGCTTGTAATTCATATCGTCCACTTCATTGCAGTCTTCTAGGTACTGAAAACGGTTTTATAACTCTAGCTGAAAGGTTTCCGGACTTTGGAACAGAGCACGAGGGGGACGGAGCGTTGACTTCATTAGACGTGACCTCTCCAACTCAACGTTTAGGTTCAGTGTGCCTCTGACCATTCGATGATCGCTACCAGTTTTCACTCTCGCGATCACGGAGACATCACTGAATTGTTGTCGTCTGGTCGTCATAATGGAAAAATAATTAAATATGGAAACATAATAAACATCATGGTAGTGATCACCTCTATCCCAGGGATTGTTATCGATCATATTATACTCTTTAATAGTACAAAATTTAATAACCTTAATAAACTAGTTTTGCTTTATAATATTTTTAAACTTTGTGATATATGGGCATATTTTTGGATGTTATTTTAAAAGCATTTACATCGCTATGAAGGAATGAATGAATCCTTGTAAAGAAGTAACGCGTATTACTAGCTTGTGCTTATGTAGGGACAAGTATTTATAGAATATACATACAATTAATTTAAAAAAAAAAGAACTATTTATGTTTTTGTGCAGATTTTTTAACGAGGTGGCTATAATGTCATCTAACGAAAACCATTACAAATTTTTTGAATCCCATAATCGATATTTAAGACGCAATGGATTCTCTAACGCCTCCACCATACGGTTTGCATTTTAATTTTAAAAAATAACTTACATCATTTTTATATTTGATTATGATTGAAAATGTTTCTAAGCTATTTACAGTTTTGTATTCATCTGGTAGAAATAGTTACAGAGTTGTACTACCTATCAAAGTTTTTGAGGCCTGTCTGGCTTTTACCACGGTCGCCTCTTACGACACCCACGGGACCAAATGGGATGATGGATTCTTATAAGCTGTCACTATACGGCCATGTCTTATGAATAACAACGTACTAAAAACGTACCTGTTTATTTATACTCGAGTCCACATCACCAACGAATTTTGTATAATACTAAACAGATCTCGAAAAGAAGATATCGAAGAGCTTAGGCTACAACATAAGTTACGTGTACACTACTTTAAAATTTAGTTTATTTAGCTACAAAGTCAGCAAAGTTAACACAGAATTTAAGCTTTTGGAATTGTTTGTTTTAGACAATGCTTAAACTCCATTAAGAAACTGTGCAAAGCATATACGTATTTATGTTATCTCGTAGATGATCAAAGATTTTTACGTCTTCGGAAATATTTAGTACCTGAGATACATTAGTTCTATATCATACACCTGTAAATATGTTTTCTTTACTGTTTACAAATAATGATAACTGTAATGTATTATACTTAGTAAATGGTAGATACACTGTAGATATTATGGCTGCAGTACGGAAAAAGACCACGCTTTTAGAGAATACCAGCGGGAATTAGCAGCATAATGCGTTTTGTATGCTGAGGAATGTGAACTGGAAACCCTTTTTATTAGTAATGAGGCTATTTATCTTTGTTCTGCTGGTTGACAATTTTAACTGTATTTTTATTCTTATTTCTTAGTCTATAGGTTACATTATCCGCTTACACGTAGGCCGGTAAACTGTTTGCTCGTTTGTCGTGCATAATATACGAATACTATATAGAAAAAGGTACAAATGTGTCTTAATATATCCTTAATATAGAGAAATATACAAATGTACCATCCTCTATACACTAGTAAAGTAGGAACTAAAGAAAAAATCTGTTTTCGCGTTACATTGTTTTATTTTAAATTATATTATATTTACTTTCACGGTAAAAATATTTTTTTAATGATAATACTTTAGACCATTCTAAGAACGTACCAATTATCATACTTATCAGTTGATCAGTTAACTTTGAAACTCATATCAAACTGGCCTAGACAGGCATATTGATTAGCGATTAAAATACGTACGATATCAAACAAACTAAATCCAAACACGCAAGAAATTTTCAGCAGCAGAAGTCGACAAAGCTGAAGTTTAGGAAAGTATAAGTCAATAATCATGACTAGTGCTTACCTCTTCCGTTCGGTAAGCAATATAAACCGAGTAAAAATTGTTGCGCTTTAGTACTAACGTACATACATTACTTTTATACTTATATATTATATTTAAGTTTTGCTTTAACTATAGCTGGCGCATTATTATAGTAAATAGTCATTAATATATAAAATAAATTGTCACATGCCTTGCCTGGTTTTAGTTTTTATTAATTACCCAAGCAGGTGGTAGTACCCAGTCTCTCTATTAAAATTATGATTTTTCATTTCAATAGTAATATTATCCCCGAAACTATGCAACGCTGCATTGGAAGACGTTTCCAAGCTACTGGTCTGGAAAGAATAAAGTATTAACATCAATGGCGAATACATCACTCACCTTCGATTTGCCAACGATATAGACCTTATGGAAGAATCGCTGGATTACCTAATCATTATATATAATAATGTACTCAAACTCAATAGTGCCTCCCAATGGATAGATCTTAAGATGAACATGGACAAAACAAAGATCATTTATTACGTCCATGTTACACCTATGCCGGTGGTTGTTGGGAGCATTAAGCTCGAAGTTGTTGATGGATATATTTACCTGAAACAAATAGTCCGACTAAATAAGTCACACTTCAACCGAGATGTCAATCGACGAATTCAACTCAACTGGGCAGCTTTCGGAAGATTACGTCATCTTTTTACGATCTTCTCGTCAAGTATACCTCAAAAATTAAAAACAAAATTGTACTCGTACAACCAGTGCGTTTGTCAGTGATGACTTAAGGATCTGAGACGTGGTCCTTTACTGTTGGCCATATGAGGAAAAATAAGTTCGCTCAGCTAGCTATGGAGAGGGCTATGCTCGGGGTTTCTCAGCGTGATATACTTAGAAATGAGGGTATCCGCAATGGAACCAGAGTGACCATCATAGCACTACGGATTAGTTAGCTAAAGTGGCTATGGGCCGGAAATAAAATAAATAGCTCGAAAAACTGACAACCGATGAGGAAAAATGGTTCTCGAGTGGCAGCCCCGTACCGGAAGGCGAACTTTAGAGTGACCCCCCACTAGATGACGACCGGGTAAGATATGCAGGAAGTCAATAATTCAGAACCGTGTTTTGTGACATTCTTTTGGGGCGCGGGGACTATGTTCAGTAGTGGACTTGTGAAGGGCTGTAATCATGATGATGAAATGATGATGTGTAAAATTTATACTTTTTTGTTACAATATTTTAGCGATTTTCATTTAATTTGATTTTCAATTGATACAAGTCACTACAAGTAACAGCTTCTACAAATTAGCTCTAAAAGCCATCTCTTGTAAGAAGTTACTTGAGTGTACTGATGATCGTTAGGTTTGATTTAGCCAAATTTGGTATTATGCATGCGTACTGCGTCTGCATTGGATTTTATCTCTTCCACTAAAGTGTCATTCCGAATTCCCACATCTAATAAGAAGTTAACTTAATATTCAATCTTATCAAACAACAGTATCTTTGGCGAATTTATAATGTACAACCTAACACGCAAGCTAAATGTGAATAGACTTTTGTAAAGTTAAGTCATAACATATATACGCTTTACCATCTTCGGTTGCATCTACTACTACTATCAGGTGAGACAGTAGTAGAGTACTGGCTTATAGTTGTTAAAAAATTAGATTATTTTAACACCCGAAAGTTGGTCAAAATTTTATTATAAAATTTAATTTTATTCAAGCACACATACATAGCATTTGAAATTGCTTTTAACATTTTAATTAGTACTAGCAAGCATCGCACGTCGATTTCGGTTTGCTAACGTTATATAAAATTCTAATGTGAGGTTTTATCGCATGGGTTGCCACGGCTCTTTATAAATAACTAGCTATGCTCCGTGGTTTCACACGGGTATATCAAGCATCTGAGCCACGTGATATGACACCTCGCTTAAATTTAAAGTTACAGCCTATAGTAAGATCCAAACATTTCTGGCCTGAACTATAAAATGAAGGATAAATCTCAAACCACTATATTTATTTTTAAGCTATAATCAATTCCTTTACATACACTTCACAGCGGCTTACTAACTTTTCTATACCCTTAAAAAATAGTCTTAAAAATTTTTGCCTTCAAATTGTAACAAAACTACTGACTTCACCTCATCATCAGTGTTATCTTTTTTTTATCCGTAAGTCGGATTTCAATTTTAAGAATAAAAAATATAATAGGGGCCAAGTAGGGGCTATATAGTGGATGATCGAGCACAATGAAACTGCATTCCTTAACTGCCTTGGAAACACCCGATGTATGTACCGGAGCATTATCATGAAGCAAAAACCCTCGTAGCGACATTTTCTATGGATGTTTTTCTTTAATAGCATCTCGTAATTGATATAGCAAGGAAGCATTGTAATTGTCTGTTACTATAGTGTAGCGTACTTTAAAGTACACCATCTTTCGGAATGCAAAAAGATTGTAGCCATAATCTTTTTGTCACCTTTTGGGCTACTCCATTATTTTCTTTTTTGACAAAGGATCATGATAAAGAACTTTATTATCTGTAACAATTTAATCTAAAACCTCTTTCTGTCGACCTTCACAAAGGGTTAAAAACTGATGAATCCCTAAAAGAAGTTTTGGAACCCACCTAGCAATGACTTTAGGTATGCCCAAATTTTCACGTAGGGTTCTAAGCACTGTTATTCTTGAAAGTCCCGTCATAACTACTAATTCTTTAGTCTTAAGCAATCTGTCTTCCCGTAGCTGTCTTCTCCACAAATTTATTGTTTTCATCCGTAATGGCCTCGGAGGATCTTCCTGGTTGCGGTTCATCTTCAATTGATTCTGTTCCCAAACGAAATTGTTTCGCCCATTCTTTGACGGTGGAGTACGAAGAGGAAAAATGCCCATACATAGCATCCAAACGTTGTTTGATTTTGACCGGTGTCTTACCCTCTTTTGTCAAAAATTTTAGCAAAGCTTGATACTCGATTTTGTGCGTTTTGAAATTTTTGACAGTCTGATTTAAGTAGGCTATATTACTGTAACAAAATGAAATAATTATTTTGTGGTTGTGTAATGAAACGTCCAGTAATTTAATATCATAAAATTATTGTACCGTTGATTAGTCTAATGTGGGTTCTAAGGCGAGTTTCGGACCTTACCTAATACGTCCTGCTGCTGGACACAGGCATCCTCTCACATTTGAGAGGGTTTTAGAGTATCCACCGCGCTGCCCCAATGCCTGTTGGTGGACTTCACATCATGTCTTTGAAATATTTATTTTTATTTTTCAGACATGCAGATTTCCTTAAGATGTTTTCCTTCATCGCCGAGCACGTGATAAATGTTATGGCACGTGGACACCTCGCTTACGCGCTATATTATATGAGACCTCGCGCACCGGCGTTGAGTGCTGGTTTCTCTCGGCTCTCATCGGTCGGCTATAGGCTAATGCGTCGTTTGCGCGCCGCACCGAGCCGAGTTCTGAATTATTTTAATTTTTCATTATCTCTTAAAATATGAGTCCAAATAACATGCAATATGCAGCAAAGTTTATCTCCATAAAATAGTTTTGATGATGTGATAATTTTGGATCGTAAGTGTTAATATACCATGCCTAATAATGACGCTCATAAATCACTTTTTAGTATGCAATATTTTTTGTCACAAAATACCTTATTGTGGCTTATGTATAAGAGATAGGCATATGGTGCTGTATACTTTTTTATAGATAGAGTAACGGTGTATACTTTTGTAGAACATTATAATGACGTATCACTAACCATTACGCCAGCGCACGCGGATAAGAAGTTCAGGAGCGCTTTTTCTTCTTACCTGCTTAACAAAAATCGATATATAAGGCTTACTGTGAAGTGTAGCCTAGGGCTAGATAGCCTATTCTTATACTATTCCTCATCAGTCTGGCTATAATGCACAAACATTTTTCAGAGATAAGCGTGTTTTAACAAACACAAAACTCTTCCGCTTTATTGTATTAGTATAGATATATTTGAAGTACTTTATCATTTTTTAATTGAAATGTTCTTAAATATTATTAATTTTACATCTAACTCCAGCAAAATTCTAGAAATTTTAAGGCTTGACATACAAGGACAGAAGATAACCAAATTATATGCGTGCTTAATATTAAAGAAGATACTTAAAATTCAAAGATTTAAATTGAATAACGCAATATCTGTAAGACTGTGAGAACGCTAGGAATAAAATCACCAAATTTATGAGTCTAAGTAAAACTTAAAATGTGCTTTAGATTATTTTAGAACGATAACAAAATATTACGTCTAACTGCTGTCTCTTTAGGGATTTGCTTCTTAGATTCATAGTAAGTTGTGAACTCAGTCTTAGTTTTTAAAATGGCGCTGATCTTAAAGTTGATATATTTTACCATCCCTAACCGTTTTTATAGTCCCTGTATCTCGCTATATGCTATATCGATCCATAACTATGGAACAAAATGTTGACTGTACTTAATATACTTAACTTAGGTACATTAACATTAGTCAAATTTACAGGTTTGACATGCGTATGTTTGTTTGCGTTTTAACTAACTGCCCAATCAGCAAGAGACTAAACATTTTGAACATCTCAGGTCAGAATCGGTTAAATCATAATAAAAAAGGTAGTACATTAATTTGTCTTAACTTATTTCAGAAATTTTAATGACGCTAATGCTGAAACAGTAACAAACATAATAATTCACCTTAAAATTATATATAGTATGAGCTTAAAGTACAAAAATATGAGATGTAGAAATTTTACTCCGCTCTTCTATAAATCTGCTGTTACTACGTTTTTTTTTTGTAGACAATGATTACAGTTTCCGGTCATTTAGCACGGCGACTAAGATCCATTAACCTCGGTCTAAGTCTTTGTCTTGCTCAAACTTGTAAGTGATCGTTATCAGATCATAAATTTACATTCTGGAGTATATTATTTATGGAGTAATTTTAAACTTTGTTCACGCTAGATAAAACTAATTACAATCTATATAAGATATGTTTTTGATATTTAAGATTACTACACAAATGTGTTTAGCACGAATTCAGAGGCAATTATTATCTTAAACGGCTAATTTGGGATTAATTGCTAAGTTTAGGATCATCATCGACTATGAATTAACCGCGTAGTGGTGGTATAAGAATATCTACTACCCCATATCTCAAAATGATCAAAAATGCAGTCGCAAGCCCACCTGCCAACCGTGAAAGCTATGGCAAAATCCTATGAATGGATCAACTATAAATTGCAATTTATTAGGACGTCGCAGTCAGTATTCGGGTAAACACTAAATTCTATACCCTTTTGTCTTGATGGTTCAACGGCTGGTATCAATAACGGCAATTAAGCAATGTAATGTACATTGGTTAGTTGCCGTTTTGTAGGAATTTCCTGCCACGCACGACTAAATTTGAAATTATTAGCAATAGTGTTCCCAAACCGATACTACTTATGATATTTTTCAAGAAAAGTTTAGTTTCTATAAACGGCCGGCAAAGCACCTATAATTCTACTGCTGTTAGGGATGTTCAAAGGCGGCGGTGTTCATACGACCCATGCTCGTTTGTCCCCTGTTCTGTAAAAAAGTTTTAAAGTTGCGAACAGCAATATTCATAAACTTATCGCTTTTTGCTTTTACTCAATGTAAATTAAGTTACAAAGAGAATAGTAATAAAATTGTTCTGTCATCTTTATTGCGTATTAATATTATGTACTTCTTGACACTCATTATGAGCCTTTATCATGTTACGTCTTACTTTATGATGTTATGTTTTTCATTTAAATTTTCTATTAGAAAATCTTATTCAGATAGTTTTTTTTTGTTTGAAATATCAGTATTGGCTAAGAATATACAACCTTTATCTCATTGGATAAAAAAGCATGAACCGGCAACCGAATAAATATAATTTAAGGACCAACGTCTACATTTTTATTTAAGCATTATGTGATAAGGCTTAGTGGCACCTTGTTACTTCGTAGGTGATTGTAGCCAACATTTGGGCGAAAATATAAATTATTGGTTTTAATCATCATCATCATTACAGCCTTTCATAAGTCCACTGCTGAACATAGGCTTCCCCCAAGGAATGCCACAATGCACGGTCCTGAGCCACCTGCATCCATCGACTTCCTGCATGTCTTACCAGGTCGTCACTCGAGAACCTTTCTTCCCCATCGGTTGTCGGTTCTTCCAGCTATATGGCCGGCCCACTGCCACTTCAGCTTACTAATCCGTTGGACTATGTCGGTCACTCTGGTTCTACTGCAGATATCCTCATTTCTAACTTTATCACGCCGAGAAACTCCGAGCATAGTCCTCTCCATAGCTCGCTGAGCAACCTTGAGTTTCCTCATATGGCCAGCAGTGAAGGACCACGTCTCAGATCCGTAAGTCATCACTGGCAACACGCACTGGTTGTACAATTTCGTTTTAAGGTTTTGAGAAATGTCTGACGAGAAGATGTGTCGTAGTTTCGCGAACGCTACCCAGCCGAGTTGAATCCGTCGATTGACCTCTCGGTCGAAGTTGGACTTACCTAGTCGGACTATTTGTCCCAGGTAAACATACTCGTCAACAACTTCGAGCTTAATGTTCCCAACAACTACCGGCATAGGTGTGACATGGACATGATCTTTGTTTTGTCCATGTTCATCTTAAGACCTATCCGTTGGGAGACACTATTGAGGTCATTGAGCATGGTGCTCAGATCCTCCAGCGATTCTGCCATAAGGACTATATCGTCGGCAAATCGAAGGTGAGTGATATACTCGCCATTGATATTAATACCGTATCCTTTCCAGTCCAGAAGCTTGAAAACGTCTTCCAATGCAGCGGTGAAGAGTTTCGGGGATATATTTGTATTTCCCTCTATAGTTGTTATTTCTTTTATTTTTGATGTTGTTATCTTTTCTTGTTATACAATAAAGAGTATTGTATTGTATTGTATTGTATATATTGTCATCCTCTCTTACACCTCTCTGCAATTGGATAGGTTTCGCACTCTGGTTCTGTACTCGGATAGCCATCGTAGCCCTACTGTACAAGCACTACAGCACTTCGATATAGCGACAGTCAACTTGGCACCGGTGAAGGGACTGCAGCACCGCCCAAATTTCGACGGAATCAAAGGCTTTCTCATAGTCCACATACGCCAGGCATAGTGGTAAATTGTACTCCTCGGACTTCTGTACAATTTGCCGAAGGGTATGTATGTGGTTTATGATGCTAAAGCCCTTTCGGAAACCAGCTTGTTCGGGAGGCTGGAAGTCGTCAAGTCTGCGCGCGAGACGATTCGCAATGACTCTCGAAAACAGCACGTAGACGCGGCTCAGAAGGGAAATCGGTCTGTAGTTCTTCAAGAGAGCGTTGTCACCTTTCTTGAAGAAAAAGACCACCGCACTTCTGCTCCACGCCTCCGGTGTAATGCCACCATGGAGGACGGAATTAAAGAGCTTCTGAAGGACTTCAAGTACCGGTCTTCCACCCCCTTTTGAGAAGCTTCGCTGTAATTCCATTCTCGCCTGGGGCTTTGCCGTTTTTAAGATGCTGGAGACCCATTCTAATCTCGCTCAGACTGACGTCCGGGATATCTTCGGAATAGTGTCGGATAAGACTCGCTCTTAGATCGTTACTCACACTTGCGTGTGGCTCCAACAACGACGTGTACAGCTGCCCATAGAACCTCTCAATCTCACTCAAATTCTCAGGTGCCCCGGAAACGATGCTGCCACACTCGGTCCTCAGCTTTGACAGTTGGCTCTTTCTGGCAGACAGTTCTCTGGCAAAGACTTTGGAACCTTGATTCCGCTCGATCGCTTCTTCTATACAAGCTGTATTGAAGTAGCGTAAGTCCCGCCGCATGCATTTGGAGATCTGTCTGTTCAGTTGCCTGTATGCTGTCAAATCTGTTGAAGAATGTAGCTTCATCTCCCGTCTAACAGCCATGATATTAAGAGTGTGATCGGAGAGTTTTTGTGTTCTTCTGCGGCGGGTCTTGCAGAACTTAGCTCCGAGCGCATGGACAGTTTTCACGAGCTTGTCATTCATATCGTCCACTACATTGCAGTTTTCTAGGCACTGAAAACGGTTTTGTAACTCGAGCTGAAAGGTTTCCGGACTTTGGAACATAGCACGAGAGGGACGGAGCGTTGACTTCTTTAAACGAGACCTCTCAAACTTAACGTTTAGGTTCAGTGTGCCTCTAACCATTCGGTGATCGCTACCAGTTTTCACCCTCGCGATCACGGAGACATCACTGAACTGTTGTCGTCTGGTCGTCATAATGAAGTCAATCTCATGTTTTGTCGAACCGTCGGGGCTCGACCAGGTCCACTTCCTGTGGGGCCGCTTCTGAAAGAAAGAGTTCATCATAAAGAGTCCCTCTTTCTCCATGAAATCGGCCAGCTGCTGGCCCCTTGGGTTCCGTTGCCCTATTCCGAATTCCCCTACTTTCAGCTCACCGTTCTCTCTTGTGCCTAGTTTTGTATTAAAGTCTCCCATTAACACCGTATATTGGGTTTTGGAGGAATGTATGGCTCTAGAGATATCCTCATACATTTCCTCAACCTCCTCATCGGGGTTTGCCGAGGTTGGTGCGTAAACCTGTATGACCTTCAGCGAATACCGTTTGGTACGCTACCGTCGTCGACACACTCTCGATCATTATATCGTTGTTAACGAGAGACTTGTGAACGATAAATCCGACACCTCTTTGGGACAGATGGTCGCCCTCCCGGTGATAGAGCAAGTTGCCGGATTCGAGGATTACCGTGTCCTCCTCCTCTCTTCGGACTTCGGATAATCCTATAATATGCCAGCGTAACTTGTCTATTTCTTCTTCCAGCTCCACGATCTTCTCGTCAGTCCTCAGGGTGCATGCGTTGTACGTTGCCAAGTCGAGTCGTCTAAGGTGGCAACCGAACCTCCACCGGAGATTCTTAGCACCCCCTGCTCCGCCGTTACCATGTTCGCCACCGTAGCCAGGAATAGCGGGGCCGCCTGGGACTGGGGGCCGTCTCTTTGTTACTATCTTCATATTTTATTGTAATTTTTTGTTATTAGGAAGATGCTGCTGCCCATCTCCTGCCTGTTTACCTTTGTCGCCTTTTTATGACACCCACGGGAAGATATGGGGTAGTGGATATTCTTTACCGCCACTACACGGCATTTGTTTTAATTGGTTTTAATACCTGGATATAATGTCTCTATCTGTGTTTCTGCCACGTGAATGGATCATTCCATCTTAGTGCTCAGGGATGAGAATGCAACTGCATTTTGATTCTTAATCGAGGATTGGTGAACGTATCTATGGGCCACAGAGTTCACTTGCCATCAGGTGGACTGTAACGCCTCCTCTACACTACTCGCGAAGTAGTTCGAAGTTGAACGAGGCGAACAGTGTAGAGAGGTACTTCGATTCACTTCGTACAACCTTGCTTCGCCTCGGGCGACTTCCGATCACTGTCGGTTTTTGCGCCAGAGTCAAAGGACTTCGCGAAGTACCCCGAAGTTACAAGAAGTGTCTCACTACACTACTTGGCGTATGAATATTTTTTTTTATATAGACATTAAATAATATGTAACTTTCTACATAATTATTTATTTAGTTAACGCATTGACGTCGTACTGTTCACACAATTAGGTACCTATAGCAGCTGCCTCCTGAACGTCATTCATGTTAACGGTGCGGGAGACTCAAGACGATTGAGCTCTTCGCGAAGTAGCACGAGTGTGTGGTCACGTTCTTCGGACTGCGATCGACTTCGACGAGCACTTCGTCGAAGTTACTTCGCGAGTAGTGTAGAGGAAGCATAAGTTTGTTCGTCACCCTCGCTTGTATGGAAAAAACGCAGAAATTGAAACAATCAGAAGAACATCATAACTTATTTGTTGACAGAGTTCTATTATTTGTTATTTTTATTAAGATATAATTTGTAATGGAACAATACCACATTAGTAAAGAAACCGTACCATACAGAAGGAACACTTCATACAACCGCGCTATGATAATTAAATTACTACAAGCTTGAGGCGCGTGTGTGCGTGAGTACTGGCGGTTCGTCGCGTACAGAGAGAAACTGATTTAAATCGGCTCGGCTAGTGCTCAAACTCAGGGTTGTGTATAGAATAGTAAGTGTAAAATTTTATTTTTTAAAGAATTATTTCGGTCACATCAAATTTTAAATAAAGTGTTAGTATGGTTTATTGTACTTTTTGTATGAACAATAATGGAATAAATAAAAATATTTTTTTAAGTATCCCAAAGACTCCACTAGGTAGTAACTTGACTAAGAAATCATTATATAATTTATTATTATTAATGTGGTACATAGATAACTTACCTATAAGTGACCTAACTACCTGTAATTGATTGAATAGTTATTTTTACGTTTATAAATTAAATACTTAGGTTCATGTTTTTTTTTTATTTATTATTTTAGACGGCAAGAGTCGTTAAAAGCTGTCGGACGAGAAGCTCTCCGTTCAAAACTTTTTTTTATAAAAAAGGCAACAATAGAGACTCAATGAGGATCACTTCGAAAAATCCCGTATTGAGTTTTCTAAAAAAGACCTGTAAATTATTTATTTGGAAATGTTTTTCAAACACTCAACTTGCTGACAAATGAAGGTGCTTGTTTGAGTTCCAGTCAATGTGAGAATGTATCTGAAATGAATGTATGAATTGACTGAGTAAAAATTTTGCGAATATTTTGATTTAGAAAGAATCATTGTAAATATTTGTATTAAAATATTAAAACGTGTGCAAATTGCACGCTTCACAACGTGAGGGATTGCTCTACTCTCGATATGTGGCCATTCCTCAATTTCGCTACATAAAATCGTTCTTATACTTTTAGCTAGACATCAAATCCATATTATTAATAACGTTACAATAGCCACAGATATTAAATTATAAGATTATTAATAGAATCGGGCGTTACTTTTCGGAAATCCATTACATTAAAGTTGGAAAAATTTATTTTGCCGTAGAGTCTACTACACCTGAAGATGCCTGGTGTAGAGGCAAAACACATGTCGTATTGTCGTCGGTGGTGTGTCTCTCCTAGTGTAGTGGTGTTGGAAGTAGTGTTGCTGGGATTATTGATGATGAAGATAGTGCAGTAGTGCACGCAATTGAGAAAGGGCGGGAGGTGCTCTGCAAACTAGGTAAGACACATCATTTTATTTTTATGAGTGGATATTGGCAAAGTACATTTTTCTAACTTTAATTATAAGATTAGTTTATTTTCTAATTGATTCACTTTAGATTACATAACATAAAATGTAATTGAAAAATATATGAACTGCCGTCCATTTCTCGGTGAGTCTTCTTGCTTAATAGAAACGTAAGCAATAGATCGAGATATATAGATTAAATAAGATTCCATATATTCTAAGGAGGATCCCTATTGATTTTTGCTATCGAACTCAACACAGTTTAAAAGTTATTAATGTAAGTCGATCAGATTATTTTTTCTTGTAAATATTCTCGTCCTTATTTTTATTTTTTCAAATGGAACGCTCATGAGGCGTGCACTTTTGGGTTTTCCAAACTATATTTTGAATAGAACTTTAAAAACTTTACATTAGATTCATGATTTACCATTTAATTAAAAGGCACAACAGATTGTTGAGGAACAAAAATTATAAATTAAAATATTTAGAATAAGTAGTTTAAAAAAAAACATTCTATCTTAAGTATATAACAAAAGCTGATAAACCATTTGTTTATTTAATTTTATTCTCTTGTGCCAACCCTACCAAAATAGGTAAAATTTTGACAGCTGCTTAGAAGCTTTGCCTCTGTACGGTTTCTTTCATGTGACAATACTTAACTTTGTTTCATGACTGTTACAATATAGTTACATTAATCACTTCATTCCTAAGTAAATTTTTTTATTTTTAAATTAACTACACCTGGCATGTTGATTTACTGCGTACAACACAACACGTTACACCGCACGACAGCTTTGTTTCCAATGAATAATAGGACTTTATGGTAGACCGTAATTGCCTTTAATGTGGTAACTGAAAGCACAGTTGCGATTATAAAAAGGATTATGTGGGCAACATTAAATTCAGAATTTCTGGTTTATAAGTACATGGGTATATGACACTCCAGTCAGTTGAAATACTTGTTAAGAGTTGTCAATATAATTTTTTTACAATAATTGTATGATAATATAGTGTAATGTGTCATAGCTTTTAAATCTAAATCTAAAATTATCTTATTTATATATTTTTAAATACCATCGACCAAGCTTAAAATAGAAAAACGTGATTATAGTGAATAGTGATTTTTTTTATTTACTTTGACACAATCTTTCCAAGGAGTCCTATGTTCAGCAGTCAACTTTTATAGGCTGATGAGTAAATGGAACATAAATAATTAAAAGATGATCCAAGTAGCAAATTTACAATTTTTTTAATACAAGAAAACTGTTTATTACGAGTAGTTGTTGTTATTGTGAAACTCGCATTCACTTGATATCTCAAAGAGCTCTGCTTTGTGCTAACCGCCGCGTCTAATAACTCTTTCTGTAAAATATATGCAGTACGACATAGTATGAATTATGTCTTAAAGTTTGAGGCAATTCCTTATATGTTATGCATTTATCAAACAAACTCTGCATTAGTTGTAATACAGCATGTTAAGTTTGGTGCAGATGGTTTAGAATTACTCTTGAGTTAATAATAATAATAATAATATAATTTTATAGATATTGGTATCTTATTCAACATACATAATATTTTTTATCTTATCATTCTTTTTTGACATATTTATAAGTCCCAATCAGATGAGAATACCAAAAATATACCTAAATAAAAGTAAGATTATTTATTACCTACACAAACATCGAGTTACAGTAGATATTATGCATGTTAAGAGTAGGTTTCATATATTTACGTTTACGGTTTACGTGAGACTGGAGCTTGAGCTAGGCAAAAATAATTTGAATACACGATTGATTGAATGATTTTATCCCGTTCAATTTTAACAATTTAACGGTTCTGATACTTAACAGCACCCATGGTCACGTTCTTAGACGACTTGATGTCATAGTTAATGGAAGAGAAGACAACCAATAAAATTGCAGGTTATTAAGGATTTTAGACTTCGGTGTCAATGACACATTTAATCCTTTATATTTGGAATAGCAGGTGAATGTTTTAGTTTTTTTTGCTCGTTGATCCTTAGACCTTCGTTAATCAACCATCAGGGTGCATCCTCCGCAGTTGACATTCAAAAACATCAGTCTGCGCTTGGCCTTTGCAGAATTCGGATGTGTCGGTTGGGTTCACTCCCGTCACTCCACTTTCACTGCTAATGCGCAAATATACGGTATTTAGTCACGATCCTGGTGCTCTGTATCGAGGTACGCTGTACCGGGAAAACAGTCACAGTGAAGAAATGGAAGGCCTGTTTTGGTGAAAAGGGCGTTTTACCTTTGGACTCGCTTTCCTGGACTACCAGTAAGTAGTTTTAAACACCAACGCCGCCTCAGTGGCGCCCAATGTATTTAAATTTTTTGTGTTCACTTGTTGCATTAGGCAACAATAAGGAACTCGCCCTATCGTACCTACAGTGCTAGGATTGTAGGGTTAGTGTTAGCACATACCTTATTACACGCTTGGTATACATATGTGCTTGTTTAGGCAGCTTAGTAAATCTAGATGGTATCGATAATAATCAAAGAACTCACCGACTTTTTCAGTCGAGCCTGCCCTGATATTTGGACCATTTTTCTCGCTTAGCATGTGGCGCATGCAGCACCCTCAGCCGCTGTTGCACCCGAGCCCATCGTCCACATGAACAACGTCTTGCTAAGGTCCTGCGGCTCATCTCTTTCGCGTCGGTTTATGACGCCGCATGGCCCGCGCCTTCAGTAAAGTTCACCCGCAGGCCCTCTTCAGTCTTTTCGGATGATAGATCGAGCTGTTTTAGGAAAACCAAACAAAGTGCCTCGTCCAAGTCCGATGGCGAAGGCTTCATCCTTATAAACGGCAAAAAGCGCAAACTCGCAACCCCCAAAAAGGCGGCCAAGTCTCACTCGGCCCCCCTCATCTCCAAATGCAACTACAGCCAAAAGGCTAGCACCCCGGCGCGCGCTCAACCTCGCCAAACCTACGAATGAACTAGTTGGAATAATATTTCCATCTGGATAGACTCCAAAAAAATCTACCGCCCGAAGGTGCGGAACATCGGCAAGGGCATACGAATTTTTATAGACGACGGAGGACTTCCACAGTGTGACAAATCACCTACACGCCCAAAAAATAGGTTTCCATATGTACGACCTCCCGCAGGAACGTAACCTTTGCGTGGTCATTCGCAGGCTCCCTAAACATCTCGAGACAGTCCACGTACTCTAAATGCGGGACCGACAAGAAAATATACTTGGCTTTTGCCTTGTCATTCTGAACGTGTCTCCAGACGGCAAGTAGATCTTTGTACGGCGCATCTGCAAACTGACAGGAAAGATCGCCTCAGCATCGTTGGCCAATTCCACCGACGCCAATTATGCGGCCATTCAGCTAAAATACGGCTAGCCAGGCTAAGTACGTTAAGTGCCTAGGTGACAACGGCACTGCAACGCATGTCCAAGATGGTTGAGCCTCCAAACTGCGTCAATTACGGCGAAGCGGGACACCCTGCTAAGTAGCGAGGATGTACCAAAGACCCGCAAAAGAAAAAGCGCGGAAGTAAAAGCTTTCCCGGTTGTGTGGGTAATACCAGCATGTCTCACTCTCGGCAACCAGTCGCAGATACTGTGCCATCCTCGGCGCTCAAACCTGCGGTACATCCCGCATCCCAGACCGTCGCCAAAACCGCCAATCGTCACCGGGGTCTCCATGCAAAGTGCAAACCCTCCCGTGCTTCCTGTGCCGAAACCCGATGTTTGGGCAAAGTCTCCGGCAATCGTCGCCTGGCGACCAACGCCCACTCCTCAAGCTCCAAAGCCCAAGGCAAATCCCTTTCGCAAATTACACCTTAGTTATAAATAAAAGCTTGACCAGCCCTAAAGGCGGCACCTTGATCTACTACAAAAGATCTTTGTACTGCCTAAGGATTGACGCACACCCTTTAATAAATATAGAAGTATATATTTGTAAGATAGCTCTGACTGGCCATCTATCGGTAACTATTATATCGGCGCACCTATCGCCGCTTAAAACAATTATTAGCGTCCGATATCCGGTGCTGAAATCGGTATCCACGCCACTTGTATGTCTCCTCGTTGGCATTATTAACGATCTCCTCTCCATCCGATCCTACCCGAATGCCTGGAAAGAGGCAGACGTTATAGCAAACGCGAAGCTGGGGAAAACGCGCAATTTAGCCTCTAGCTAGGGACCAATCAGTCTCCTCAGCACACAGGAAAATTTACTAAATACTTAGGGGTCACATTCAACCACGATATGACCTTCGCGAAAAACATTCGCATTGTATTCGCATGTCCGCAACCAAGATAAATTCGTTACTGTTCGCCTCCATCCACTAGTCAACAAAGTGTCCCTAAGACACATGCTCCATGTTTATATAACTTGCGTTAGACCTATCATGTCATACGCAAGTATCATTTTCGCCCAAAACCAGTTTTTACGGCCTCCAAATCGTTTAAAATAGCTAAATTTGCATAGCCACTGGAGCACGGTGGTACCATCAAAACTCCTATCTACATAGGGGTTACCAAATTACGACGATCTCTATGTATTTCAAGGAAATGTCTCATCGCTAGTTTGAGAGCACATCAGATACATCCCAACCCGCTAGTGGTAAAAGCAGCCATCTACGTTCTGACTCCAAATATTACAGCCACTCTCCAAAGACCCCGGAACGTTTTGATTAAACCCCCGGTTCCGCTAGACTCCGACAACCCAAATGTCGCCGACGCCTCACACACCAACACAACACACTCACCTAATGTCACAGACAGGGCAACACCGATAGGATAACGGATGGACGCAGCGTGTCCGCAAAGGGGATCGCCGTACACCCTCCACACCGCGTACACACCGTACAACCCCGTACAACAACAAACGAAACGAGTTAGCTGACAGAGCTGGGGCCAGCCATTCTTCTTCGGACGGCGCTTAGATTACTCATCTGTGAAGTGTAAAATTACAGCCTAAAGTTAAAGCTACAGCCTATATACGTCCCACTGCTGGGCACAGGACTTCTATCATTTCTGAGAGGGTTTTTTAGGGCAAGGAAATGTTCGCCGCACTGCTTCAATACGTGATGGCGAACTTCACATGTCTTCGAAATATTTTTTTTCTTATTTCTCAGACATGCAGGTTTTCTCACAATTTTTTTCTTCGCCGCCGAGCACGTGGTAAATAAGCACTTAAAATTGCAATTAACAATTTCATTGGTGCCGGCGGGGAGCGAACCCGGGTTGCTCAAGTACTATTAAATTTACAGCAAGCGCTTAGCCCCTGAGCTATGGGACAAATGTTTATGTTCATCACCCCTCCCCCTTTTTTATAGCTCGGGGCCTGAAAGGCCCTGAGTCCGATGAAGCTGTAAAAGCGAAAAGGCTAACAGCACAAACATCATAGAATATAAATGATGCAGTTAAGATTCGGAGAAACACTATTTAATGTGTTCAGTTCATTCTGTTTTTATACCATCGCACTTGAACAAATAAAAGTATATTTGTATTCAACAAAAAAGTAAATATTTCATTGTTTTCCTTGTTACAAATTATATATTCTAATTTTTAAAACCTCACCTATCGCTAGCAAAGTCGTTTCGAGTCTTCACGAAGACTAGAAATTATAAAACGTTGATTAAAAAATAAATAATTGAATAAAAACGGTACGAATACAAATCATACACTGAGAACAAAGAAAACAATAATAATATTCTCTAGTTTCATAACCGTCAGAATAAAATAAATACTTGTGTGTAACTACTTTGCCTCAGGGACTCATTCAGAACGTGCTCTCAGTCTTTGTTTAAATTACTATAATTTGTACGATCATTTTCTAACTTTCGTAAAAGGCAAATATTATAATTAAAAAATTAAAATGCATTGCAGTCCATTCTTCAAACAAACTTATTTAATAATATATTTATAAGTTAAAAACAAATTAAAAAAAAAAACATTAATTGTTTATAAAGACTCTTTTTCTGTCAATTATCGGCCCCGATACTTTTTTTTATAGGATAGGGTGACAAACGAGCACACAGTCCACCTGATGGTAAGTGGTTGCTGTGGCCCATAGACATCTACATTTATCCTCGTTTGCGAATCAAAATGCAGATGCGTTGTCACCCGTGAGGACTAAGATAGAAAGCCTCTTTTCCAGTAAAAAGGGTCTCCGGTTCTCTACACTCACCATACGAAACACAGCAGCAAGCTGCTGTTTGACGCTGGTATTCTGTGAGAGCGTGGTCCTTCCCCGGTCGAGCCAACCCATTCGTGCAACTATACTACTAATATAGCTGCAGCATGGCTCACCCACATAAAAATCTGTTTCTTGTATATAAAAAAGACATACCTTATGTTGATGATAATTCATAAATGTTCATATTAAAACTACAATAACCAAAATATGACTTAGTAAATCCAAATTAGTAAATTGGTTTGAAATTAACAATTTGCATTTAAATGGCACTAAATTAAATGTGTGACATTCATACAGACTCGAACAGTGTCAAAGTTTTGTACTATAAAAATAAAATTGTTTAGTATACTTAATCAATTTGTGAAAATTTTAGTAATGTGTACATAAATAAGCAATAAGTGTTTCAGGATTATTGTGTATAATAATAAGATAAGTGATGTGTAAAAAGTGTCTAATTTTGTGCTTAAAATAACGAAATAATAATACATTTATATAAGAAAGTTAAAGTGTACTAATGCTTGCTGTTTAAAGGTTTTAATTTGTGAATTAGACTATTGTATTAGTTAAGATGGTCATGTTTATTAATAAAGATTGTTGTTTTGAACATGTGTGATAGATAATATTTAAGATTAATAACTTTAAAAATGTTTTGTAAAATTGGTGTATTTTGTTGAATATCTTAATGTCTTTATGTAATAGCGATGTAATGTATATTATAATAAGAAGACTTTGTATGTGTTTTATAAGTAAAATTATGTAACCATATGTTTTTAAGAAATAAAGATATGGGGTTAAATACAAGGGTGCAATGATGAAAATTAGTGTCAGAATATGTCGAAATGGCCCGCGGTGCGCGGTTCTCTTTCGCCTATAGCCCAAGCAGCATGCAAGCTGTATACAAGCTGTATTGGAGTTCCTTTTTATACTACAGGCTGCATTTACTGGCTGTACAAAGGCTGTATAAGCGCTTATACAGCTCTTATAAGTAAAAAATTGGCACAAATTATACAGCTTTATGCGTTAGTAGCGCTGTACAGTAGCTGTACAAGCACAAAAGGGGCTGTATAATAGCTGTATTATAGCTGTTATTTGGTGTACAAGGAAACTATTAGACTACAAATACTATCTTATAAGTATCTTTTACAGATAAACGTTCCAAATTGGTGTTTGAACGGTATTACAAATGAAATTATGACAAAAATAACTTAATAGGTTTACTTTATTGAATGATGGCGACATTTATAGTGAGTTAAAGATTATATTATATATTAATATTACTTGGATTGGAGTTGAGTTTTGACGGTGATAACTGGTGAATAGAAAGTGCAAAATTAGATTTACGGTAAACTTGTATATGATTTCTATCAAAAAATTGCCGCGCCAGTAAAATAACGAAATAATATATGGACAAAATACTAAATGTGGTAAGTAAATATTGATTTTATAGGTTAAAATAAGAAAAGAATTAATTAGTCGTCAAGTTTGCGCGCGAGAAGATTCGTAGTGACTCTCGAAAACAGCACGTAGACGCGGCTCAGAAGGGAACTCGGTCTGTAGTTCTTCAAGAGAGCGTTGTCACCTTTCTTGAAGAAAAAGACCACCGCACTTCTGCTCCACGCCTCCGGTGTAATGCCACCATGGAGGACTGAATTAAAGAGCCTCTGAAGGACTTCAAGTACCGGTTTTCCACCCGCTTTTAGAAGCTCCGCTGTAATTCCATCCTCGCCTGGGGCCTTACCGTTTTTAAGATGCTGGAGACCCATTCTAATCTCGCACAGACTGACGTCCGGGATATCTTCGGAATAGTGTCGGATAAGACTTAGATCGTTACTCACACTTGCGTGTGGCTCCAACGATGACGTGTACAGCTGATGGTCGCCCTCCCGGTGATAGAGCAAGTTGCCGGATTCGAGGATTACCGTGTCCTCCCCCTCTCTTCGGACTTCGGATAATCCTATAATATGCCAGCGTAACTTGTCTATCTCTTCTTCCAGCTCCACGATCTTCTCGTCAGTCCTCAGGGTGCGTGCGTTGTACGTTGCCAAGTCGAGTCGTCTAAGGAGGCAACCGAACCTCCACCGGAGATTCTTAGCACCCCCTGCCCCGCCGTTACCATGGTCGCCACCCTAGCCAGGAATAGCGGGGCCGCCGGGGACTGGGGGCCGTCTCTTTGTTACTCTCTTCATATGGGGGTATTTGCCATAGTTGCCACGCTTGGCGAGCGGGTTGGCAACCGCAGTTTTTTATATTGTAATTTCGGCTACTATCAGCAAGATGCTGCTGCCCATCTCCTGCCTGTTTCCCTTTATCGCCTTTTACGACACCCACGGGATGATATGGGGTAGTGGATATTCTTAACCGCCACTACACGGCATTTGTTTTAATTGGTTTTAATACCTGGATATAATGTTTCTATCGGTGTTTCTGCTACTACCCTTTTTACTTCTCTCTTTTTAAGGGAATGGATCATTCCATCTTAGTGCTGAGGGATGAGAACGCAACTGCATTTTGATTCTTAATCGAGGATAGGTGAACGTGTCTATGGGCCACAGAGTTCACTTGCCATCAGGTGGACTGTAATGCCTCCTCTACACTACTCGCGAGGTAGATCGAAGTTAGACGAGGCGAATAGTGTAGAGAGGTACTTCGATTCACTTCGTCCAAACTCGCACCGCCTCGGGCGACTTCCGATCGCTGTCGGTTTTTTGCGCCAGAATCAAAGGACTTCGCGAAGTACCCCGAAGTTACATGAAGTGTCTCACTACACTACTCGGCGTACGCTAGATATGAATATTTTTTTTTATATAGACATTAAATAATATGTAACATTTAACATAATTATTTTTTAGTTAACGCATTGACGTCGTACTGTTCACACAATTAGGTACCTATAGCAGCTGCCTCTTTAACGTCATTCATGTTAACGATGCGGGAGACTCAAGACGACTGAGCTCTTCGCGAAGTAGCACGAGTGTGTGGTCACGTTCTTCGGACTGCGATCGACTTCGTCGAGCACTTCGTCAAAGTTACTTCGCGAGTAGTGTAGAGGAAGCATAAGTTTGTTGGTCACCCTCGCTTGTATGGAAAAAACGCAGAAATTGAAACATTCAGAAGAACATCATAACTTATTTGTTGACGCTGTTCTATTATTTGTTATTTTTATTAAGATAAAATTTGTAATGGAACAATATCACATTAGTAAAGAAACCGTACCATACAGAGGGAACACTTCATACAACCGCGCTATGATAATTAAATTACTACAAGCTTGAGGCGCGTGTGTGCGTGAGTACTGGCGGCTCGTCGCGTACAGAGAGAAACTGATTTAAATCGGCTCGGCTAGTGCTCAAACTCAGGGTTGTGTAAAGAATAGTAAGTGTAAAATTTTATTTTTTAAAGAATTATTTCGGTCACATGAAATTTTAAAAAAGTGTTAGTATGGTTTACTGTACTTTTTGTATGAACAATAATGGAATAAATAAAAATATTTTTTTTAAGTATCCCAAAGACGCCACTAGGTAGTAACTTGACTAAGAAATCATTATATAATTTATTATTATTTATGTGGTACATAGATAACTTACCTATAAGTGACCTAACTACCTGTATGTGATTGAATAGTTATTTTTACGTTTATAAATTAAATACTTAGGTTCATGTTTTTTTTATTTATTATTTTAGACGGCAAGAGTGGTTAAAAGCTGTCGGATGAGAAGCTCTCCTTTCTAATTTTTTTTTTACAAAAAAAGGCAACAATAGAGACTCAATGAGGATCACTTCGAAAAATCCTGTATTGAGTTTTCTAAAAAAGACCTATAAATTATTTATTTGGAAATGTTTTTCAAACACTCAACTTGCTGACAAATGGAGATGCTTGTTTGAGTTCCAGTCAATGTGAGAATGTATCTAATGTATGAATTGATTGAGTAAAAATTTTGCTAATATTTTAATTTCGAAAGAATCATTGTAAATATTTGTATTAAAATATTAAAACGTGTGCAAATTGCACGCCTCACAATGTGAGGGATTGCTCTACTCTCGATATGTGGCCATTCCTCAATTTCGCTAAAAAAACGTTCTTATACTTTTAGCTACACATCACTGTTTTTATTTTTTCAAATGGAACGCTCATGAGGCGTGCACTTTTGGGTTTTCAAAACTACATTTTGAATAGAATTTTAAAAACTTTACATTACATTCATGATTTACCATTTAATTAAAAGGCACACAAACTGTTGAGGAACAAAAGTTATAAATTAAAATATTTAGAATAAGTAGTTTAAAAAAAAAACATTCTATCTTAAGTTTATAACAAAAGCTGATAAACCATTTGTTTATTTAATTTTATTCTCTTGTGCCAACCCTACCAAAATAGGTAAAATTTTGACAGCTCCTTAGAAGCTTTGCCTCTGTACGGTTTTTTTATTCCTGTGACAATACTTAACTTTGTTTCATGACTGTTACACTATAGTTACATTTATCACTTCATTCCTAAGTAATTAGCTTTAAATCCTTTTTATTTTTAAATTTACCTTAGTAACTACACCTGGCATGTTGATTTACTGCGTACAACACGTTACACCGCACGACAGCTTTGTTTCCAATGAATAATATAACTTTATGGTAGACCGTAATTGCCTTTAATGTGGTAACTGAAAGCACAGTTGCGGTTATAAAAAGGAATATATGGGCAACATTAAATTCAGAATTTCTGGTTTATAAGTACATGGGTATATGACACTCCAGTCAGTTGAAATACTTGTTAAGAGTTGTCAATATAATTTTTTTACAATAATTGTATGATAATATAGTGTAATGTGTCATAGTTTTTAAAGTCGAATCTTCGTCTTATTTATATATTTTTAAATGCCATTGACCAAGCTTAAAATAGAAAAACGTGATAATAGTGAATAGTGATTTTTTTATTTACTTTGATACAATCTTTCCAAGAGTCCTATGTTCAGCAGTCAACTTTTATAGGCTGGTGAGTAGATGGAACATAAATAATTAAAAGATGATCCAAGTAGCAAATTTACAATTTGTATACAAGAAAACTGTTTATTACGAGTAGTTGTTGTTATTGTGAAACTCGCATTCACTTGATATCTCAAAGAGCTCTGCTTTGTTTGTATGCTAACCGTCGCGTCTAATAACTCTTTCTGTAAAATATATGCAGTACGGCATAGTATGACTTATGTCTTAAAGTTTGAGGCAATTCCTTATATGTTATGCATTTATCAAACAAACTCTGCATTAGTTGTAATACAGAATGTGAAGTTTGGTGCAGATGGTTTAGAATTACTCTTGAGTTAATAATAATAATAATATAATTTTATAGATATTGGTATCTTATTCAACATACATAATATATTTTATCTTATCATTCTTTTTTGATATATTTAAAAGTCCCAATCAGATGAGAATACCAAAAATATACCTAAATAAAAGTAAGATTATTTATTACCTACACAAACATCGAGTTACAGTAGATATTATGCATGTTAAGAGTAGGTTTCATATATTTACGTTTACGGTTTACGTGAGACTGGAGCCTGAGCTAGGCAAAAATAATTTGAATACACGATTGATTGAATGATTTTATCCCGTTCAATTTTAACAATTTAACGGTTCTGATACTTAACAGCACCCATGGTCACGTTCTTAGACGACCTGATGTCATAGTTAATGGAAGAGAAGACAACCAATAAAATTGCAGGTTATTAAGGATTTTAGTCTTCAGTGTCAATGACACATTTAATCCTTTATATTTGGAATAGCAGGTGAATGTTTTAGTTTTTTTTTGCTCATTGATCCTCAGACCTTCGTTAATCAACCATCAGGGTGCATCCTCCGCAGTTGACATTCAAAAACATCAGTCTGCGCTTGGTCTTTGCAGAATTCGGATGTGTCGGGTGGGTTCACTCCCTTCACTCCACTTTCACTGCTAATGCGCAAATATACGGTATTTCGTCACGATCTTGGTGCTCTGTATCGAGGTACGCTGTACCGGGAAAACAGTCACAGTGAAGAAATGGAAGGCCTGTTTTGGTGAAAAGTGCGTTTTACCTTTGGACTCGCTTTCCTGGCCTACCAGTAAGTAGTTTTAAACACCAACGCCGCCTCAGTGGCGCCCAATGTGTTTTAATTTTTTGTGTTCACTTGTTGCATTAGGCAACAATAAGGAACTCGCCCTATCGTACCTACAGTGCTAGGATTCTAGGGTTAGTGTTAGCCCATACCTTATTACACGCTTGGTATACATATGTGCTTGTTTAGGCAGCTTAGTAAATCTAGATGGTATCGATAATAATCAAAGAACTCACCGACTTTTTCAGTCGAGCCTGTCCTGATATTTGGACCGTTTTTCTCGCTTAGCGTGTGGCGTATGCAGCGCCCTCAGCTGCTGTTGCACCCGAGCCCATCGTCCACATGAACAACGTCTTGCTAAGGTCCCGCGGCTCGTCTCTTTCGAGTCGGTTTATGACGCCGCTTGCCCCGCGCCTTCAGCAATGTCCACCCGCGGGCCCTCTTCAGTCTTTTCGGATGATAAATCGAGCTGTTTTATGAAATTCAAACAAAGTGCCTCGTCCAAGTCCGACGGCGAAGGCTTTATCCTTATAAACGGCAAAAAGCTCAAACTCGCAACCCCCAAAAAGGCGGCCAAGTCTCACTCGGCCCCCTCATTTCCAAATGCAACTGCAGCCAAAAGGCTAGCACCCCGGCGCGCGCTCGACCTCGCCAAACCTACGAATGAACCATTTGGAATAATATTTCCAGCTGGTTAGACTCTAAAAAATCTACCGCCCGAAGGTGCGAAACATCGGCAAGGGCATACGAATTTTTATAGACGACGGAGGACTTCCACAGTGTAACAAACCACCTACACGCCCAAATAATAGGTTGCCATATGTACGACCTCCCGCAGGAATGTAACCTTTGCGTGGTCATTCGCAGGCTCCCTAAACATCTCGAAACAGTCTACGTACTCTAAATGTGGGACCGACAAGAAAATATACTTGACTTTTGCCTTGTCATTCTGAACGTGTCTCCAGAAGGCAAGTAGATCTTTGTACGGCACATCTGCAAACTGACAGGAAAGAGCGCCTTAGCATCGTTGGCCAATGCCACCGATGCAAATTATGCGGCCATTCAGCTAAAATACTGCTAGCCAGGCTAAGTACGTTAAGTGCCTAGGTGACCACGGTACTGTAACTCACGTCCAAGATGGTTAAGCCTCCAAACAATTATGGCGAAGCGGGACACCCTGCTAAGTAGCAAGGATGTACCAAAGACCCGCGAAAGAAATAGTGCGGAAGTAAAAGCTTTGCCGGTTGTGTGGGTAATACCAGCATGTCTCACTCTCGGCAACCAGCCGCAGAAACTGTGCCATCTTCGGCGCTCAAACCTGCGGTAAATCCCGCATCCCAGACCGCCGCCAAAGCCGCCATCGTCACCGGGGTCTCCGTGCAAAGTGCAAGCCCTCCCGTACTTCCTGTGCCGAAACACGATGTTTGGGCATAGACCCCGGCAATCGTCGCCTGACGACCAACGCCCACTCCACAGGCTCCAAAGCCCAAGCCAAATCCTTTTCGCAAATTACACCTTAGTTATAAATAAAAGCTTGACCAGCCCTAAAGGCGGCACCTTGATCTACTACAAAAGATCTTTGTACTGCCTAAGGATTGACGCACCCCTTTTATTAAATATAGAAGTATATATTTGTAAGATAGCTCTGACTGGCCATCTATCGGTAACTATTATATCGGCGCACCTATCGCCGCTTAAAACAATTATTAGCGTCCGATATCCGGTGCTGAAATCGGTATTCACGCCACTTGTATGTCTCCTCGTAGGCATTATTAACGATCTCCTCTCCATCCGATCCTACCCGAATGCCTGGAAAGAGGCAGACGTTATAGCAAACCCGAAGCTGGGGAAAACGCGCAATTTAGCCTCTAGCTAGGGACCAATCAGTCTCCTCAGCACACAGGAAAATTTACTAAATACTTAGGGGCCACATTCAACCACGATATGACCTTCGCGAAACACATTCGCATTGTATTCGCATGTCCGCAACCAAGATAAATTCGTTACTGTTCGCCTCCATCCACTAGTCAACAAAGTGTCCCTATGTCTTAGGGACACTTTGTTGCTCCATGTTTATAAAACTTGCGTAAGACCTATCATGTCATACGCAAGTGTCATTTTCGCCCACGCGCCCAAAACCAGTTTTTACGGCCTCCAAATCGTTTAAAATAGCTAAAGAGCAATGGCAGACTTTCATACATAAAATTAGTTGAGAAGAAATGGTAGCGTCTATATACCAAAAATATCTTAAAATGTTAAGCGTCAGTCCCTTAATAACTTTGTCAAAGAATTTTGTACTGAGAAGGCGTCAAAAAAAAGATATTTGCATTTGAACCTTTGTAGGTTATGTCCTATGTCGCTTGGAAAAAGTCATGCTTCCTGTGGTTGTTTGATGTTAGCTTAATACATAATACATAAATGAAAGTTTTTAGATTATTGTATCTCTATTATATATTTGCATACTATAAATGTATATTTCTGGCATGGCTCCAGGGCTTTTGTACCATAGTGACATTCTCAGAAGGGCTAGAACCCAGAGCCGTAAATCCAGTAAAAAAAACAGTGACATTTTATTTTAGCTAGTGTTGGCATAACATTAAATGGAATTGTTACATAGTACTATGATTGAGATAATGTATTACCGTAGGAAATTCTTTGTAAGAGACTTATTCTCAGCCATATTACTTTTATTTTTGTTATTACCGATAGTACAGTTATTACTAATAATAACTTAATATAAAAATATTTTGTGTGTTGTGTTGGTAGTGTTACAAAGTGTATACGAAAATAGTAGGAATATACTAAATGGCAACATTTGAATAGAGTAAAATGATTTCAGTCATTTGATATTCCCAAAAATGTTTGTTTTTTTCTGTGGCTTTGATTAAAATACATTTTTATTTGAAAAATCATAGAAAAATAATAAAACTCATTTTATATATAACTTATTTCTAGACGCTATAATTTTTGTCAACTATTTTTCTGCCATTGCTCTTTGCATAGCCACTGGAGCCCGGTGGTACCAGCAAAACTCCGATCTACATAGGGGTTGCCAAATTACGACGATCTCTAAGTATTTCAAGGAAATGTCTCAGCGCTAATTTGAGAGCACATCAGACACATCCCAACCCGCTAGTGGTAAAAGCAGCCATCTACGTTCTGACTCCAAATATTACAGCTCTCCAGAGACCCCGTAACATTTTGATTAAACCCCCGGTTCCGCTAGACTCCGGCAACTGTCACCGACGCCTCACACACCAACACAACACACTCACCTAATGTCACAGACATGGCAAAACCGATAGGATAACGGATGGGACGCAGCGTGTCCGCAGAGGGGATCGCCGTATATCCTCCACATCGCGTACACACCGTACAACCCCGTACAACAACAAACGAAACGAGTTAGCTGACAGAGCTGGGGCCAGCCATTCTTCTTCGGACGGCGCTTAGATTACTCATCTGTGAAGTGTGAAATTACAGCCTAAAGTTAAAGTTACAGCCTATATACGTCCCACTGCTGGGCACAGGACTTCTATCATTTCTGAGAGGGTTTTTTAGGGCAAGGAAATGTTCGCCGCACTGCTTCAATACGTGATGGCGAAATTCACATGTCTTCGAAATATTTTTTTTCTTATTTCTCAAACATGCAGGTTTTCTTACAATTTTTTTCTTCACCGCCGAGCACGTGGTAAATAAGTACTTAAAATTGCAATTAACAATTTCATTGATGCCGGCGGGGAGCGAAACGGGTTGCTCACGTACTATTAAATTTACAGCGAGCGCTTAGCCCCTGAGCTATTGGACAAATGTTTATGTTCATCACCCCTCCCCTTTTTTTATAGCTCGGGGCCTGAAAGGCCCTGGGTCCGATGAAGCTGTAAAAGCGAAAAGGCTAACAGCACAACCATCACAGAATATAAATGATACAGTTAAGATTCGGAGAAACACTATTTTATGTGTTCAGTTCATTCTGTTTTTATACCATCGCACTTGAACAAATAAAAGTATATTTGTATTCAACACAAAAGTAAATATTTCATTGTTTTTCTTGTTACAAATTATATATTCTAATTTTTAAAACCTTACCTATCGCTAGCAAAGTCGTTTCGAGTCTTCACGAAGACTAGAAATTATAAAACGTTGATTAAAAAATAAATAATTGAATAAAAACGGTACGAATACAAATCATACACTGAGAACAAAGAAGACAATAATAATATTCTCTAGTTTCATAACCGTCAGAATAAAATAAATACTTGTGTGTAACTACTTTGCCTCAGGGACTCATTCAGAACGTGCTCTCAGTCTTTGTTTAAATTACTATAATTTGAACGATCATTTTCTAACTTTCGTAAAAGGCAAATATTATAATTAAAAAATTAAAATGCATTGTAGTCCATTCTTCAAACAAACTTTCTTAATAATATATTTATAAGTTAAAAACAAATTAAAAAAAAAACATTAATTGTTTATAAAGACTCTTTTTCTGTCAATTATCGGCCCCGATACTTCTTCTGTTTCTTGTATATAAAAAAGACATACCTTATGTTGATGATAATTCATAAATGTTCATATTAAAACGATAATAACCAAAATATGACTAAGTAAATCCAAATTAGTAAATTGTACATGTACATGTACATTAACAATTTGCATTTAAATGGCACTAAATTAAATGTGTGATATTCATACAGACTCGAACAGTGTCTAAATTATGTACTATAAAAATAAAATTGTTTAGTATACTTAATCAATTTGTGAAAATTTTAGTAATGTGTATATAAACAGGCAATAAGTTTTTCAGGATTATTGTGTATAATAATAAGATAAGTGATGTGTAAAAAGTGTCTAATTTTGTGCTTAAAATAACGAAATAATAATACATTTATATAAGAAAGTTAAAGTCGAATTAAAGTGTACTAATGCTGTTTAAAGGTTTTAATTTGTGAATTAGACTATTGTATTAGTTAAGATGGTCATGTTTATTAATAAAGATTGTTGTTTTGAACATGTGTGATAGATAATATTTAAGATGAGATGAAGAAGAGACTTTAAAAATGTTCTGTAAAATTGGTGTATTTTGTTGAATATCTTAATGTCTTTATGTAATAGCGATGTAATGTATATTATAATAAGAAGACTTTGTATGTGTTTTATAAGTAAAATTATGTAACCATATGTTTTTAAGAAATAAAGATATGGGGTTAAATACAAGGGTGCAATGATGAAAATTAGTGTCAGAATATGTCGAAATGGCCCGTGGCGCGCGGTTCTCTTTCGCCTATAGCTCACGTACTAGGATAGGAGGCTGGTAATTTGGAAATTCGTTGCCTAGCTGCTAGTTTTCCAGTTTAAATCAAGATAGTAGGGAAAGTGATAGGAAAAAGTAGTGAAAGTTTCAATATCGCAATCTTAAGCTAAAATTGATGTTTCATTTCCAACTCCACCTCAAGAGAATTATAGTCCCATTATGAAAGGCGTCAAGACCGTGACTATTCCAAAGGGACTCGTAATCTTAGTCGTCACGCGCACCTCGTTATTCCCGAACCCAACGTGGTGTGGTATTGGTTTCTGAGGATAGAAGGTCACTGACCAATATATTTCTGCTGCAGGGCGGGTCACCGGAGCTGCTGCGCCCCTTTCACTAACAACTAAATACTCATGTAATTTTAAATGGGGAGGAGATGAGTCTTCAATGGAGCCTTCATAAATTAAAACTAGCAAGCAGACTTAGTTCTGCAGCATATGCTGTAAAAAGATTATAAATCTTACCAGTGCAGTGTTGAAGCAGCTAGACTAGTGTACTTCAACTATTTCCATAGCATAATTTGTATGGTGTTTTGCTATGTAAACACGCGACTGACACTGAAATTATATTTGTTTTACAGAACAGGTACATAAGAGCAATCTATGATTTAAAACCTGAAGAGTCAATGCGACAAAAATTTAAGGAAATTAATATATAAATTTTTGCCTCTCGATACATTTATGAAAATGTATATTCATTCTATAAATTCTATAAAGACACAAGCTAGTTTAGTATCAGTTACTGGACACCACCGAGTCAGTAATTCATTCTTGGGGCGATGTATTGGCTTTTACAACAAAATCCCAGAAAACATACAAAATTTATCTCCTCAAAATTCATAAACATTATTAAAGTAAGTTTGTATAAAAAGGGTTATTTATTTTATTTATACTCTTTATTGCACACAAAATACTACAGAACACAACAAACTTAAAGTTATAAATGTATGTACAATTAGGTGGCCTTATTGCTAAACAGCGATGTCTTCTAGGCAAACCTTTGTGAAGGAGATAATTTTCATTTTAATATATAGAAGGTTTATTATGATATTAAGGAATTTATGGATAATAATAGCTCTTGGGAACGAAGTGATCGTTACCAAGCTATTTCTAATTATTTGCTGTTATTTTTTTTAAAAAACTTCTTGCTGGGTTTCTATCTGGTTCTTCCCAGGACAGAAATTTGTTACCAGATAAGAATAAACAAAATAAAATATATAAACAAAAAAGTGACTTGCAATAAGTATTATTTATAATCTATATTAAATAAAAAATATCTGTTTCTGTTCTTCTCGATGGTTTATTTACTCCATGTGTGTATTAGAGGAAAATGATTGAATTTAATTTTTGGGCACAATCTTAGAAAAATGTGTTAAAGTTTTTTTTTATATAGTATAGGGTAACAAACGAGCACACAGTCCACCTGATGGTAAGTGGTTGCTGTGGCCCATAGACATCTATATTTATCCTCATTTGCGAATCAAAATGCAGATGCGTTGTCACCCGTGAGGACTAAGATGGAATGCCTCTTTTCCGGTTAAACGGGTCTCCGGTTCTCTACACTCACCATACGAAACACAGCAGTGTTCAGCTGCTATTTTACGCTGGTATTCTGTGAGAGCGTGGTCCTTCCCCGGTCGAGCCGACCCATTCGTGCTACAACTATACTACTAATATAGCTGCAGCATGGGTCTACCACGTAAAAACTTACTAATAAATTGGGTGATTTTATTTTTTCTGCAGATATTTATGACTCCGATATCAATCAGGCAATCAATTTCGAGCATACTCGTACTCTTAAGGTTTTAATGAACTTGCGAGCTTTTTTATACTGCCAGCATTGAATGACCGTATTTTAAGGAGTCAGTAAGCTGAAATGCAGTAAGTCGATTTATTTTGCTTTAAAACCATTTAAGCTATACGCTGTAAGGCGGAATTTTACTAGTAATTGGAGTAGCAAGCAGTACAGAAAAATATCTATTAATCCTTAATCAGGTTCATGTTGAGAATAGATACGATATAATCTAATGAGTATAATAATAAAAAAGTGGTGTGAGGCCAGTTTTTTGATGTGTAATAAATTATATAGAAATGTACAAAATTTAATAAACGACAGAGTATTTATATTCACAATACATTAATCAGCACATTGTTACAATTTCAATGTTATTTACTATTAACAATATGGTTAAAGTGAAGTTACAACTCATCAACAACTTATTGCTTCTCTTATTTCTGAGAAAGATTTGGAGCAGTAGTATTTTTGGATAGGGGGAGGAGTTGTCTTCTCCAATTAAGGGGCGGCTAGCGCTGGTGAGGCTGCAGATGAATGCGAAATTGTTCGCGTAGCCCTGCCAAAATGCGACGAATTTGAAACACCGCGGAATTTTTGTCAGTGCATGTCCGACATAACCTGTCCTTGCCCCCGCACGCAGCGCATGACAGTGTTTCAATACAACTGTTCAATCATAATTTATATTATTTAGTGGTGAATGCATTATTTACAACATTTAAGTAATTTTGTTATTGTTCGTAACAAACTAATATATTTAATACATTGTAAAATAATAAAATTAAAATAAATGATGTAATACATAAAAGTGAAAATAATTACAATGTATAAAATGAAGTTTGTTCCAAATTAAAACAGACAATGTAGCTTCGCCGCTATGGGAACAGTTATAACAAAGATAATCCAGCTACTTCAACGTTAACAGAAAAACAGTAATTTAAAATTCTGCTACGTTTCTTATTTAAAACGATTATGTAGAATAATATTTTACTTGAATCTTCAATCGTGGAAGTTTAATCGAGATAGCAAATAGTCTACCTGATTGTAGAAAAAGATAGAATGCCTCGTTACTAGTGAAAAGGTTATTCGGTTCCCTACACTGTCTCAGGTCTGAATTCCTGCTACGCTGACGTCGATCGCGTACGTCGGTCGCGCGTACTAATGTACATTGTGTTATATATAGCCCCACACTACGACACTAACGACAGCGGCGCGTAGTTTGCTACGTACGCGACCGACCGTACGCAACCGACGTCAGCGTAGGAGGAATTCATGCCTAAGAAGCAACAACATTATGCTGCTATTTTACACTGGTATTGTGTGAGAGCGTGGTCTTTCCACGGATTGAGCCAACCCATTCTTACTGCAACCATAATAAAAAATCTGCAGCCTGACTCCACTATATTTAAGACAAATTATAAATAAGATATATTGTATTTAATTTAATTGAAAAGTATTTTTATATCATAAAAGTCTATTCTGCTATAATAAAAACCAGTAATACAAATCTTTTCATAGAATAAGCAGTACAAATAAACATAAAAATCTGCTGAAATGATACAGCAATCAGAATGAATTACAGTAAGTTGGCAACAATTGAGGTCTATGACTCATTCAAAGGAAATACAAAAGGAAATGCCAAGCTGAAGATTCTTTGATTGAATAATTTTAGTAACAAAAAAAAAACTCCAATCTTTCCATCCATTGTTATATTCGATGTGGCTTTTGTTTATTTTAATAGTGTTTTTTTTTTCTTTGTGCTGCTAGTCCGGTCAAAATAGGAATCCAAGGTTACAATAATTGGAATAGAGTCGAAAATTGTTACGAATGTTTGGAACACTATTATAAATAATATGTAAAAAGTGTCTAGTCTACTACTACAACTAGTCTAAAGTATCTAAAAGATTTATTTATTTAAGGTAAATGTTTCAAGAATGTGTTTTAAACTGTAATATTTATCATAAAAATAGGTCAGACAAAAATATAACATTATAATTGAAAATAGGTAGAGACTAACTTTCGAAGACCATGTGAGCAAATTGCTCGAAGAGGGTAGGGTCAAAAGTACTCGGATACCTAGACGTGCATGCATGAAGAAGATAATGAATCTGAAAGAAGCGAAAGAGGTTTGTAAGGATCGTGACACTTGGCGATCTGTTCTCTCTGGCTACCCCGTCAGGGATTGTGCGTGAAGAAGTAAGTATAATTGAAAATAAGAAGGTATGAAAATAATTCTTGAAGGTATTTAACGTGTTAGAGCCATGCTGCAGCTATATTGTCCTTGCAGCACGAATGTCTCGGCTCGAGCGGGATAGAAGGACCACGCTCTCACAGAACACCAGAGTAAAATAGCAGTTTAATACTGTGTTTCGTATCGTGTGTGTAGAGAACCAGGGGCCATATTTACTGGAAACGAGGCATTCCATCTCAATCCTCAGGGGTGACAACGCTACTGCATTTCGATTCTTAATTGAGGATAAATGTAGATGTCTAGGGGCCACAGAATCGACTTACTATCAGGTGGACTGTGTGCTCGTTTGTCACCCTTATTCTATATAAAAAATACTCTACTACCAAAGGTTCCATAGTTTTACATTCTTTCAAGTCGTAAGAGTTCTATTCAGAACATTAGCTTTCGCATATTGTAGGAAGGTCTTACTGCAAATTGGCAACTGCGATGCCTAGAAACGTGTGCATATTATGAAGAACACAACTTTTTAAACTTTTTGAATCGCTATATCCCAGAAATCGTGATTCTAAGGGAAAAAAATGTGAGGACAATTTCTATAGATAATTGCACGATCTACAATTTTATTTGACCTTTTTTATGATAAAACATACCGTTTAGAATGAAAAATGCAAAAAACCTATATTTGCGAACTAGACCTTAAATATTTATTTTGCAGATGTGGGATCGATGGGGACTTTTCACATTTCATTTACATTGGTGTTCCATTCATTCGCTCATTTAAACCGATATACTATACCTTTATGCGAATTATTGTAACCTTACCCATGTATTTTGAGCTAATTTGACCGGACTATTCACCGTAAGTTTGTTTTATAAATAGTGTTTCCAAAACGAGAAGGTTCTATATATATATATATTTTTGACTCGTATGTTTATTTTAATGATTTCTCAGAAACGGCTGCACCGATTTAAATGGTTCTTCTTCATTAAATAAGTAAGAGAGTCTAAAAAGTGTTTTGTGATTTACTGTGTTGATAGCAAACAACTTTTAGATTAATAATGACTTGATGGCTGAGGATATAGCTGTCTTCAACATTTTTGTTACTGTGCTAGATATTAGAAATATAATAATTTTTACTGGATGGTGATTTAAACCTTAAATAATTAAATCTCAAAATTAGTTTTTATTTCAATTTGGACATATTTACATTTACATCTAATATTTACACCTTATAATGTTTTGTGCAAAAAAGGGTCATTGCAGTTTGTCTCTAATATTTTCTCAAACGTAAACATTTAAGACATCTATTTTACAGATTTTACGTTGCTTTATATAAGAATTTAAGACAAGGACACACACATTTCTGGTGATACAGCATGCAGAAATGTCATAATAGAAATTAGCTATCTACCTTTCATTGGGACTATGGGATCCAGCAGAGGACTTTAAGGCAGATAATGTAAAAGAAGATCTAATCATTGCTCAATAATTAAAGTCATAAATAAACTTTAAGCCTTTGCTTACACAAGAGGAAGTACCTACTTAAAAAGAAATTATATATCTAAAAACAGCATAATAATAATATTTACTTTTCTTGAAATTGAAAACTAAGCACCAAAAAATAAGCTGTATAATTTCAAAACTCTAAAATTTACTATGCTATGACATTAAAAATTAAAGTAGAGTAGCAAAATATGATTTCAACAATTCTACGATTTATAATAGTGAAGCCATAAAAATATATGGTTTTGTATCAGTAAAAATAAAAAAGACATGAAAATAGTAAAACACAAATTGTTTAGGCCAAAAAAGGTAATTTGTACGCCCTCCAATGGCGTTCGAGCTAGCACCTCACCTGATTTGGTATGTAGGTGAGATAAACGCCGAGTCGCTCGACGCGAGGGCAGTCTATCGCTCGACGCGTGGTCGAGGGGTGCCCCGCCGGTCACGAGGGCCGTCAGGCCTCTTACGTAAATTCGCGGCCCGTCGTGGATCTAGATAGCTAGATGAAGATATCGTTATAATTGAATCGTCGCGTTAGTGCCTTTTGTGTTTGGGTTGCCTAGTTAGATTAATTTGCGTGTCAACGAGGCGTATTTTGACTCTGGTGCGACGTGTTATTCTGGTGTCGAATTTATAATTTGTGATAAAGGAATCCGGGACATTCAATGTCGAATTTTGTGCTACTGTCCTTGCCGTGTCGGGTATCACGTGTTCGATTCTGCGATGAGTGTGGAATTAGACGAATTGAAGTTAGTTAAATGTACAATGAAGCTGAGAGACTGAGTAGTGACAGCGAAGAAAGAAGTGGTCCGGCGCTGAAGCCTGCTGGAGCGATGCAGCATTTTGGGGCAGCCTGGAACTCAGCCGCTGCTGGTCGCCTAAGCTTGCTCAGGTCGCAGACATTTACGCCTCACTGTACACTACTCGCCACCCACTACTATACACACTCACGGCCTGCCCAATCCTTGGGGCGAAGTTAGCTTCGGATAATGGTAAGTACTATGTGTTTCTAGCTTTCTCCCATATAGTTTATTGTGATAGGAAATTCCACACGGCCATATTGCGGCCCGACCTGCGTCTGCTCGTGAAGTCTTCTGCTGAATGGGCCCCAGAGGATTGAACCTTTGTGGGAGCAGCCGTAGGCCGTAACACAAATTCTGCATTAATCTGCATAATATAATATTTTTTTCTAGAAATACCAGTATCACTGTGACCTATAAGATCTGTTATGATCGCTGCTATGGCTATAGTTCACTGCTAAGCCCTATTGTCTTGAATTAATTGAAGGAGTTGCTTAGCTGTGAGCAACGTCACTTCTACTGGGCGAACTACATATTTTTCCAGATGAGTGTTCCGTTTACGCATTAAGGGTCTACAATCAGTTAGGACATGCAGAGGTGTTTCTTCTGTTAAGGAACAGAACCGGCGTATCCTTGAGTTGCTTAGTACCAGGATGAACATGTGCCTTTATAGACAGCAGTGTCCAGAGATCTTGCCTGAATACGCAGTTTATTCTTACTTAATCCCAGGACTTCTGAAGCGAATTTACGGTCATAAACCCGGATTAATGTTTTAGAATGTCTTATGCCTGGTGTATCAGACAATTTCTTAAGTGATTTATTGTGATAAAGACTTTCAAGGGTCAATCGTGCTAGGCATTTTGAGATTCCACAAAATGGCTCGGGTCCAAATTGTGTACACTTTGAGTGAATGAGTTTGTCGGCAAGTTCTTTGCCTACAATACACGCATGACCCGGAACCCATCTTAAAATAACCCTTTTGTAACACTTTAGGGAATTTAGATGGTTCCTGTCTCGATCTAGCTTCGAGTTCACAAAGTTTGATCTCAGCGCTAGCTGTGCCGCTACTATCAGAGTTATAGATTACATGGTTGACGTAGTGTTTTGCAGATTTATTTCCGCACACCAAAGTATGGCGAAAACTTTTGCCTTAAAGATAGAGGTCAATTAACCTAAATGCACACTAAGTTTAAATTTGGAGCGTTCTCGTTCGTTCGTTCGTTCTGGAGGGTAGTTTTACTATGTATTTTTTATTAAATGTGTATAGTGGAGGTATGATATCTGAGATCATGCATCAAGTCGGCGTCTCCTTTATTGAGTCGAGCATGGATGACCGCGCACCGCCCCAGGCGATGATCACATCGCTCCAGTTGCCATTAAACAGGCAGTCCTTTGTAGATTATCTAGCCGATCCACAGTCGTTTATTAATTGGCCTTATTACACCAGACAATCGTGACGTAGGTACAAATCGGCTTCATTATGCTGCTATACAGCCATAGGATCATACTGGGACGCAAGCCCCAGTTGTTCTCAACCATAAGACTGCACGTATTTATAGCAATTTTAGACTTATGAATTACGTTGCTAAGGTAAGAATTCCACGTTAGTTTTTGGTTCATTGTTAAGTCCAAATACTTTCGTGAAGAATAGTACTTATTTACCATTTAGTTTTGGTGTGATTTGTCCACCCGTCTCTTTTTGGTAAAGGGTAATATAATAGTTTTATCAGCATTAACTGATAAACTATTGTCTCTACACTAGTTATTTATGGTGTTTAGGGCATTTTGTATGGTTGGTGATAAAGTAACTTTGCAAAAACTCCTCCACAAGGTCATCAGCATAACCCAGTGTGTCAATGAGAAGGTCTGCCATCTTGTACAATAATTGGTCAACCGCAAGAGTCCAAAAAAAGTGTGACAATACAGTATAGTTGTAGTTGTAGCATAGTTGTAGCACGAATGGGTCAGCTCGACCGGGGAAGGACCACGCTCTCACATAAAACCAGCGTAAAATAGCAGCTTAACGCTGCTGTGTTTCATATGGTGAGTGTAGAGAACCGGAGACCCTTTTTACTGGCACAGAGGCATTCCATCTTAGTCCTCACGGGTGACAACGCATCGGCAGCTTGAGTCTTTATTGAGGATAGATGTAGATGTCTATGGGTCACAGTAACCACTTACCATCAGGTGGACTGTGTGCTCGTTTGTCACCCTATCACATAAAAAAAAACCTCTTTGGGACAGCCTCTTGTAGTTGCAAACTTAATCGAAGTTTGAAACAGCACTATTTTTGCCTTTCTGTTTGAGAGTGTTGTTTTTCACCCACCTGTTCAACATTTTAGATGTCAGGTCCCCAACCAGCAGTGATGTGGGGCTACTGACAAAGCCACCCTCAATATCTTGAAAGGAACAAAGAGCTATTTCTTTAACCTTCAGCGCTTTTTCGACCCTGTCAATAAGACTGAGGGCTGTTTGTGTAGATTTTCCTATATACTAGTCGTAATGGATTGGCCTTATAGCCAAGGGCTATCATAATATATCTTTCTATAATCTTTTTCAATGTCTTGAGAAGAAAGGAAGATAGTTTTATAGGTCTAAAGGACTTTGGTAAGGCGTAGTCCTTTCTACTAGCCTTAGGTATTGTTACGAGCTTGAGGTTCGAGACAATTAAAAACTGCCGATTGAATTACCAAATTTGACACTTTAATTACGGATACTAATTACACCTTAAAACACACTAATAATAAAACACAATAATTCTACTGATCACTTACGTTCGCAGTTGTTTCGCTTCGAAGTATTCTCTTGTATCGCCAATTCAATACTGCCCCGTTCGTGGTCTATACCGGCCTTATATAGGGCCTCAGATAATTTCCATAACCTTCTACTGTAGCGACATCTAGAATGTTCGATTACATATCGGTCCCGAAATTTCTGGAAGGATCTCGACTCTCCTAGTTCTGCTACTTGACACTAGAGGGCGCTAGTGTAACTAGTGTTGCCATGTACAAGACATTAATAGTGGCGCGCAATACTTTTTTTTCTCGACACTAGAGGGCGCTAGTGTTACTAGTGTTGCCATGTACAAGACATTAATAGTGGCGCGCAACAGTATTAATAGAACGTTGATGATTTTCTATCGATCTTGAATATATCCCCATGCAAAACTTGCTCTGAAAATTTTCACCAGATAAGAAAGAAGGATATCGATACCCCTCTGTAATTGGATGGGAATTATTACATCCTCATCGCTTGTTTTATATGAATTAAAGGAGTCAACAGCCCATTGCACAAGGTTTGGCCTTACTATCTTTGAGCCCTATCCCAGTCCTCACTACAAGGCCTTCGTAATGCTCTGACGTATTTCGAGGTAAAAGTCTTCTTTGACCCTGGGAATGGGAAACATCTAGAAAAGCTAAAAAATTGTTTGCTTCTAACTCCATCGTGAATTGTATTTTAGAGTTTACGGAATTAAGGTGGTCTAAAAATGCAATTACTTTGTCAGTTTGCAGTCAAGTGTGAATGTGTCGTCTACGTACCGCTTGTAGAATTTTGGATTTACAGGAACAGTAAGAAGGGCTTTCTCCTCAAAGTCCTCCATGAATATGTCGGTGACTATGGGAGATACGGGTGAGCCCATCGCCACACCGTCTACTTGTTGTATAGGTGTTTTTTTTTAGAGGTATAGAACTTTGAAATGGAATAATACAAACATGATTTTTTTTATTGACATGAAATTTACTTTATTCGAAAGACAATCTTCTGGAATTGTAATTTAAATATAACTTCTGGCATATGACCGCCACGGCTGGCTCGGACGTAGTCTAATTTGGAGGTCCAATTTTCGATGACTTTTTCCAACATTTGTGGCCGTATATCGGCAATAACGCGCCGAATGTTGTCCTCCAAGTGGTCACTCGTTTCGGGCTTATCGGCGTAGACTTGCGACTTCACATATACCTACAGAAAATAGTCAAGCGGCGTTAAATCGCACGATCCTGGAGGCCAATTCAAGGGTCCAAAACGTGAAACTATGCGGTTGTCAAACATTTCCTTCAATAAATCAATTGTACCACGAGCTGTGTGACATGTTGCGCCGCCTTGTTGTAACCACAGCTCCTGCACATCACGGTTGTTCAACTGATGAACGAAAAAGTCAGTAATCATCGCTCTATAGCGGTCACCATTGACTGTAACTTTCTGGCCAGCATCGTTTTTAAAGAAGTACGGACCAATTATTCCACCAGCCCATAAAGCACACCACACAGTCAGTTTTTCTGGATGTAACGGTATCTCAACATACACTTGAGGATTATCATCACTCCAAATACGACAGTTTTGTTTATTGACATATTCATTCAACCAAAAGTGAGCTTCATCGCTAAACAAAATTCGCTTATGAAAATCGGGATCGTCGGCAATCTTATTTTGGGCCCATTCATCTACGCCTTGCTAGGTGATCGCGAGGCTTCAATTCTTGCAAGATTTGGATTTTGTAAGCACGCAAACCAAGATCTTTCCGCAAAATCTTCCATAAAGTGGATGGACATATATCCAATTCCTGTGCACGATGGTGGATAGACTGATTCGGGTCTTCCTCTACGCTACGTTCTACAGCAGCAATGACTTCTTCTGTACGCACTGTACGACATCTCTGTGGATGCGTATTATCATTTAGAGTAAACGTGGCGTGGAAACGTCCCATAGTTAATCGAATTAATTGCTCTGATGGACGATTATGTTGACGGTAAAATGGACGTAATGCGCGATACGTATTTCGAACAGAACCATGATTTTCAAAATAAATTTGTACAGTTTAGAAGCGTTGTTCCGGCGTCAGTCTATTCATGTTGAAATGCCAAACCAAACAAAACATAAATCACTTGACAGCTGACAAAATGGCCGCCAGTTAAAAAAGTGTTGCCAACTTAAATTTCTATACCTCTAAAAAAAAACACACTTTTTAGAACTCTTTTTAGAACTCACTTTTTAGAACTAGTTTAGAATTCTTCCTGTCACAATAGATAGCTAGATGTAAGGCAGTGTTTGAGTAATACTGCATATTCTGTAGACATGTTGTTATCTCCTAGCTTCCTAGTTACAATTGAGATGCAGTCTTCAATAGCTTACATGTGTATAGTCACTGAACATCAAAACTGACCATAGTTTCATTGTCAGCGATATGTAGGTCTTTTATCTCACTAACAAAATGACCACACCAGAGCACACACAAAATCCTTTGTGTGTGCTCACACACAAAATCCTTTGTGTGTGCTCACACACAAAATCCTTTGTGTGTGCTCTGGTATGTCCTCTCAGTGGTGACAGTATTTTTGCCAAGTGTTGAGCCAACTTACAAATTGGTGAATCGATCTGGCTCACTGTATATATCATATTCCTCTACAAGATTCAGAAGTGTACAAGCTGGATTGTGAATGTGGTCTCTCTTACATATGTAGGACAAACAAAAATATCTATAAAAACCCGCGTAAAAGAACATACAGCTGACTTGAAGCACCGACGTTCCGGGAAGTCTGCAGTTTATGAACATGTTCAAGATTCTCCCCGCCATTACATTAGATTTGATAAACCACAAATCCTCGCAAAAAAACATCGATCCCTACCAAGGATGATTCGCGAGGCTATTGAAATTAAAAAAAACATCCTATTTTCAATAGAGAAGATGTATGGGTGCTGCCATCTGCTTGGGATGCTATAATTAATAAGATTAAATCCAAATCCAAGTATACCACTGCAAGACTTCAAGATACTGTAAGCTCATTCTCCGTAGATTGGACCAAAAATTTATATTCAATAACTGAAGGTAGCTGGTAATTTGGAGCAATATTTGTAAAATTAATAACAGCTAAAATCACAACCAATAATTTTGATTGCGATAAAATGTTTAAAAAAATGCACATTACTCATGAAAAAACGTTTTAATAAACTAATAAAAAGCTTACATTTTTTTTATAAATGTCATTTCTTCTTTATGTTATTTTTCATTATAAACTATATATTTTTTAAAAAATCAGTCTCAAAATCACAAGTTGCCGTCACTCGTCGCTACAGTGAATAATAGTCCCATGTCTCTTCAAACTAGGTTCGGATGTTAAAAAGATAAACATAAGTACTGTTCGTTTAAAGAGAATATTTACAAAACTCTTCAGTGAACATTCGGAGACACTTCGCAATCTTAAACCTGATATATGGGGACAAAAGTAAAGTTATTTATCTCGTATGTTGAACGTTACAATAGTGTTATATTGCAATGTAATATTATATATGTTATATAATATTTATATACAGTTTTACTTTGTAATACGCTTAGGAGCAATAGCGTTTTAATTTTTAAGCAAAAATATTTTGCGAACTACAAAATTCACTTACACTCCGTCATAAAACTGGGGTACGTAAACGAGAAGAGGCCTTGTTTGTTCACATGCTAATCTGACTTCCTGAGTTCTACAAAAACTGCTATGCAGAAATTTTAAATCCTTCCGAGCTAGGTGCTGCTCCATTTTTGTTAAAATCAAAATATTTTTTATTTATATAAATGTACTTTAAATTTATTGTGTTTTATATGTATATCTTTGTAAAACTGAAAAACGAGCACACATTCCACCTTCCCAAAACCGATCTCTAAAATTTGGGTTCAGTGGTTTTTTTTTTCATCATTCTATCACCAGATTTTTATCCGTCACCCTCAATGAGGTAGATATTTAGAGAAAATAGGGGGATATTTCCCTTAACATCTGAAGTCTAACAATATGCACACACTTATGTGGAATCCACACAAGAACTTTAAAATTCTCTTAGAAATTATAGAAGACATATTACCAGCAGTGTGGTATGCATGAGCTGTTTTTTTACCATATTGCGTCGTTAAAATTATTCACCTTTTATTTGGAGTGATGTTTCAGCAAGCGCATTGTTGGAAAACCTCTATTAGACAAAATTGACCTAAACATGGAGTATTCTAGCATGTTGAAGAATGCAAATTGCTGGGGACCGTACTATGTGACTATGTAATGGACAGTTGATATTAATTTGTAATCCTTCATATTAATTTTATGGAATTCGGCCCAGTAGTTTTATTGAGTGAATTGTGAATACACAGACAGATAGACAGACAGCCAGACTGATAAAAATTCTAAAAACTATGAATTGGGATTCGGCGTCCTTTTATTTAATCGCCTAGACTTGCTTTTTCTTTCAGAATTTATTTAAATTACAATCTGAATTTTCTACAGATTTAAAGAACCTAAAGTAATAAGTACAAATGTAATATTACCTTCGTGCATTTTTTTGTACTTATTAAAAAAATGCACCAAGGTAATATCGAATAAACGACACTTTCTTTAAAACAAACCAGACTGCTCGCCACGTAATTGTAATTTTGTTGACACCAATTATTATCTCTGAAGTTCCCCAGTAGAAACGGTTCCGCTGAATAAGCAGAAAATTATGGTATAAAAGGTAATTATACGTCTATATGTTTAAAAGGTAAAACGTTTCAAATACCTAAAATGTAAGACTATTAAATGCAATGGTTGGAGGGACTTTTTTAATTTGTGTTAAATAAACATAATTCACTTTGCGTCCAACTGAGTCTGATATTACCATACCATTACAGTCTATCAAAAGTCTCCTGCTGAACATAGGCCTCCCCTATAGATTGCCTCTTAGAGACGATACTCGTTAACTCAGTACCCGGGGCTTGGATAGTCCGTTATTCTCGGATTGTGTGAGTTCACACTAAATAACACTTTATTTAGTTAAATTATTAGTGTTATATAATACTCAAACGCTACCCAATTTTAAGATGGCGTTCTCTTGGTGTCACAGACACTTTGTCTTAAAGTGATAAAGCTTTTTACGCTTTTCTTCGGACAATATTTAAGGCTGGTAGTGGAGGTGTAGCCTTAATGCCTTATACTATTTCTCGTGAACCTGGCTATCATATAAAAAAAGTAATTTTCAAATCGGACTGGTAGTTCCTGAGATTAGCGTGTTTAAACAAACAAAAATACTCTTCCGCTTTATTATTTTAGTTTAGATTATATGGTTTATTAGATGTACTTGTTTAATTTGTATTGTTTATCCAACGACGCTTGGTATTAAAAATTAAAAATAACACGGCTTAGTCCGTATTAATTGGAATTTTGGTACCTATGGAAAGTTGATTGTTTCGTTCACTTGGGCTGGGATATGTTCTTTACTCTCGGATTTTGTGACCCCCAATAAATTAAGTGACTACATGATGAAAAAGTTAAATTACCTTTGATAAACAATATAAATTACGAAGATTAGCTTGCTCGAAGTTAAAACATAATATAAATATGGTGTAAACAAAAACAATCCTACTGATTAATTATGACAACAAACATTTTAGTACTCTAACGTTAATAATTATTCAGAAATGTTAGAACAGTTCCGTAAAATAAATCTGAGTAACTTGCTAAAAAATCTCATCGCCCACGGCAAGGAAATGAAACTAAAGTTGCATGGAAAAAGTTATTTGATGAAATAATTTTGACACGCAGTATAATTAAAGTAAATTAAGTTTTAATAATAATAAAGCGAAAAAAATAATTTCTTACTTCTTTTTATTTTTGTTTTCTAACGATCTTCGACGGGTTAGAGAGAATGAATTTCAGACGTGGTAGAGCCAGCCTGTAGTTATATTATGGTTGTACTTCGGAAATGAGTCGACTCAACCAGGGAAAGTACATGCTCTGAGAGAATACAAGCACAGAATACCAACTTAATGCTGCTGTGTTTTGTGTGATAATCTTAGAGAACCGGATTTTAAGTGGCATCTGGGTATTCCATATTAGCGCTCAGAGGTGACAACGCATCTGTATTTTGATTTTTAATCGAAGGCAGATGTAGATGTCTATCGGCCACTGTATCTACTTACTGCCAACTTAACAACAACAATTACCATAAAAACTCAAATAAAATGCAATAAACAATAGAACACTAAAAATAAAAATAAATTAATGTGATAGCGAATAATATTTTATGTTTTGTAAATTATTGTTTAAATTTTTATGTGTATGTGTACGTTACTCTACATTTTCAAAAAAAAAAAAACACTTAGCGTTTTTTTTTCTCAGTTTATCTGGTGTGATACCGTCACCGTTACTATTTACTTGTTTCGTAAATAAGAAGAACAGTATAATAAACATATGTGCACAATGCAGCTACTGAGTTTTTGCCCGCAAAGCTCGTGCGCTTCAGCGATGACGGTTTGCGTATTTATACAATTATACAATTAGTGCTTTATAAGAAATCCTGAGTAATTTCACCGAAAATTAAATTCCGAAATTGAAACCCTAAAGGAAATTATTAACTGCGAGAAAAACATCATTATCGTAAACGTCATAAGTCATAAATCTAATATGGATCATAAGTAAAATGTACGCAAATTTAATGGAATGGAATATATATGCCCGTAATAATTAATTTCCTTTCTTCACGTTCCCTTAGTGAATATTTTACTTTGAAACTTGTTTAAGCACAAGTAATTTTAATTAAAACTTGATAATTAAATATCTCGTTAAGTGCCCACGTGCTTTTAATTTTTAAATTAGGAATAAAGTCTAAGAAAAAAAAAATGCTGTAAGATATATTTTTTAATGTAATGAAAGCAATTTTAAAAGCTGCTTGAAGGAAGGACTAATAAACATATTTCTTTTATCTTTTTATTAATTTCTTACAAAATACGAGTAGTACGTTACAGTCTAATACAAGCAAAAAAAGGGAATAACAAATATCATACATACTTTCGCATTATGTAGACAGTGCTTGTTAGTAAAACTTTTTAATATATCTTCCTAATTTTGGAAGAGAATAATATAAACTTACACTTAGGATTATAGCTTGAATGTCAATTTATCAGAACAATATGAGGCAATAACCGTTAGAAATCACCGAAGCGCAAACCGTCATCGCTGAAGCGCACGACCTTTGCGGGCTAAAACTCAGTAACTGCATTGTGCACTGCATATCTGCATGTGTGTTATACCATGTTTTATGGTTATGTTTATTATACTTCTTCGTTACGAAATTAATGAATAGAAAAAGCAAAACTTTTTTTTCATAATTTTTCTTAATTGATTTTCAATATTTTCTTTATCAGCCCGTATATGTCCACGATATGAGCCTATTCCGTTATAGGGAGAATTTCATTTAATTGATCCACTGGGCAGACGGATTGGCGGTCAAAGTACCAGACGTCTCGCACCATCAACGATCCTCCCCGTCGCCGGTCGGGGATTGACGTTGACGTAAACGAGTTGATTATACTATACCAGGTCACCTATGATTAAATCATCATAGATGGCCCGCTATAGTAATCTATACAATATTATTTACTATACAGTATATAATATACTATAAATATTTTCATTTCCATTTAAATTATATTTTTATTATGTTTTAAAAAATATGCAAGTAAGTGTTTATCCGATCACAAGAATGTTTGACGCTATTTATTGATATTCCGTATAATCTCGAAAGAAATTTTAATTTTGACAGCTCAATAAAAGTTTTTCAATTACAAAAGTGACTGCGCGGGAAATATAATATTTTGAGAACATGTGAAGCCCGCCAATTTGCGTTAGATCAGCGTGGCTAAATCCTTGTGCGTAATACTCCCAAAAATCATACCTATATATAAGCTAGATCTTTGCTTTGATTAAATCATCACTAACAAAAATGAAGGTGAGATAGCAATTGAAAATTGATTTAAAGAAAACATAATGTACATTATTTAATTATATACAATATTAAAAAACTATACTAACAAAATTAAACTAAAACCAATAATTTAATTATCATACAGTTCTACTCATCGCGGCAACGTGCCAAGATCGCTGGCTGCGTTTCCTCGCTCAATGGCTAGACTAGATATATATAGCTAGCCTTTGAGTGAGAAAAGAACCAGTCTTATCAGTTGAAAAGCGATTTCAAATACAGGACTTTAAGTTCGCAGTCCGTACCCTTAACCCTGCTTTAGACGATACGGACCAAAAGAGTCCAGTAGTCCCTTTTAATGGGTCCTTAAAAAAAGAAGAAGAAGATATCTAAAGCTAGCATGCTAGAAAATAAACCTCCAAACCAGAATGGGCAATTTATTTGCCAAGAAATTTATAGAAAATCAGTTGTTCCTCTATAAATAATGTTTAATATATTTTGTCGCAGTGTAGTGGCGGCGTAAAAGAATAAACAACTCCATATGTGTACTCCATGGGTGTCGTCAAAAACGACAGAGAAAAACTGAAACAGGAGATGGACTGCAGTATCTTCCGCATAACTACGCAAAATAATTAAAAAAAAAACTGCGGTTGCCAACTCATGCCAACCAAAATGTGTAATATTGGTGAAAATTTATGATCAAACTTATTTAAAAATTTTAACAATATTCACATTAGGTCTGTCTAAATTTCTGCTAGAAACAAAGAGAAGTTAAGAATAACTTTACTGTTGCATGCGTTTTGAATTCGATTTTTTTAAATATGCCTAGGTAGTCATATTATGTCCTTTATTTAAAATTAATTTCCATTTACGTAGTTATTACTTTAGATAGTTCATAGTTATTACCTTTAGATAGTTCATAGTTTCAGAACGTTTAACGCGACGACTAACATTTATTAGGTTGGGTTTAACTCGTGTGTCCGTTATCACACCGTCATAACGTTCCTAACATGTGTGTAAACCTATTTTTTTTTTTTTTTTTTTTTTTTATAGGAGAGGGGGCAAACGAGCATGCGGCTCACCTGATGGTAAGTGACTACCGCCGCCCATGAACAACCGCAACACCAGGGGAATTGCAGATGCGTTGCCGGCCTTTTAAAAAGGAGTAGGCTCTTTTCTTGAAGGTCCCTAAGTCGTATCGGTCCGGAAAAATCCCTGGTGGTAAACTATTCCACAAGGAAGTTGTGCGAGGAAGAAAACATCTTCTAAATCGCACAGTGGTGGACCGCCAATCATCCAGATGGTGTGGATGGTATCGGGAGTTCTGCCGCGATGTGCGTTCGTGAAATTTGGCGGCTGGGATTAATCCGAACAATTCCTCAGAGCACTCCCCATGGTAGATGCGAAAGAAAATGCAAAGAGATGCAACATCTCTTCGCAGTGCCAATGAATCGAGCCGATCGGAAAGGGCTCGGTCGTCGACGATTCGAGCCGCTCTGCGCTGGATGCGGTCAAGTGGAAGGAGCTGGCACTGGGGAGCCCCTGCCCAGAGATGGGAACAGTATTCCATGTGAGGCCGAACCTGCGCCTTGTAAAGTTGCAGGCGGTGTGCCGGCATGAAATACTGTCCCGCTCTGCTGAGCACGCCAAGCTTTTTAGAGGCCAATTTGGCCTTCTCTTCCAAGTGACCACGAAACTGCACGTCACTCGATATGTAGACTCCGAGGATACCGATACTGGCTGAGGCAAGAAGGGGAGTGCCTTGAAACTGAGGAGATACGACAAAGGGGTTCTTTTTAGCGGTAAACGCGCAAACTTGTGTCTTCTGAGGATTAAACTGGACTAGATTTAGTCGCCCCCAATCCGAGACTTTGTCCAGCAAAGACTCGACTTCAGACACAAGTTTGTTCCGGTACTCGGCGACGTTTTCCCGAGAAATATTGGCCCGGCCGGTGTATAGAGCATCACCAGTGCTGTCATCCGCATAACAATGAATGTTACCAGTTAGCAACATATCATTGATATGCAGAAGAAACAGCGTTGGTGATAGCACACAGCCTTGTGGAACACCAGCGTTAATAGGCTTGTAGTCAGAACATGCACCGTCTACAACGACCTTGATGCTCCGATCTGCAAGAAAGCTGGTGATCCAATTGCACAATTTCTCGGGAAGCCCATAGGAAGGCAGCTTCGAAAGAAGCGCTTTGTGCCAAACCCGATCAAAGGCCTTCGCAATGTCCAGACTAACGGCCAACGCCTCCCCCCTGGACTCTACTGCCTTCGCCCATCTATGGGTCAGGTAGACCAGAAGATCACCAGCTGATCGACCCCGACGAAAACCGTATTGGCGGTCACTAATCAGCTGGTGATCCTCAAGGTACCGGATGAGCTGGCAGTTAATAATGGATTCCATTATTTTGGAGAACAAGGAGGTGATCGCGATAGGCCTATAGTTGGACGGGTCTGAGCGGTCGCCTTTTTTAGGGATCGGGTGGACAAAAGATGTCTTCCATGAATTCGGGACTACGCCTTGGGAGTAGGAGTACCGGAAAAGACGCGTAAGGACCGGTGCCAACTCCGGAGCACACGTCCTCAGCACAATTGGGGGGATTCCGTCAGGCCCACTCGACTTCTGGATGTCCAGGGAGAGAAGTGCTTTGCGAACTGAGCGCTGTGAGAATAGCACATCCGGCATGGAGCACTCACACCGCGGGATGGTCGGTCGAAGGTATGTCTCGTTTCTGTCGTGTCTAGGTGACAGATGACCGTTCTTCTTTGGTGATTTTATTCTTAGCGTTCTCACAGTCTTACAGCTATTGCATTATTCAATTAAAATCTTTTTATTTTAAGGTTATAGTATACAAAAAACCCATATTATTTCATTGTTACCTTCTGTCCTAGTATTTCAAGCTTTAAATTTATGTTGGATAAAAAAGTTAATACTATTAAAAAGATTTCAATTAGAATATAATAAATTATTACAAATATAATAATGTATTATATATATATATATATATATATATATATATATATATATATATATATATATATATATATATATGTGTCGTGTAGTGGTGGTTAAGAATATCCCCTACCCCATATCTTCCCGTGGGTGTCATAAAAAGGCGACAAAGGTAAACAGGCAGGAGATGGGCAGCAGCATCTTCCTGATAACAAAAAATTACAATAAAAAAACTGTGGTTGCCAACCCGCTTGCCAAGCGTGGCAACTATGGCAAAACCCCCCAAAAATGAGAGTAACAAAGAGACGGCCCCCAGTCTCCGGCGGCCCCACTATTCCTGGCTACGGTGGCGACCATGGTAACGGCGGGGCAGAGGGTGCTAAGAATCTCCGGAGGAGGTTCGGTTGCCACCTACGACGGCTCGACCTGGCAACTTATAACGCACGCACCCTGAGAACTGACGAGAAGATCCTGGAGCTGGAAGAAGAGATAGACAAGTTGCGCTGGAATATCATAGGATTATCCGAGGTCCAAAGAGAGGGGGACGACGCGGTAATCTTCGAATCCGGCAACTTGTTCTATCACCGGGAGGGCGACCATCTGTCCCAAGAAGGTGTCGGATTTATCGTCCACGTCTCGTTAACAACGTTGTAAAGATTGGGCGTGTGTCGACGAGGTTTGCGTACCTTATACTCAGAATCACCAAATGGTATTCGCTGAAGCTTATACAGGTTTACGCACAAACCTCGGCACACCCCGATGAGGAGGTGGAAGAAATGTATGAGGATATCTCTAGAGCCATGCACTCCTCCAAAACCCACTATACGGTGTTAATGGGAGACTTCAACGCAAAACTAGGCACAAGAGAGAACGGTGAGCTGAAAGTAGGGAAATTTGGAATAGGGCAACGGAATCCAAGGGGCCAGCAGCTGGCCGACTTCATGGAGAAAGAAGGACTCTTTATGATGAACTCTTTCTTCCAGAAGCGGCCCCACAGGAAGTGAACCTGGCCGAGCCCCGACGGTTCGCCAAAAATGAGATTTGCTTCATTATGACGACCAGACGACAACTGTTCAGTGATGACTCCGTGATGGCCAGGGTGAAAACCGGCTGCGATCACCAAGTGGTGAGAGGCACACTGAACCTAAACGTTAAGTTGGAGAGGTTACGTCTTAGCACCATAGACCACATACATACCCTTCGGCAAATTGTACAGAAGTCCGAGGAGTACAATTTGCCACTATTTCTGCCGTATGTGGACTATGAGAAAGCCTTTGATTCCGTCGAAATTTGGGCGGTGCTGCAGTCCCTTCAGCGGTGCCAAGTTGACTGTCGGTATATCTAAATGTTGAAGTGCTTGTACAGTAGGGCTACGATGGCTATCCGAGTACAGAACCAGAGTATGAAACCTATCCAATTGCAGAGAGGTGTAAGATGGGGTGACGTCATATCCCCGAAACTCTTCACCGCTGCATTGGACGACGTTTTCAAGCCTCTGGACTACTGGAAAGGATACGGTATCAACATCAATGGCGAGTACATCACTCACCTTCGATTTGCCGACGATATAGTCCTTATGGCAGAATCGCTGGAGGACCTAAGCACTATGCTCAATGACCTCAATAGTGTTTCCCAACGGATAGGTTTCAAGATGAACATGGACAAAACAAAGATCATGTTTAATGTCCATGTCACACCTATGCCGGTAGTTGTTGGGAGCACAAAGTTGTTTACCTGGGACAAATAGTCCGACTAGGTAAGTCCAACTTCGACCGAGAGGTCAATCGACGGATTCAACTCGGTTTGGCAGCGTTCGGGAAATTACGGCACATCTTCTCGTCAGGTATACCTCAAAACTTGAAAACGAGACTATAAAACCAGTGCGTGTTGCCAGTGATGACATATGGAACTGAGACGTGGTCCTTCACTGCTGGCCGGATAAAGAAGCTCAAGGTCGCTCAGCGAGCTATGGAGAGGGCTATTCTCGGAGTTTCTCTGCGTGATAAACTCAGAAATGAGGATATCCGCAGTAGAACCAGAGTGACCGACATAGCCCAACGGATTAGTAAGCTGAACTGGCAATGGACCGGCCATATAGCTCGAAGAACCGACAACCGATGGGGAAAAAAGGTTCTCGAGTGGCAACCTCGTACCGGCAGGTGAAGTGTAGGGCGTCCCCCCACTAGATGGAGTGACGACCTGGTAAGATATGCAGGAAGTCGATGGATGCAGGTGGCTCAGGACCGTGCTTTGTGGCACTCCTTGGGAGAGGCCTATGTTCAGCAGTGGACTTGCGAAGGGCTGTAATGATGATGATGATGAAGATTCTATATAAAGAGTTGTGGAAAACCAGGCTATAAAAGCTCGTAATAGAATTTTATATATTGTTAGCAAACCGAGCTTTATGCCTGCTAGTAGCAATAAAAATGTTAAATGCAATTTTAAATACTTACTAAGAATCTGTGTTTGACTAAAATGGAATTTTATAACTAAATATTCACCAATTTTCGGAAGACAAAATATTCTGATTTTTTTAACTACTATATATATTAGCCAGTGCCCAACTACTGTCTCGCATGATGGTAGTATATACACTAATGATGCAGCAGAAGATGGTGAAGCGCACTGACTTAACTTTACAAAGGTCTATTCACTTTTGCCTTGCGGGTTGTGGAATATAAATTTACCAAAGATACTGTTGTTCGATAAGATTGAATATTAAGTTAACTTCTTATTATACGTGGGTATTCGGAACGACACTTAAGTGGAGGAGATAAAATCCAATGCAGATTCAGTACGGCCGTATAATACCAATGCAATTTGGCTAAATCAAACCTGACGATCTTCAGTACACTCAAGTGACTTCTTACATGATGATGAGATGGCTTTCAGAGCTAATTTGTAGAAGCTGTTGCTTGCAGTGACTTGTATCAATTAATTAAAGTTGTGAAATGAAAATCGCTTCATTATTGTAATAGAAAAGTATAAATTAAATATTGTATACTAAAGATCAAAATTATTTTGCACAGGCCTTCTCTTATTTCTGGGAAGGATTGTGGAGAAGGAAAAAATCTTTAATAAAATTATTTTTAAGAGTTTTATCGCTTTTAATTTTACTTACTTTATTTACATACTACACTTCACACTTTACAACGTTTATATTTAGTCACTTTCTTGTTTGTCTGTCTGTCTATCGGTCGTTCCAGGTGGGATCTTGCAACTCAAATTTTGAGCACTTCTCGATAAGCTAGTCACTTGAAATTTTGAAAATAGCTCAAAATCAGGTGACAATGTAGGAATATATTTTTTTTATAGGATCGGGTGACAAACGAGCACACAGTCCACCTAATGGTAAGTGGTTATTGTGACCCATAGGCATCTACATCTATCCTCAATAAAGACTCAAGATGCAGATGCGTTGTCACCCGTGAGGACTAAGATGGAATGCCTCTTTGCCAGTAAAAGGGGTCTCCGGTTCTCTACACTCACCATACAAAACACAGCAGCGTTAAGCTGCTATTTTACGCTGGTTTTCTGTAGGAATATGAAAAAAATGTTATATATTTTTATTTATAAAAAGTGAAAAAAATCAGATGTTTGATTCCCGAAGTTTCTGGTGCTGCAAATGATATGTGAGGCTATTGAAATGAAAAAAATCATAATTTTAATAGAAAAAGAGATTGGATACTACCACCTGCTTGATACCATGTACTCGTAGTTAATAAATTAAATCTAAAATCAAGTAAGGCACTTAAAAAATTATTATATAAAAGCAAAACTTCAATATAATTTGTAAGTTTAAATGTAATGTACGTTATTATATTAACTAAGGCGTAACAATTTTGCATGAAGGAAGTGGATGGATACATATACAGCTGGCTTAGGACCGTGCTTTATGGCATTCCGGAGGCCTATGTTTAGCAGTGGACTTGCAGAAAAAACACAGCAGCATTCGTGCTGCAGCAATAATACAGTATATCTATCATTCAGTAAGAATGATAAATAACAGTTATTATTATTTATAAACAGTAAATGAAATATACTTATTCAATCAGTTACTTGAGCGTAGTAAAGATCGTCAGGTTTGATTCATCCAAATTGCCTTCATTTCGGACCGTTGCCCGTATTGTATCTTACACGCTTAAATACTATCTCAGGTTTCCACATCAAATAAGGAGTTAACTATGCATCAAAATGAACATCACAGATTGTTTAATTAATTTAAGCCAGCAACATACGCAAGCTTTTGAAAATATAATGAATACGAAATTGAGTTCAGCTGACGGAACTGTTACGTGGCTAAGTAGTTTATGTATGTTTATACTCTATGTTATAATAATTTGACGTACATAATTTATACTTCTGGAACCTAGAATAAAAAGTAATGTAAATAAACTTCATCCGAGTTCTCTCATAAAATAGCCGTTAGCGTAAAAAGAATAAAAAACTTGACTTTAGACGTGGCGTTATATAAAGATATGTCTTAAATATTTCTTTAAAAAAATCATAGTATGTTAATACAATAACAGCACATTATCAATCGCAATAAAAATTTGCGGAATTCATTTTTGAATTAAATATATTTAAGATATTTGGATGCCAAAGGCAATTGTCTTTGGCACCCAATTATCTTAAGGTTGACTGGCAGAGTATGCCACATGGCATTAAGTCCGCCTTATGTCACCTTAGCTCTAAGGTGTAAATTTAATCTTTTTTATTATTTAATTTGAAAGCTGGATGTACTTATTAATAACTGTATTAAATAAATTGAACATCTATGTTAATTTCAGTATAACTGCTGTTTATCTACAACCTACACAGCAGTGAAATAAAATATCGAAACAGGGAAACCTGCATGTAGTAATAAAATAAAATATTTTAAGTTCAAGGATATTTAAAGTCCGCCAACATGCAATAGGTTAGTGCGACTTACTCATCTAGCTCCATTCCCGGCTCGAAACCTTCTCAGAGATGCGAAGTGGCTTCAGGCAAGCAGTGTGTCTTAGTAATCTCTTACTACATGTGTATATTTTGACAGTACATTTACTGGGCAGTTGATAACTTCAGACTTATTTGAAATTTGTTGCATACATAAACACGCGCAAGTCACATAGATAGGTAGGCAGAGGCAACGGATTTCATACTCACCTCTCTCGATTCTTTCACATCGATATTCATATGTCTGTGGTTTTTATCTTAATATAATATAGTATACGAATTCTTCACACTCCTTTGTTCATATCTATATTTAATCTACCTGTTACTTATTATGTCATAATCTCACCACAAACACGACCTAAGAATAGTTGTCAATCATACGTTTTGTTAAGCTAAAATATTATTATATTCTAAATTAGGTATTAGCGTCTATAAAGGTCTAGTTTTCATAATAAGTATTCAAACCAACAAATAAAAGAAAAAGGAGCGCTGCGTGCTGCGTACATTTCAAGTGACCCAAATATCAAGCCAAACCCATGCTCAACTTACTTTTAGTGTACTTATAGTATTATTTGGTCACAATTGAGTCTAAAATCATTTTAATCCATCAACATGGTTCTAGGTACATATGTGTGCATCTAGCAGTGAACTTTCACGCGCTGACAAAGAAAGAAAAAGGAAAGATGTGTGCGCGTGAGTTGATGTCAAGAATTTGATAATGTTTTCGGCAAATGTACGCAACGCAAGGACTTTCTTTTTTTCTTTCTTGGACTGAGATTAGAGTCTTTTTATAATGTAAGACTGCTATTTAATAATAATATTTATGTTCTCCATCTACACCGAAAAACACTCTACGTCAGGAATAAATTTCTTGAAACGTGAATGACATTTAACATTACACAACAGGCTTTTTCTTTGAATAGTACAAAAGGAATAAAATATCATGAACAAAATGGCGATAAAGTTCAAGACCATAATTCACACCGTATAGACAGCTCTATTTGTACTGAAATCAAATATTACTTCCCTATATCCCATGGGAATGAAGGGATAATGGATTTTCCTTACGCCAACAACACACGAAAGTGTAAAATTTGTCGCAATGTCATCACTTATTTACGTTCAAACATAAATGTTTTAGTATTTCAAAGTTAAAAAAAATATTCAGACTGTGCCCAAATTAAATAAAAAAGAAAAAAATATAAAGAATATTAAGTCCATAGATACTAAGACTTTACCTATGAAATTGCTGTTCTTTACTGCATTACTGGCCACTTCAAATCAAAATAATTTTAGTTTGGCTAAGAATTCTAATTTCAAATTAATTTGATTTTAAAAATATGTAGTTCTTTTTTAAAAATTGTTCATTTGTTTATTTATAAGCGTTTTGTTTTCATCGCATTTGCTTTTAACGTTAGCATCAAAACAATATTGGTTTATTTGCGTCAAATTGTCAAGGTAAAAAGCTTGACAAATGGGTGCCCCACGAACTCAATGATCGCCAGCACGAAGTACGTCGAGACGTGCCTTTCACTTCTCAACGGGCACACGAACTAAAAAAATTCGAACCGCATTGTTACCTGCGATAAAATATGAATTCTGCTTGATAATCACAAGCCCTCAGCAAGTTGGTTGGATCCTAGTTTGGCACCTAAACAATGCCCAAAACGAAAACTTACCCCTAGAAAAGTGAAATAATTAATCCGAAATAATTAATCGCTCGATCACGACGCGCGTTATTATATTCCGCTGCCTGCCACGTTGTTCTTGTGGTCGTAAACGCGCTTATTGATAATGTGGGTTCGAATACGGGGTAGCGTCAAAGTCAGTTATTGAGTTTTTTCTGTCAAGAAATTTTAGCAGCAAGACGGAGCAGGAGAATTTGGCAATGTTTCATACCTGTGCCTCGCAAATCACGTAAAGCTATTGGTTCCGCGCTTTACATCTCTCTCTCTTTCTCTCCTCTCTCTCTCTCTCTCTCTCTCTCTTTCTCTCCTCTCTCTCTCTCTCTCTTTCTCTCCTCTCTCTCTCTCTCTCTCTCTCTCTGGTCGTGTCGGATTACCGTTCGATCGGATTATGAGAGTGAAGGAATAAATTTAGTACCTGTGCTTGCACATACACTTAGGCGCTATTACTTATCCTGTTCTGCGCATATGGCTGGTCTGAGACTTGCCGCCGTAACTGAAATTCGGTCTGGAGGACTTTATTTATTATATTCAATGATTGAAGGGCTTTTCGCAGTGATGTCAGTTAGCTTACATAGCTTAAAATTAAACGCGATAAAACCCGTAAAAAAGTTTTATTCAGCACCTAACATAACTTCATCTTGAGTATGACTTGGTTTTGAAGTAGGTTTTACTTTTATCCACTAACAGTCATTTGCAGATAACTTTCAGGTGAAAGAGTCACATGTCTTCACCATGTAACTAGATGCTACCATCAGCTCCTAGTTCTGCGGCGAGAAAGGAGTTGTAGACAGAAGTCCACGAGTACCTTGTCGTTGAGTTATTCCTAACAGAAACCACAATTTAATTTCATGCTTTTTGAAGATATGAGATGTGAAGCTATGCAGTTGTGATCACCTAACATACTTTCTTATTCTTGGGTAAGTCTCTTTGGCAAATTGAAGCAAACCTTCGTCATCTAATACCGAGCGACGACTGGCCCGAGTTTCGTCTTCAAGATTTCATTTCCTCTATATATTATACTTTCCTTTGGGTCATTTTACTTTTATCAAATGCTTGGCATATTCGCCTAACATATGCAAAATCCTCAAGGCCAGAACGGATGTCGTAAATTATACAACAATTATGTTGTTTACGTTTTATAAAATTCATGGCCATTACTACAGCAAACAAATAAAATTGAAGTTTTAATAAAAAGTTACTAACAGCCAACTTCAAAGAACTAAAATGAGTTTTTTTTTTTTAGTACCACATGAATATTTAGAAATCTTGATGAAAGTGAAAAGAAACGGTATAAAGAAAACTTAAAGTAATTATGTGAACATTTCGGTCGGTTTTAACTTTTTATATAAAAAAAAATCATAGTCTTGAGTGATCCAAGGAATGAAATCTTACGAACCGGTCTTGAGAACTTACATTGTGAAACATGACTATTGAAAAGAATTTTGCGAAAACGATGTCGGCTTTTTATTTTTTGTCCCTTGCAAAGACTTGCAAAACTGGGTAAAGGCATTCCATCTTAGCTCAAAGAGGTGACATCGTCAGATTATAGCCTGTTTGTTTGGATTTCACGTTTCATGTTTAACGCGTGTACGTAAGTCGTACGCACACATGCACACACACACGAACACACACTTCCTATCATTCTCATCATACTAATACCCAATATACGGTATACGGTAATACACAATACAGTAAACAGTATTTGTGATATCAATATACAATACTTACAACATCGACGTAGGTAAAGTTATTTTATGCTATACGCTGTAAACTAATTGTTAACATTGCTAAAGACCAAAAAAAATTAAATTCTTTGCAAAAAAAAATGTAAATCTATAAAGGCTTCTATATAACATAAAATGTTTCTCGTTTATATATTGGTAAATGTACAAGCTGTAGATTTTATTACAATAAAAAAAATATGAAATAACTGAGATCAAATAAAAAATCACGCAATGAAATTCTCAAGAAACAGTGAGGCAAACTCGGAAAAATTCCGCCGTTGTGATCGACACTGGGCGTGCGCGTATTCGAGATTATACCCCTTAACTATTCCAGAAAAGAGAGACCAAGACTTTACCGGCGGAAAAATTCGCCTTGAAAATCTTGAGAGTTGAAGATGATAGCCTTTTTCAAGCCATTAACCTAAAACCATATAGGTTGGTTGGTAATGGTGAAAGAAAGTTGCGTTCATTTTTATAAAACGAGGCAAATAAAGGTTGGACCCAAAGATATTTAAATATATAGGTTTACTACTACTACTTAAATGTCTTTGGTTGGACCTCATTGCGATAACTCCAATAAGCCTCAGGAAATAGTCTGGTTTGTTTCTACGAATTGGTAAGCTTTCTGGGTGTTTGATTCTCAGAAAACAGTATGAAGGAAATGTCAAATGCTTATTACTTTCAACGAATGTAATTTTAATCAAAGATGTATTAAAAAAGATAGACAGGTTACACACTAACATTATTGTATTTTAAAGTAGCGCAAGTAGTACTATATCTACGTACAGTTATTTATTATGACACGTTGCGCTAACAAAAAGAGACAAATGATACGGCATACCTATCGTTAGAAAAAGATGAATATACAGCATTAGTTGCGTATTGATTGCTGCTGAGCGCTCATTGGAGCGAGCGCATGACATACCGATATGGAAATGAACACACTATATAGCTAGTGTTAAAGTTTACACTATCGGTTACGTGTTGAAATAATAAAACCAATTATGAACAAAACATCTATATTCAAAATATTAATGAGACGTTTTTCTTGTCTCTAACTGTTGCCGTGTAATTTGTACACCACCTTAAAACACAGGAAGGCATTTCTACCACGAATAACTAGAAGATTTACGCGCTGTAGCGAAGGTATAGCCGCGACGCGAGAGCGTGCCCAACTGAATACGAGTCGGGCAATTACCTTACTTTCGTATTGCCATTTTAGAGCGAGTATGACGTATCTATACTTTAAAAACATCAAATGGCTCCAGTACACGTTGGCCGAGCGCGCTTGGCGAACGCACGGCAGATTTTTGTGGTGTCTGTCCGTCTGTCCGTCTGTCCCACGATTATCTCGAGAACGGTTTTGAATTTTCAAATTCTATTTTCAGCAATCGATTACTGATCACCCAGGCATCTTGAATTATATATTTTTTCATAATATTTAATATTTATTTATATATATATATATATATATATATATATATATATATATATATATATATACATGCGTATATTTATGTGTGTGTGTGTGTGTGTGTGTGTGTGTGTGTGTGTGTGTGTGTGTGTGTGTGTGTATGGATATATTTGTATTGTATATGTTGTCCTTCAATAGGCCTGCTGGAAGAAATTTCATCATGGAATAGGCAGTGCCTTTGTACATAATTATGTTTTTACCATTTTCCTATATAATTATTTGTGTACATAAACTGTTAAATAAATAAATAAATATTTCCTCATTAGTCCATGCCGCCATGTTGAAACAATTTTATTAAGCCGACTACAGTCCACTCCGACGCGTAACTATGAACTAAACACTCGGCCAACGTGGGAACTTGCGTGGCTTGCACCAAATTCCTTTGATTTGTGCACGGAAAACCGACACTATACGGCTCGTCGACGAGCGTTGGCCGCAAACGCCAAATATAACAAAACAGCCCAGTACACGTTGGCCGAGCGCACTCGGCGAGCGCGCTCGGCCAACGTGTACTGGAGCCATTAGATTTTAATGAGATTTATTAAATTCGAGTTGTCTTTTGTTATAGCAGCACGTAGCACTGAAGGCTATAGTTTCTTTGCGATTATAAAAAAATAACTTTAGCTATATTATTTAAAGCTTGTAAAATAATAAAAAGTAAACATCTCAATGTTGTTTAGTCCTCAAAAATAGGTAACCAATGCGCTGATACCATCTTCATACATTTCTTTCACGTTTCGTTCTTCCACGTTACTAACGACGCACCTACCTGCAATTGCAGAATACATGGGAGTTTTTACCTCTAATGGATCACGTAAATCTTGGTTGTATTTCTCCTTAGTGCAAGTAGTGCATTTGTTCATTATTGTAGGCATCTTACACATTTGCCATACAGTATTTACATTTTTAAAATGCAAAGACTTTTACCACATTATATATCTTTCTTTTAATGGCCCTGGTGAGCTGTTATATCAATGGTGTTGTGATAATTTAAGGAAGAGAGCATTAATCTTTATTTTTTCGTATATTAGGTCTTTACCTATGAAATTGCCGTTTTTTATTTCATAAATAATCACCCTTGCAATCGATGCATTCTTGCCAACGTAATGGCAGTTTATTTATGCCATTCTTGATGTAATCAGCTGAACGGGAGGCAACAAATTCTTCAAAAGCATTTTGTACTGCCCCTCGTGTATTTAATTTTTTCCCACCAAAAAGTTATCCAAATTCTGGAAAATGTAGAAATATGTAGGCGCAAGGTGGTGAATACGGCGGATGACGAAGAGCTTCTAACCCTAGCTCTTGTAATTTGGTGATTGTCTGTTGTGCAGTATAAGGTCGCGCGTTGTCGTGCAGGAGCAGCGGGGACGAGCGATTAATTAAAGCTGGTTGGAGACGTGCGAGCTTCTCCATCATTTTTTTCAGTTCTTCACAGTACACAATTGCAGTGACGCTCATCTCGTTTGGTAGGAAGCTGTAATGAATCACACCGGCGATAGACCACAAGACAGTAACCATCACTTTTCTAGGGGTAAGTTTTCGTTTTGGGCATTGTTTAGGTGCCAAACTAGGATCCAACCAACTTGCTGAGGGCTTGTGATTATCAAGCAGAATTCATATTTTATCGCAGGTAACAATGCGGTTCGAATTTTTTTAGTTCGTGTGCCCGTTGAGAAGTGAAAGGCACGTCTCGACGTACTTCGTGCTGGCGATCATTGAGTTCGTGGGGCACCCATTTGTCAAGCTTTTTACCTTGACAATTTGACGCAAATAAACCAATATTGTTTTGATGCTAACGTTAAAAGCAAATGCGATGAAAACAAAACGCTTATAAATAAACAAATGAACAATTTTTAAAAAAGAACTACATATTTTTAAAATCAAATTAATTTGAAATTAGAATTCTTAGCCAAACTAAAATTATTTTGATTTGAAGTGGCCAGTAATGCAGTAAAGAACAGCAATTTCATAGGTAAAGTCTTAGTATCTATGGACTTAATATTCTTTATATTTTTTTCTTTTTTATTTAATTTGGGCACAGTCTGAATATTTTTTTTAACTTTGAAATACTAAAACATTTATGTTTGAACGTAAATAAGTGATGACATTGCGACATATTTTACACTTTCGTGTGTTGTTGGCGTAAGGAAAATCCATTATCCCTTCATTCCCATGGGATATAGGGAAGTAATATTTGATTTCAGTACAAATAGAGCTGTCTATACGGTGTGAATTATGGTCTTGAACTTTATCGCCATTTTGTTCATGATATTTTATTCCTTTTGTACTATTCAAAGAAAAAGCCTGTTGTGTAATGTTAAATGTCATTCACGTTTCAAGAAATTTATTCCTGACGTAGAGTGTTTTTCGGTGTAGATGGAGAACATAAATATTATTATTAAATAGCAGTCTTACATTATAAAAAGACTCTAATCTCAGTCCAAGAAAGAAAAAAAGAAAGTCCTTGCGTTGCGTACATTTGCCGAAAACATTATCAAATTCTTGACATCAACTCACGCGCACACATCTTTCCTTTTTCTTTCTTTGTCAGCGCGTGAAAGTTCACTGCTAGATGCACACATATGTACCTAGAACCATGTTGATGGATTAAAATGATTTTAGACTCAATTGTGACCAAATAATACTATAAGTACACTAAAAGTAAGTTGAGCATGGGTTTGGCTTGATATTTGGGTCACTTGAAATGTACGCAGCACGCAGCGCTCCTTTTTCTTTTATTTGTTGGTTTGAATACTTATTATGAAAACTAGACCTTTATAGACGCTAATACCTAATTTAGAATATAATAATATTTTAGCTTAACAAAACGTATGATTGACAACTATTCTTAGGTCGTGTTTGTGGTGAGATTATGACATAATAAGTAACAGGTAGATTAAATATAGATATGAACAAAGGAGTGTGAAGAATTCGTATACTATATTATATTAAGATAAAAACCACAGACATATGAATATCGATGTGAAAGAATCGAGAGAGGTGAGTATGAAATCCGTTGCCTCTGCCTACCTATCTATGTGACTTGCGCGTGTTTATGTATGCAACAAATTTCAAATAAGTCTGAAGTTATCAACTGCCCAGTAAATGTACTGTCAAAATATACACATGTAGTAAGAGATTACTAAGACACACTGCTTGCCTGAAGCCACTTCGCATCTCTGAGAAGGTTTCGAGCCGGGAATGGAGCTAGATGAGTAAGTCGCACTAACCTATTGCATGTTGGCGGACTTTAAATATCCTTGAACTTAAAATATTTTATTTTATTACTACATGCAGGTTTCCCTGTTTCGATATTTTATTTCACTGCTGTGTAGGTTGTAGATAAACAGCAGTTATACTGAAATTAACATAGATGTTCAATTTATTTAATACAGTTATTAATAAGTACATCCAGCTTTCAAATTAAATAATAAAAAAGATTAAATTTACACCTTAGAGCTAAGGTGACATAAGGCGGACTTAATGCCATGTGGCATACTCTGCCAGTCAACCTTAAGATAATTGGGTGCCAAAGACAATTGCCTTTGGCATCCAAATATCTTAAATATATTTAATTCAAAAATGAATTCCGCAAATTTTTATTGCGATTGATAATGTGCTGTTATTGTATTAACATACTATGATTTTTTTAAAGAAATATTTAAGACATATCTTTATATAACGCCACGTCTAAAGTCAAGTTTTTTATTCTTTTTACGCTAACGGCTATTTTATGAGAGAACTCGGATGAAGTTTATTTACATTACTTTTTATTCTAGGTTCCAGAAGTATAAATTATGTACGTCAAATTATTATAACATAGAGTATAAACATACATAAACTACTTAGCCACGTAACAGTTCCGTCAGCTGAACTCAATTTCGTATTCATTATATTTTCAAAAGCTTGCGTATGTTGCTGGCTTAAATTAATTAAACAATCTGTGATGTTCATTTTGATGCATAGTTAACTCCTTATTTGATGTGGAAACCTGAGATAGTATTTAAGCGTGTAAGATACAATACGGGCAACGGTCCGAAATGAAGGCAATTTGGATGAATCAAACCTGACGATCTTTACTACGCTCAAGTAACTGATTGAATAAGTATATTTCATTTACTGTTTATAAATAATAATAACTGTTATTTATCATTCTTACTGAATGATAGATATACTGTATTATTGCTGCAGCACGAATGCTGCTGTGTTTTTTCTGCAAGTCCACTGCTAAACATAGGCCTCCGGAATGCCATAAAGCACGGTCCTAAGCCAGCTGTATATGTATCCATCCACTTCCTTCATGCAAAATTGTTACGCCTTAGTTAATATAATAACGTACATTACATTTAAACTTACAAATTATATTGAAGTTTTGCTTTTATATAATAATTTTTTAAGTGCCTTACTTGATTTTAGATTTAATTTATTAACTACGAGTACATGGTATCAAGCAGGTGGTAGTATCCAATCTCTTTTTCTATTAAAATTATGATTTTTTTCATTTCAATAGCCTCACATATCATTTGCAGCACCAGAAACTTCGGGAATCAAACATCTGATTTTTTTCACTTTTTATAAATAAAAATATATAACATTTTTTTCATATTCCTACAGAAAACCAGCGTAAAATAGCAGCTTAACGCTGCTGTGTTTTGTATGGTGAGTGTAGAGAACCGGAGACCCCTTTTACTGGCAAAGAGGCATTCCATCTTAGTCCTCACGGGTGACAACGCATCTGCATCTTGAGTCTTTATTGAGGATAGATGTAGATGCCTATGGGTCACAATAACCACTTACCATTAGGTGGACTGTGTGCTCGTTTGTCACCCGATCCTATAAAAAAAATATATTCCTACATTGTCACCTGATTTTGAGCTATTTTCAAAATTTCAAGTGACTAGCTTATCGAGAAGTGCTCAAAATTTGAGTTGCAAGATCCCACCTGGAACGACCGATAGACAGACAGACAAACAAGAAAGTGACTAAATATAAACGTTGTAAAGTGTGAAGTGTAGTATGTAAATAAAGTAAGTAAAATTAAAAGCGATAAAACTCTTAAAAATAATTTTATTAAAGATTTTTTCCTTCTCCACAATCCTTCCCAGAAATAAGAGAAGGCCTGTGCAAAATAATTTTGATCTTTAGTATACAATATTTAATTTATACTTTTCTATTACAATAATGAAGCGATTTTCATTTCACAACTTTAATTAATTGATACAAGTCACTGCAAGCAACAGCTTCTACAAATTAGCTCTGAAAGCCATCTCATCATCATGTAAGAAGTCACTTGAGTGTACTGAAGATCGTCAGGTTTGATTTAGCCAAATTGCATTGGTATTATACGGCCGTACTGAATCTGCATTGGATTTTATCTCCTCCACTTAAGTGTCGTTCCGAATACCCACGTATAATAAGAAGTTAACTTAATATTCAATCTTATCGAACAACAGTATCTTTGGTAAATTTATATTCCACAACCCGCAAGGCAAAAGTGAATAGACCTTTGTAAAGTTAAGTCAGTGCGCTTCACCATCTTCTGCTGCATCATTAGTGTATATACTACCATCATGCGAGACAGTAGTTGGGCACTGGCTAATATATATAGTAGTTAAAAAAATCAGAATATTTTGTCTTCCGAAAATTGGTGAATATTTAGTTATAAAATTCCATTTTAGTCAAACACAGATTCTTAGTAAGTATTTAAAATTGCATTTAACATTTTTATTGCTACTAGCAGGCATAAAGCTCGGTTTGCTAACAATATATAAAATTCTATTACGAGCTTTTATAGCCTGGTTTTCCACAACTCTTTATATAGAATCTTCATCATCATCATCATTACAGCCCTTCGCAAGTCCACTGCTGAACATAGGCCTCTCCCAAGGAGTGCCACAAAGCACGGTCCTGAGCCACCTGCATCCATCGACTTCCTGCATATCTTACCAGGTCGTCACTCCATCTAGTGGGGGGACGCCCTACACTTCACCTGCCGGTACGAGGTTGCCACTCGAGAACCTTTTTTCCCCATCGGTTGTCGGTTCTTCGAGCTATATGGCCGGTCCATTGCCAGTTCAGCTTACTAATCCGTTGGGCTATGTCGGTCACTCTGGTTCTACTGCGGATATCCTCATTTCTGAGTTTATCACGCAGAGAAACTCCGAGAATAGCCCTCTCCATAGCTCGCTGAGCGACCTTGAGCTTCTTTATCCGGCCAGCAGTGAAGGACCACGTCTCAGTTCCATATGTCATCACTGGCAACACGCACTGGTTTTATAGTCTCGTTTTCAAGTTTTGAGGTATACCTGACGAGAAGATGTGCCGTAATTTCCCGAACGCTGCCAAACCGAGTTGAATCCGTCGATTGACCTCTCGGTCGAAGTTGGACTTACCTAGTCGGACTATTTGTCCCAGGTAAACAACTTTGTGCTCCCAACAACTACCGGCATAGGTGTGACATGGACATTAAACATGATCTTTGTTTTGTCCATGTTCATCTTGAAACCTATCCGTTGGGAAACACTATTGAGGTCATTGAGCATAGTGCTTAGGTCCTCCAGCGATTCTGCCATAAGGACTATATCGTCGGCAAATCGAAGGTGAGTGATGTACTCGCCATTGATGTTGATACCGTATCCTTTCCAGTAGTCCAGAGGCTTGAAAACGTCGTCCAATGCAGCGGTGAAGAGTTTCGGGGATATGACGTCACCCCATCTTACACCTCTCTGCAATTGGATAGGTTTCATACTCTGGTTCTGTACTCGGATAGCCATCGTAGCCCTACTGTACAAGCACTTCAACATTTAGATATACCGACAGTCAACTTGGCACCGCTGAAGGGACTGCAGCACCGCCCAAATTTCGACGGAATCAAAGGCTTTCTCATAGTCCACATACGGCAGAAATAGTGGCAAATTGTACTCCTCGGACTTCTGTACAATTTGCCGAAGGGTATGTATGTGGTCTATGGTGCTAAGACGTAACCTCTCCAACTTAACGTTTAGGTTCAGTGTGCCTCTCACCACTTGGTGATCGCAGCCGGTTTTCACCCTGGCCATCACGGAGTCATCACTGAACAGTTGTCGTCTGGTCGTCATAATGAAGCAAATCTCATTTTTGGCGAACCGTCGGGGCTCGGCCAGGTTCACTTCCTGTGGGGCCGCTTCTGGAAGAAAGAGTTCATCATAAAGAGTCCTTCTTTCTCCATGAAGTCGGCCAGCTGCTGGCCCCTTGGATTCCGTTGCCCTATTCCAAATTTCCCTACTTTCAGCTCACCGTTCTCTCTTGTGCCTAGTTTTGCGTTGAAGTCTCCCATTAACACCGTATAGTGGGTTTTGGAGGAGTGCATGGCTCTAGAGATATCCTCATACATTTCTTCCACCTCCTCATCGGGGTGTGCCGAGGTTTGTGCGTAAACCTGTATAAGCTTCAGCGAATACCATTTGGTGATTCTGAGTATAAGGTACGCAAACCTCGTCGACACACGCCCAATCTTTACAACGTTGTTAACGAGACGTGGACGATAAATCCGACACCTTCTTGGGACAGATGGTCGCCCTCCCGGTGATAGAACAAGTTGCCGGATTCGAAGATTACCGCGTCGTCCCCCTCTCTTTGGACCTCGGATAATCCTATGATATTCCAGCGCAACTTGTCTATCTCTTCTTCCAGCTCCAGGATCTTCTCGTCAGTTCTCAGGGTGCGTGCGTTATAAGTTGCCAGGTCGAGCCGTCGTAGGTGGCAACCGAACCTCCTCCGGAGATTCTTAGCACCCTCTGCCCCGCCGTTACCATGGTCGCCACCGTAGCCAGGAATAGTGGGGCCGCCGGAGACTGGGGGCCGTCTCTTTGTTACTCTCATTTTTGGGGGGTTTTGCCATAGTTGCCACGCTTGGCAAGCGGGTTGGCAACCACAGTTTTTTTATTGTAATTTTTTGTTATCAGGAAGATGCTGCTGCCCATCTCCTGCCTGTTTACCTTTGTCGCCTTTTTATGACACCCACGGGAAGATATGGGGTAGGGGATATTCTTAACCACCACTACACGACACATATATATATATATATATATATATATATATATATATATATATAATACATTATTATATTTGTAATAATTTATTATATTCTAATTGAAATCTTTTTAATAGTATTAACTTTTTTATCCAACATAAATTTAAAGCTTGAAATACTAGGACAGAAGGTAACAATGAAATAATATGGGTTTTTTGTATACTATAACCTTAAAATAAAAAGATTTTAATTGAATAATGCAATAGCTGTAAGACTGTGAGAACGCTAAGAATAAAATCACCAAAGAAGAACGGTCATCTGTCACCTAGACACGACAGAAACGAGACATACCTTGGTTTTTTTGGTTATTTTTTATACAGTAAAATTATATATTTTTTATATTCGAAATCAATGGCTAACACGAAAATATTGTCTTATGATTTTGTTTAGGCGATAAACAAAAAAATACCAAATGCCTATTTATCTACAAAATTCGTAAATGTATGTAAATAAATGACTATACAAGAGCTATGGGATGTATCTAGGTGACCTGGAGATGCAGCTGGATAATGTAATTTTTAAACTTCTAGTACAACAATCAACTTGGATTCATTAAATTATCACGTGAGGTTAGCACGGTCGTACTGCAGTGAGCATTTGAAAACCACGGGTATGGAGATATATAGACATCCAGCGGCAGTAGAGGGCAGAAACAATAATACTGTAATCGGGTGCAGAATTCATTCACGACACGTTACGACAAAAATGTATTATACTTATATTATGTTTGAAGAGGATATAAATGGTATAAACGCAATAACAAAATATGTTACTGCTCGTGCTACCATGGTAAAAGGACATTGGGAAGTTGCTCACACCTCTTTAGTGTTGTCTATTACTTAAGGTGGGCTAGACATCGAGATCACTTTGACCATCCCGTACTGGGCATGGATTATGTTTTAAGGGACATAGAAATTCAATAAAACTTTATTTTGACATAATGGTTTCTTATATTTACGCGAACACTATTCCCGAAGTTTCCAGCACTTTACAGCCACTTACACACTTACAGCCCATGGTCACGTGGGAGGGGGGAGGGACTGAGGTGTATGACGTCCCAATGACATAGTTAACCACGGCTACCTCCAGAATAAAAATTATTAATTTTGTTCCGATCTACGCAGAATGAACTTACAGTATCTTGAAGTCTTACAGTTGTATGCTTGGGTTGGGATTTACTTTTATTAATTATGGGATCCCAAGCAGATGGTAGCACCCAGCCATCTTCTCTATTGAAATTAGGATGTTTTTTGATTTCAATAGCCTCGCGAATCATTCTTGGAAGGAATCGGTGTTTTTTAGCCAGGATTTTTGGTCTATCAAATCTAATGAAATGACGGGGGCGATCTTGTACGTGTTCACAAACTGCAGACTTCCCGGAGCGTCGATTCTTCACATCAGCTATGTGTTCTTTAAAGCGGGTTTATATTGATCTTTTAGTTTGTCCTATATAATAATATAATATCCTAATTTCAATAGAAAAGATGGCTGGGTCTAAACTAACTAAGTCTTCAAGATACTGTAAGTTCATACTGCGTAGATCGGAAAAAAAATTAATAAATTTTAATCTGGAGGTAGCCGTGGTTAACTATGACATTGGGACGTCATACACCTCAGTCCCTCTCGTACCACGGGTGCTGTAAAGTGCTTGAAACGGAGGGAATATAAAATAAGTTAATATACGTGATGAAATCTGTAAAATTAGTTTTATTTCAAAAGGTATTGACAGTGTAGTCGATTAATATACTTATCTTAGGTACCTTAACAATAGACAAATTTACATGTAATGGCATTAGTAATGATTTATTATTTGTGATACATATTAATATGTTGATTTAATATTTAGTAAAATGAAATTAATTTACTGTTTTACCGGAAGTATGAAGTGAATTTTAGGGCAAGTTACTTTTTTTTAATATTAAGCAGTTTAGTGTCAATAAACTCGTGTATGAATCAGTGCTAAGAAAGTAATAAATGCACATTTATTACCTGTGCACGCTTTATATAACTTATTTACTTTATCAAGAAGTATTTTGTTTTCAAGTAACTAAGCAATGTGTCTCACAACATCTGCCAATAAGAAGCAAATAAATTTATGATTTCCACTATCATACATCATCCCGCGGGTGTCGCAAGAGGCTATATGGGGAAAGGAATCAGGAGATATGCAGCAGCATCTTCCTGATAATAACTGAAATAAAAAAACGCTATTGCCAAGCCTGGTAACTATGGCAAATATTTCCCCAGTGAATCAATTTATGGCACCGAGTGTTGGTTAAACAGCACATCCTGCATGGAGCACTCACACCACGTGATGGTCGGCGGGGGAACCCCCGTTATCAAGACTCAAGTTGAACGCAAAGAGAGAGCCCAGCAGATCGGCTTTATCCTTTGCGGCATGGGCCAGTGAGTCGTCTTCCCTGTGCAGACATGGGAGAAATAGCTCGCAGAAGTTCCCTTGGACAGCCTTGGCGAGAGACCAGAATACACGTGTTCCCGAAGCAAGACGTACTAGTTTCTCGCCAATTCTGACTATGCGCACTGACTTTGCCTTGACAATGATACTTTTTAAGGACCTGGAGGCGGATTTATACTTCTTTTTAGGAGCACTGTTTGGTATTTGCATCCCGAGTCGTCGATGCGTGAGCCCGAGCCTGGTAGCATTCTTGCTTATGGCGTTATACAATTTTGTAGGAACGGCGAAATCATGACTAGGTTCTGCTTTCGATAGGTACCACTGATGATGGAATAAATAGTTTCATTCTCTGTAGCACCACAACAGCGATAGAATCAGCAACAACGCTGGGATCATCCGGCGAGAAGCAAGGTTAGGATGCAAAAAAAGAACGCATCCCGTACCAATCGGTTGACTTATAATGCCTAACACGGCGGCAACCTGCATTTATCGCGATTTCACCGCGATTGGAGCATTAGTGGCACCGTACACCGATCAGACAATAGGAGACAATAAGAGCCAAGAGGGGCATCGAAGGAGACCTGTCCGGAGGAGCGGTCAGCAGAAGGTCCAACAGGAAAGGTACCACTGTTAAAATTTGCATTGTATTCGTATGTCCGCAACAGAGCCAAATTCGATGCTAGTCGCATCCATCCGCTAATCAAGAAACTGTCCCTAAGACACAAGCTCCATTTGTATATAACTTGCGTTAGATCTATTATATCATAACGCAAAGTGCCGCCTTCGCTTACGCACCCAAAATCAATTTTTAGCCTCCAAGTCGTTTAAAATAGCTTCATTCGCAAAGCCATATAGATTGCTTAGTTAGGAAGATCTCTGTGTATTCCAAGGACATATTTTAGCGCTATATTGATTGAGAGCGCCGAGACACATCCCAACTTGCTAGTGGTTAAAACAGCCACCTACTTTCCAACTCCAATCATCACAGCTACTCAACGGAGACTCTATAACGTCTTGATTGAATCCCCGATTACGACGATCTAAATGTCACCAACTAGTCACACACCAACACTACACAGACTCTTAGTCACAGACAGGGCAACACCGATAGGAACACGGATGGGATGCAGCGTGTCCGAATTGGGGCGCGCCGCACATCGTTAGCGAACTTTACATGTACCTCGAAATATTTTTTTTTTATTTTTCATATATGCCCGTTTCCTTACGATATTTTCTTCACTGCCGAGTACGTGGTAAATCAGCAGTTAAAATTGCAATTAACAATTTTATGTATGACATGATAGATCTAACCAAGTTATATGCAGATGGAGCTTGTGTCTTAGGGACAGTTTCTTGATTAGCGGATGGATACGACTAGTAACGAATATTTTTTTGTTATAGAATAAGGGTGACAAACGAGCACACATTCCACCTGATGGTAACTGGTTGCTGTGGTCCATAGATATCTCCATCCATCTTCGTTTGCGAATTAAAATGCAGATGCGTTGTCAGCCGTGAGGACTAAGATATAATGCCTCTTTTCCAGTAAAATAGGTCTCCAGTTCTCTACACTCACCATACGAAACACAGCAGCATCATGCTGCCATTCCACGTTGGCATTCTGTGAGAGCGTGGTCCCTTCCCGGTCAAGCCGACTCATTCGTGCTACAACTATACTATTAATATAGCTGCAGCATGGCTCTATGGCTCGCATGCGAACATACGAATACAATGCGAATTTGGTTCGCGAAAATTATACCGTGGTTGAATGTGACCCCAAAGTATTTGGGCTGTTGATTGCGTAAATTTTCGTCAGTGTACTGAGAGACTAGTTGGTTTATACCTGATAGCTAACTTGCGCGGTTTCCCCGGCTTCGGATATCGTATAATGTCTGCCCTTTTGCAGGCGTTTGGTAAGGATCAGATGGAGAGAAGAGCATTAAAATTCCTACTGGAGGCACACGAATTGCGTGGCTAGCGATTTCAGCGCCGGATATTGAATGCCCAATAATTGTTTAAGCAGCGATAAGTGTACCAGTACAATAGTTAGCAACGGATGGCCAGTCAGAGATATCCCACAAATATATACTTCTATATTTATAAAAGGGGGCGCGTCAATCGAATTGCAAGATCGTGACATGAGTTTACCGCTCACCTCAAGGGAATGGGGTGCCAAGTTGCGCGGCTTTCAGCCGCAGCCTCAGATTCTCCCTCCAGCTACAACCCGCATGAAGTCAACACATATGCTCCATCAACCAATACAATGGCAGATATAACCAAGAAGCAGTTATAAGATAATAGTATTAAGTCGCCATCAGAAAGGATTTGTGTCACTGTGGTTGATTATATGCATTATTCGATCATGTTTATCTCACCCACCACCTGTTTGTTTATCACACCCACCAAGTTGCCTTCAATCATTCAAAAATGGGAACTTTACTGAGATATATTATTATATTGTTACGTGATAGAGCCATGCTGCAGCTATATTAATAGTATAGTTGCAGCACGAATGGGCCGGCTCGACCGGGGATGGACCACGCTCTCACAGAATACCAGCGTAATAGCAGTTTGATGCTGCTGTGTTTCGTATGGTGAGTGTAGACAACCGGAAACTCATTTTACTGGAAAAAGTGTCTTATATCTTATATCTTAGTCCTCACGGCTGACAAAGCATCTGCATTTTAATTCGTAAATGAAGATAGATGTAGATGTCTATGGGCCACAGCAACCACTTACCATCAGGTGGACTGTGTGCTCGTTTGTCACCCTTATTCTATAAAAAATATAAAACGTTCTAATCTAATTAATGCTCTTGTATCATAGACCTTACTATCATAAGTCCCTAGTATTATACATTGTTCATCAGTACTAGTAGTAGTCGATCAGCCGACCACCCCATGTATATGTACAACCTTGGGTCTGTGTCTCCGGCAGCGCCCCTCTTGTAAGGAAACATTACATGAACACCCTCGTTAACTTGCAAGAACACCTTCACCAACTTTTTGATCTATTTTTTTTTTCAATTATATTACAAATGTTATTTATCTTTATTATTGCAATATAATCGATTTGTACTTATATTATTTAATACATTTTGAATAATTTAAGCAGTGTTTTTATTAAATTTAGAGTACTCTTAAGACAATTTCATGCTTTTACTATAATCAATATTCGAAATGAATATATTTAAACTTTATGTTTATTAACGAAGAAAATTAATACGCGTTAATAAACGTATAATTAATAAACGTAATAATTGTTCAACTTTTAACATGTAAAATATCTAATGTAACATTAGTTGTATTTTTTGTATTCTCATTGAATTAAAGTACTAATAGCTATAAAATAATATTATATTATTATTATTATTAGCTTAAAAGTAATTTCAAAGCTCTGCAAACATATATTTTGTATTACAACTACTGAAGTGTTTCTTTGATAAATGCATTTGGGAAATTTCCTCAAGTTTCAAGACATAAATCGTACAATGCTGTACTGTATATTTATGGATGAGACGCGACGGCTAAGATACTATTAAAGGAGAGCTCTTTGAGATATCAACTGCATACTAGTTTCACTATATCAAGACATACTGGTTCTCCTATTAACATTTTGTAAATTTGCTACTTGGATATTAAATTAATTATTTATCTTCTGTCCACTGATTAGCCTATAAAATTTAACTGCAGAACGTAGGCCGTCTTTGGAAGATTGTATATATCAAAGTAAATTCAAAAAATCACCACGCTTGGTAAGCGTTTTGGTAATTTTAGAGCAGCGTATTTTATTATTCTTTTTCTAAAAAATAATAGTGTGAGTGTACCGCTTTTTTTTAAATAATATCAAATTATGCCGCTGCCACTAACCTGAACCATTAATGTAAATTTTTCAACTTTCGCAGCCTCACAACTGTCTCATAAGCTATTAGGCGCCTGCAAACTAGTGTCACATGGCCATCCCAATGTATTTTTGTCATATATGGATTTGCTAGAGGACGATTGAGTCGGCTCGACCGGCGAAGGACTGCTTTCTTATCTAACATCAGAATTAAATGTGAGGAGAACCGTAGACATTTTTTACTGTAAATGAAGAATTCTAGCATCTACTGACTATCAGGTGGCATTATTGTGCAGAACTTGTAGACCATACCAAAGGTAATAGACGCATACCTTGTATAATCTTTATATATAAAAATTACGTGTCACATTGTTTGTGCGCGATGAACTAAACTACTGAACTGATATCAATATCAATGGTCGTTCGGAAAGGGCAAAACAACGTCTGCCTGGTCAGCTTGTTTACAATAAAAACATAATTTTCATTGTGATGCTAATGCTCACCACACATCCGAAGAAAGCACTGACATCAATGAAAGAGGTGAGTTACTTTATGATTTGCATATCTCCAATCGCCAGGTAAGCCTAAACATAGGGTGTACAGCAACTTTTGTAACGCGTGCTAGGCAAGAAGTGTTAGATATAACCTTTGCTACTTATAATATATCCAGGCAGCACTGAAGCTGAGAAACTTCTCTCCCGTTGCCAGCTTCACAGCTTTCCTGGGCCGATCTTTGGGAGATTCCTCCTCAGACTGAATGCGTTTTTTCGCCTTCGGATCCGGGGGTGGCTTGGGCAAAGGAATTTCAGTCCAGAGTTTCTGGCAGAAAGAAACAGCGTCTTCAGATCTTATCTCAGCTACCATCAGCCTAATTTACCGCTTCTGTGCTGCCCCACTAAGCTTGTAAGTCCTAACAAACTTTTTCCTGTGCCTTCCTTTGTTTGTTTCCGATGGTGGTTCAGCTGCAGACGTGCCTTTCACTTTACGGCTCGTTCTAGGTTGGCGCGTTGTGTAGTAGGGTGTTGGTGACTGTAGAGTTCCATTAAAGGAGTGTTTAAATCAAAATGTCAATCTTTTATGTTTATTTTGTCCCCACGATTAGCTAAGGAAATAAGCCCTTGCAGAGGCCAGCATGTCGAGGGCAGGGCTAAAATACTACCCGAATCGCCCTGGTCTCGGGTAGGCACCGTTTGCTACCGGACTCCCCGCCCGGCCACGCGAATATCGGCACGGTACGCTTGACACCTTGGATTGCGTTAAGATAGGAAAAAGATAGTGTGATAAAAAGAAAAGAGAATTTTCTAAGTATTTTTGTTCTATCTGTTTTCTATTGAACCAGACCAAATAACAGGCGGAAACCACGAGAACTCCTCATACTTACCCGGACAGGATAACAGAATAGGTGTTAATCTAGTCCTTTTAATAAAGTAACAATATAAGAATTATGAGTAGATTCACAACATATTTTATACTTGATAAAATTTTCATTGAAAATTTTGATTAAGATTATTTAAATTTTGTACAAGTTCTATAAATTAGGATATTTGTAAAATTAATAATAGCTATAGTCACAAACAATAACTTTGATGTAGATAAAATGTTTAAAAAAATGTACATGGCACATGAAGTAATGTTTCAAGAAACTAATAAAAAGCTTACAACTTTTATAAATGTCATTTGTTCTCTACATTATTTTTCATTATAAACTATACATTAAAAAAAAACATTCAGTCTCAAAATCACAAGTTGCCGTCACTCGTTGCTACAGTGAATAACAGGCCCATACCTCGTCAAACTAAGTTCGGATGTTAAAAAGATATAAGTACTGTTCGTTTAAATAGGATATTTACAAAACTCTTCAGTGAACGTTCGGAGACACATCACAATCTAAAAGCTGATATATAGGGACAAAAGTAAATGCAAACTTATTTATCTCGTGTGTTGAACATTACAATGGTGTTATGTTTGTAATTTTATATACAGTTTTTCTTTGTAATACGCTTAGAAGCAATAGCGATTTACTTTTTAAGCAAAAAATATTTTGTGTACTACAGAATTCAATTATACTCCTCCGTCATAAAATTGGGACACGTAAAAGGAAAGAGGCCTTGTTGGTTCAAATTGTAATCTGACTTCCTGAGTTCTACAAAAAACTGCTATGCAGAAATTTTAAATTCTCCCGAGCTAGGTGCTGCTCCATTTTCGTTATGCATTTAAAATCAAAGTATTTTTTATTTATATGAATGTACTTTATTGTTACGGCCCTCCGTTGCCCCGACAAACCCTTTGTCGGGTATTAGTAATAAATTTATTTCTTGATGCGCATAGATCAAAACAGATAAATTAAGCAAAACGATTAACATAAGAGATAGCCGTATTCCTCTTTCCAAATAAATATCTTCGACAACGCCAACAAAAATGTGAAAACAAAGAGAGGATTGATTTTTATTTCTTTCGGCACAAATAGTGTTACTCAATTTCAATTTTCCTTTCAATAAAGCAAATATAATGATTAAATATCTTTACAAAAACCTATGTACTAGTGTTCAAGGAGTATATTAAATTCACTTTTTTACTCACAACCGCTACAACTACGAAACATTGCGCGGAAAAACCAAAGCATTTTTTTTCAAGCATTCAGAGCTCCAGGGGAGCCTTAGTCTTCCCACCAACCAAGTGGACGCCACACAGCGTTGGAAACCCGTATCCAATAGATGACAAACCGTTAAACAGTAGCCACTCGGGTTGTACACCTTCACTGAGGCCGTCAGCAATAGAACAGTTTGACAAGTGGACTGTTGACGGCTCAAAGGATCAGTGGAGGCGGCCGTGGTGGGAGCTAGGGCGGCAGCTACCAAGCTGGGCTGCCTCCATCAAAGGGGGGACGGTGGTACCCCAGCCGCGGCCACTCAGCTAACGGCGGTGAGAAGAGCCTAGCTGACCGCTGAGTGGCCGTGAAGTTCCTCTCAACACGCTGAGGGGGGGCGACGACCCCCCTGCCCCTGGGGGAACGACCCCCCAACTGGTCGGGTGAGGGGCCCCTTTCAAACCTAGGGGCACGGTGGCTGGCAGGCGAGCGCGGAGCGTCGCCCGGCAGAGGGCGTGGCTGAGCGCCCCCGCCCGTGGGGGTCGAGGGCCCGGCAGAGCCCCGAGAGGAGACGCCATTCGCACCCAGGCACAAAACGGCACGGTGGTTGCCCTGGCAGTGCAGACAGGGCCGCTGGTGCGGGCAGTCTCGTTGGAGGTGCCTTTCCAAGCACGAGTAGCACCAGCGGCGCTCCTTGGCGATAGTTCGCCTCGACGGAACCGGCTTACCCAACAACTTCAGGCACGACGTCACCCGGTATTCGGATGCTCGACAATAGGAGCAGGGGGGCGCCTCCCTGGCCGCTAGACCGCTGTAAGATGGTAGGGGTGGCGACCTCCAGCGGGAGCTCTGATCGGCCATAGGGGGGTTGGCGCCGACTTGCCTAGCGGATTCCGCGTCTCTCTGGGCACGGCACGGTTGGCAACCCGTAAGGCGTCGACGGTGCCCGCTGCGTTCTCAATTTGCTGGCACTGTTCGTCCAAGAACCGCAGCAGATCCCTGAAGGGCGGAATATAGGAGGCGCCGTCCCCGCCGTACCTCTCCTCAAAATGTATCCGAAGATCGAGAGGCAGGCGGGACAACACGATGTGGAGCAACAAGACGGTTCACTCGTCCACCGGTAAATCCAGCCGCCTTAACGCATTACAGGCCTCCAAGACTGGGTTCACGATGTACGGACGTAGTCTGGCCCGGTCCCTAAGCAGCGGGAGGCTTAGAAGCTGCCTTACGTATTCGTCCGCAATTCGCCGGACGTTAGCGTATCTTCCGGCGAGGAGATCCCGGGCAGTCTGGTAGGCGTCGTCCGACAATCTCAAATGGCCGACGATACCCAGGGCCTCCCCCTCCAGTGAGGCCAGGAGCTACGCCATCTTCTGGCTTGGTGTCAAGTCCCTCCGGGCGTCAACCAAGCTATCAAAAAGGCCAACAAAGGTCATCCAGTCGGAGAGGACCCCGGAGAACCTTGGCATGTCCAGCATCGGGAGTCATCCCTACAGCTCCGGCCGAGTGGGCTGCTTCCGTGGGGACTCAACCAGGCCACTCGGCCGAGCTTCACGTACTTCATTATCATACTTGGCCCCCGCCTCGATCAAGTCGTCCGTGAGCAAAAAGAATTGCTCGTAGTCCGCGAGGCAGGAGTTTAGGACTCCCTGTACCACATCCGAAGCCACAAGCTCAGTGTAAGCCTCATCCACTACGGCCCTTCAGGCCTCGACCTGCTCGAGCCGCTTCGCTAAACTATGGACCTGATCGCGTCTCCCTATCAAAATATGGGCGTTAGCGGCCCAGCGCAGCTCCGCCTGTTGTGCGATAGCATCACTACTAAATACAAATTACTATCAAATTAAATTCAATACAAATTACTACTACAAATACAAGTACACACTACAGTCGGTCAACAAAGATGCCTCACTCAGGCGATCGACCCTTCGGCAATTAATATCTACTATAATTATAAGATAACGATAAATATACGATTATGTGATAACGATAATTATCTACCTACCCGAAACACCTGACGCGTGGGTACCTAACCTTAAACTACACTCCCGCTTGTGCAACCTAACGGGCGTGGTTCCTAATTCAACCCACCGATCCACTAACAAAACACAAAAAAATATCTATTTTTTCTTATTACGGCCGGGCGTGATTGCAGAAACAATCGACCACGCTCTACTACCAGAAAATATTACGGCTCACCGTTGCCCCGACAAAGATCGACTGGGCTAGGGCCCATAGTATCCCCCTCGACGAGCAACAGAGGGTTCGGGCCCAATGGCCTATGGATTATTATTAATGACTGCTATGAAAACAAAAACTTACCGAGTTCCGGAGGTAGGGTAGACCACAGGGTACCAGTCAGGTGGTAAGTGAGGTGTATGTAAGTAGTGTGTGAAAGTGTGTATAAATGTCACCTGACTTAAGCGATCCCTTCAGTGGGCGTTCACTAATTGAAACTTTCAACTTTTATTTCACTATATTAGTTTATCAATTTTATTATAAATTTAATTAACTTCAAATTTAATTAGCAACAAATTATCATTGAGCACAAACGCGATCTCTTCTCGAGTCACAAAGTTCAGCGTTCCACACGAAAAAGCAAAATTCCTTTGCACGATATTAAAATGCCACAAAGCAACTCGTCGATGCAAATTAATGTCAATCTAAGTTAAATTAATAACTCAAAACTCAAAAATCAGCCTCGTTGACACGTGAAACGAACGAAAATAGATAACACAATGAGAGGCACTTAACGCGACGTTACAATTCAATATAAACTTCCAAAAACAATTAACCGGCCAGCCGTCGCGCAACAATCTTCCAGACAGAGACTTATCGACTTGGTGTACGCGCACAATTAACCACACGGGCCGAGCCCAACCAACAAACGGTCGCAAACAATACTATACTTCGCCCACACGTCAAGCGACCGAGCGGTGAGCGGAGAGATGCGCGCGGGGGGTGCCAGGCCTTGACTGGTACCATTGAATGAACGCGCCGCGCGCGCGTCTTGATGCACGTTTTTAAAATATTACGATTAGGCCTAAACATTTATATTTATTGTGTAGTTATGTTTATATCTTTGTAAAACTGAAAAACGAGCACATATTTCACCTTCCCAAAACCGATCTCAAAAATTTGGGTTCAGTGGTTTTTGGATTGATTTTTTTCATCATTCTATCTCCAGATTATTGTCCGTCATCCCCAACGAAGCACACGTAGACATTTAGGGAAAACAAGGAGATATTTCCTTTAACACCTGAAGTATAACAATATGCACGCACATAAGTATAATCCATACAAGCAATTTAAAATTCTCTTAGAAATCATGCATACCCCAGCTGTGGGGTATGCATGAGCTGTTTTTTTTTTTACCTTATTGCATCGTTAAAATTATCCACCTTTTATTTGGAGTCACGTTTCAGCAAGCGCATCGTTGGAAAATATCTATTAGATAGAATGGACCTAAAACATGGAGTATTTTAGCATGTTCTAGAATGCAGATGGCTCAGGACCGTACTATTTGGCTATCTAATAGAAAGTTGCTATTAATTTGTAATCTTTCATATTGTGATCCTTCATAATTTTACGTAATTCGACCCAAATGTTGTTTATTTTTTGCGAAAATCGTGAATACACAGACAGGCATACAGACAGAAAGAAGATTCTAAAACTTTGAATAAGGATTCGGCGTCCTTTATTTAGTCCCCTAGAATTGTTTTTCTTTCAGAATACTAGCGTAAAATAAAAGCTTAACGCTGCTGTGTTTCGTTTGGCGAGTGTAGAGAACCGGAGACCCTTTTTACTGGAAATGAGACATTTCATCTAAGTCCTCACGGCTGACAACAGAGAATAGATGTAGATGTCTATGGGCCACAGAAACCACTTAACATCAGATAGACTCTTTGTCACCCTTATCCTATATTTATTATATATATATATAAATACTTATATATATATATATATATATATATATATATATATATATATATATATATATATATATATATATATATATATATATACCGGAGCTAAGCTCTGCAAGACCCGCCGAAGAAGAACACAAAAACTCTCCGATCAAACTCTTAATCTCATGGCTGTTAGACGGGAGATGAAGCTACACTCTTCAACAGATTTGACAGCATACAGGCAACTGAACAGACAGATCTCCAAATGCATGCGGCGGGACTTGTATTGAAGAAGCGATCGAGCGGAACCAAGGCTCCAAAGTCTTTGCCAGAGATCTGTCTGCCAGAAAGAGCCAACTGTCAAAGCTGAAGACCGAGTGTGGCAGCATCGGTTCCGGGACACCTGAGATTTTGAGTGAGATTGAGAGGTTCTATGGGTAGCTGTACACGTCGTCGTTGGAGCCACACGCAAGTGTGAATAACAATCCAAGAGCGAGTCTTAGCCGACACTATTCCGACGATATCCCGGACGTCAATCTGAGCGACATTAGAATTCTCTAATAAGAAACTTCTATCATCCAGCACGTTGAAAACGGCAAGTCCCCAGGCGAAGATGGAATTACAGCGGAGCTTTTGAAATCGTGTGGAAAACCGGTACTTGAAGTCCTTCAGAAGCTCTTTAATTCCGTCCTCCATGGTGGCACTACTCCGGAGGCGTGGATTAGAAGTGCGGTGGTCTTGTTCTTCAAGAAAAGCGACAACGCTCTCTTGAAGAACTACAGACCGATTTCCCTTCTGAGCCGCGTCTACGTGCTGTTTTTGAGAGTCATTATGAATCGTCTCGCACGCAGACTTGACGGCTTCCATCCTCCTGAACAAGCTGGTTTCCGGAAAGGCTTTAGTACCATGGACCATATACATACCCTGCGGCAGATTGTACAGAAGAGAGAAAAGTATATTCTACCACTTTGTTTTGGGTATGTGGACTATGAGAAAGCCTTTGATTCCGTCGAAATTCGGGTGGTGCTGCAGTCCCTTCAGCGGTGCCAAGTTTTACTGTCGGTATATCGAAGTGGTGAAGTATATGTACAGTAGAACTACGATGGCTATCCGTGTACAGAATCAGAGTACGAAACCTTTCCAACTGTAGAGAGGTGTAAGACAGGGTGACGTTATATCCCCGAAACTTTTCACCGCTGCATTGGAAGACGTTTTCAAGCTACTGGACTGGAAAGCATACGATATTAATATAAATGGCGAGTATATCTCTCACCTTCGATTTGCCGACGATATATTCCTTATGGCAGAATCGCTGGAGGTCCTAAGCGCTATGCTTAATGACCTCAATAGTGTCTCCCAACGGATAGGTCTTAAGATAAACATGGACAAAACAAAAATCATGTTTAACGTGCATGTCACACCTATGCCGATAGTTATTGGGAGCACTAAGCTCGAAATTGTTGACGAGTATGTTTACGAGTATGTTGTCAGACTAGGTAAGTCCAACTTCGACTTTGCTGGATACAATTAAGCAACTGAAATGTGATGTGAATGAGCGTGATCAGGAACTATTGTGTAATGACATAGAGATCATTAGCATCTCACTCTGGCCGTGAAGTTGGGTGTCAATCTTTCTGAGAACGATTTAGTCAGCGCCACACGAGTGGTAAGGATATACGTGTCCTCACAATCTGTGCCGGAGCCGCGCCCGAGGTCTATAGGCTCGGCATACGCGCTCTTAAGGATCAGGTGCTGACGGCGACTCGCGTTCATCACGGTATCACCACCGAGGGCACCGGGTTACCTGCTCCGCACCGCCAATTCTACGTCAATGAGAGACTGACGAGTCAACCGGCGGCTTTTTTGGCAAGCTCATGAATTTTGAAGTAATCTGGGCTGACAGTTCATTTGGACAAGGGACTTGAGCCGAATTTTTGGGGCTGATGCTGTTAATGGATCTCTCATCAAAAATGATTAACTGCAGCTGTAGTTTTTATTATGTATATCGTATTCCTTTAATATATATTTGGTGCATAAAGCTATTACCATTTGTTAAACGTTATCATTTACATAGTACGTACTTGTTTCTTGTTAACCGTATTTTCTACTGGTTATTTTTTAATTGTCTCAAAATTGTAGTCAATGCATTTCATCGCTTTTGTACCTTAGCGCACTCGAATCACAAACTATAAATAAAAGGCAGTGTAATGTTATTATACTTTGTTAAATGACTTGGCTAAATGTTATGATGGAATTCGTGATAAATTTTCATGTTTCTTTGTGTATTAATATTATGTATTAATATATGTGTTTTGTTTATTAGCATTATATGGGTGTTGTGTGGGCTTTGTTGCAGTGTCAACAGTTAACCGATATCACATGAAAAAAGAAATCGTACAGAGGCAAAGCTTCTAAGGAGCTGTCAAAATTTTTACCTATTTTGGTAGGGTTGGCACAAGAGGATAAAATTAAATAAAGAAAATGTTTATTAGCTTTTTTATATATGAATAACAAGATAGAATATTTTTTATTAACTACATATTTTAAATATTTGATTTTATAATTTTTGTTCTTCAACAATTTGTTGTGCCTTTTAATTAAATGGTAAATTATTAATCTAATATAAAGTTTTTTTAATAATCTATTTGAAAGAATTCCCATGGCATAACAAATATAGTTTAGAAAAAGTGCACGCCTCATGTGCGTTTCATTTAATTTAGATGAAAAAAATTAAATTGGTGATGATAATTTTTGCAAGAAAAAAGAAACAGAGAATCTAATCGACTTTCATTTATAACTTTTAAACGGTGTTACATAACAAAATCAATAGAGATCCTCCTTAGAATACATGGAATCTTGTTTAATACTATATATCTCAATCTATTGCTTACATTTATATTAAGCGAGAAAACTCACCGACGCATAGAACGACGGACGACAGTTCATATATTTTTAAATAATATTTTTGTTATGTAATCTAAAGTGAATCAATTACAAAATAAACTAATAATATAACCCAAAGTCTATAGTTATTGTAACGTTAATAATAATATGGATTTGATGTCTAGCTAAAAGTATAAGAACGATTTTATGTAGCGAAATTGAGGTATAACCACATATCGAGAGTAGAGCACTCCTTCACGTTGTGAGGCGTGCAATACAATCTTGCATACGTTTTACTATTCTATTACCAATATTTACAATGATTCTTTAGAGATCAAAATATTCGCAATATTTTTGCTTAATAAATTCATACATTCGTTTTAGATATATTCTCACATTGGCTGGAACTCAAACATACACCATCATTTGTCAGCAAGTTGAGTGTTGGAAAATCATTTCCAAATAAATAATTTCTAAATAATTTCCAAATAAATAAAGTCTTTTTTTAGAAAACTTAATACAGGATTTTACGAAGTGATCCTCACAGGGTCTATATTGTTGCCTTTTTTATAATAAAAATTTTGAAAGTAAATCTTCTCGTCCGACTGCTTTTAACCACTCTTGCTTTCTGAAATAATAATAATAAAAGAAAACATAAACCTACGTATTTAATTTATAAACGTAATTATTCAATTATAAACATAATAAAAATAACTATTCAATCAATTATAGGTAGGTAGGTAGGTAAGAGTTGTCTATCTATTACACTAAAAATAATAAATTATAGTCAAGTTACTATTTACCTAGTGGAGTCTTTGGGATAGTTAAAAAAAGTGTGTGTGTGTGTGTACTTATGTACGCACGTAGGAAGTTATATTTTTTAGCAGAACAAAAAAAACTTGAGAATCAATTACCTACTGAAGTTGTCGTTTTTAGGTGTGAGTGTGTGCGCGCATCGTATAAATTTACTCTCATCTTTTTTCCCAAGCGCACCAAAAGATGTACGAGTATAACTTCAAAAATACAAATTTTTATTTTTTCTATTATTGTTCATACAAACAGTACAGTAAACCATAATAACACTTTTTATATTTCATGTGACAGGAATAATTCTTTAAAAAATAAAATTTTACACATCATATCATTCTTTACACAACCCTGAGTTTGAGCACTGAACGAGCCGGTTTAAAGCAGTTTCTCTCTATACTTCACAAGCCGGCAGTGCACACGCACACGCAAGCTTGTAGTAGTGTAATTATCATAGCGCGGTTGTATAAAGCTTTGCCTCTGTATGGTATGGTTTCTTTACTCCTGTGCCTATGTCGAGAAAAAATACAGCGCAATATAACATTGTCATCACAAGGTGTTCTTGTAACAATATTTTTTTTACGTAATAATAAAATCGCAATCAAAGTTATTTAAGTTAGGTCTTTAAAATGCGGGATCGCTCAATACGGGACATGATAATTTTCTTATTGCTATAGTCCAAACGAATCATGAATTCAAAGTGGACAAGAGGCTTAATGAGCTAATGCAGAATTAATACATATTGATGTCCATAAGATAAGCACTTCTGTATCACAGCCATAAAACAGTGGCATTTACTAGTAGTTTCGGATATACATATGGCTACGAAGTGTTGGAATATACTACCCCAGGAGGGTACCAGTACCCCTGGAGAATCCCTCGCTGAGCATCCACGACCATGCTATTCCACTCCTGAGCGTGGGTGCTCAGGCTGCCCCGCGTATTCTGGGGGGGGGGGGCAAAATTCCGCTCAACACAATAACTGCTCGGGGCAAACTGAGGAACAAGACCAAGGCGACCCCTGCCACGCTATCCGTGAATTTCTGCAACATCAGGGGACTTCACTCGAACCTAAACGCCGTCCACTACCATCTTGAGTCGGCGAAGCCGGCCTTGCTCTTTCTGACCGAGACGCAGGTGTCCTCTCCGGCTGATACTTCGTATCTCTCCTACCCGGGGTACAAATTGGAGCACTCCTTTGTGCCTCGGGCTGGAGTTTGCGTGTATGTCAGAGAGGACATCTGTTCTCGACGCCTCGGCAGTCTTGAAGGTTCGGACCTGTCCATCCTTTGGCTACGCGTGGACAGCGACGACCATCCGCGCGTCTACGCGTGCCTCTATAGGTCCCATAGCGGTAATGCCGAAACAGACCGACTCATCGACCACGTCCAAATGGCTGCAGATTCCTTGCTACAACAGGTCCCATCCGCAGAGATCGTGATCCTTGGCGATTTTAACGCCCACCACGCCGAATGGCTCGGTTCACGTTTAACCGATCATGCGGGGAGATCTGTTTATGACTTTGCCTTGGCATATGGTCTGACACAACTGGTTACATCGCCTACGCGGATTCCAGATGTTGAGGATCATACACCTTCCCTGTTGGACCTTCTGCTGACCTCTCATCCGGACGGATATCAGGTTTCCGTCGATGCCCCTCTTGGCTCTTCGGACCATTGTCTGATCCGGAGTGTGGTGCCACTCACGCTCCCCTCGCGGTTGCGTTCTGCAGGTTGCCGCCGTGTTTGGCATTACAGGTCGGCGGATTGGGACGGAATGCGGTCTTTCTTTGCTTCCTACCCATGGGGGCGGGTTTGTTTCTCGCCGGATGATCCCAGCGCTGTTGCTGACTCTGTCACTGATGTGGTGCTACAGGGAATGGAACTATTTATTCCATCATCTGTGGTACCCATCGGAGGCAGATCTCAGCCTTGGCTTGGTCGCTCCTGTAAGACTGCATTACGCAGTAAGCAGGAGTGTTATCAAGCCTGGGCTGCGGCTTCGGTGACTCGGGATGTAAACACCAGCACACTCAAAAAGAAGTATAACTTCGCCTCCAGGTCCTTCAAAAGAGTTATTGCCAAGGCAAAGTCAGAGCACATAGGCAGAATTGGCGAGAAACTAGTTCGCCTTCCTTCGGGAACCCGTGCATTCTGGTCTCTCGCCAAGGCTGTCCAAGGGAATTTCTGTAAGCCATCACTACCATCTCTGCACAGGGAGGACGTCTCACTGGCCCACGACGCAAAAGAGAAGGCCGACCTTTTAGGCTCCCTTTTTGCGTCCAACTCGACTGTTGATGACGGGGCGAACACACCGCCGACCATCCCGCGGTGTGAGTGCTCCATGCCGGATGTGCGGTTCTCATAGCGCTCGGTTCGCAGAGCACTCCTCTCCCTTGACATCCACAAGTCGAGTGGGCCTGACGGAATCCCCCCAATTGTGCTGAGGATGTGTGCTCCGGAGTTGGCACCGGTTCTTACGCGTCTTTTCCGGTACTCCTACTCCCTAGGCGTAGTCCCGAAATCATGGAAGACAGCTTTTGTCCACCCGATCCCTAAAAAAGGCGACCGCTCAGACCCGTCCAACTACAGGCCTATCGCCATCACCCCCTTGTTCTCCAAAATAATGGAATCCATTATTAACTGCCAGCTCATTCGGTACCTTGAGAATCACCAGCTGATTAGTGACCGCCAATACGGTTTTCGTCGGGGTCGATCAGCTGGTGATCTTCTGGTCTACCTGAACCATAGATGGGCGGAGGCAGTAGAGTCCAAGGGGGAGGCGTTGGCCGTTAGTCTGGACATTGCGAAGGCCTTCGATCGGTTTTGGCACAAAGCGCTTCTTTCGAAGCTCCCTACCTATGGGCTTCCCGAGAAATTATGCAATTGGATCACCAGCTTTCTTGCAGATCGGAGCATCAAGGTCGTTGTAGACGGTGCATGCTCCGACTACAAGCCTATTAACGCTGGTATTCCACAAGGCTGCGTGCTATCACCAACGCTGTTTCTTCTGCATATCAATGATATGTTGCAAGCCGGTAGCATTCATTGCTATGCGGATGACAGCACTGGTGATGCTCTATACACCGGCCGTGCCAATATTTCTCGGGAAAACGTCACTGAGTACCGGAACAAACTTGTGTCTGAAGTCGAGTCTTTGCTGGACAAAGTCTCGGATTGGGGGCGACTAAATCTAGTCCAATCCTCAGAAGACACAAGTTTGCGCGTTTACCGCTAAAAAGAACCCCTTTGTCGTATCTCCTCAGTTTCAAGGTACTCCCCTTGTTGCCTCAGCCAGTATCGGAATCCTCGGCATCGGCATATCGAGTAGCGTGCAGTTTCGTGGTCACTTGGAAGAGAAGGCCAAATTGGCCTCTAAAAAGCTTGGCGTGCTCAGTAGAGCGGGACAGTATTTCATGCCGGCTCAACGTCTGCAACTTTACAAGGCGCAGGTTCGGCCTCACATGGAATACTGTTCCCATCTCTGGGCTGGGGCTCCCCAGTGCCAGCTTCTTCCACTTGACCGCATCCAGCGCAGAGCGGCTCGAATCGTCGACGACCAAGTTCTTTCCGATCAGCTCGACTCATTGGCACTGCGAAGAGATGTTGCATCTCTTAGCATTTTCTTTCGCATTTACCATGAGGAGTGCTCTGAGGAATTGTTCGGATTAATCCCAGCCGCCAAATTTCACGAACGCACATCGCGGCAGAACTCCCGATACCATCCACACCATCTGGATGATTGGCGGTCCACCACTGTGCGATTTAGAAGATGTTTTCTTCCTCGCACAACTTCCTTGTGGAATAGTTTACCACCAGCGATTTTTCCGGACCGATACGACTTAGGGACCTTCAAGAAAAGAGCCTACTCCTTTTTAAAAGGCCGGCAACGCATCTGCGATTCCCCTGGTGTTGCGGTTGTTCATGGGCGGCGGTAGTCACTTACCATCAGGTGAGCCGCATGCTCGTTTGCCCCCTCTCCTATAAAAAAAAACATCCCAACAGCAATAAGAAATCTTAACACCAATTACATTTTTTTGTTCCTAATAACTAATCATGGCTGTCTAAGCCTTTTAGGTACTAGTTTTAATTTGTACGCAATCTTACACACTTCCACGCTCCTTTAGTAATTTACTAAATTGAACACAAGATGCTAGTCGTAGGGCTGAAAAGACACATCATTCATATAATATACATATTTACACTGATTAAATATTGTGCTTATTTTCTTCTCGTCATTTCGAGGGTAATATCTGAAAATCAGTGTTTGCTTTCTGATCAATATTAATCGCTGAGCTAGAACCTATTTTTCAAACTAAAACACACATGTAAATTTAGATTTTAAGTGTTTGTAAATTATTCTTTTTTGTATAATACGTTACTTTGTACTTAGTTTAGTCACTGAATTTACGTGTGTGATTGGAGAAACAAATAAATGCTTTATCTATCTATCTATCTATACTATTCCCCGTGAACCTGGCTATCATATAAAAATAATTTTTCGAATCGGACTGGTAGTTCCTAAGATTAGCATGTTTAAACAAACAAAAAAACACTTTTCCGCTTAATTATTTTAATTTAGATTATATGGCTTATTAGAGGTAATTGTTTAATTGGTATTGCTTATCCAACGAGGTCTGATATTAAAAATAACAAGTTAGTCCGTGTTAATTTGAATTTTGGTACCTATGTTAAGTAATTGATTGTCTCGTTCACTTGGGCTGGGATTTATTCTTTACTCTCGAATTTTGCGACCCCAAATAAATGAAGTGACGACATGATGAAAAAATGAAATGACCTTTAATAAACAATATAAAATACGAGGAATAACTTGCTCGAAGTTAAAAAATAATATAAATATGGTGTACACAGAAACACTCCTACTGATAAATTGGGACGACAAACATTTTAGTATTCTAACTTTAATAATTATGCAGAAATGTACTGAAATGTTAGAACAATTCCGTAAAATGAAGCTCAGTAACTAGATAACAAATCTCATCGCCCACGGCAAGGAAATGAAACTGAATTTGGCTGGAAAAAGTTCTTTGATGAAATAATTTTAAAACTAAGTATTATTAAAGTAAATTAAGCGTTGATCATAATAAAGCACAAAAATTTTTTTATTGCTTTTTATTCTTATTTTCTAAAGATCGTCGACGCGTTTTAGGAGAGAAAGAATTTCAGATGTGTTAAAGCTACACTGCAGATATGTTATGGTTGTACTTAAAAATGAGTCGAATTGACCGGGGAAAGTCCATGCTCTCAGAATACAAGCACATAATAGCAACTTAACGCTGCTGTGATGTATCAGTCGGGTGGTTCCCTGCCACATCGTCATTTTATGGAATCCACGAGCTGGGATTAGAAATTGCGCCCCACAAGAGCGAGCTTGTGAGGCGCAATTTCTAATCCCAGCTCGTGGATTTTGGCGACGACGACTTCCACCCCAAGCTCGGCTAGCTACTCGGCCCTCTCGATAACTGCGTTTTTCTTTGATCCTCAAAGCAACATGACAACAATCTTCTTCTTCCTTCTACTTGACAACTGATTACAATATTGTCTTTTTAATAGAATAAGAATGTCAATCAAACAAACAATCCACCTGATGTTAAGTGTATGCTATGGTCTATGGACATGTACATTTATCTTCAATTAAGAATCAAAATGCAGATGCATTGTAACTCCTGAAGACTAAGATGGAATTTTTTATAGGATAGGGTGACAAACGAGCACACAGTCCACCTGATGGTAAGTGTTTGCTGTGGCCCATAGACATCTACATCTATCCTCGTTTGCGAATCAAAATGCAGATGCGTTGTCACCCGTGAGGACTAAAATGGAATGCCTCTTTTCCAGTATAAAGGGTCGCCGGTTCTCTACACTCACCATATGAAACACATCAGTTTTATGCTGCTATTTTACGCTAGTATTTTGTGAGAGCGTGGTCCTTTCCCGGTCGGGCCGTCCCATTCGTGCTACAACTATACTACTAATATAGCTGCAGCATGGCTCTACCACGTATAAATGCCTCCTTTCCAATAAAAAGGGCCCGGTTGTATACACTCACCATGTGAAACACAGAAACACAGCAGCAATAAACTGCGGTTTCTGTCATCAGTTCGATGAAATTCAGTAAGAGCGCGATCCTACCTCGGTCGGTCCGACTAATTCGTTCTACAACCATACTATAGCTGTAGTAAGGTTCTACTACTTTTAACACAAAATAATGTTTAAAATCCCTATCAAAATCTACTGCTGAATATGGGCCTACCCAAAGATTATCTCATTAGGGGGATATTTGTCATAGTTGTCACGCTTGGCAGGCGGATAGATAGAGTTTTTGTTTTTAGTTGCTATAACGAAGACGCTGCTTACCATATCCTGGCTTATTTATTTATTTACACACACACACACACACACACACACACACACACACACACACACACACACACACACACACACACACACACACACACACTCACACTCACACGCACACACACGCACACGCACACACACACACGCACACACACACACACACACACACGCACACGCACACGCACACACGCACACACACACACACACACACACACACACACACACACACACACACACACTATCTTTACGGGTTAATCAAACCCACTACGATAGTATCGCTAATCTACTTAAATATGCTATGTATTACAACTAACTTACATAACTAACTATGTATAAAAGTACCTTAGCGAGTTTACATCGATTACTCGAAAATATGTCAATCCTCTCCTGAACTTTATTCACTACGAAGATTGTTCGGACTATAGGTGACTTACTAAGCAAATTGGTCCTTGCCACGGGCACCGCAAGCAGCGGCGGGCGGCGTCACGTCCACACGTAACGGTCCGGTGCGCACTGCTGCAGGTGGCGCAGCACACACGGGTTGCACGTGGTGCCACGAAGCAACTTCACTACGTGTGCAGCCAGGGCAAACTCCCGTCTCACTTTGAGCTGATTGTACCCGACGAGCTCCAACAATGTGGGGTACCTCAAAGTAAAACGGATATACCCCATACAGTTTGAAGTATATGTGCCTCATAAATTTGTTTTGAACACGTTCTAGCATTAGGCTGTACTTTTCTTTGTGCGGAGCCCATATAACAGCACCGTACTCCAAGTGACTCCTGACCAGAGCATCGTATAATACTTTCAGTGTGGTAATATTTGTAACATCTCGTGATTGTCTCAGGACAAAACCCAGGTTTCTAAACGCCTTTTGACAAGTTTTAACAATATGCTCGCGAAACGTTAGATCGGAGGTGAGATTGTTTCCTTCACACCGACAGGATGAAATGGGGTTCATTAATATACACCAGGTTGTAATTTATTTGATTGATAACTTTTATCTGATATTTGGAAATTAAGCCTTAAGAGAAATTTGTTTATGTCTTAAAGGTTTAGGTGGAATAAACAATGGCGTTGTAAAAACCTTACGAAAATAAAGTTGGCGTTAGGAAAGTAATACAGAAATGACCCAAGAGTAAGCGTAGTAAGTTGAAAAGAAGGTTTGTAGTCCACAACCTAATATTTCACAGGAAAAACAATAAACCCCGTCTTATTGTTTTTATCCATGTTTTCTATCTGGGGTTACAAAGGGCGTTAATTTGGTGGTAGGACCATCTCGTTTATAAAACAAAATTATTTTACGACGTGTATCTATCATCATCATCGCTATCATTATATTACTTCACAAGTTTACTAATAAATAAAGTTTTTATTTACATTTATGCATATTAACACTAAAATGTACACGTACTATAAGTATGTGTACATTTTAGTACTATTTAGTACATTTTATTGAAAGAAACCATTGAAACGTAAACCACTGAAATGCCTGAGCTTTGTGAACAAATTCACTGCTCCTAATCTAGGAGCCTGATCTATGTAAATTGAAATAAAAATTCATCATCAACCTCGTAACTTGGATATCATACAAGACAATTTTCCCACGTTTTTATTAACTCGCTTTCGTGTGTATATTTGTTCACGTTGAATTTAGTAATTGATTTTAAACTAACTTCCCAATTAGCAAGAGACTAAACATTTTGAACATAGCTCGGAATCGGGTGACAATTTAAGAAAACGAAAGTGAAAAAAAAATGTGGCATATTCAGTTGCCCTAAACTGTTTCAGAAATTTTAAATATTCTAATGCTGGAACTGTCTGCTCTAAAGCTGGAGTTATAAGCATAATAAATCACCTTAAAATTATATAATATAAACTTAAATTACAAAAATATGAGATATAGAAATTTTACTGTGCTCTCCTATAAATCTGCTGTTACAACGTTTTCTTTGTAGACAATGAATGCAGTTTCCGACCATTTAGCGCAGCGACTAACATCCATTAAGCTCTGTCTAAGTCTTTATGTCTTGCTCTATCTTGTACGTGACCATTATCAGATTATAAAGTTACATTCTACAGTATATAGATTTATAGAGTAATTTTAAACTTTACACTGTGTTCATGCTAGATAAAACTAATTACAATCTTTATAAGATTAAATAAAATTGATAGTAATATTCAAAGTACGCTTTTGATATTTAAGATCAAACTTATCTTGATATCTAAGATATACTAGAATAGATTGCTACACAAATGTGTATTGCAATGGGATAATGACAACACGAACGAAGAGGCAATTATTATCTTAAGTGGCTAACGACCTAAAGCAATATAAGATTAATTACTGAGTTTAGGATCATCATCGACTATGAATTAACTGCGTAGTGTTGGTTTAAGAATATCTACTACCCCATATCTCAAAATGATAAAAACCGCGTTCACAAACCCGCCTGCCTAGCGTGGCAACTATCGCTAAATCCTATGAATGGATCAACTATAAATTAATACAACATACATAATAAATAATTTATGCTCAAGTCTTATATTAAGTCAGAATTCGTGTAAACAGTAAATTGTCCTACTGTCTTGATGGTTCAACGGCTGGTATCTATAACGGCAATTAACCAATGTACATTTTTTATAGGAATTTGTGTTCCTGAACCGATACTACTTACGATATCTTTCAAGAAAAGCTTACTTTTTTGTAAACGGCCGGCAAATCACCTATTATTCTACTGCTCTTAGGGACGTTCAAAGCCGGCGGTGTTCACTTACGCTCCATGCTCGTTTGTCCCCACTTCTATAAAAAAGTTACAGAGTTGTGAACAACATTTTATAGAATTTTTCGCTTTTTGCTTTTACTCAATGTAAGTTAACTTAAAAAGAGAAAGATAATAAAATTGTTCTGTAATCGTTATTGCAGTTAAGCCTTCTGCGCAGGCTTCGAACCACAGGAAACACTTTAAAGTGCGCTACTATGTGTTCGTGTAAACAGGCGCACAATCAGAACCGGCACTCCAAAGCACACGCATGTTTAACGCATAGGAGCGCATCCTGTAGAGAACGGACGTGTGGTTAAGATGTCGGCTCTACATGTTCATGTACATGAATAAGTAAAATAAAAAGAAGTTGAATTTAATATACGGATTTAATTATTGCTGCATGCATATTCATAAAGGTACTGATATGTGTGGCATATAAAAAATATTTCACTGAAATAGTATGAAGTGAAGTACACTGTGGTGTATAGCCAATTCCACCGAATTAATTACACTCAGAGATGAGTAGAGGCCTGTGCTTTACAGCGAGAACCCAAGAGGCGCTTATTTCATAATGCATAAAATGTACACAAATAAAAATTTAAATAATATACATAGTTTGAAAGTACTTTTTTTAACTGTAATATAAAGCGAGTATAGAGCAATGAGATAGCTCCAGCTAGCCTCTACAGCAATTTGCTTTAATTGGTCTGACTGTAGCAACGCAAAAGTTCTAAGTTTCATAATAATATTTTTCTAAAGCGTAGTGTAGCGTGCACGTTTAAATTTTTCTTTTTTTACAGTTATAGAAGGTTTTATAAACCTATATAGAAGATTGATTCAAAAAACAATGTCAAGAATATATATAGTAAGTAAATAAACTATTTCATATCCTAGCTTATAAAAATCAGCTAAAAAGTATAGTAGTATCTCTTAAAGTAGAATTTTAAATAGCTAGGACTCTAACAAGTTTGACTCTCTGATATAAATATGCGATCGTTTAACTGCCTACCACATGATGGAGACTACAAGATAATTAGGGAATTATGGAATATCTATTCAGCCTTTTACGTCAACGATGTCAACGATAGAATGTTTATTTGATAGGAGATTAGAATTTATGCAATTAATGAATTAATACAATTAGGTATCGGGTTAGTGCCCACACGAGGTAAACCTGTGCTGTAGGTGCCTAGTTTATGGTTATAGTTTTCGCTGGATTTAATTATTAGCGGATTTCAATAATCAATAGATAAAGATTAGATAATGAATTACCATACTTAGCCAAAACAATAAAAACTAAATAATTACGTAGAAAACGTAAAAAAACTTTAATGTTAAAGAGGCGGCTCGGTAACTTAGTGACCAAGCGCTTGGATGCGACGGCATAGTCCGCGAGTTTGTTTCCACAACGGAATAAATACCTATTTTTGTGGGCCGATATATTACAGTATAAACATCTCGTTTGGCGTCAAACGTAAGGCACTCAGGATCGACGACGGGAAATAGCATTAAATTTGCGAGACAGCTGGCACTGTGATCGTCGTCTATCCGACTGCCAATTTTGGCGATTAAGATAACTTTACAACGGGAAAGGCCCGAGTCTAGCAGGGTCATTTTATGGAACAATAAATAAAGAAATTATATGTGTAGCGCGTGTACAGTACAGGTGCAGTATTTAGTGCGGAAGTAATCAATTTTTTAATTCTTTATAAAGCACTCAAGCTAATAAAAAAGTGCGGTCGGAAACCCGCTGTTAAGCGAAACAATTTCAGGTGGCAACTATTTCAAATATCCCCCCTTATGAAGAAATAAAGGGAAGGCCTATATTCATCAGTGGACTTTCGATAGGCTGTAATGAATGAATGAATAAAATATGTTATATAATACTGACATGGGCACTTTATAGTATCCTTTGTACTGTGTCAAAAGGAGCGTCATTTATTCACACCCTTATCTTACCTTCCCACGCCACGTTAAATATATAATGATAAATGATACTCTTCTCCTATACATACTATTTGAGTTTTGCGGTTCAATTAACATTAAGTACATTTGAAGTTATCACAAATGTTTCAAATAGATGTAGTAGAATAATTAATTTATACAACTAACAAAACGTATCTATTTGCAATAGGTGCTTAAGCGTTCAGTTTCAACAAAGATATTAATTAGTTTACAGTCAATGGTCGTTACATTTTTTTTTGATTATTAAAGTTTTAATAAAGTGAACTAATATCCCAGCTATTGGTTAGTTGCTACCACAGCCCATCTGTAAACTAACTTTTGTTTAAATTTTCACGATATTTTTATCACTTGATTTGCGGTGAAAGTAAACATCGTAAAGGGATGTCTAAGAAATATTTCGAAGATATATGAAGTCCGTCAATATGCATTGGAGTAGCATGACGAAGTAATTACCTTATACTGGTATTATTATATAAGAACCCTTTTGTGATGTAGTGCAACAATGAAATCTCAAAAAAGTGTTATAAAAAATAAAACCATTTCGTTTAAGCCAAGTATGTGATTGGCATCGTAGATATGCAAGGGACGCCCTAGAAGTCATTTCGTCGAACAAATTGGCAATATATTGAAGATGGGTCAGATTTAGTGTATGCCTATATATTTGGATGTGAAACAAGTGAGAGAGGTAAGTCAAGATCGCGCCAAATGGAAAACCGTAGTCTCTGCCTATCCAAAGTCTAGTCAAATCACAGAAGACGGATTACAACTAAAGTGGGTTTATAAAGAATATGTTACAATTTTAATAAAAAAAATTCAATTTTTACTATGTTGTAGGACCTTTTTTCTGTTTCGGAGTTTGTCTAAGTATAACCTATTTTTACCGCCAAAAAGCAGTGCGTGCACTGCTGTGTCCCGCTCTGAATGATATTAAAGAGAACCAGTATATTACTGGCTGTGAGGCATTTTATCTTAGTCCTCAAAGATCATACACAACGTACCTACAAACTTCTGTATTTGAAGTTTGTTGCAGGTGTCCATTGGCTGCAGAAGCCATTTATCATCACGTGAACTGTAAGTTCGCTTATCACTTCTGTTTTATAAAACAAATCTGTTTAAAATTTAAGAACGTATTATAAAACTTAGCGTCGTATGCACGGGCGGGGGTAAGTACAAATATACAGTGAATACCGATGGAACCATTTCAACTTTTTATCGAAGCCCAACTTTAGCGAAATGAATATTTACAGTGCAGTCTGACCGACTTTACCGTTTGTTCACAGAAAGCAATTTGTATAGAATTTGTTGGGACGCCATGTTGACCCGGATGAAAAAATATATACCTATGTAGAATAAGCCTAAACATTAAAGTACGGATAGCGTAGGTAATGGCTCACTTGATTAATATTCGGTTGCGGTGTTTCGGGCCGCAGGTTGGCCAAACGGAATAAGTGTTTGTATGGCCTACATGTTCAGGATGTTGATGTTTCCATACGTAGTACGTACGAGAAATTCTTACTTTTTGTGTGTGTGTGTGTGTGTGTGTAGGGGGGGGGGGGGGGAGGTAAACATTTTGATAAAGCAATTCTGTATGTAAATAATGGTATAGTAATAGGCAAAAAGTTTACTTGAATGTTCGTTTTTAATAAGATGGTAGTAAAATAGGAATAATGTCTATTGTTAATAAGCTATAATTAAAATGGAAATCATTGCGTATTAGTACTATTGTCGCAAGGATTCAATAAACCGTATCTTTCAATATTTAATATCTATAGAGCCTAGAAGCTTTTGTAACAAGCATAGGTACACAGGCTGATTAAACATTGTTGCCGATTTTGTCTAGCCTCCTTAGTCTGCACATTTTTTATAGAAGTGCTAACAGTTTTTTGATCATCATCTTTATACATATAAAAGTAGCTACCATGGCTCATAGACATCTATAACGGTCTTCTAATTATAATCGAAATGCACATGCATTGTCACCCCTGATATCTAAAATGTTCCTTGTTTCCAGCTAAAGTAAAAGATCTCTGATTCTCTAAACTCAACATTCGATACACAGCAGCATTAAGCATATTTTAAGTATTAATTTTATGATAGAATTAAGCGAGTGCGAGCGTGGTCCTTCCTCAGTAGAGCTGACCCAGTAATGCTACAATCATAATACAGATGCAGCGTGGCTCTACCGTAAAACAACGAAACTTCTTCATTTTGCCTACCAATATTCTAAATATGCTTTTTTATTACAGGGCACGGCTCACTAGCGAAAGTAAGAAACGATCTTACTACCGAACTATAGATAACTCTGTTCAATTTTCATTTGTCGTCAGATCTATTATTTACAGTACACCTTGATTTTGACCACATCAAATACGTAAAATCTTTATTAAATCAAAAACATAATGTAAGTCATCACTAAAAGAGATAATTATTTAAAAACAATACGCAGAATGTAGATACTAAATAAAATATTTGCTACACTTAAATAAAATATTTTTTACTTTAAATAAATTATTTTTATTTTGAAGTGCAATTAGAAGTATAATTTCAATGAAAAATAGTTATTTTTTATTTGTTAAATAAACAGGTAATATTTAAATAAAATATCTTCATTTCATCACGTTACAGAGTTGAAGATTAATTGAAATATCTGATTTCCATAATTAAAGGTGTAGTAAAAATGCCGCTATTTCAGCCACCTTAAGTTTTTCTTATGATTTAGTGTTAAGCGTCACTTGTAAAGCTTATTTCTTACCTCAGACGAAGCCAAAGTACGATTTCTTAGCCCACTACTTGCGATAAATCAACCGTCCCGCGCTGTTAATGTTGTTACTTTTTGCGGATTTTTTCCTTTACATCTCGTATTTTTTCTGGTCTGTAGGTATAGTTTAACATTGCTAAAAATGACATTGAATAGAATTGTAATTATTAGTACCATTTTCTATTTTCTATTCATTATCCCTTCAATTGATCAAGTGATCGTTACGTAACAGGACACCAAAGAAATTTAGATAAAAAAATTAAAAACTAAACAGGATACTGTTAAAGAAAAAAGAAAGACAACATATAAAATATTCCTTGTAACCTTTTTTTACGTTCGTCTATGTTTATAATATAATCTGGCGTTATTTATTTCTTAAGGATAATAAACAGAGGAGGGGAGGCGTTGGTCGTTAGTTTAAGCAAAGCGGAGGCCTTCGACCGGGTTTGACACAAAACGCTTACTTCCTATGGGCTTACTGAGAAATTGTGCAATTGGATCACCAGTTTTCTTGCAGATCGGAGCATCAAGATCGTAGTAGACGGCGCATGCTCCAATTACAAGCCCATTAACGCTATAACATTCATTGCTATGCGGATGACAGCACTGATGATGCTTTATACACCGGCCTTACCAATATTTCTCGGGAAAACGTCACAAACTTTGTTGAACAAAGTCTCGGATTAGGGGCGGCTAAGTCTAGTTCAGTTCAAGCCCCAGAAGACACAAGTTTGCGCGTTTAATGCTATAAGGAACCCCTTTGTCGTATCTTCTCAGTTTCAAGGCACTCCCCTTCTTGCCTCAGCCAGTATCAGAATCCTCGGCGTCGACATATCAAGTGACGTGCAGTTTCATGGTTACTTGGAAGAGAAGTCCAAATTAACCTCTAAAAGCTTGGTGTGCTCAGCAGAGCGGGACAGTATTTCATGCCGGCACACCGCTTGAAACTTTACAAGGCGCAGGTTCGGCCGCATATGGAATAATGTTCCCATCTCTGGGCTGAGGCTCCTCAGTGCCAGCTCCTTCCATTTGATCGCATTCAGTGCAGAGCTGTTCAAATTATCGGTGACCGAACTCTTTCTGATCGGCTTGACTCACTGGCACTGCGAAGAGATGTTGCAACTCTTTGCGTATTTCATCGCATTTACCACGGGGAGTGCTCTCAGAAATTGTTAGCACTAATTCCAGCCGCACAATTTCACCATCACACATCGCGACAAAACTCGCGATACCATCCATATCATCTGGAATACTAGCGGTCCACCACTGTGCGATTTAAAAAAAGTTTTCTTCCTTGCAAAATTTCCTTGTGGAATCGACTACTACTAGAGATTTTTCCCGACCGATACAATTTAGGGACCTTCAAAAAAAGAGCGTACTCCTTTTTAAAAGGCCGGCAACGCATCTGCAACTCCCCTGGTGCTGCAGTTATTCATGGGCGGCGGTAATTACATATCATCAGGTAAGCTGTATGCTCTTTTGCCCTCTATCCTATAATTTTTTTTAATAATAAACATAAAACAAAAATTCTCTCACCTGTTACCAAGAGGGGGATAGAGGGTATGCAGGGAATAAGGACTTCCATTTAGCATTATCTTGACACATCTCTTTCTCGCTTCTTGTACATCATACCTACGCATATACTTCCTCATCGATGTAATATATATTAATATATATTTAAAAACCTAGCACGATGCATAAATAAACGCCTTACTACAGGCTATTTTCCAGATAGTCTGAAAATATCAAGTGACCCCTATTCACAAATCGGGTACTAAAACAGATCCTAGTAACTATAGACCAATACCTATTTTGCCCGTAATATATCCAAGGTCTTCGAGAAAGTTTTGTACAATCGAATAAATAATCACTTATCTAACTTAAATTTTATATCTAATTCCCAGTATGGTTTCAAAAACAAATCGAATGAGAGAAGTATGATCGATTTGTTCCTGGTGTATGACCGACTGTGAAAACAGGTGATAGATACGTGAGTGTTCAGGGGTGCTGACCTGGGAACGGATCACTATCTAGTGATTACTAGATTTAGGGGTCTGTTCGCGGGTTGGCGCTACCGGACGGCAGTAACAGAACGACAGTCAGTCTGTCGCATCCGAAGCTGGAAGCTTCAGGAAGCGGATACTAGGGACAAATATCATGCGAGGGTAGCCGAAAAGCTTGACACCATCGATGGCAGAAAAGAATGTGTGGAAAGAACATGGCAGAACCTTAGGGATGGAATGGTAAGTGCAGCAGAAGAAGTGTGTGGAACAATAAAAAGAGGCAGTAGTAAAAGAAGAGATGCATGGTGGAATGATGAAGTGAAAGAAACAGTAAAGAAGAAGAAGAAAGCATGGTTAGACTACTTGGCCTCTAGTTATGATAATGATATGAGAGAGAAGATGAAAGAACGATATAAGCTGCAGAAAGTTGACACTAAAGCATTGATTGAGGAAGTGCGCGAAAGGTGTAGAATGGAAGCGGACGAAAGGTTGTCGCACAACTTCAAGGAGATCTCCAAACTCTTCTGGAAAGAGGTTGGAAGGACCCGAAGTGGTGCGACGGCCTTAAGAATGAACAAAGTGCTTTCGAGAACTAATGACGTCCTCTCAGAAAAATCGGACGTCATGCAGCGATGGAGTGAATTTTATAGAGAAATATATGCGTGTGATGATCTTAGTGAGAGATCCGGGGATGACGCCGTGACTGGTACGCCAGACCCGGACCTCGATGACACTGAGGTCATCAGTATGAAAGAGATTGAACGTGCGATTCGAAGTTTGAAATGTGGTAAGGCTGCGGGACTAGACAGAGTTACTGCTGAAATGGTCAAGTATGGTGGGCCTCGCGTCTGGGACAGCTTTCATCTGCTGTGCAATTTGTGCTGGCGGATGGGGGATGTCCCGGATGATTGGCGATCCACAGTCATTGTGCCTTTATATAAAGGTAAAGGTTCATATTTTGACTGCGGGTGCTATCGGTCGATCAGCTTGACCAGTTTAGCAAGTAAAGTTTACTCGAAGGTTTTGACACGTAGGATGCAAGAGAAATCGGAAAGATTTCTATGGGAGGCACAATGCGGATTTAGACCTGGAAGAGGATGCACGGATCAAATGTTTTCTCTCCGCATGATCACGGAGAAGCTTCTGGCTGCTAACCAGAAGATTTTCTGTGCTTTTGTGGATCTTGAGAAAGCATTTGATAAGGTTGTAAGGAAGAAAATGTGGGAACTGTTGCCGGGGTATGGTGTGGATGGTCAATTGCTAAGGGCTGTGCAGTCACTTTACTGTGACTGTAAAGCCTGTGTGCGGGTAGGGCATGACCTGTCACTCATGTTTAACGTCCAAACGGGCGTAAAGCAGGGTTGTGTCATGTCTTCCTGGCTGCTCATACTGTATCTCGACAGCTGTTTACAGAAGCTGAAAGATAGCTGTTTGGGTGTGAAATTGGGTGAAATAAAAGTAAATTGTCTGCTGTATGCTGATGATGCAGTGCTTATTGCACCATCAGAGGAAGAACTGCAAGCATTAGTCACGTGTATGAAAGAGGAAGGTGAAATTAAAGGTCTCCGTTTGAATGCTAATAAAACTAAGTTTCTGGTATTTGAAAGGGACGAAGAAAGAACGAAGTGTGAAATATGAGTAAATCAGGAATGTCTAGAAGAGGTAAATGAAATTGTATACTTGGGGAGTGCTTTTAGCCTGGATGGAAGATGTGATTTAGATGTGGACAGGCGTGTCGCTGCCGGGAACAAATTCAATGGTGCCCTGACTGCGTTAGTCAAAAGGCAAGGCGTAGTGAAGAGTGCACGCCTTGCAATACATAACGCAGTGTTGGTACTGACTTTGTTATATGGCAGCAAAACCTGGGTATGCCAGATGAAGCATAAAAGCAAGATGAATGCAGTGGAGATGCGATCTCTTCGTAAAATGTGCGGCGTTACCATGGCCGACCGAAAGCGTAACGAAGAGATTCACAATATGGCAGGTTTGAAAGATGACCTTACCACAAAAATTGATAAGGGCGTGCTTCGATGGTTTGGGCACGTTGAGCGAATGAGTGAAGACCGAATAGTGAAGAAAATATATATTGCGAAAGTAAATATTAAAAGGTGTCGAGGTAGAGCAAGACTAACTTTCGACGACCATGTGAGCAAATTGCTCGAAGAGGGGAGGGTCAAGAGTACTCGGATACCTAGACGTGCATGTATGAAGAAGATAATGAATCTGAAAGAAGCGAAAGAGGTATGTAAGGATCGTGACACTTGGCGATCAGTTCTCTCTGGCTGGTCAGGGAATGTGCGTGAAGATAAGTAAGTAAGTAACTAAATTCCCAGTATGGTTTCAAAAACAAATCGAACACAATTTCAGCCACCATAGATTTTGTAACAAAAATAAAAACAAATATCGACCACAAAAACATCTGTTTAGGAGTTTTCATAGACTTGAAAAAGGCATTCGATACAATCAGCCACACTATCATCATTCGTCAACTCGAGAACTTGGATATTACAGGAAATGCACTTAAAATTCTTGAATCATACTTAAATAATAGATTTCAATATGTGAAAATAGGAGATTATTGCAGCAGCCCCCGACTTTTAAAATGTGGCATACCACAAGGATCAATATTAGGGCCTCTGCTATTTTTAATATATGTTAATAATGTTACTAAGATAGGGTTAACCGGAAATACAACTTTAAATGCGGACGATACCTGTCTCTTTTATTTTGGTAAAGACATTAATGAAATTATTAAGGAAGCAGAAAACGATTTCAATATATATAATAACTGGTATCATAGTAATCTTCTAACTATTAATGCAGAAAATACCTCTTATATGATATTTGCGGCTAAAAACAAAATAATCCCTCAGCACGCACCGCTAATTATGAAATGATTCACCGCTCGCACCAGGAGCAATAATTAGGACTGCATTTGGATGATAAACTCACTTGGAGATGTCACATCGAAAAAGTTAGATCAAAACTAATTGTTTTGAATGGTGCGTTACGTAGAATAGTTGATTGCATACCGCGCAGGGTTCGAATGACCTTGTGTAACTCGCTGGTGCAATCGCATTTAGAGTACCTTATTGAGGTGTGCTGCACAAACAAATCTTAAAAGCTTACAAATATCACAAAATAAAATTATTAAAACCCTTTTTAAAAATGATCGCCTAACGAATACGAAAGAACTATATAAAAATCACGGTTATTTAACTTAAAGCAAACTTACACATACACAACTTGCATTCTCATAGAAAAAAAATTAACAAACAAGATTCACTCCGAAATATCTTTCACAAAACGTACTTACAAACATCATTTAAGAAACGCGAATAAGATTTGTTTGCCGACACCAAGAATTAGTCACGGTAAAAGGAACATAAAGTTTGAGGGAGCACAAATATACAACAAATTACCTAATGATATAAAAGAGTGCGACTCATTTGGCCTTTTTAAATCAAAACCGAAGCAGTACATTTATGATAACATTTTTAACGCGTTCACTACTTAAAAAGTGCGATGTGATGGACATGTTTAAATATAATATTTTATTTTTTGTAAAATAGTTTATTAGCTCATTATAAGTGAACTATGTTCTTCTTTGAGTTAATAAAGTTCTGTAAACCGAATAATATAAGTTTTTATATTTATATATTTAAACATTTAATATGTATATATACATAAGTAAATATATATGTATATATATATATATATATATATATATATATATATATATATATCTTATATGTTTATATATATATATATATTTATATATATATATATAAAGGTAATGTAATATATCATTCTACCTGACTATCTCTCCTGATCTGTAAACTTATGACCACCTTCATTACATTGAATTGCTTATAATTTTGCTTATAATTTATCTACTAGATTGTTCTTTTTCCTTTTCTTCTAACAACAATACACCTACCATCAAACAATATAAGGGAAACCTGTTATTGGCCATACTTTTAGTTTGTTACATTAATGTTAATATTTTCTATATACGCTGTTGGTTTTCTAAATAAATAAATAAATAAATAAATAAGATAAATATAAAATATATTGATTTTGTATGTAGCTAGATTCATAAAACCAGACGATTGAAGTCACTAATTTAAAAAACGACTTTCTTCAGTAGAAATTTAATCTGTTTCTAAATAAAAAAACTAAATGAAATGATAAAGTATTTTAGTAAATTTATAGCAATTTGTGATACTTGCGCGGACGAAGGTCAAGATAAACATACACAACATGAATGCGGATGGGACGTTCCAGCTATTTACTGGGACCAAGGATTATCGTAATGAATATACATCCTTTCCTATAAAATAACTATTATATTTAGAAAATTCAAACATTTTTATGACGATTATGAATTAAATTAATCCTTTTGTCTGAAATTTATTGACACTTGTCCTCTCCGTAATTATGAAGATGGTAATATTTTCATCAGTATGCGGATTAAATTGATATGGATTATCTTTATTATAGTCATTAGCAACTTTTTTTTGACTCCATCTGGATCCAGCTATTGCGACAGATGTTTGGTTTTCACCACACAAGATTCATTTTCATCATAGGCTGAATGTACAAATTAATGTAGAATTCAAACAAATTTACTGTTATCTAATTTTTTTCAATTTTTCAATTTTTTTTTCAATCTACTATATTGCTATATGCTGTTATTTATTATTAACAGCTCCAGATCTATACAGGTTTTCGTCATAATATATCATATATGTAACATACGAGTAGTTAACATACCAGAATTCAGAATCTAATACGATTTCAATATTTGATTTTTCCCCCTTTTTGTACTGAAAAGGTAATCATTTCCCAAACTATTAAGATTAATAGTTCAGTTAAAGGAACAAAAATATTTATGTCAAATTTCCAATAGAAAAGCACAATTCTTTCTGTTGGAGAATCGTGAATGCCTCACGATGTTTTTCTTTACTGACAAACTTTTAGTAAATTAGCACATAAAATTATAATTAACAATTTCATCGGTACCGACTCAGATCGCTCCCTAATGAAATTTACGACGAGTTGATGAATGAGTGCTACCGAAACTGTTATGACTATTAATAAAGGAGTAAACTTTAATGAGTTCAAGTTATCAAAAATAAATATGCCCGGTACTGTATACTAAACTATTAATACTACACCATGCAAAAAAAACCAATTTCTAATTTTTAACATGCATGCAGGGCCACCAAGACTACTCCACGTCGTTGATCTGGGCATTAATTTATCCAACTAGAGCTATTTTTAATACAAATAATTTTTATTTCTTTTTTTATACTTTACAATGTTGATAGCCTGAGTTTCATTGATACAACATAGGTAAAGTATCGATGTAAAGATGAATGAATAATTTGGTAAATAAAACTTATGTACAACCAACTTCAATACATATTATTAAGAATAACTCAAAAACTATCGGTCAGACCTTGATCAAATTTGTATGGGACCACATGAGAAGCACCAGCATTTAATTAAAAAAAAAAAATCATCGAAATCGATCCACCCAGAAAAATGTTATGTTACGTCATAACTTTTTACACATATTATACAGTCGAATTGAGTACCTCCTTCTTTTTGAAGTCGGCAGATAAATAATGCAGTTTTTCATAGAGTCGATGCATACCTGCATGCACCTGCATATCGTGAAAACTAATATGTATATACAATATTTTTCATGTAATATAATGATAATTATGTAAATACAATATGTATATACAAATTAAATATGTATATAATATGTATATAAAATATGTTCTTTCGTCTATTTACATTGAAAGATTGCGACAGACTCTTTTATGATTCTTAATCTAGTATTTCAAAACTTAGAAGAGGCCTGTGTCTGTGTCCTGTCCAGTCGTGAAATATTTGAATATCTGGAGGCATGGAAGTGCCCCCGCCAAGTTGAGCAATAAAGCGGCAAGGCCGTACCATCCTTTTCTCGAAGTAGTTCAGGCCATTTTCGAAACCCTATAACTTCGTTGTGGATAAAACTAGAAGCCTGAATTTTCAGTAACCAAGTAGGGATTATATAAACTCGGTATATTTCAAATTTCATTAAATTTCAACGAGGAGTTTAAGATTTATAACTAATCAAAGTTTCTTAATTTTGTCACTCACTGACTGACCGATCATCAAAACTCTAAGGCACTTCTAGCAGATATAGAAGCTTCAAATTTGGAATAAAATTATTGTTTAGTATATAAATCAAGGAAAAACTAAAATATTTTGCAATTTCGGTTCAGTTTTCGAGATACACCAACTGCATAAATAACTTTGTAATCCCATATAAATATATAGGATTAGAAAGTTACATTTGCAGTGAATGAATCAGTGTACCTATATGTATAATATAATGGAATAATAGGTGTAGATAGGTATCTAGATATAACTATCTACAAATAGAAATGAGATGCCATCAAAAACATAACTTGTAAAAAATACCAAGTCTCGCAACTCAGTTAGTTCTTATACCGTAAAAAGTTGTGAGATCCATGTAGTACCAAGTCGGTTAATTTATTCAGTCCCTACTTAAGGATCCTTCTGTCTCTAGTTATTACGTAATTAGCTAATCTTACAACATCTTATAGTGACCATATCAATATTAAAAATCTTTTATGTTTTAAATAAATAAATAAATTGACTTGACAATCGCACTAAACAATCTAATTTAATATAATATGTATTACTTGAGAGATACATTATGTTTTCATACGATGGTCATGTCCATTTATTTATTTAAAATATAAAAGATTATTAAAATTAAAATTTTAATTTTACAAATGGTTATTTATATTTAAATGGCATGCAAATATTCCCTGTAGCTCAATAAATGGCAGTTATTTCAACAGACAGAGACTTCAATTTTATTTATAATTATGAATAGATATATTAAGTAATCTATTAAATTCCTTTAATTTTTCATAACTTTTTACCAAGTTGTTTCATGAAAATGCTTGAAAACACTGCTCCAAGTAGCTGTGAAAATTAAATATAAAATTTAGGTAGGGAGTTGTGGTGGTACAAATTTTGTAACTGCTATTACCGTAATGCCTAAAATATGAGATCTTACTATAGTGTCTGCGAACAATCCTATGAGACAAGATCAAAAGAAGGGTTGATAGTGACACAGATAAGAAGGCATTAAGTTTATACACCCGGTCTTTGAATACCAAAAATCATATTAATAACTTATGTTTTGTTTCTGCATCGAACATGGAACTTCTCGACAGAGATATTTTCTAATAGACGTGCATTTGTATAGTAAATTACGAGGTGAAGTTATGTAAGTTGAGACAAACTTCTTGAAAACGTAATATATGGACGCTGTATTGGAGCAGCACGTATTTAATATATATTTTAATATATTTTAATATGTATTTCATTTGGATTTACAGTTTAAAGTCTCACAGATAATTTTTTATAATAACTCGTAATAACTTACTAAACAACTTTGCTTACTGGTATGACTACCGGTAGTGTAGAGCGGCTCCCCCACTAGATAGAGTTACGACCTAGTAAGAGATGCAGGAATTCAATGGATGCAGGTGGCTTAGAAGCGTGTTTTATGGTATTCTTTTAGGGGGGGGGGGGGGGGCTATGTTCGGCAGTGGACTTATGAAGGGCTGTAATAAAGATGATGATTATGAACATCCCACATATTATAATAGTATGTAGACTCATCTGAACCTCAAACATGTGCTATGATAAAGAAAAAAGAACGTCATAGCATACATAGCGAGCCCGAGCAGATCCAATGCAGTACCTTTTCATTAGTATGACTTATAGGTCAGCCATATCCCTTCTCGATGGTATGTGGCAGAGGCAAAAATCTTTTAAAAATAAATTTATTTAATACTTTTAAACTAACTTATAATAGTTCATACAGAGAACTTGAACTTGATAGAGGGAATGAAATTATATTGAGGGATCGAAAGATTTGGTTTAAATAGTGTAGAAAGCTAGGAAATGGTGGTAAAGATAAGGGAACAACATTGTTCTTGGTGTTATCGTTTACTTATTCTAAGATACAACTAGAAATGGTAAACTATAAACATTAGCATATTATATTAAATCTAATTAGTTAGACTTCTAAGAAAGTAAACAGTATGATTTAGATGTTAAATAAATAAACAATATAAAGTATACAGGACTTATAATATAAAGTAAATAGTATCTATGACATAACACCTCCCCCCTTAGAACAATGATTGAGCAGTTTTGCTCGATTTTTAAGTGTTGTCAGCAGATTCGCCTTCGTCTTCTCATATACAGGTGGTTGTAGCAGTGGTGTTTAGTGATAATATAGAAATCTCGACGTGTGTCGGCAACGAGACCGTTCTCGTCGCCGACAACACATCGAGATTTCATCCGAGAATTACTTTGACCGTGTCAAAGCAATTATTAAAAATTTGTATACAGTTACCATGTTGATTTGTAGGCATGTTATTCCACAGCAAGCGTTTATAACATTTATAACAAAAATATGGTAGCATAATGATGCCAGTAATTGTACTTAATATGGAAAATTTAGTTACATGTTTTTCTAAGAATGTAGGTTTATTATCTTCAAGCAATTTTCAACATTGACTAATTTTATGGAATTTGGACGACCCGCAATACGGCGCTGCTGCCATCCATTTCAGCTTCTCAAAGTTCACTGATGAAGATAGGCCTTTCCAGATTGCCTCATAAGGGGGATATTTGCAGGCAGGTTTTTATTTCTAATTATTATTAAGAAGACGCTGCTGCCCATCTCCTGGTTAGTTTCCCCCTGTCGCCTCTTACGATCCCCACGGGACGGTATCGGGTAGTGGATATACTTACACTGCCACTATACAGCAAAGTCCGCTACACAATGGCAAAAACACAATAGTAAGACCTTACTGGACACACTTGTAATTCCCTGTGGGACCACTTGGAACTTTTGCCTAAAGAAACTTGACAAGTATTTACATCTTGTATTCAATGTATAAAATATATATTTATAATACTAAGGTCCAATTTTCAATTTTTAAAAATAATAATTCCGATCATCATTCATCATCATCATTACAGCCTTTCATAAGTTCACTGCTGAACATAGGCCTCCCCCAAGGAATGCCACAAAGCACGGTCCTGAGCCACCTGCATCCATCGACTTCCTGCATGCCTTACCAGGTCGTCACTTCATCTCGTGGGGGGTCGCCCTGAATTGTTGCCAGTGATGACTTACGGAACTGAGACGTGGTCCTTCACAGCTGGCCGTATGAGGAAGCTCAAGGTCGCTCAGCGAGCTATGGAGAGGGCTATGCTCGGAGTTTCTCTGCGTGATAAACTTAGAAATAAGGAATTCTAATTCCGATCATTACATTATAATCTGACTATATAAAATAGTTAATAATTGAACTATTTTATTCATACAACTGCAATTTTTTATTTGTGTAAGTTATACTTCGTTCTATGAATACATTTTGTCTGAGGATTGAAAAATCGGCTCATAAGTATATTCTCTAATGGTAACGTCAGTAATTTGCACGGCTTGGAGTTGAACTGGATTGATACCACTCCATTCTCCTTTGTTGTTGACATACATGGTAAACAGGTAAGCTCTGGGCGCTATCATAATCTACTATACAGAAGTTACGTTGGTCATCGTCCGGAGAGTCACATAAGAGGTAGCTGCCATTTTGTTAAAGTAAGTAAAGTTACAGCCCATGTACGTCCCACTGTTGGGCGCAGGCCTCCCCTAATTTCTGAGAGGGTTTTAGGGCAAGGAAGTGTCCACCGCGCTACCCCAATGCGTGTTGGCGAACTTCACATGCCTTCGAATTTTTTTTCTTATTTCTCAGACATGCAGGTTTCCTCACGATGTTTTTCTTCATCGCTGAGCACGTGGTAAATCAGCACTTAAAATTGCAATTAACAATTTCATTGGTGCCAGTGGGGATCGAAACCGTGTTGCTCGCGTACTGTGAAATCTACAGCGAGCGCTAACTATCTGATCTACCACGGCTCACGAGTTTATTTTAAATTAATAGGGTTGAAGAAACATGAAACGCGTCCCGTTACGAAACTGTTGGTGTTAAATACAGGTGACTAAAACTATTTCTAATGGCCATATTATAGTAATAAAATTTTTCTTTATGAGTTAATTCTATTGAGGCAAACAAAGAATTTGTCTAATGGCTATCATTTATGTTAAAATATGATACGGGTGTTAGAGAAAAAAAAATATTTCTTTGAGAGTAAAAATATAATTATTATCTAATATAAATTTATTTTTAACTAGCTGTTCCCCGCGACTTCGCTTGCGATTGGATATCATTGGTTTTAATTTTTTTGCGCGGAACTTTAATTTTTTTTTCCTAAAATAAAAGTAGCCTATGTTACTCTTTATAACGTCATCTGCCATCTTGTTAAAGTAAGTAAAATTACAGCCTATATACGTGCCACTGCTGGGCACAGGCCTCCGCTAATTTCTGAGAGGGTTTTAGGGCGAGGAAGTGTCCACCGCGTTACCCCAATGCGTGTTGGCGAAGTTCACATGTCTTCAAAATATTTTTTTCTTATTTCTCAGACATGCGGGTTTCCTCACGATGTTTTCCTTTACCGTCGAGCACGTGGTAAATCCGCACTTACAATTGCAATTAACAATTTCATTAGTACCGGCGGGAATCGAACCCGGTTTGCATTTGTACAGTGAAATTTACAGCGAGCGCTAACCATCTGAGCTACCACGGCTTCATCTTGTTAATGTCTAATAAATTATTTTTATTCAAAATTAGCTTTTACAAAGCAGTTTTTTAAAGTCAAAAGCTACATCGCTTCAACAAGTCGCTACTGCGGGGAGATCTTGTGAGAAGAAGCGGCAAGAAACTCACATGTAGACTATTTTATTCCCAACAGTTACAATTGCACCTCATAAAATATATAATTAAGTAAAAAACCTAAGGAGCTCATTGTCCACTCATTCTTATCTTCTAAATTGTTATGTAATTATTAATATGCATTCTTAATTAGAATGATTTTCACATGCGATTCGAATTTATGCAAAGGCAAATCAGTAATAGTTACATCTGTCCAAAAATGAACCGCTAGTTTTATCGAGTCTTACTTATTTTGAATCATTGTCTGAATTCATTTCGTAGTGTCGGCGGAATAAAAATATTGGGACTGGAAGAGGCGCTAGCGATCAAGTAAGCCTACTTCTTCGAGCGACAACTAATAGGAATTATGAAAAAGGAAATAATAATGAAATAAAGACTTCTTACACCTGACTTAACAATGAGTCTAAAAAGTGTTATTATGATATTTATATTATGATATTTTTAATAATGTTATAATGTTGACGGCTTGGTAACGCGCGGTGTTGTGTGCCGCAGTTTGCATCCTGCGCGGAAGAAGTGTTTGTACGGCCCACAAATAATTGTTCGGGATGTCAGTCAATGTGTAATTTACGATATAGAAGTAGTTTGGCGAGTAAAGTTTAAAAAAATATAAGTAAATTAAATGCTTCTTAATGTGATCAATCAAGCGTATAATGTTTCCTTTATTTGAGAAACCTCTGTATGATTATAGCGTACAATGTAGCACTGATGTTTGCGTGGACAAGGGTACCTACATTAAACGAAATGCTACATGAATACAAATGGGATAGAGCGTTTTAGCTTTTTACTAAGACCAACCCTTACCGTAATGAATATATAAAGCGGACCAACTGAGTTTGTATAAAATGTCCTTTTTATTTTCTGAGAAAGCAATCCCTTTAAATTTAAATAGTGACCAAATATTATCATCGGCGACGTGTTACTTTGAAATAAAGAGCTTTCCAGAAACCTAGAATCCGATTTGTATAAAATTGCTGTTTAAATTACTTTGTAAAAGACTTGCTCTTTGTAAGCAAATACTAGGAGAATATTCTACAATACTTATTTCACTTTATCTTTTTCACACTTAGACACAGATTTTTTTTTATAATTGAGTGAGTGAGAGATCGGCTCATACTGCGCTTACATATTCGTGGTCTACCTAAGGCTCTCTCTTTCTGGCCATTAATCATGAGACAAAATGAGACCAACCCACTGCCATTTCAACTTGCAGAAACTTTGGATTCAATCGGTCATCTTGGTTGTTTGAGAGATCTACTAATATCTTGTTCTTCTAAGAAGTTCTTAATAAATGTTTGTCCATGTATCGTTGAGCTCCTTGAAATACTGATCAGAAATTTTATTAGAGTCCACATTTCAGCGCTGTACGCAATGACAGGATGACTTGATCTTGTTAAAGTTTAATTTGCAATCAGATTTTACTGTGGCTGCAATGGAATAACAGTGACTAAATATGTTTGTTTCTATGGGCCGCAGTATCCACTTACCATAAGATGAAATAGTGGGTGCTGAAATTTTTGTAAATGTTATGGTGACTAAAATAGGTGACACACATCGTTTGTCACCCTCATATGTATAAAAAGCAACCAAATAACGTGGATATCTCAATTTTGCGTCTACTTATAATATCAGTAACTTTTTATTATTGAAAAATAGAAATACGGATTTATAACTTTAAAAAATTATAATGGCACAATTAGTGGATGAAAGTTAATCCTTTCTAAACGAGGTCGGGTTGAGACCCATAACATATTATAAGTGGTAATCGACTTTGGAAGATTTAATAATTATATTTACATTTTGTTCCATAATAAAGATACGTAGTAATTAAAAATTATATCTGTGCACTCTACTCTATGCCAACGACAGCCAATTCAATAGCGAGCAAGGTCACGGTTTTGCTCGCTTCGCGGTTCAGGCATTATAGTCGCTTGAAATGTCAGGTGGGCCATACCTGCTTTCTATGGCGAAGCGGTGCGATCCTGAAGACGCCTCCGGTCGGAGGTCATCTGTTGCAATCCTCGTAATCTTCTTCATAATAGTGGCCGTAAACCACAAATATGGTTTAATGTACACAATACCACCGAATGTTTTGTATATTTAGCATATAGTCTTCAGAATAACCATTTAAGAGTATATATTTTAATAAGAGACGCGTTCTCCGCGTACACCGATCTAGTCGAAATGAATGAATGCTCTATGAAATGAAAATTACCATGGAAATCCTACATGAAAATACGAGTATCCAACAATTGTGCAGTCATAAATTCCACGCAAGTGCACTGCAAACAAAAACAGACCAAACCTTTCAACCAATCATAACGCTACTAACGCAATTTTTATTAAGTTCTGTTATACTAATAGATGTATTTACTACTTACACGTATAATTTTTTAAGCAGTTTATAATGATTTCCATTATTTTGAAGAACTAGGAGGTGACGGTGATAGGTTGGATAGATCTGAACGGTTGCTTTTTTGGGTATTGAATGCACTAAAGCTGTCTTCTATGAGTGGACTACGCCTAGAGAGTACAAGTATCGGAAAAGGCGCATTATGACCGTGACAACTCAGGAGCACACGTCTTCAGCACAATAATAGGGACTTCATTAGGCCCATTCGACTTGTAGACGTCCAGGGCGAGGAGTGATTTGCGAACAGAGCTCTTTGATGCAGCATGGAATACTCACACCGCGTGATCATCGGATTGAATTCAATCCCGAAGAAATCGGACCCATTATGGGATAAAAAAGGCAGATTTTTGTAAAGTTCTATAATATGTATTATTCATAAATATCTTAATTTCATTTTAAGAATTTCACCACCACCATGCAATCAAAAACCATTTTTTTTCACGAAAACTGTATTCTCACCTTAATACTGTAAGGTAAGATTTCGGAAAAAAAAATTAATTCAAAAGTATGCGTACTAATGTTTTAGGTTACAAAAATCATTTAATAATTTTTCTCCATACAAATATAAAATCGCCCCGTAAAACGGTTTCTTAAAAACTGAAACGCCATATTTCACAATTTAAGGATTTAAATTTTCCAATATCTTATCTTAGTAGTTGCTTTCGTAATAAAAGCAAAGTTATTCTCCCAATTTCACGCTCCTACGCCCAAAAGATTGAACTGTGCGTCTAAATAATAAAAAAAATGTACACAATTTGCACCCTTGTTCACAAACCGTCAGCGTAAATTTTATTGTTTTAAATCATTAATTTTTTTTATGATTCATATACATGATAGCGCTTGTAAAAGAAAGACCGGTAATTAGGGACAAAACTTGTGAGGCGTATAAATTTAGAAATTTGAAGACCACTGCCTGGGATGAAGTATGTTCCATATTAATAAAAAAATTTAAAGATTTTCCAATGGTAGAAAAAATGAAAAAGATGACCGTATCATATTTTTAATACAATATTAAATTATTTGGTCATCATTACTCGATTTATAAGAGTCTGATGAATGACGTGAATCCCCGAAACTCTTTACCGCTGCATTGGAAGATGTTTTCAAGCTTCTGGACTGGAAAGGATACGGTATCAACATCAATGGCGAGTACATCCACCTTCGATTTGCCGACGATATAGTCCTTATGGCAGAATCGCTGGAGGACCTAAGCACTATGCTCAATGACCTCAATAGTGTTTCCCAACGGATAGGTCTTAAGATGAACATGGACAAAACTAAGATCATGTTTAATGTCCATGTCACACCTATGCCGGTAGTTGTTGGGAACACTAAGCTCGAAGTTGTTGACGAGTATGTTTACCTGGGACAAATAGTACGACTAGGTAAGTCCAACTTCGACCGAGAGGTCAATCGACGGATTCAACTCGGTTGGGCAGCGTTCGGGAAATTACGGCACATCTTCTCGTCAGGTATACCTCAAAACTTGAAAACGAGACTGTACACCCAGTGCGTGTTGCCAGTGATGACATACGGAACTGAGACGTGGTCCTTCACTGCTGGTCGGATGAGGAAGCTCAAGGTCGCTCAGCGAGCTATGGAGAGGGCTATGCTCGGAGTTTCTCTGCGTGATAAACTCAGAAATGAGGATATCCGCAGTAGAACCAGAGTGACCGACATAGCCCAACGGATTAGTAAGCTGAAGTGGCAATGGGCCGGCCATATAGCTCGAAGAACCGACAACCGATGGGGAAGAAAGGTTCTCGAGTGGCAGCCTCGTACCGGCAGGCGAAGTGTAGGGTGTCACCCCACTAGATGGAGTGACGACCTGGTAAGATATGCAGGAAGTCGATGTATGCAGGTGGCTCAGGGCTGTGCTTTGTGGCATTCTTTGGGGGAGGCCTATGTTCAGCAGTGGACTTGTGAAGGGCTGTAATGATGATGATGATGATGAATGACACCTACAACTATGGCGTTTTCTATGGTAAAAGTATGTAATCACTATTAAACGCTGTCGCCTGTTCATTTGGTACCCATGTATCGTCCGTGAATTATGATTACAAACTGACAATAAGACATCTTAGATGAATGTGTACGATAAACCAGACGAGACATTTTTCTTGTCCGTGTCTTATAATGTGCAAAAGGCTTTAGATTTGCCATTTACCGACAGGTGTTCACTGTGCACTGTTTATCTACTTTATACCGTGTAGTGTTATGCTACTTACTTATCATTTTACATTATTTTAAATTAATTTTTCCATTCTGTTTCGATTTTCTGCATTCACCTCAAAACTGGATATTTTACATCACCTTTATTTCCATAGGATCCTGATACGATTTTAAACCATAAGAACACAATAACAAATCATTTCTACTTCGTATTTTCACATTATCAGCACTTTTAAATTGGTGTCAATGGAGTCTACCTTTTTTCGATCTTTTATTTAGTTTTCCGTAACTCTGCAATTTCGGGCTTTGTGCGTGCAGTTGCGCTACCTTTTTTCCTATATCAATAATATCTCATTTTTCACTTAAATCTTGCCGTTTTTCTATTACAAGCCTAAAACCAAAATTTGACATGTTTTGACATCGTTGTTTATTTGGTCGCTATGACAATTATATTCAAATTTGCTACCGGTCTGTTGCTTCTATTTCGATAATTCTACATAAATACTCTTTCCTCTTGACCATTTACAAAAAATTTGCGTTTAATTTAAATAATTTTTCCGTTCTCTCTAGAAAGGTATAAAAGCCGAACAATCGGTGAAGAAATTCAGTCTCGCTTCAGTTCTCGAGTTCGAAGCATCTCCTAAAGGCCTTATCCCGGGGCCGCACTGCCCCGGGATCCTGCAAGCCTCTGTCCTGCCTGAAGCCACTGGACTCTACGAACCTCTGCTCTATCTGAAGTCGCCGGAACCTACAAGCCTTTGTTCTGCCTGAAGTCGCCGGGATCCTACAAGTCTCTGCTCTGCCTGGAGTCGCCGGAACCTGCAAACCTCTGTCCCGCCTGAAGTCACCGGAACCTGCAAACCTCTGTCCCGCCTGCAGTCACCGGATCCTGCAGGCCTCTGTGCTGTCTGAAGTCGCCGGATCCTACAATCACCGCATTCACCTGAGGTCGTCGCCTAGAGACGCCCACGCCTTCTCACCTACGCCGTGCTTGCTCGTTCCAGGCGCTGAGAGCACACTTTGGATCTTCAGACTCAGCTTCGACACTAATCTCCTTTTTTTTATTACCTTTTTTTAAATAATTTGTAAATCACGTCATCCATCCTCATCTTCATACTCCATTTTTGTTATATAAAATTGTAAATATCTTTTAAATCTTGAATATATTATTTGTTTTTGTTCTATTTTTGTTGTTTTGCTGTTACTAGGTTAGGTGCTCTTTTGTATTTAATTGTGGCTTCACGACATTTTGGCGCCCAACGTAAAAGTTCTCTTTCTCTTTTCTTCACCTTTACTGCGCCTTGTCCATTCCCTTTTGATTTAATTGCTTTCTCTTTCAATCTTAACTCTTTATTTATTCATCCTTTTCATATCTTCTAAATTCTAAAACAACACTTCATCTAGTGTTTCAACTTATCTAGATTATATTTAGACCTACATTTAACACTTCACTTACATTCATCACTTTAATATTTTTATTCTAGATAACTTAAAGAGGTATAATTTTTAATTAAATTTTTATTTCTTAAACTTAACTTTACACATAATTATAACAATGAAAAGGGTTATTAAGTACGAATTCCTTAACAAGGCCGAACTCGAATACGAAGTGAAGATTAGATATGAGGAACCAGCTAATACTGTTTTACTTCTAAAAAAACAGGTTTTGCGTTTAGTTGCGAATTCTCACCCTGAAGATATTCTGACTTCTCCAATTCCGATTGAGGATGACTTGTCTCAAATTGATTCTACTTTGACCTACTTGGACTGTAAAATTAAAAAAAAATTACAAGGTGAAACCAAATACTTGCCACTAATAGAAACTTTTATTAATCATGTCTTTTACAGATTGGAACGAATTGATACTGACTTATATCCAGACTTTAAAGCTATTTTCGATACTTTGAAGATGAAATATGACGATATTACTAAACAATTTGAATTCTTGACTCCAGCTCCAACTGAAAATGACTCTCCATCACTTGACCCTCCTGTTGACCCGACTGTCACGGAACTCCCTCTTGTTTCTCAAACTTCTATTCAGGTCCATACCCCGTATCCTCCACCACCACCTCAATCTATTTCTCCAACTAACATTTTCAAAGATCTGAAAAGACACACCTTCAATGGTAAAAGCTGTCCAAGATCCTTTCTTCAAAAACTTGAAGAATACTGCTTAGGTCGTGGCTTGTCCACATTGGAAACAAACCACGATTCGTGATTTGTTTCAAATGTGGTCTCAAGGGTTTTAAAACTGCAGATTGCCCTACTTGTTCTCCCAAACCTAATACTAGTTCAAAAAAACTAACTGCTGACTTGAAAAGTAACTTAAACTTTGATAATGACGATTGGACTAATTGGATTAAAACAATTAAAAACTTCTTTTCTTGTTACAAAATCTCTTCTACACTCTACTCCAAAGAACAAGATCTTAATCGTCCATTCGTTAATGTCAAAATTTATAACTTAACTTTATCTGGTTTACTAGATTCTGGCAGTTCAGTAACTATTCTGGGTAATAATTCTCATTTGGAAATTCTTAAACTGGGCTGCAAACTTTTCAAGTCAGATCTTATTACTGTCTCTACTGCTAATAATCAAAAAGTTAATTCCTTGGGTTATTTTGACTTACCTGTTCATTTCAATAATCAAACTCATTTAATTAAAGCTTACGTTTTCCCTGAAATATTTCCTTCGCTAATATTAGGCATTGACTTTTGGAGAAAATTTAATCTTTTACCTAGTGTTTTATCTACTCTTAACTTTACAGAATCTATATGCTCTGCTATCGAAACTAAAGATACTAAAGTTTCACCTTATAAGCATTTAACTCCTAATCAAAAGAACATCGCTAATGACATCATCCAACGCTTCAAGACAATTTCTTTTGAAGAAAAAGGTATCCTGGGAAGCACACACTTAATCACCCACAAAATTGACACTGGTGATTCTCTTCCAATCAAACAAAGATGTTACAGACTGTCTCCTGAAAAACAAAAGGCGTTAATTAATGAAGTTGACAAGATGCTGCGATGGAACGTCATTGAACAATGCGAAAGTCCTTGGTTATCTCCAGTTCTCATCACTCCGAAGAAGAATGGTGAATGGCGTTTCTGCGTAGACAGCAGGAAGCTTAACTCAGTTACACGTCGTGATGCTTATAGTCTGCCACTAATAAGCGAAATTTTGGACAACTTGAGGAATGCCAAATACTTATCAAGCATCGACATTGCGAAAGCATTTTGGGAGATTCCCTTGAATCCTGCTGATAAAGATAAAACTGCATTTTATGTACCTGGAAGAGGTATGTTTAGATTCAAGGTAATGCCTTTTGGTCTTTCTAACTCACCTGCAACTTTACAAAGATAAATGGATATGCTTTTTACTCCTGAATTTGAGAACAAGGTATTTTGCTATCTGGACGACATCGTTATCATTAGCGAGACTTTTGATGAACACATATCACTCCTCATGAAAGTTCATGAAAAACTTTCATATGCAAATCTGACTATTAACTTTGAGAAGAGTCAATTCTTCAGGAAAGAACTGAAATACCTTGGTTTTCTAGTGGACGAGTATGGTCTACGTGCTGATCCAGATAAAATAAAAGCTATTTTAGAATATCCTGTACCTACTTGTAGAAAAGAAGTGCGAAGATTCATAGGCACCTGCAGCTGGTTCAGAAGATTCATTCCAAACTTTAGCACTATTGCCTCTCCACTAAACCAACTAACCTGTTCCGGGAAGAACGCTCCTAAATTTTTATGGAATTCACAAGCTGCAGCTGCTTTCCAGAAACTTAAAGAAGCTTTGGTAACTGCTCCTGTCCTTGCTTGCCCTAACTTCGAACTACCCTTCTCTGTACATTGTGATGCATCAAACTATGGCATAGGAGCAATGCTTACTCAACATCAAGATGACAAAGAAGTCGTGATTGCTTACATGAGTAAAGCACTAAACAAAAATCAACAGAACTACTCAACTACTGAAAGAGAAACATTGGCTGTAATAACTGCGTTAGAACATTGGCGATGTTACCTAGACAATGGTAAAGAATTTACAATATATACTGACCATGCTGCACTTAAATGGTTTCAGAACTTATCGAATCCATCAGGAAGACTTGCTCGCTGTACTTTACGCTTATCATGCTTTAACTTTGTCCTGAAACATAAAAAAGGAAAGGATAACGTTGTTCCACATTTATTATCAAGACATAAGAATCAAGAACGTCCTGATACACGAGAGATTTCACCTCAAGGCGTACATCCTATTACGATTGAAGAACCACCTGATCGTAAACTTGAGCACTACAACAAGATTTTTCTCGGATGCTCCAACAACCCAGACGCATATCCCAACTACACTATCAGGGATAACAAACTTTACCGCTGCATTCATTCTCCCGATCGTCTAAACGATGACTTTATTTGGAAAGAAGTTCCACTACCTCAAGATAGACATGCACTTATTGAAGTTAACCATGGTTCCCCTTCAGAACTCCATCTTGGTATCTTCAAGACATTCAAGAAAATATCTTTAAAATACTATTGGCCTGGTATGTTTAAGGACATTGCCAATTTAATCTCGACTTGTGAAACCTGCTTAACCTACAAACACCCTAATCATTCTCCCTATGGTCTTATGGGTAAACCTAAACTTTGCTCCAGACCTTTTCAAACTATATCCTTAGATCTTATGGGTCCATTGCCTATGACTCGAAGACGAAATCAGTATATTCTAGTAATTAACTGCAATTCTACTAAATATTCTATGATTTTTCCCCTTAAACGTGCTACTTCAGCTAATGTTATTAATGTTTTGGAAAATTCAGTTTTTCTAGTTCATGGCATTCCCCAAACTATTATAATGGACAATGCTGTTCAATTTCAGTCGCGAGAATTCCACTCATTCTTAAATTCTTATAACGTTCCTTTTATTTTTCACACAGCTTTATATTGTCCTCAGGTTAATCCTACGGAGAAGTTTAATAGTACAATTATTACAGCTCTAGCATCTCTAGTAGGAGACGATCATAGATCCTGGGACAACCATCTTACTAAGATTCAGTACGCAATGAACAGCGCTACAAATGTAGCTACTGGCTTTACTCCTAACTTTTTAGTCTTTGGTAGAGAAACAATACCTTGTGATTCCTTCTATACTCCAACTCAGAACCTCGAGGAATTGATATTTATGCCTCGTGATATTTAGGCGTCTAATGCTGGTCTCCTCTCATCTATCTTTCACAAAGTTCAAACTAAACTTCACATAGCGCACGCTAAAAATAGCGCTCGCTATGATCTTCACCGGTCTTTTAAAGAATTTAATGAGGGAGATACTGTTTGGCGTAAAAACCATGTTTTAAGCAATGCCGGCGCATACTTTAATGCTAAACTTGCCCCTAAGTTCATCAAGTGCAAAGTGATAGCTAAACTGTCACCACTAGTCTATGTGCTTGAAGACCCTAATGGAGTTAGAGGCAAGTGGCACATCAAAGATGTAAAATCATAAATTTTCTTAACTTTTATTAACTGTTAATTTGTATATATGTATAAATATCACCATCATTCTCACCTTATTATTTTTATTTCTTTTAATTTGTTTGTTTGTTTGATGATCCAGTGTTCTTCAGTTCCTCGAACTTTCGTTGGTTAATCTTCACTTTTTATTTTTATTTCAGACACATCTCCTTGGTGATGTTGCTGATCTATGTCTTTGAGCCCTACCGCTCTGGCCGTTCTTAATCTTTACTTAAGTCATAGCGACTAAAGCTTGCTTAAGATTGATTTCTTTATCTTTATCTTCACTTGGGAGCGGCTGACTACTCCCTTAATAATTTTTTTTTCCACGTAGGAGCGGATGACTACTCCTTAAATAAGCCTGAATGTCCTTTCGAAAACACACTTTTAGAGTGGTAGTCATTGAATGTGAACTCCACCCTTACCTGAATGCAGATGATGAATGTAAGAGATAGTATATCTGATTTTGCCTGGTGATGTCTGTTTCTGCAAAGCTGTGTTTTTATGGTTTATTTTAGAATGTATATATCAAAATTTTTGCTGAGTCAAAAATTTTCCAGGGTCGGGGGGAAAATGTAGTGTTATGCTACTTACTTATCATTTTACATTATTTTCAATTCATTTTTCCATTCTGTTTCGATTTTCTGCATTCACCTCAAAACTGGATATTTTACATCACCTTTATTTCCATAGGATCCTGTAACGATTTTAAACCATAAGAACACAATAACAAATCATTTCTACTTCGTATTTTCACATTATCAGCACTTTTAAATTGGTGTCAATGGAGTCTACCTTTTTTCGATCTTTTATTTAGTTTTCCGTAACTCTGCAATTTCGGGCTTTGTGCGTGCAGTTGCGCTACCTTTTTTCCTATATCAATAATATCTCATTTTTCACTTAAATCTTGCCGTTTTTCTATTACAAGCCTAAAACCAAAATTTGACATGTTTTGACATCGTTGTTTATTTGGTCGCTATGACAATTATATTCAAATTTGCTACCGGTCTGTTGCTTCTATTTCGATAATTCTACATAAATACTCTTTCCTCTTGACCATTTACAAAAAATTTGCGTTTAATTTAAATAATTTTTCCGTTCTCTCTAGAAAGGTATAAAAGCCGAACAATCGGTGAAGAAATTCAGTCTCGCTTCAGTTCTCGAGTTCGAAGCATCTCCTAAAGGCCTTATCCCGGGGCCGCACTGCCCCGGGATCCTGCAAACCTCTGTCCTGCCTGAAGCCACTGGACTCTACGAACCTCTGCTCTATCTGAAGTCGCCGGAACCTACAAGCCTTTGTTCTGCCTGAAGTCGCCGGGATCCTACAAGTCTCTGCTCTGCCTGGAGTCGCCGGAACCTGCAAACCTCTGTCCCGCCTGAAGTCACCGGAACCTGCAAACCTCTGTCCCGCCTGCAGTCACCGGATCCTGCAGGCCTCTGTGCTGTCTGAAGTCGCCGGATCCTACAATCACCGCATTCACCTGAGGTCGTCGCCTAGAGACGCCCACGCCTTCTCACCTACGCCGTGCTTGCTCGTTCCAGGCGCTGAGAGCACACTTTGGATCTTCAGACTCAGCTTCGACACTAATCTCCTTTTTTTATTACCTTTTTTTAAATAATTTGTAAATCACGTCATCCATCCTCATCTTCATACTCCAGTTTTGTTATATAAAATTGTAAATATCTTTTAAATCTTGAATATATTATTTGTTTTTGTTCTATTTTTGTTGTTTTGCTGTTACTAGGTTAGGTTCTCTTTTGTATTTAATTGTCGCTTCACGACAACCGTTTTTAATAAACCGTCCCCGTTCACTACATTAACCTGCGTATTATACCATTTATGTCGGGAAGAACACCTATCAATTTTAATTTATCTCACAGGATGCTATAATTTACCCTATAGACGGCGTGACTCAAATCCAAAAACATGCGTATACTTTTGTTTTCCTTGACACGTAATACGTAACTATTTGATAATTAATAGAATCAGGCGTTACTTTGCGGAAAGCCATTATAATGGGGTTTTTATAAACTAATTTGGCTAATTCCGCGTAAAGAAAGAAAATGATGTATCCTGCCCAGTTTTAAGGGGACCTCCTACCCTCCCTCAATCGCACGCACTATACCCGTCGCCCTCAATCCCAGCACTAACACCCCCAGCACAACCACACTAGTCACGACACACCACTCTCGAAAATACGACTCGTGTCTCGCCTCTACACGAGGCATACTAAGGTGAAGGATAATTGTCTGTCAACTCTCAAGTTTTCGTGAGAATTGATACCAATCTCTCAAGTTCTGGACTTAACTTATACATGAGATAATTCAAGGTAGAAAGCTTCAAAGAGTATGGTATATTTAGAAGGACCCCTCAGAACCGAAGAGTATATGTACATATAATCACTACGTTTAGTCAGAACCATAGTTAAGAGTGCTTAGAACATCTCTTTTTTAAATGTTATTTATAAGAATTATACAAGTAAAATTGTATTAGAATTAGTTTCGTTACTAAATTACGCTTCTCTTAATTAAGAGAATTTACTTCAAATTACGAATTTCTGCTTTACCTACGCGTCGCGTTTACTTCACATATTTTAGTCTGCGGTTGCGTCAGCAAGTAGTATAAATAGCAGTAGTTTCGGCACGCCTCTCACTTAGGATTGTGATAGGCCTATATTTGGAACTAATAGTATTGCTTACGGTCTTACTATTAACAATATGGCTTACGTAACCACGCATTTTATTAATCAGGAGGCATACATGAATCGTTTATACACGCGTTAATAAAAACCGAGAGAAACACCACAACTCAGAGTTCACCTTACTTAAATGTTCAACAGAAATGTGGTCAAGACCACACGCTTTCCCAAGATGCATCTTCTTAAAGGCATTATGTACCATGCACTCATCAATATGAGTATATGATAAAACCGGCCTAACAAGTGATACTATCGTAGAAGGACCACCCCTGGAATTGCAGTCACTTGTTAAAAAAGTTCTGTTTAAAATTATTAGCTATCTGTTTTTATCGCTTTCTCTGCGCGGGCAAACCGAAACTCCAGCCCATATATTGCATTGTTTTGAAGTATATTCCGAAAATTTAGAAAAGTTTTTGCCTATACATGTGTTACTCACGTTTATTTATACGATCTAATAAGATCTAGGAACACCCGCCTTGATCCAACTTGATAAGTTTACTTTAGCATTCTCATGGGGCCAATGGGTTATGTGTCGTGTTTTTCAAAACTACCTTTTTTGCTGCATAACGTATTGATTTATTTCTTACATAGCCAATATGCTTTTTATACGTGGTAGAGCCATGCTGCAGCTATATTAGTAGTATAGTTGCAGCATGAATAGTTCGGCTCGACCGGGGAAGGACCACGCTCTCACAGAATACCAGCGTAAAATAGCAGCTTCATGCTGCTGTGTTTCGTATGGTGAGTGTAGAGAACCGGCGACCCTTTTACTGGAAAAGAGGCATTCCAACTTAGTCCTCACGGGTGACAACGCATCTGTATTTTGATTCTTTATTGAGGATAAATGTAGATGTCGATGGGTCACAGCAACCACTTACTATCAGGTGGACCGTGTGCTCGTTTGTCACCCTATCCTATAAAAAAAATGCTTTCACGTGACATTCCATGCACGTAGCTGGCTTGGCAGTTTCTAGGGGAAGTGGCCAACGCCATCAAGACACATACTAAGCACCACTGCAAAAGGTTTACGACACCTTTCATCAAGTCTTTCACAATCTTTTCCAGTCCTCAAATAGAAACGGCGAAACTGGACCTAGTCTAGTTTTTTTTTAATTTTTTTATAGAATTAGGGTGACAAACGAGCACACAGTCTACCTGATGGTAAGTGATTGCTGTGGCCCATAGACATCTGCATCTATCTTCGTTTGCGAATTAATATGCAGATGCATGCTATTTAATTAAAAAAACTAGTTACTTACATTTAATTTAGGGTCATTATCACTTATTAAAACACTTAAATTATTTTAAAGTAAAAGTACAAGTTGGTTATGCAATAGTTTTTTTTTTCATTGTACCAAACTGCTGGAGCACAATTTTTCTACAATCAATTTGTGATTTTTTTTAACAACACTATGGCCACAGTTGCTGACATTGCCGTATTTCAGAGTTCCCTAGAAGCGCTAATTACTCGTCGGATTGAAGAGTTTGAGAAGCAACTCGGTTCCAGTTCTACCAAAACTGTTGCTGCTGGGAAGGTTGGTCAGGACTTTACTTCGTTTCGAGACTATGTTCAGGACATTTTCAACCTGCTTCGCCAACAAATAGCAGAGTTAAGTCGGTCAGTTGACACCATTGAGACGAGACACCGCAGAAAATATATTTTGTTAAGTGGTGTTCCAGAAAAAACCAGACGAAGATGTGCCCAATGTTGTTGTAAGCATCCTTCAGAAACACTTGAGTATGACGAATCTCTCATCATCTTCTATCCGGATGGCTCATAGACTCGGTATGGCTAAGACGGATCACAACCGACCGATACTTTTCCGTTTTACTGATTTCTCGATGCGTTCTACCGCCTGGTACAAAAAGACTATGTTGAAGGGAACACCGTTTACATTATCCGAGTTTCTCACAAAATACAAGCAGAATTTATTTATGCAAGCTCGAAGACAATTTGGGATGAAAAATGTCTGGTCTTCAATCTTCTATCATCAGCGTCAGGTTGCCCAATGGTTCCCGCCAGAGTATTTAATCCAATGAAGACCTCAACCTGCTGATACGTCACCATAGCAAGCCAGGATGTGACAAGGAATCTCAACCGGTGATGGAAGAAACAAGGGCTTCGAGGGAGCCTGGAAACACGCGCGGCGAAGTACCACGAACTAGGCGTATAGTTAAAAAAGATTTTTTAGATTTACGATAATTTGTGTGATGATTATACATAGACGGTCGTGCGGTTACTGGTTGTTCAACTTAATAGCGTTAGCGTAGGTCCCTTTTTTTCTGTACAGTGAATGCAATCCCCATTGTTCTCATTCGCTATAAAATTAAGCCTCCCAAAGTAAAGCCAGTTATAGTGCGTCTCCGTAATTTTGCTAGGCTAAATGTCAAAGGGCTCCAACATGATGCTTCGCTTTTAGACTGGAGCGATACATTTAACGCAGAGAGTATTGATGACAAGATTACGACATTTAATTCTCATATTCATAAACTGTTTGACAAAAACGCACCTATTCGTGACATTAGGTTAAAACGTTCTCCTGCGCCATGGATTACTGAAAATATCCGTAAGGCTATGTCTAAACGCGATCAGATGTTTAGAAAATTCAAACAGAACCATTGTGAACTTAACTGGACAAAATTCAAAGTTGCGAGAAATCGATGTAATCAGATGGTACGAGCCGCTAAACGCCGCTACATTCACGATAATATCATGAACTCTTCTAGGGCTGATACATGGAAATTTCTCCGGACGATCGGTCTCGGTAAAAGTGATCTCAATTTACATTTTTCTTCAACTACCCAAATGCAGGCTTCTGTTAAATCAAGTACCATTTCTTATTTGCATTCCGTGTAACAATCTCATAACTGCACATTTAACTTTTCTCCCGTTGCTGATGAGGATATAAAAAAGACCATTTATTGTATTAAGTCTATGGCAGTTGGCTTTGATGATGTGAATAGACTTATGATCACCTTAATTCTAGACTATGTTACTCCTATTATTACTCACATCATTAATCATTCACTATTGGCTGGGGATTTTCCTTCACTTTGGAGAAAAGCATTTGTCATTCCGCTGCCCAAAATAAATAACCCCAGTTCTTTTTCTCACTTTCGCCCAATATCTATTCTCCCTTTTTTATCTAAAGTTCTTGAAGCTATTGTTCACAAACAAATTTCTAGTTATATTTTCAAAAATAACTTTTTTAGCACATATCAATCGGATTTAGGCCGGGGCACAGTACTACCACAACTCTTTTGAAAGTTACGGAAGATTTGCGTACTGGAATGGAGAACTCAAAATTGACTGTGTTAGTCCTAATAGATTTCTCTAACGCTTTTAATGCTGTCGATCATGATATTCTTCTAGCTATACTTTGTTACCTGGGTTGATCTTCGTCAGCGCGGGACTGGTTCACCTCATATCTTCGGGGTCGTCAGCAGGCAATTCGAGTAGGTCAGAAGATTATCACTGATTTGTGCTCGTTGTCTGCTGGCGTTCCTCAAGGCGGAATTCTCTCTCCTCTCTTATTCTCAGTCTTTATAAATCTTATTACATCCCACATTCGTTGTTCGTACCATCTGTACGCTGATAACTTACAAATTTATGCTCAAGCTGAGATGGCAGGTATCGATGATGTAATTGAGAAGCTCACCTGTGATCTCAATTGTATTTTTAATTGGGCAAAACGATTTGGCAGTAGGGTTAATCCATCAAAATGTCAGTCTATTTTGGTTGGTAGTTCTCGTAGACTGACTAAAATTGATATGAAGGCGTTACCTCCAATAATATTTAATAATGTTATTGTTCCTTACTCACCAACAGTTAAAAATCTTGGCTTAATTTTAGACAACGCCCTCAGTTGGCGACCGCATGTATATGAAGTGAGCGAAAAGGTTACTAACACTCTGCGTTGTCTGTATCGTCTCTAGATTTTTTTACCGTTAGGGACTAAGGCATGCTAATACAGACTATTGTGTTACCTATTCTAGATTATGCAGATGCTTGCTATGCTGATGCCTCGCAAGAACTTCTAAACGAACTGGATCGACTTCACAATAATTGCAAACCGAAAATGAAGCGTCATTTTCGGTTTACGTAAATACGACCTCATTTCCTCTTATATTTTTCAGCTAAAATGGCTACCTCTCCGCTATATATATATATGTGTGTGTGTGTGTGTGTGTGTGTGTATATACTGTATGTATTATGTAGACATAGATATTATTTACTTATCTGTTTGCACTTTGCACCCACAATATTTTCTCTGCTTAGCCTGGAGGTAGACTGGTAGAGAATGCCCTGTTGCATTAAGTCCGCCTTTTTGTACCTACTTGGTGTGCAAATAAAGCATAAATAAATAAATAAAGAGCCTAAATGGAGACAGCGGGTGTAAATGAGTTAATAATATATATTGAAGTTGGTTGTACAAAACTTTTAATTTTAAATTATACTACATCATTCCTGCCCGGTCTACCTTTACGTATACACTATCAATCCGGACCCGCTTCGAGTTTTAGAATTACATATAAATTCTAACCAGGAAACCTTTGTGTGAGTCGCAAGTACAGCTATTGCATGAAGAAATCATGCGCAGATTGCCCCAGTTTCGGTCTGCTAGGAGATAACTATACCACTACTCATACAATTTTATATGGCAGTGGTTTTTTTACGCCTACAGAAGGGACATGTGAGTCATTCCATTTTAAACCTCAGAGGTGTCATCGCATTTAATAGTCTTATGCATATTTTCTTTTGAAGTCAGTTGTGGTTGCTATATCATATCTGCTGCATCGGACCATTACAATTTGGTAGTGTTAAGCCTCGGTCACACATGGCGAATACTCGCTACGATTAGGCACTCACAGCAAGAATTCGCTGTGTGTGACAGGCTATTCGCTACGATTAGATTTATTTGCCGCGAGTTGAATTCGCTGCGAATTGAATTTAACATGTTCAATTTTACTCTCTGCGAATAAGCACTCCCTGTGAGAATTCGCTGTGTGTGACAGGGTACTCGCTGCAAGTAGCCATTCCGCTCCATACTACACGCCTGTGCATAGGTCGTTTCGTTGCTGCGTGATACGTGTGTGTAGGTCAATCAAATGAATTCTCTAAAATGGGGAAATTACGATATAATTCGTTTCTTGGGTGTGTATAGAAAAAATGTGGAGCTGTTTGACACAAATAACAGTAATTTAAAAAAAAACGCAAAGGAAAAACCATCATTGTTTGACGAATTAATTGAGTTGGGATTCGAAATAGTAACCCAAGAGCAATTTGCTACGTGGTAGAGCCATGCTGCAGCTATATTATGGTTGTAGCACGAATGGATCGGCTCGAACGAGGAAGGACCACGCTCTCATAGAAAACCAGCGTAAAATAGCAGCTTAACGCTGCTGTGTTTCGTATGGTGAGTGTAGAGAACCGGAGACCCTTTTTACTCGCAAAGAGGCATTCCATCTTAGTCCTCACGGGTGACAACGCATCTGCATCTTGAGTCTTTATTGAGGACAGATGTAGATGTCTATGGGTCACAGTAACCACTTACCATCAGGTGGACTGTGTGCTCGTTTGTCACCCGATCCTATAAAAAAAAATTGAAAAGAAAATTTAAGAAAATAAAAGATACATATTAGAGATAATTCTCGTGTAGTACTCGCTGTGTGAGACAGGCAGGCAGCGACTAGTTGCTGCGAGTAATATAAGTACAGCTAATACACTCGCAGCGAATATTCGCTGTGTGTGACCGAAGCTGTAGCTAATTTTAGAAAAAATGTCTTCAATCATTTTATCGGCTTTCCATTTCAAATTTTATGTCATTTGTGTCATTTACAGTGGAATCTTAATAACTCGAACCTCCTTAAGTCTTAATCCTCAGTGAGTCCAAAAAAATTTTATTCTCTTCTGCTGAGCCCCTAAATAATACAGTTTAGTGGCGGTTAAGAATATCCAATACACCATATCTTCTCGTGGGTGTCGTAAAATGCGACAAAGGAAAACAGGCAGGAGATGAGCAGCAGCATCTCCTTGATAACAACAAACTTACAATAAAAAAAACTGCGGTTGCCAACCCGCTCGCCAAGCGTGGCAACTATGGCAAATACCCCCCTATGATGAAAGTAAGAATAAGTCCCCGGCGGCCCCTGTATTCCTGCTACGGTGGCGACCATGGTTACGGCAGGTCAGGAGGGGCTAAGAATCTCCGGTGGAGGTTCGGTTGCCACCTAAGACGACTCGAACTGGCAACATAAAATGCACGCACCCTGAGGACTGACGAGAAGATCATGGAGCTGGAAGAAGAGATAGACAAGTTACGCTGGCATATTATAGGATTATCCGTAGTCCGAATAGAGGGGGAGGACACGGTAATCCTCGAATCCGGCAACTAGCTCTATCACCAGGAAGGCCATCTGTCCCAAGGAGGTGTCGGATTTGTCGTTCACAAGTCTCTCGTTAACAACGTTGTAAAGATTGAGAGTGTGTCGACGAGGGTTGCGTACCTTATACTCAGAATCACCAAACGGTGTTCGCTGAAGGTCATAGAGGTTTACGCACCAACCTCGGCACACCCCGATGAGGAGGTGGAGGAAATGTATGAGGATATCTCTAGAGGCTTGCATTCTTCCAAAACCCAATATACGGTGTTAATGGGAGAGTTCAATGCAAAAGTAGGCACAAGAGAGAACGTTGAGCTGTAAGTAGGGAAATTTGGAATAAGGCAACGGAACCCAAGGGGCCAGCAGCTGGCCGACTTCATGGAGAAAGAGGGACTCTTTATGATGAACTCTTTCTTCCAGAAGCGGCCCCACAGGAAGTGGACCTGGTCGAGTTCCGTCGGTTCCACAAATAATGAGATTAACTTCATTATGACGACCAGACGACAACTGTTCAGTGATGTCTCCGTAATCGCGAGGGTGAAAACTGGTAGCGATCACCGAATGGTTAGAGGCACATTGAACCAAAACCTTAAGTTGGAGAGGTCTCGTCTAATGAAGTCAACGCTCCGTCCCCCTCATGCTCTATTACAAAGACCCGAAATCTTTCAGCTCGAGCTATAAAACCGTTTTCAGTGCCTAGAAGACTGCAATGAAGTGGACGATATGAATGACAAGCTCGTGGAAATTACCATGCGGTCGGAGCTAAGTTCTGCAAGACCCGCCGCAGAAGAACACAGAAACTCTCCGGTCACACTCTCAATCTCATGGCTGTTAGACGGGAGATGAAGCTACATTCTTCATCAGATTTGACAGCATACAGGCAACTGAACCGACAGATCCCCAAATGAATGCGGCGGGACTTACGCAACTTCAATACAGCTTGTATTTAAGAAGCGATCGAGCGGAATCAAGGCTCCAAAGTCTTTGCCAGAGATCTGTCTTGCAGAAAGAGCCAACTGTCAAAGCTGAACACCGAGTGTGGCAGCATCGTTACCGGGGCACCTGAGATTTTGAGTGAGATAGAGAGGTTCTATGGGCAGCTGTACACGTCATCGTTGGAGCCACACGCAAGTGTGAGTAACGATCCAAGAGCGAGTCTTATCCGAAACTATTCCGAAGATATCCCGGACGTCAGTCTGAGCGAGATTAGAATGGCTCTCCAGGACCTTAAAAACGGCAAGGCCCCTGGCGAGGATGGAATTACAGCGGAGCTTCTGAAAACGGGTGGAAAACCAGTACTTGAAGTCCTTCAGAAGCTCTTTAATTCCGTCCTCCATGGTGGCATTACACCGGAGGCGTGGAGCAGAAGTGCGGTGGTCTTGTTTTTAAAGAAATGTGACAACGCTCTCTTGAAGAACTACAGACCGATTTCCCTTCTGAGCCGCGTCTATGTGCTGTTTTCGAAAGTCATTATGAATCGTCTCGCGCGCAAACTTGACGACTTCCAGCCCCCCAAAAAAGCCGGTTTTCGAAAGTGCTTTAGCACCATAGACCACATATATACCCTTTGGCAAATTGTACTGAAGTTCGAGGAGTACAATTTGCTACTATATCTGGCGTATTTGGGCGGTGCTGCAGTCCCTTCAGCGGTGCTAAGTTGACTGTCGGTATATCGTAGTACTGAAGTGCTTGTACAGTAGGGCTAAGATGGCTATTCGAGTACAGAACCAGAGTACGAAACTTATCCAATTGCAGAGATGTGTAAGAAAGGGTGATGTTATATCCCCGAAGCTCTTCACCGCCGCATTGGAAGACGTTTTCAAGCTTCTGGACTGGAAAGGTTACGGTATTAATATCAATGGCGAGTAAATCACTCACCTTCGATTTGCCGACGATATAGTCCTTATGGCAGAATCGCTGGAGGACGTAAGCACCATGCTCAATGATCTCAATAGTGTGTCCCAACGAATAGGTCTTAGGATGAACATGGACAAAACAAAGATCATGTTTAATGTCCATGTCACACCTATGCCGGTAGTTGTTGGGAGCACTAAGCTCGAAGTTGTTGACGAGTATGTTTACCTGGGACAAATAGTCCGACTAGGTAAGTCCAACTTCGACCGAGAGGTCAATCGACCGATTCAACTCGGTTGGGCAGCGTTCGGGAAACAACGACACATGTTCTCGTTAGACATACCTCAAAACGTGAAAACGAAATTGTACAACCAGTGCGTGTTGCCAGTGATGACTTACGGATCTGAGACGTGGTCCTTCACTGCTGGCCGTATGAGGAAGCTCTAGGTCGCTCAGTGAGCTATGGAGAGGGCTATGCTCGGGGTTTCTCTGCATGATAAACTTAGAAATGAGGATATCCGCAGTAGAACCAGAATAACCGACATAGCCCAACGGATTTGTAAGCTTAAGTGGCAGTGGGCCGGCCATATAGCTCGAAGAACCAACAATCGATGGGGAAGAAATATTCTCGAGTGGTAGCCTCGTACTGGTAGGCGAAGTGTAGGGTGACCCCCCACGAGATGGAGTGACGACCTGGTAAGACATGCAGGAAGTCGATGGATGCAAGTGGCTCAGGACCGTGCTTTGTGGCATTCCTTGGGCGAGGCCTATGTTCAGCAGGGGACTTGTGAAAGGCTGTAATGATTGATGATGATTGAGCCCCTAAATACCCGGTATCTCAAATCATTTAAACTTTGTAACTCGAACAAAATGCTATTTCCGTGTGAGGTATTGAACATACATACTCTATAACTCGAATTACAAAAACAGACTTTGTTAATCAAAGTTTGTAAAATAAAGAATGAAGTCCACTCTGTTGTGAACTACTCACGTGTTTTAATAACATAGCCTATATAAAAAATAGCCTAGATCACTCCTGGCATTGGTATCTGTCTGTTCGTGGAGTTAATTACAATCTTTTAACCATTCTAAAGATTAGACTTGACCCCAGACAGACAAAAATTTTAGAAATGGTTATTTATGATTTATTGTCATGCAAATAATCCCTCAGATCAATATAAGACAGCTATTGTAATATTACAGGCAGACACTTCAATTTTATCTATATGTATATAGATAAAGTGCATCTGTAAGATCCGGTGATATATTTTTGGAACCTTCTTTAAATAAGTAAATAAATAGTTTTTTTACTTATTGTTTATACAACATTCATAATGTTCATTAATAAAATTTGTTTGTACTGTCTTTACCAACTTCTGACCAGGAAAACATTTTTTCCGGAAAAATTTTTTACGGTCTTTTTATATATTTATCTTATATTTAAACAATTTAAAATACACTTAGTAAGTGGTTGGTGGTAAAACCACTTGTTGAAATCAAACTGAGTTTGTAATCATTTTAAATCATTAAAATTACTATATCATTACAGCCTATAAAAAGTCCACTGCTGAACATACATATCCACCATAGATCGCCTCATAGGGAGAATATTTGCCGTATTTGCCTCTTTTGGCATGCGGGTTGAGAAACGGCAGTTTTATATTATTTGGAGTCCTTGAGGAAGATACTGCTGCCCATCTCATGTTTCATTCCCTCTGCCCACTGCCCATGGGACGGTACGGTATGTTGGCAAATCATAACAATGATGCAATTACCCTGTATACAGGTTTATCTAGACAAAAATGATTCAATAAAAATAATTACCTACAATCGCAAGCTGCCCCAGGGGTAGATCCCAGTCGGGGCTAGCGCGCTCTATACGATTGAATGTTAAAGTTTTTTTAACGCTGTTTACGTAAATAATTTTTAGTAAATACTTCTTGAAATACTCATCGCAATAGTTTTTGTTAAGTGTTTAGTATATTAAATTGTAGGATAAAATGGTTGAAAAAGTTTTAATGTAATTTAAAAATAATATAAATGTATATTATCTATCTATTTGATAAATTATTATGGTAAAACGTCGTTCCTACTATAATTGTTGCGGGGATGGATGCTTAATGAGCAATGAAAAGGATTCAGATATATTTTTTGAGTAACCGAAGGATAATGAAAGGTAAATTTATTTCATTTTTTGTAAGATAGGTACTTATAGCGTAAAAATAATTAAGTAATACTTTTACTATAGAAGTAATACCTAAGTACTTTATTACAAAACTTAGTTGAAATTTAGTTCACTAAGTACCTACTTACATACCAATACTCGTCTTTGTAATTAAAATATTTTAAGTTATAATAGCATAAAATACTGAAATTAAAACTTTGTTTACAAGATTTTCAACTAAGTAGATTACGATCATATTTCTGTTTGGAATCGTATTTTGGGTTTATTTGTTGTTTACACTATCTACCTCAAAGACATTTAAGTAGTAGTAGTAATAGACCGGACATCAGCAGCAAAATTGTCGTCTGTAACTTTTGTCCTGTAGGATATATCTCCGATTTTTGTCATTTAGTTTTAGTGACATCGTTAAGAAGTCAAGACGCATTCGTTTCATATATTTAAAAAATATTTTTTTTAAAATATGCCCGGTTGTGCATTAAGATATTGTAAGTCACGATATGGAGCAAAAAATGAACGTGATTTCGATTTATTATCATAAGTATAACGTATATTTACCGTATAATCTTTAAATTTTATTATTTCTAGTAGATTGTTCTAGAACATTTATTTTTATTGTAATAAGCGCCCTCTGTTATCCATTATTGTCACTATTTGGTTACCAATGTTAAAGTTAGTGATTGATGACGTTTATCGATTGGGGTTATCTATAAAAAATTTCGAATGACGATTCAATCCTTTACAATATTTAAGGAGGTAAACAGTCAACGATACTGTAACAAAAATGAGTAGCATATACAAACTATGCTAAGTAGCCTACTTTATGTGGAGCAAGGGTGGGAATTTTTTTTTCAGGCATGCTGATGAGATTTTCTGTGTTGCATAAGAGCATGCTGAGGATATTTGCTGTATTGATGTTTAGCAACACAGCAAGTCTTCTCTTTTACAAACAAGGCTTCATTATCTGGTAATTTTACACCGGGCTTCATTGTCATGTGGTTTTCAAGGACAAAGCCATTATAGATCCTGGCTTACAGTGATAGGAGAGGGTACATTAAAAACAATTTGTACTGTTAAAGATATTAGATGCAAGAAATTGTAGGTTAAGCCTGAGTTAGAAAATAACGTAAAAACTTAAAATAACATTTTTCATTGATGTGGGTAGTGTAAAATCGTGAAACGGCTTTTAAGTTCAGTGTTTTCATAAAATATTTTAGATTTGAAGTGTACTTTTGTAAAAGAAACTGTTTATGCCCAAATTTGGTAATTTTGAACGCCATTAAATTGCGTTCGAGCTGGCGCATCACCCGATGGTATGTAGGTGAGATAAACGCCGCCAGGTAGGGCGGCGGTGAGCGGCTTGTGTGGCTCGACACGTAGGCGAAGGAGATGAGTAGCTCGCTGGCCGCGATGCGCGAACCCGCGTATCTCGGTTATCGCGGCCGAAGTTCACGCGACCAGTAGGGTCCAGGTGGTCAGATTTAGTGCGTGTTACTTCGCTCCGTGGATATGTGAATTTTGCAATATTGAACTTGTTCGGGTGTTGCGGAATTGTGCACGCGCGCGCCGAGTAGATATACGGTCTAGGATTCGAACCGCGCATTCATTGTTCGAGAGCCTCTCCCGGTTGATTTTCTGGAAATCATTATAATTGTGCCGCCGCGTTAAGTGCTCTTTTTTGTGTGGTGGCTGGTTTGTTAGTTTTACGTGTCAACGAGGCGTATTTTGAATTATTTTCGCGGCGTGATGTTTTGGTGTCTAATGAAGGAACTTAGTTGTGTTTAACGCTGAACCGTATAACTCATTAAGAGATCGCGTTAGTTCCCTATTTGTAATTTTGTGATAAGTGAACCGGGACTTTGAATGTCGAATTTTGAACAACTGTCCGTATTGTGTCGGGTATCACGTGTTCGATTCTACGATGAATGTGGAATTAGGCGAGTTTAAGTTAGTTAAATGTACAATGAAGCTAATAGACTGAAATAGTGACAATGAAGAAAGAAATGGTGGAGCCTGCTGGAGCGATGCAGCATTGTGGGGCGGCCTGCAACTAGGCCGTTGCTGGTCGCCTAAGCTGGTCCAGGTCTCAGATATTTACACATAACTAAACACTACTTGCCATGCACCTCACACCCACTTACGGCCTGACCGAGTCTTGGGGCGATCTAAGAGTCGGAAACAAGTAAGTACTATATCTTACTAGCATTCTACCATATGTTTAAGTATTATAGGACATTCTTTCCATATGGCCATTGGGCCCGACCTGCGGCTGCTCGTGGAATCTTCTGCTCATGGGCCCCGGAAGATTCGACCTTTGCAGGGGCAGCTGTAGGCTGTAACAGAAACTAATTTAAAAACATAGGGGCGCTCTCTTATTGAATTTGGCGTTACTCGATGTGTCTTTAACGCCGACTGACCAATCATATGCTATTATTATAGCATCTTATAGATCGAGTGACGTCAACCAACATGCCACCAAGGTGGCAACCAAAGTGACTGCTGTTTGAATTGATTCTTAGTTATTGTAAATTAAATATTTTATTTCATGACACTAAAGGGGTGTAAAAAGTTAAAATGATTTTTATCCTGTGATGGAAGTCATGATAAATAGATTTATACAATAAAACAATCATGTATATTCCCTATTATTATATCGAAAATCATTTCAATCCTAGTAACCTTCGACAATATTATCGATACTTATCGAATATCGAATATAATAATATCGAAACGGTAACATTCTTAAAACGGCGTTATATTTATTAGCGAAACCTATTGGGGAATAGCTAAAATGTGGGGTTAAGCTTAGCGTTGTTTTGCTATTTTTAGCTAGAGGGCGTCACACGCGCACTAGCTCAAGGTATTTGTATATAAATGTTACCAATGCCCGCTCTATAGTATATATATAACAAAAAAAATTAAATCTTTTTGATATACCTATACGAACCAAGCATCGCGATTCCCGACGAATGGCCTTGCATTAGGCATCACAGAACTCACATAGTAGATAATATGGTCGATTATAGTCAGCATAGATACTTTACCTAAGTAACTTACCATTTCACAATGTATTATTTTACTCTTTATTAACAGCCCTTAGCAACCACGGAAAGTCCGTTGTGACGTAGTAACGAGAAAATATGCAAAGTAATACGGACAATCTCGCGCAGCGATAAAGTTTTATTTAGCTTGCGTGCTTGATTTATCTGATTAATAACAATTATGTAGGCTATTGAAACGTCGGCAAGCAGTCAACATCAAAAGAGTGCAACTTCTGTACGTTAGTACTATTATTTATTCTGTGGTTATAGGGAGATCTGAAGGAATGTATAAACTATAATATAAATACATGTCAACCTAATTTAACTATACTTGTTAACTCACACCTTTTCTACAGACAAAATATAAAATTTTACTATTACAGAAAAGTGTCCAATCATATTAAAAATCAATTAACCTTCGGTTTAGCAGCCAGTAAACCTGGATTACATTTAAGAAAGATAAGTTCTTCAAGGATAGAAGAGATTAAAGGGGTTAATAGTTCTAACAAGATTAAAGTCTAATCACTATAGACATTTCAATAGTTAACGAATTGGTTAAAGATTATTTTATGTTCAAATCTGAATGGATGTACTTATCTTTATTGGTTACAATTTAATAAACTAAAATCAAATAAAATATATTTTATTATCAGTCGTTTTTTGTTATCGGTACTATATTGTTTGATATTACAGAGTAGTTAATATCTTATTCTGCTAATTGTGGGTGCAGAACACAAAAACAACTTCAGAAGTAGTGAAATCAATTCATATCTCTAACTAAATCCAACCACCTAAAAATATGCTTGTTTATTCATCCCTTGTTAATGTACCATTAATAGTTACACCACGACGATGTTAAGTGCGTATTTATCTTTCTCGTGACGTGTTGAGAAGAAAACCGTTCACCGCACTGCTCAAGTATAAATTGGCGGAACTCACATATCCGAGAAATAATGCTTGCTTGACTAATACCCCAATTGATTAAAAAATAATGTTACATCTTCATATATATATATAAATATTTTCTCGCGTACGTGTGTGCGTGTACGTTTGCCTGTGCATGTGCGTTTACCTGTGCGTGTGCGTTTGCCTGTGCGTGTGCGTATGCGCGTGCGTTTGTATGTGCGTGTGTGCGTGTGTGAGTGCGTGGTGCGTGCGTGCGTGAGTGTTTGCTTGCGTGCGTGCTTCCCTGCGTGCATGCGTGCGTGCGTGCTTCCGTGCGTGTGTGCATATGTGTGTGTGTGTGTGTGTGGGCGTTTAATATTTATTGAATTGCACAAGTACACAAAACTAATCATAACATTTAGGTAGGCTGTAGGTTCTTTTGTCACTTTAGTTTTATAAAAAAAAATTCTTCCATCCCAGCTTCGTCTGGATAAGATCTATTAATGTGGCGTTATTAAGATTTATGATAATCATCTAAGAACATTTATTTTATACATTTTTTGATTTCTCAAAAAAATCTCCAAGTTTTTCTAATAAAATATAGCCTAGGTCACTCCTGCCAATGCTTTGTTCTGATCTGTTCCTGATATTTCATCTCCATCAGTTCAGCCTTTCCGAAAATAAGCCCAGACAGATCGACGGAAAAACAGACGGAGTAAAATTATGATAATTTGAAATTAAAAATTTGTACAACCGACTTCAATATAAATTATTAAGAATAACTCAAACACTAAAGGTCAGACCTTGATCAAATTTATATGGAACATATGAGAAGCACCATCTTTCAAATGAAAAAAGGTTCATCGAAATCGGTTTACCCAGAAAAAAGTTATGAGGTAACACACATAAAGAAAAAGAAGTAGAGTAGAAGGGTAGTAGAATAGAATAGAAGAAACATAGAAGCTGAATGGAAGGAAAATATTACAGAATAACTTTTTGAAAAACTTGGGAGAACTGGGACGACCCACCAACCATTTTTTCATAGTAAAATTATATAATAAAATCACACATTGTACAATTACTTACCAAACCAAATGAAGAAATAGCTTCAAAGCGGTCACCCCATTCCCAGGCGTTATTATTAGCCTTGTATTAATTTAGATCATAATAACACTTTTTATTCTGTCTTTGTATACTAAAAAAATTAAACTTGGTTTTAGAGAGTTAGTTAGTATACCTACCTTGTACATTTTCGGCAACTTTGTTATAAAACAGTAAACATTGCCTTATGAATTAATTACTAACTTTGTGGAGTCGAAGAACTGGCATTGAACTGGTATCAGTTAATTCGTAACTTTTCTATCAAAACAAATTTTTGTTTTTGTGATATAAACATCTTCCAGTTTTAGTTTATAAATGGTACTTTTCTGTAGAGCAAAACTTGTTTCTAAATCAATCGCATTTCCCCTTAGCAAGATAACACATTATGCTGTAGAAATAGCTAAAATACACTAATCCATTTGTGCCAGCACAAGTGAGACTTCCATTCCTTTTAATAGCCTTTTTATAGCTTTTACCAACGATAATGACTTTCTGCGTTCTATTACTTAAATATGAAACATTAAGTTTAATCGCTGTGTCCTTTACACTATCATGCTGTAGTTCTAAATGTCTTATGGTTAACACAGCTTAAGGCATTAGAAGGGTCACAAAATATACCCAAAGCATATTCGGAGCTCCCCAAAGCACAAAAAATATGTTTAATCGTCTTTACACTAGCGTTACTTTGAAGAAACAAATTTTTATGCAGCGATTTTTTAGAAATAGCTGTGCCCACGACTTCGTTCGCTAAGAAACTTTGCGAGTAGTTTATTTGTTTTAAAGTTTTGTTACTTTGGGCATAATAAATCATATTTTGTAAAATATACTACTATTCCAAATAAAACAGTAAAAACTAATCAAGTGCAGAGATGACTTGAACATCAAGCGTACTGTTTCATTCAATATTTTATCCAAAATAAAATTAAGTAACACTAAGAAAATGAAAAAATAAACCAAGGAGGAGGTTAACAATTGATGTACTCGTAATTCATTAAAACATGATTTCTTTCATGGCAAATTTCAATGATAAGAATGAAACAATAATTTGTTTGCCAATCCATCGCCTTGTTGAGTCCCGGTAAGTAAGAATAGTTAATTATTTTGTCTTTTTGTGTCATAAAGTAATGTAACAAATGTCTTCAGTCGCCTTTAAATTTTAGATTTGCTCCAACAAGTCAAGTTGTTTATAGTCATTGCAATTTGTAGTTGTTTCGTTTTAAGCGTACGCGTGAGATAAAACGCCCGACATCAAAAATGCTGACAATATCTGTGTCTACCACGTTTTTTGAAAAAAAAAAAATAAAAACAAAAAATTTAATTAATAAATAAAATAAAAGAAATATATTATTTGAGTCTGTCCGACATAAACAAAATTTTATAAGCGATATTTTTAAAAGAAATCATTGAACTTGTCTTTTGAAAAAAGATATGTTTTTTGTATACTTTTAGGGTTCTTTAAGCAAATAGCAACTCCCATTAATAAATTATAACATCTGTAACAATTTCAATAAGTAAGGTTCAGTAACTATAACAAATAAAATATTTTTTTTGGCTAGATAGTTAATGTCGAGTATTTTAAAACATTAGTAAAAGAATCGCATTATTTTGTATTTAAAGAGAGATGGCACCTGTTCTTCAAAATAAAAGACATTAATTTCGACAACATAGATACATTAAATAGAAGAACCGTTGAATCAGCGACATACTAACAGATTTTCAATAATCGAGAGCATTTATTAAATTTATAGATTAATAACAGAAGGCGGGCCGTGGAAAATAAGTGCCCACATAGTTTAAAAACAATAATTCGACCCTCGTCGAAACCAACGAAATTAATAGCTAATAGCACTTTTAAAATTTGACTTACCACGTACTCTGTGGTTAAGTAAAAGAAGAAAATAAAGAAATTTATTCATCAACATACAGCAGGGAAGCGCGATGAATTCTTCCCTGTCCCAAAAAAAACTTTTTGAAATACACAGATGCCTGAGCCAATCAGTGGGCCGTATAAAGGATGTTAGATTTATTTTTAATTGAAGTTGAACATATTATTTCTTTTTGCCGTTGTAATAGATCTATACTTTATCTATAATACCGCCTCATTTAAAAACATCTTTGATTTGATACGACATCCTAGCTATACATTTTAACGATTTTACGGTTAATATATTTCAAGTAATACTTATAAAGTTTATATTGGTTAATGAATTATTCAAAGGTAGGATAATCCATGCGAGGCAATCTTTGGGGGAGGACTATGTTCAGCATTGGACTATTATAGACTAAAATGGATGGATGAGTTATTCCGCCTATAAATAATATAAAGACAACAGCAATTATAAAGATTGCTGATGATCAATTATCTATAGGAAAGAAAAACAAACCTCGCATTTTTGAATAACATTGTGGTAATAAGTTACCTTTGTGAGAAAATATATTCTTTTTTTAGGGTTTCTAGGTTTTTGATTTTTATAAAATAAAGACTAAATACTACTCGAAGATGCGCTTATTGATTTTCTCAACGAATCTTTTGAAACAAATTAGTATCTTAGACGTGATAGGTTCATAAACAAACAGACAGACTATTATTTAATTACTTATTTTCAGTCCCTCTCAATTTTTTTTTCTCAAAAATATACAATGTATATAGATAAATAGAAACATAGCTATAATATACATAATATTTAAAATCACTAATATTAATTTGCATTCGTAAATTGTATTCAGGAAAATGGACTCCGATACAGAAACGGAGCCATACCACCTATTATATCCACAAGTTTTTTAGACAAGCAAATTTCCTCTTCCAACCTTTAATGCCGAGTATCATTGGAGCCGATAAGAATCAAAATCAGGCTTTTCGGGCACTATTATTTTTAGTAGAGCCAATCTTTCTCATAAAAGTAATTTTTTATCTAAAATATCGTTTTAAAACCGCGATGCTAAGAATAACGTTTATTATACTTAGAAAAGCTTTAGCATCTTTTTTAACAACTTTTTTTTCTCATTTAAAATATTTAGTAAAAACAACAAAAGTTAGTATTAATTTAAAATAATTTCATGTAAAATATGTGATACAAATATTATTATGAGGAAAAAGGCGTTTTACTTATAAGATCATTGGATATAAAGGTTACCATTATCGTTAGAGCCTATCACTGCTGAACATAGGCCTCCCCCTTAGGTTGCCTCTTAGGGGGATATTTGCTAACTTGGGTTGGCAACCGCAGTTTTTTATTTAGTCGTTATTAGGAAGGCGCTGCTGCCCATCTCTTGATTTGTTTCCCTCTGTCGCCTCTTACGACACCCACGGAATGATATGGGTTAGTGGATATTCCTGAATATAAAGGTATTTCTATAAAAATCTTTTTACAAAGATACAAAGATGTGCACATGAAGTGTGTCAACTAATGTCAGAACAAATAATATATTATGAGAACAAATGGAATATCGATTTTACAGTAATGTAGATGTTGAAGCAACATCCCATTTTGCTTGTGAGGGACACAGTAGTTATCGTATCTTGCTCGTTACGTATATTTTTGCGACGTGTGAGTTAACAAGAAAATACTTTACAGAAATTTTAATATTCTTTTAGAAAATTTGTGTTCTTAATATCAATACTATTAATCATTTGTATTTAATATTATAATTAAAATATATAAGGCGAAGAGAATATAATATATAAGATTTCGGTTTAATCAAAATTAGAAAAATGTTCAGAATTAAAACAGTGTACATTTAAGTTTTACAGATATCTTTCTTAGAATTGTGCAACATTTAAATACAATAAGTAGGTATATGCCATCGTAGATTTTATTATATTTAACTGTAAGTGTTATTACTTTTACTTGTAAGGTGTATTTACTAATTCGGTACTTCATTTTATCATATCGAAATTGCATTACGTAAAAAAGGCCTCCCCAATAGATTGCCTCATAGGCGCAGTGTATATTTTCTTTGTCATAGGGGAGGTATTTTCCATAGTTGCCACACTTGTCAGCGCACTAGCAGCCGTAGCTACTTATTATTTTGAGCTGTTATCAGGAAGATGCGGTTGCTCAGTATATACTGACAATATATATATATATATATATATATCTATCTTTATATGTAAAAATTACGTGTCACATTGTTTGTCCGCGATGAACTCTTAAACTACTGAACTGATTTTAATTAAATTTTGTACTCTGTGTGCAGTTTGGTCCAACTTGAGAGATAGGATGCTTTTTATCCAGATAAGTGACCTTCAATATTTTTTATTACGAATTTTTTCATAGGAAAGGTCGTTGGAAAGGGCAGAACAACGTCTGCCTGGCCAGATAGTATATATATATGTGTGTGTGTGTGTACAAATATATATGTTTTGTCAGGAGTGTGAGAAAATATGTAAATGATGTGCAACGAATATATGTTATCATTTATGTGCTTAAAATTAGTATCTGCCATAAATTGAAGAATTTGTTACAATCGCCAATTTCAATGTGTGTTTATTATGGCCCACTTTGTTTCCTTGATAAGCTGTATATTATATTTTTATTCATTAATACTTTTTATCTTATAAAAATTCTTAACAAAAGTTCTCTACATTTTGTACGGAACGAGGGATTATTTAAAAAAAGAAAACACTACATTATCCACTGGCAGCTTTTAAAACTTTTTTGAATATACGGCATTGAAAGGAAAATAAAAAAAAATCATGATACTTGGCCGTTTTCTACTATTGTGTACTTTTTTACATAAATAACGCTGTGTTTGACAAATGCAATACAATAGAATAATGCCGAGGTAGCCCAGGGCCTAGCTCAATACGAACAATTGCAGTTCGATCCACGTCGGCAGATATAATAATATGAAATGTAATTTCTTGCCTTCAATTGTTTTTGGTCCTTTTAGCTTAGAGTTCAATTTCAAAATTATAAATACAAAAAAAATATTATCCCTAACCAACTTGATAATCCTAAGTCCCCGGATGAAAAGGCAGTTGTTTATGAAATTTAAGGTGACAAACATTTTGGTGATAAATTATGGTAAGTGCCTACTGTGTAAAATCAATAACTGCTACCAAACTTAAAAAAGAAATCTACGGGTATGTCTCTCAGGACTCGAATGTGATGTCTACCTACTTATATTATATTTACAGGTAAACAAGAGCAAGCAAGAAGATCACTCTGTTTCCAATACTATAACCATATTCATACAATAAAAGGGAGGCAGTAAAAATCCAAAGAATTTGTTTCCTTAAAAGCAAATCCTTTGCGATAAGGTAAGTACCCAATTTTAAAGACTCGTGGGCGATACGCTAAACTTTTCTTATTTTCTAGCATAACCAGGCTGTTATTGGAAATTCTTATTTGCTTAGGGCAGATTTTTCAATCATTAAATAAAAGTTATTCATAGGATAAAATATAACATAATATAAAAAAATACAGTTTTATTAATAAAATAATTTAAGTATTTCAGTATTCAAGCATTTCTTTGTTTACTATGAGCACAATAATTGATACACTTTCATATTCAGTCAGATTAAATAGTTGATTAAAAAATCAGCCCTAAGTAAATGTCTAAGTGAGCTAAAGGATAAGTTACTTGTTGTAGTCAAGAACCAAGGAAATATAATAATGCTTATGAAATTTTAACATTATAATAATTTTGAAAAGCATATAAGGTGTGCACATAACTTTATATTGTCTTGTAAAGTTACAGCCTGTATACAAGTCCAATGACTGGACATCCTTTCACTTATTTTAAAACAAACTTTAACGCTAATGTTGATTGATCCTAATCATCGAACACTTCCAAAAGTCTATTGTTGAACATAGGCATGCACCAAAGATTGCCTCATGGGTGAAGGTAGAGCAGTATTTGCCTTAGTTGTCTTCTTGCTTGTAGGTGGGAACCGCTGCTTTAGGACTGAATTCCTCCTACGCTGACGTGGATTGCGTACGGTCGGTCGCGTATGCGTACGTAGCAAACTATGCGCCGCTGTCGCAGTGTGGGGCTATATAAAACGCAATGTACATTAGTACGCTCGACTGACGTACGCGACAGACGTCAGCGTAGAAGGAATTCAGGCCTGCAAGGGTTCCGTACCAAAAGGCTAACCAATGGGACCCTGTTATTAAGCCTCCGCTACCCATTAGTTCGTCCATCCGTCCGTCTGTCTGTCAGCGGGATGTATCTCATGATCCGTAATAGGTAGACAGTTGATATTTTCATAGAATGTGCATTTTTGTTGCCTCTATTACAATAAAGAATAAATATTAAAATAAATTAAAAATTAAAAGCGGCTCCTCTACTAGAAACGTGTATTACGATGGTATGGTTGTTACTTATTTTAAATTTTTGTTTTGGTTATATACTTTTTATTTAATTAATGGCGGGGTAAGAACCGCGAACTCAAAAGGTCGTGGGTTCGAATCTACCATTCCAATGCTGTTGTGAACCACTCCAACACAAGCATTTTCAGCTTACCACTAGTAGTGAAAGGTAATATTAGTAATGTAAATTACATTGCTAGTATTTAAAAAAAATGTTCTCAGGAAAATGCTATTGCCCATCTTCTGTTTCATTAAATATTACTCTGTTGCCTCTTGCGAAATTTACTGGATATTATGTCGTGTAATGGTGGCGTTATTGGATCTAGTACCACTCCTAAGTATTTGATGATTGCGTAAGAGTAACCATCACATAGGAAATATCAATGAGATTTCATAGCTTTTCATAAGATGACGGAACTGTCATCCCTTATAGGAAAAATTAGTAGTAAAACACTATATTATTATGGTTGCGGCACGAGTAAATTGTTTTAACCAGGGAAGGACCCCCTCTCATAGGACACTAGCGTAAAAAATCAACTAAATGCTATTACCAGTCTGTACTGGTTCACATATGTCTTATTTTTACGAGAAGACATCTGCGTGGATGTGGACTATCTATTGTGGAAGGAATCTATAAGAAAGTAGACGGTGTGGCGATGAGCTCACCAATATCTCCCAAAGTCACCGTTATATTCAATGAGGCATTTTGAGGAGAAAGCCCTACTTACTGCTCCTGTAAATTCAAGATTCTATAAGCGGTATGTAGACGATTTTTTCACAATTTCACAATCTAACAATGTAACTGCATTTTTATACCATCTTCAATCCATAAACTATGAAATAAGATTCATAATGGAGTTAGAGGCAAATAATACTTTAACTTTCCTAGATATTTTGGTCACCCGGAATCCTGATTACACTATTGGCCACAATGTGTATAGGAAAAAGACCCATACCAACTGATATTTAAACGTGAAAGGGCCATGCTGCAGCTAAATTGATTGTATAGTTATAGCTCGAATGGATAAGCTCTACCGGGGAAGGACCACACTCTCACAGAATACCAGCGTAAAATAGCAGCTAAATGCTGCTATGTTTCGTATGGTGAGTGTAGGGAACCAGATACCATTTTTACTGGAAAAGATGTATATCATCTTTTTCAGTAAAAAGGGCCGTTCTCACGGCTGAAAACGCATGTGCATTTTGATTCGAAAACGAGGATAGATGTAGCTGTCTATGGGCTACAACAAACACCATCAGGTGGACTGTGTGCTCGCTCGTCACCCTTATCCTATAAAAAATATTTAATTGGTAAATTCCATCACAGTAGGCAACCGTGGGAAAATACTTGCTTCAAAGAGCACAAGGATCTGTGACAAAAACATCTCGCCGCCGAGCTTTAGCACGTTAAGCAAGTTTGTAAAATAACAAGCCTAGGGTCCCGCGCCTACGTCATAGTAACAGAGTGATGCTGGCCACAGCCGAGCGTATGCCTGCTGTAATACCATATTTCAGACAAGTCACAGACAAGGTTGGCTACATCTTGAAGCGAGCTTCCATTAAAACATAATATCCCTTTAAGAGATGCAGGTGAGTACAAGCTTGATTGTAAATGTGGTCTCAAGTACAAAGGGAACACAAAAAGGTGTATTAAAAAGCCACGTAAAAGAATATCTGACTGAAGCGCTGACACTCCAGGAAGTCTGCAGTTTGTGAACATCTTCAAGGTCATCCCCGCCATAAATATGATAGACTATAAATTCTCACAATAGAACACCGATTCTTCATGAAGATACGCGAGAAATGTAAAATTCATCAATGAGAATCGATCACCAACTTCCCTATCCCTTACATTGTCAATGAGAGTTAATCTGCGCCTAGCATTGAGACGCAATAAAGAAATTTTCAGTAGACCAATGCTTTCATTATATTTTATGATACAATGAAAGTAAAAATATTATGATAATAATATACAACTCTATATGATAACGTATTCTCATGATATTCTGTATTGAACTAGCATTGAATAAAAGTTTGAAAATAATATACATAAGAACTCGGATAAAAATGAAATTGAACAATTCTGAAGTTGTAAGCAATTTTCAAAGCATCATAATAAGTTTGTAGCTCGGATATTTTCGTAGGTCAATGTACGTGACTTCGAAGTACAATAGATTTTGAGAATCATGGTGTTTAGTTAATTGAGAACATTGGGATCATTGGAAACGGCCAATGTTCTATGTAGCACGAAGTTAATTCTATGTATTGCAGAGTAGTTCGAGAGTACCGTACAGCAAAGTTGAACAGTAAGCGCTTAGAGCTATATCAAACACTGTAGTGTAAAAATAGCTTGAATGAACAAAATGTAATCTTGTAAGGCTTGCGAAGTTGAAGACTGTAGACGATGTTTGCTCGGTAGTGAATGGAAAGGGTGTTGTGAACGAGCATTTTGATTATGAAAAAATGCAACAGTATGTTTATACTTTTTAATTTTTAGGTTTGATTTTTTTAATTTGTACGTCAAAAGTTTGTAGTCTGAACCTCCCAGGTCACATCCATTTCTTCAAAGTTATTCCCCGTGTGTTATTGCGTGAAGATTTTGAAATTATAATTTGCTGCGAGGCAGACATTTTAAAAAGATTGTTCTATCATAAAGAAAAAAATTCTTCTGTTAGCTACTCGTAGTTAGCTAGTTCCTGTTTAAACTTTAGAAATAATTATTTCAGTTCCCACTCTATTTATAACCAAGCGACTATTCTAGCGTACACCGCTGATATTTCCTACAGCTTTAATTAGCTACTGCGTTCGTTGTAACTTTAATAGAAATTATTAAGAGCAAGCAATTCCTTACAATTTATCCTGCTTTTAGTTACATAATTATTTAAAGGGTTCCAGTGTAAGAGAATCCACCACCACATTTCATTCCAGGAGTATCTTAAGTAGTGTCAGAAAATTTTATGGCCTCCGACAGATGACTTAAAATTATCTCGTTTTAACCAATTGTAAAATATTCAAACACAATAGGTAGCAGCATCAAAGGTGCGAGGCATCTGGGACTGCAGTCGTATATCCACCTGCCTAGCTTCACAATTAAGGCAAACCTCCCTGCAACAAGAAACCCATGTCCAGCTGTAAGACATAAGCGGGTAAATTAATAATGTCCTCCAGGTCGTATTTGGTCACAGGACATTCTCAACGGGGACTAACCATCTGCGCAGGACAGGATTATAGTGCTCGCGTGTATGCGTAAATACAGAGGTAGAGAGAGATCTGGCGCAGGACCAACGGCTCTACCTCCTTTCCGAGGCTTTACCTGAATTCCGGGATTTGAACTCTCATGGTCAGCAGTCACGCTTACGACCGCTAGACGAAGGAGGTAGTTAAGATAGCTTGATAAAAGTTGTGTAACTATATCCTTATCAGGTGTATTATGTTCCGAAATTAAGATAACCTACATAATGAACACCGGTCAGCACAGAAATTAAAAAGCACCACCTGTTCTGTTTCACCTTCTGTTAATATTTTTTTTTAATTTATTAATTTTTTTCGAAATTAATCAAATCTAGAAAATTATTATGATAACAGAATTATAGAGGTTTTTGCGTGATGGTGGAATCATACTAATAGAAAAATAAGTCATAATAATATACATACTGAAACTAAGAACGTTTTCTAATTTAGGACAATATTTTATCAGCAGTGGCGCTATAGCAGTTTCAAGCAATTTCCACTTCAATTACTGCGGTAACTTCATTAAAAACATCGTTTATTATCTCTGTAGTGAGGTATTATCTCGAAACTGCTAGAATTATAGTTAAGGTTATGTTCGTTCTTGAACCTCTGTAAACCTATCTTTTGCAATAATTATTTTCATTACAAACATTGAAAATATAGGCAACGATAATTGACTCGATGAAAAAGTTATGAATATGGCACTAAATAACTTCTTAATTTCGTACTTTGCAGAGATTTCATAATGAAACGGTGTAAAACTTATATTAAATAATAAGGGATTATTATTTTTAGGGATATAGACACAAGATTTTACAAATTAATTTTTATTTTTATCTTATGAAAAAAAAAAGAAAATGAAATCGAACAGTTCAATGGCTCGAAGCCGTCTCGGCCATAGCAGTTTTATATATAAACACAGTACTATAAAAGGGCCACTAGGAAATATCTGGTAGATTTTATGATCTTCAATATAAATATTACATCATTTATATAAATGGCTTTATAATAATTTCGTATTAACACCAGATGTAAAATACCTAGACTATCAGTGGCAACGTGATTAGGATAGTAATTACAAAAGGTACATATGATGTAAGTGGATGATGTATTACTTTGTAATGATGTATTGGATTGAATGATGTTTATAATTTGTATTGCCCAAACGGCCCTGCAGTTTGTTGGCAAAAGTATATAAAACAAAAGTAGTTTAAGATACGACCGACTCTATGTAATAAAATAGTTAAAAATAGCTTTATGCTGACGTGTTCCGAATGGTGAGTGTAGAGAATGGGAGAATCTTTTCACTGGAAACATTACATCTTATTTCTTAGTTACAACAACGTATCTGAATTCTGATTTTAAATTGCGGATACATGTATGAGCCCCAGCATGCGCTTGCCATCAGATGGACTGTGTGCTCGTTTGTCAACAATAAACCCACCCTATTTTGAGAGGGAATCCACCTTTGTACAACAATGTAATTTTTAAATCATTTATATGTATAATATGATTGTTAGATACGATTTCATGCGACAAAACGTTGGAATCTTGATTTTAGGCGCTAGTAGAACATACCTACGCGCTTTGCGCTAGGAGTGCAATATAAATACAAATACTGTAAAATTTTTAATAAATATTTATATCACCTTTTTATACTAGATATAAAATAATAAAGTAAACAGTAAAAGCCGTTCAATATATATTATTTTTTTTTTTTTTTTTTATAGTTGTAAAAGAAACAAACGAACACACAGTTCCTTCAGTAGATGCTGTGGCCAAAAATATCTCACAAATCATTGATTAAAAATAAAAATGCATAAGCGTTATTATCTTACACTAAGAGATGGAGACCTGTTTACTATTAAAAACAGTCTCAAGTTATCTACAGTCAGCAAGTGAAACACAGCAACATTATGCTGATGTTTAGCAGTACATTGCCGGTGTTTTGTGAGAGAATAGTCCTTCCAGTACCTTCTCCGATCAAATTGATCATTTCGTGCTGCAAACATGATACTGCCACATAATTATCATCGGTTACCACTCTGGATACTGTAATACAATGTACTTGTCATATACGTCAAATGCCCCCCGCCCACTGCAAGCGAAAAAACGTGCATTAAGGCTTATGCCATGAGATTATTGTTGACTCAAAATATGACTGTGTGACAATCCAAACTCTCCCTATAACTTTTGTTAATTACACAACATATAATATTGCTTGATTTCTCGATGCTAGATAAATACTTAAATTGGCAATTGGGAGCTGTGTCGAAGGTGCAAGACGTCTTCTACTATTGAGATCATTGAGAACTGTGACGATTATTGCATGTGATTGAGACGAGTGACATGAACTGAGACGAGAAGGGTAATGAGGAAGTGGTCAGCTATTAGCAAATACCTATTCCAGTTTGAGCGACTTTGTTTTAATCACAAAAAGATATAATGTGGAATTTACTTCATACGGCCATTTAATATTATGGCCTTAAAAGCAACCGTCTCTTTATGAGAGCTAAAAGAAAGTCGTAATAGTCATATCATTGAGTAAAAGGTAAAATCTTCTCTAATTTTCCCAAGGTACTTGGTCCGTAGTATACCATATTAGGTTTACGCATATGATGATTTTAATACTCATAAAAACCTTTGAATGTGAGTAATGTGTGTCTGGAGTTTATTTTATTCTATAAAAATTATATCTTCTCTACTATTCTAAAGGATATGACAGGAAAATCCCAAATTATTTAACAAGATGAAGAATAATAAATAACAATATGGAAAAACAATATGAGGAAAAGATTAAGTCCTGAAGTATTCTTTTTCTTTATACGTGGCACAGCCGCGCTGCAGACATATTATGATTGTAGCACGAATGCGTTAGCTCGACCTGGGAAGGACCACGCTCTCACAGAACACTAGCGTGAAACAGAATAATAATGCTGCTGTGTTTCGTATGGTAAATGTAAAGAACCAGAGATCCTTTTCTCTTCTCTTTTGTATATTGATTCTTATTCGATGATAGATGTAGATGTTTATGGGCTATAGCATCCACTTACCATCAGGTGGACTATGTGCTCATTTTTTACCATAATTCTATAAAAATATATTTATGTCTAAAATTTGTTTTATAGCATAAACATTATTTCTTTTATAATTACATATGACAAATAACGTCAAATAAATCACAATAAGCAGAAAAATTCAATACCGGCAGTATTGAGATAAGTCATGTGGTGGCGGTGCAAAATAATTGAACACTCTATTACGTCCCGGGGTATCGTAGAGGTTGCTATGGTAATTATCACAAAAGTCTTATGGCTTTCAATAAAACACGTCATGTTTACGCTCGTCGTAAAATATACATAGACCGGCGCCGGAGATCAAAGGAGCAAGACGTCTGGTACAGTCATATAGATCATGAATAGGCTTGTCTAGCGTGACGATTAAGGCAACAATGGGAGATAATTATTAGAATTCAGTAGAATTTTAAGTTCTGATGAAGTATTAATACTGTGATTATATTCAATTTTTTTAAAGTATAAACCGAACTGCTCAAAAGCTAATAAAGCGAATATTGTCTAAATAGTTACATTAAAATATTTATTCTCTAAATTTATATGAGACCATCTCTTTAAAATAACTTATTTAAAAATTAAGAACCATTAAAATCGGTTCAGTTGTTCCTAAAAATTGGTAAACATACATAAAAAATATACGTGCCGAATCTAGAACTTTTTCGTTTTTTTTTCGAATTTGGTTAAAAAATAGTAAAATAGTTGTCTATTGCGAGTGACTAAAAAAAATAAGGGTCTGAAGTTATTTTCATAAATTCGATGTGCAACATTTATAATATCAAAGGACTTTCTGTAAGTTAGGTATAAAACATCTAAGTTTTAATAAAGCACGTTTTTCACGTGGAAGAGCCACGCTGCAGGTATACTATTATGGTTGTAGCAGGAATAGATACCACCGTAAAATAGCGACTAAATGCTGATGTGTTTCGTATGGAAAGTGTAGCGTTTAGTAAGTTTAGTGTAAGAAACTGAGACCCTTTTGATGCAAACGAGACATTCCACCTAAGTCCTCAGGGGTGACAACGCATCTGCATTTTGAATCTTAATCGTAGATGTCTATGGACCTCAGCATCCATTGACCATCAGGTAGACTGTGTCCTCTTTTGTCACCCATATCCTATAAAAACTATAAAATTCAAATTTTAATGCAATTTTTTTAATTCAGAATTTGCCATGTAATAATCGGCTTCACAGAAACAAATCTATCTCAAGATTCAATATAATTCCTCAAGCAATGGAGCGAAACAGAGCGTTTGCAGAACATCTTATTTATAATTCACATGCGCAAGCCAGCATCATATTTTACTCGTATAAGTACACAATGTAACTCACTTCTTAATTTTGACTGAATATTTTGACGGAGTATTTATAACGCTAATGGTTATTACTGTGTAGTGGTCGCTAAGAATATCCACTACCCATACCTTTCTATGGATGCCGTAAGAGACGACATTATATAATCTGTCAGTGTAAAATAGTACCAAGAGACAGTTTCCAGTCCCCGGCAGCCCCGCTATTCCTGGCTACGGTGGCGAACATGGTAACGGCGATTCAGGAATGCTAAGAATCTCCGGTGGAGGTTCGATTGTCACCTAAAACGACTCGACCTGTCGACATACAACGCACGCACACTGAGGACTAACGAGAAGAATTCTGAGTACATACCTCACTTTCTATTTACCGACGATGTAGTCTGGAGGACATAAGCACTATGCTCAATTACCTCAATAGTGTCTCTCAACGGAAATGTCTTAATATGAACATAAACAAAACAAAGATCATGTGTAATGTCCATGTCACAGCTATGCCGGTAGTTGTTGGGAGCACTAAGCTCGAAGTTGTTAAAGAGTATGTTTACCTGAGACAAATAGTCTGACTAGGTAAGTAAGTCCAACTTTGTTCGAGAGGACAATCGACGGATTCAACTCAGCTGGGCAGCGTTCGGGAAATCACGACACATCTTCTCGTCAGGTATACCTCAAAACCTGAAAACAAGATTGTTAAACCCGTGCGTATTGCCAGTGATGTCTCACGGATCTGAGATGTGGTCATTCACTGCTGGCCGTATGAGGACGCTCAAAGTCACTCAGCGAGCTATGGAGAGTGCTATGCTCGTGGTTTCTTGCGTGATAAACTGAGAAATGATAATATCCGCAGTTGAACCAGAGTAACCGACATAGCCCAACGGATTAGTAAGCTGAAGTGGCAATGAGCCAGCTATGAAGCTCGAAGAACCAACAACCGATGGGGAAAAAAGGTTCTCAAGTGGCAAGTTCGTACTGGTAGGCAAAGTTTAGGGCGACCCCCAATAGAAGGAGTGACGACCTGGTAAGACATGCAGGAAGTCGATGGATCAGGTGGTTCAGGACCGTGCTTTGTGGAATTCCTTGGGGGAGGCCTTTATTCAGCAGTGGACTTGTGAAGGGCTGTAATGATGATGAGGATGATGAATGGTTATACAAATCGATATCCCTTCTCAGCCGTCTCTACGTGCTATTTTCGAGAGTCGTTAAGACTTCCAGCCTCCCGAACAAGCCAGTTACTAAAAAGGCTTCAGTATCAAAGATTACATACATAACCTGCTGGTTAACAGAAGACGGTCGATATATCATGGTGCTATAGTGTACATTACGATGTCTATCCAAGTACATAACTTAACTAAGAAACTTATATAACTGATGATATGTCTACTATGTAAATCAATATCACGGTACATCCCCAATATTATTCGCAGCTGCATTGGAAGACGCTTTGAAGCTACTAGAATGGAAGGAAGACGGTATTAACATCAATGGTAAATACATCCATCACATATGATTTGCTAACGATGATGTCAATGTAGCTGATTCCTTGGATGATCTCATTTACCTCAGTATTGTTTCTCAACGGTTAGTTCTTAAGACGAACATGTAAAAAAGAAAAATCATATCTTACTTCTATGTTACACGTTTACATGTGGTTGTTGGGGACATCTGACATTTTGTTCTGGGTATACTCGTATATATACAACAAAAACTTAGAGCATAGTGTTTCCAACAACTTACAAGTGGTATACGTGTAAGTTGGACGTAAGACATTATTTTTAAGCCTACATTTTAAGAACTACCTGTTTTCTGTGCATTAAAGGAACTCGCTCACCGAACATTTTGAGCGATTGCTACTTAAGATATTGTAATAATAATATCCTCTTAACCGAATTTCGGGCCCGGTGGACAGTCACAACAAAGAATAGCCATTTGCGCAGGATGCAATGCAGCTCACATCCCGCACCGCAAAGAGCTGCACGCACGTCGTGCAGATTTGACACGAACGGTTTTCTCCTCTTCCTGATGAAGTGAAGAATGAAGTTGTTTAGTTTTAAGAAAATAAATAGGTAACCAAATATAATAAAAAAGAACATGATCAATTTTTATGCTCTCAACCAATTTACTAGAATTTTCCTGACCAGTTTTTATTTATAGACAAAGTTCGTTAAACATGTTGTATCGCAGAAAATTAACTTCTTACGATATAATATCGAATTTATTGGCAATTTGGCGTGGGGATTTGTTATAGGTTACAAAAGATTCCTTTTTATATTATATAATGCTGTATAACGGACGTTAATATGTTTTTATTACCAATTCTTATAAAAAACTTGTTTATTATTAATAGGGGTTCTATTCACCTTCATCATCAACCCACAACAATGGCATGTTAAATATGGCCCTTTTTCAATAAGGGAGAATTAGCCATAACCGCTACACTTTTACGTGTTAGAGCCATGCTGCAGCTATATTAGTAGTATAGTTGTAGCACGAATGGGTCGGCTCGACCGGGGAATGACCACGCTCTCACAGAATACCAGCGTAAAATAGCAGCTTAACATTGCTGTGTTTCGTATGGTGAGTGTAGAGAACCAGAGACCCTTTTTACTGGAAAATAGGCATTCCATCTTAGTCCTCACAGGCGATAACGCATCTGCATTTTGATTCGAAAACGAGGATAAATGTAGATGTCTATGGGCCACAGCAACCACTTACCATCAGGTGGACTGTGTGCTCGTTTGTCACCCTATCCTATAAAATAAAACTTGGTCAACGGATTGGCGATCGCAGCACCAGACGTTTCGTACGGAGTTTACCTACTCTCTGTCGCCAACATTTTACGTCCGATATAACAAAAATATGTTACTTATTGGTGCTTCTTAACTCAACGTATAATGCATTACATTCCTTTTGCAATGTTCTAAACGACTGCCTCGTTAGTCTTAAAGTGGCTGCTGATCATGAGGTTTCGGGTTCGTATCCTGGATGGGATCAGTTTTCCTTTCAAGAAATTCACAGTAACAGCCCGGTGTCAGGAAGTTGGCAGTATTTCACTCCCGTCCCTCGGAACGTAAAGCCGTTTTTCCTCCGCCTGATTTTTCTCCGGTTGTGTTGTATCGCTGACCCATTTGGCTATGAGAGTGAAGAAATTGAGAGTGCACCTGTGCTTGCGCATGCACACGCTCACTTTTTCTTCTGTCCTGTGCAGTTAGTCTACATTGAGAATGGATTTGAAGAACACATTTTGCACGTGCCTGGTTGTAAAGGAAAACATCGTGAAAAGGTTGCATGGCTGTGACTAGAAAATATTTCGAAAAGTCAGATATGTTGACAACATACATTAGGCCTGCGCACGAACTATACCCTGCTGCAAAAATACTTTCCTAGCTGTGTGATGTGTTCTTTTTTCAATTAAGTTATATTTATATTATTGAATAAAATAAAGTTATATAAAATCATTTACATTAAATTAGTCTATAAAAACGAAATTTTTAGTGTGAAACATAATTAGCATTACCTATTTCGAAGAAAAATTTGTTCCTACTAAGGCTATCAACAGCAAATGTGATGATATTGAATTCTAAAGCCACTTGTTGATTTTTTGAAAATATTAAGTATATAAGAGTTCGCATTCGCACATCATTGCGTTTACTTGTGCGCACTAGTTTGACGTTACCTATACTTACTGTTACTTATACGTGTATAATATAATACCCGCACTCACTAAAAATTAAGAATGGTGCAAAAGTGTACATCTTGTGCTAAAAATATCACCAAAAAAACTCCAGGTCTAGTGTGCAGTAGATGTGAAAAGTCAGTTCATGCTACACCAGTGTGCTCGAAGCTCAGTAACAAACAGCTGACTACCCTACGCAACGCCACTGGACTCGAGTGGAGTTGTGAAGAATGTATCAACAACACGTCAAGAAGGTCCTCTTATATGATAACTATGGATGACGATACTGACGAAAAAGAATTACCTCCTAGCTTGAATAATAGGTCGTCAGATAATTACAATAAGTTGATCAATGATATTAGTACCCAAATGCATAGAATTCTCAAAAAAGAATTGGATGGAGTCAAGAGCTCATTGGAGTTTCTAGGACATCACGTGGAAGCAATTGAAGAATCAATAAATAATCAAGATGCAAGAATAAAGAAGTTGGAAACCAAAAGTAATGATTCTCATAACAAAAACAAACATTTTGAACTCCAAATTGCAGCCATCGAACAAGAAATAAGAGAAATGGAGCAGCGGACGCTTTCATGTTCTCTAGAAATATCAGGTATTACTTCTAGCGTTAAAGCAAATGAGGTCAATATAACTCAAGAGATTACGAAGAAGCTCGATCTCGACACTGGCTCAATAGTTTGTGCACGACGACTTCCGACCTGCAGAGAAAATCCAGGCAACATTATAGTGGAATTGAGATCTAAAGACGCCCGGGACCAGTGTATAGAAGCGAGTAAAAAAGCTCAACTTACCCTAAGCGTATTTGGTAAAAACGTACCGCGTGAACAAGCTAGAATAAGAATCTTTATTCGAGAACCACTATCTCCCTACATAAAGAACCTATATTACAACGCCAGGAATAGTCTCAAGACTTCGCATAAATATGTATGGTGTAAAAATGGATTGATATTCTGCCGTAAAACAGACGACAGTAAAGTGCTTACTATCCGTTCAAACCAAGATATATCGAAACTCTCAGAATAATTAACATAGTTAAGTTTTTTTCTTCTTATATTAGTATACAAAACGTATTTTTTTTCTCTCATTGTAATATGAACTTAGATATACCTAAGCCTAACGAATATCATAATTGTTTAAATATAAACTATTTTGTTAAACAAATATCTACCAACATTCATCTACTATGTATGCATGTCAATATTAGATCACTGATAAAAAACTTCTCTAAGCTATTGCACATTATCAACACAAGTACCCACCCAATAGATATGATTGCAATTTCAGAGGCTGGCATTTCCGACAGTATTTGTAATTTGTTTTATATTCCTGGTTATGTAATGCATACACAGCTGAGAACGAATAAAAGGGGAGGTGGAGTTGTTTTATTTGTTAAAAATACCTAAAATTTACCATTCATAACATTAAAACATTTAATTTTGAAAGAATTATTGGAACAATTAAAACGGCTTCGAACCTCTCTGTTGACGTGTGCATAGTTTATAGACCACCTTCTAGTAGTAAAAGTTATTTTATCACTGAGCTAAACGAAACGCTAAAAACTTATTTTTTATCTGGGAATGCAATCATACTTGGGGATATGAATATCGACTTAACAATTTTAAATAGCAGCCGAGATGGTTACATAGATATGCTATCCGAGCACGGCTACAGCTGTGGTATTACATATTATACCCGAATTGAGCGAAAATTAGACGAAATTAATATGTCGTGTATAGATCACATATTTGTTAAATGCCACCAAACCGAGCTGTGCATGGCCGCACTCGACACTGTACTAGCCGACCACCGAGTCACAATTATTGCATTATGTAATAGTCACTCGATGCGATCCGCACACATACATAATATTAGTGATTGTTGCCCCGAACCGGTCGCCTGCACTCGTCACCCATACTATGATTCCGATATTGTTTATAATGAACTGAAAGATGTGGACTGGTCATGTACAGGTACGATGAAATGTCCACATGAAATTTACAGTTACATAAAAGAAAAATTCACATTAGCATATAATAAAGCCATTAAATACTATAATAAAATCAAATTTACTAAATCAAATATGCCTTGGATAAATAAAAATATAAATAATTTAAGTAGTAAAAGAGATATAGCTTTTCACCAACGGAGAAGAGACCCTAATAACAATATTTTGTCTAGAAATTATAAAAAAAATACGTAATAAATTAAATAAAGTTATTGAGTATTATAGAAATACTTATTTGAGGAAACTAATTAATGAAAATTATAGAAATCCTAGGAAACTTTGGCAAATTATTAATGCATTATATGGTAGAAGTAGTCCATAAATAGACGGATTGATATTATCTGGTTTTTCAGCACAAAAATTGTCTCCACAGGCTATTGCTGATAAGATTGCGAGTGAGTTTAAAGATGCCGTTAAGAAAATAATCCCTAGTTGCCATACAAATTTATTAAAATGTAGTTCATATACAAAGCTCGCCCAAGTTAGTATGCGCTTAAAAAAAGCCACCCTTAAAAACATTTTTCATTTAATTAAGAACCTTAATGCAAGGAAAGCTCCAGGTTTAGACGGGATTAATGTATTAGATATCAAAAAGATAGGTGACAAATTATGCACTGCCATCGCTAACCTTATAAACGCAAGCTTTTTAGTTAGTAGATACCCGGAAGGATTAAAGACTGGTTGTGTGCGATCTATCTTTAAAATGGGTTCTAAAGGAGTTGTAGCAAATTACCGGCCCATAACTTTGTTACCCACTATCGACAAAATAGTGGAGAAATATATTTGTGAACAGATGCATAACTTATATAAGCTAAATAATATACTTAGTACGAACCAATATGGGTTCTAAGCCGGTAATAGCACTACAACGTTGCTGCGAACATTTACAGATGAGATCAATAGTTATTTAAAGGAAAAAGTTCACGTCTTAGTAGTATTTATTGATTTCTCCCGCGCTTTTGATACGCTTGATCATAAAAATCTAACAACTAAGCTAGAAAATACTGGAATCCGAGGTGTAATACTAAACTGGTGCTAAGACTATCTGAAAGATAGAACTTATAGAGTAAAAATAGATGAATGCCTAAGTAAGCCCGTATCGGTCTCGACAGGTACGGCCCAGGGGTCGGTGATCGGTCCACTGCACTTTCTGGCTTATGTTAACGACATGACTAATGTACTTAAATACTGTACATCTTATCAATTCGCAGATGACACGTGTATCATATCTGCTGCAAAAGATCCACAAGTAGCATTAAATAAGTTGCAATACGACTTCAACAACTTAAATAAATGGTGTCATGACTCAAGCCTAGTGTTGAATGAAGCTAAAACTAAGATGCTACACATAAGATATCCTTATATTAGAGAAAAAAGTACATCGAACAATCTTATAGCTCATGATCACAGTTGCCTTCATAATTCGAATTACATTCACTGTAGGTGTCCACCAATTAAAATAGTAGATTCTCACGTGTACCTTGGATTAGTAATTGATAGTGCATTTAACTGGGCCCCTCAAGTTGAGCGAGTATGTGACAAATTACGAGCGTTCCTCGCAAACTTAAGAATCATAAAATAACAAATGACTTTTAGGACACGATTAGCTTTATATAACGCGTTTGCTAACTCTATAGTCAACTATGGCCTATCCAGTTATGGGCAAACTTTCTATTTGGATAGGATATATAATCTAAAAATAAGAATATTAAAACAAGTGGTCTCACCTAACGTAAAAAAACAATTTTCATCAAATGAAATAAAATTATTTAAATATTGTAACGTACTACCCGTGCACGACCAGTTCATACTCCAACTTCTAAAGGAAGATTTTTTTAATAATTCCATTAAAATAAAAGTGGAACACAATAAGGGTACTCGGGCGATCACTCGCGGCAAGTTAGTCACGACAGCCGCGCGGAACACTTACGGCAGACGCACTGCTCTATACTTGATTCCTAGAATTATAAATAAATTGGATCCTGAGTTTAGGAACTCTATTAATGAAAAAAATTTAAAAAACAAACTAAAGATCTTTCTAGCGAGTTCTTTGGACAGCAAAGATCGAATAGTTACATGAATAAGTAAAGTAACTTTGTTGTTTCTTCTTTTTTTTTAAGCATAGCGTGAATACATATTTATCGTTCTCAAGGATATTTCTAAAGGTTTAGTTAAGGCCATTTAAAATTTCTATGCTCAGAGTTTCTCTGTGTGGTAAACTTAGAAATGAGGATACGCAATAGAACCAGAGTGACCGACTTAGAACCCTGCGTTGTATTAACGTTGTTTTTGTTTAGTAACTTAGTTCTTTTAGGTGTCTCTTGAAAGAATGAATATCTACTAGAACAATCGGGAGCCGTTTATAATGCTTTTTAATTATTTTTAAGCTAAAGAAATTTCACAAGGAAAGGGCTCAAAAAGGTTAAGAACATTAAATCGTCCCTATTTCACTTGTATTATATTCACATCAGTCAACCTATAGTAATTTATCCTTTCCAGCTTGGAGAGGCTCACAAAATTTATATAAAAGTATCAGATATAAGGGCTTCCCACCCCAACATTTAAAAAAAATGTGGCGATTGCACCCGGCTCTACACAGGCCAACACGGTGTGCGGTGAGCGCCAACCGAACCCAAATAACTCTCTCATTTCGAAAAGGGTGAAAAGTTGGGGACTGGTCCATAGTCTACAGCAAATTAACTGGCGAACCAGTAAAGAAGACTTGGCCTCTTAGTAGTGCGTAAGCACAAATATCGAGCGAAGTCATACATGTCAATACGTGTAGACGCTATACAAAATACGATTAAATCCACCCACAGCATACGTCCACCGGTTTAGGCACAATGGCCATAAAAAGCCCTCTGTGAGCGCCACCTCTTGCCAAATTACCACTCCTGCAGACGTGATGTGTGATACATAGTCATTCTTATTATTATTGCGATTGTCAAAATTTGAACACTGTCTCCTGTCTTTTGTCAATCACCATACAAAACATAGCGGCTTTGAGATGCAAGTATATGTTGGTAATATATGATAGCGCGTCCAATATATTTTTATTCTGATTTTTTTGTAGACTCCTTTACTAAAGGTAGCTTAACGAGCTACATAACATATAGGGGCCAACGTTCGGTACTACCATTACAGACATATAGACACAACAATTCTGAAATAAAGAAAGCGGTGAACAAATTTGTGCATGAACTTTTTTAGGATTCCTTAAAGAGATCACAGTTATTGTGATATTTAGCATAAGATTATTATATCTAAATAAATCCTTTTCGGAACGGTAAGCGAAAGCTGATGATGTATCATTTGCTCTAATTGGTATTGTTTAGTGTTTGACCCTGATGAATCTGAATCCGTGCTCTTTTGCTGTTTTACCAAAACGACGAGATAATACTCTGTTTCTTGGAATCAGGTATTCAGTTGTGATGCCTTATCTTTTTAGACGTCAAGATAAAGTTTTCTCGCACTATTTGGCTAGAAAATTTAACAACCATATTTTTAGTAGCGAGCTTTTTGGGTTTACTTGCGGAACGCAATGGATGGATATTTGATAACAGAATAACGTCCATGAAACACATACACCGGTAGTTGTGGGAGTGTGTTAAAAAAAACCTAGTACAAATAGTCCAACTAGAAAAGTTCAACTTTGACCGTGAAGTCAATCGACTGATTCAACTCGGCTGGGCAGCAATCGGGAGATTAAAGCACATGTTATCTTCAGGTATACCTAAAAACTTGAAAACAGGATTATACATCCAGTGCGTGTTGCCAGTGATGATGTATGGATCTGAGGCGCTGTCCTTCACTGCTGTCCATATGATAAAGCTCAAGGTCGCATAGCAAGCTATGGACAGGGTTATGGCCGAAGTTTGTTTTCATGGTAAACTTAGAAATTAAGATATCCGCAGCAGGTTCAGAGTAACCGACATAGCCCACCACGGAATAGTAAGCTGAAGTGGCAATCGTGCTACTAAATAATTCAAAAAACCGTAAACCGATGAGGAAGAAAGTTTCTCAAGTGGCGGCCAAGGTAAGCAAAGTAAAAACGTATACTATTTGGCTTATTGTTATAATTGATAATAATTAATAACTTTGGGTGGTCTCCCGATACATAAATTAACGACCTGATAAGATATACAGGAAGTCGATGGATGCATGTGGCTCAGGGCCGTGCTTTGTGGCATTCCTTGAGGAGGCCTATGTTCAACTGGAGATTTTTTTATAGGAGGGTGGGCAAACGAGCATGCTGCTCACCTAATGGTAGGCGACTACCGCCGCCCATAAACAACTGCAACACCAGGGGAATTGCAGATGCGTTGCCGGCCTTTTAAAAAGGAGTAAGCTCTTTTCTTGAAGGTCCCTAAGTCGTATCGGTCCGGAAAAATCGCTGGTGGTAATTGATTCTACAAAGATGTTGTGTGAGAAAGAAGAATTCTTCTACATCGCACAATGGTGGACCGCCAATCTTATCGTTTGGATGGTATCGCGAGATTGGTCACGATATGCGATGGTGAAATTAAGCGGCTGGAATTAGTCTGAAAAATTCCTCGGAACACTCCCCGTGGTAGATGCGATAAAATAAGCAAAGAGATGCAATATCTCTTCGCAGCACCACTAATCGAGCCAATCGGCAAAGACTCGGACTCGACGATTCGAGCTGCTCTGCACTGGATGCGGTCAAGTGGTAGGAGCTGGCACTGGAGAGCCCCAGCCCAGAGATGGGAACAGTATTCCATATGAGGCCAAACCTACGTCTTGTAAAGCTGCAGGCGGTGTGCCAGCATAAAATACTGTCCCACTCTGCTGTGCAAGCCAAGCTTTTTAGAGGCCAATTTGGCCTTCTCTTCCGAGTGACCACGAAACTGCACGTAACTCGATATGTCGACGCCGAGGTTTCCGATACTGGCTGAGGTAACAAGGGGAGTGTCTTGAAACTGAGGAGATACGACAAAGGGGTTCTTTTTAGCGGTAAATGCGCAAACACTTCAAAACATTTCAACACAAATTGTGTCTTCTGAGGATTAAACATGACAAGATTTAGTCGTCCCTAATCCGAGACTTTGTTCAGCAAAGACTCGACTTCAGACATAAGTTTGTAACGGTACTCAGCGACGTTTTCCCGAGAAATATTTGCACGGCCGGTGTGATGGCGATAGGCCTGTAGTTTGACGGATCAGAGCGGTTACCTTTGTTCGGAAGCAAGAAAGATGTCTTCCTTGATTTCGGGACAACGCCTAGGGAGTAGAAGTACCGGAAAAGACGCGTTACATCCGGTGCCAACTCTGGAGCGCACGTCCTCAGCATAATTGGCGGGGTTCCGTCAGGTCCACTCGACTTGTGTATGTCCAAGGAGAGGAGTGCTTTGCGTATTGAGCACTGTGTGTATCGCACTTCAGGTATAGAGCACTGACGCTGCGGGATGGTCAGCGGTGTATTCCCCCCGTCATCAAGAGTCGAGTTGGGCACAAAAAGGGAGCCTAAAGCCAAAAAGGGAGAGAGATTGGCATTCTATTTTGCGGCGTGGGCCAGAGAGTCGTCTTCCCTGAGCAGAGAAGGTAGTGATGGCTTACAGAAATTCCCTTGACAGCCTTGGCGAGAGACCAGAATGCACGGGTACCGAAGAAAGGCGAACTAAATTCTCTCCAATTCTGCCAATGTGCTTTCTGTGCAGTACTTAACAAATCAGTATAGTATCTGATTTGATGCCTACAAGCTAATTGAATTGAATTAATATTAACAACTATTCATAAAAACGTGAATAAAATTATAGTCTTTGAAAAGTCCTTTCATACGCGAAATTAATCATCATTAGGCGCATTCCAGTGCGTTCTGAAACCATACTTATACTTACTTATCTTCACGCACAATCCCTGACGGGGTAGCCAGAGAGAACAGATCGCCAAGTGTCACGATCCTTACATATCTCTTTCGCTTCTTTCAGATTCATTATCTTCTTCATACATGCACGTCTAGGTATCCGAGTACTCTTGACCCTACCCTCTTCGAGCAATTTGCTCACATGGTCTTCGAAAGTTAGTCTCGGTCTACCTCGACACCTTTTAATATTAACTTTCGCGCTATATATTTTCTTCACCATTCGGTCTTCACTCATTCGCTCAACGTGCCCAAACCACCGAAGCACGCCCTTATCAATTTTTGTGATAAGGTCATCTTTCAAACCTGCCATATTGCGAATCTCTTCGTTTCGCTTTCGGTCGGCCATAGTAACGCCGCACATTTTACGAAGAGATCGCATCTCCACTGCATTCAACTTACTTTTATGCTTCTTCTGGCATACCCAGGTTTCGCTGCCATATAACAAAGTCGGTACCAACACTGCGTTATGTATTGCAAGGCGTGCACTCTTCGCTACGCCTTGCCTTTTGACTAACGCAGTCAGGGCACCATTGACTTTGTTCCCGGCAGCGACACGCCTGTCCACATCTAAATCACATCTTCCATCCCGGCTAAAAGCACTCCCCAAGTATACAATTTCATTTACCTGTTCTAGACATTCCTGATTTACCCATATTTCACACTTCGTTCTCTCTTCGTCCCTTTCAAATACCAGAACCTTAGTTTTATTAGCATTCAAACGGAGACCTTTAATTTCACATTCCTCTTTCATACACGTGACTAATGCCTGCAGTTCTGCCTCTGATGGTGCAATAAGCACTGCATCATCAGCATACAGCAGACAATTTACTTTTATGTCACCCAATTTCACACCCAAACAGCTATCTTTCAGCTTTTGTAAACAGCTGTCGAGATACAGTATGAACAGCCAGGAAGACATGACACAACCCTGTTTTACGCCCGTTTGGACGCTAAACATGGGTGACAGGTCATGCCCTACCCGCACACAGGCTTTACAGTCACAGTAAAGAGACTGCACAGCCCTTAGCAATCGGCCATCCACACCATACCCCGGCAACAGTTCCCACATTTTCTTCCTTACAACCTTATCAAATGCTTTCTCAAGATCCACAAAAGCACAGAAAATCTTCTGGTTAACAGCCAGAAGCTTTTCCGTGATCATACGGAGAGAAAACATTTGATCCGTGCATCCTCTTCCAGGTCTAAATCCGCATTGTGCCTCCCATAGAAATCTTTCCGATTTCTCTTGCATCCTACGTGTCAAAACCTTCGAGTAAACTTTACTTGCTAAACTGGTCAAGCTGATCGCCCGATAGCACCCGCAGTCAAAATGTGAACCTTTACCTTTATATAAAGGCACAATGACTGCGGATCGCCAATCATCCGGGACATCCCCCGTCCGCCAGCACAAATTGCACAGCAGATGAAAGCTGTCCCAGACGCGAGGCCCACCATACTTGACCATTTCAGCAGTAACTCTGTCTAGTCCCGCAGCCTTACCACATTTCAAACTTCGAATCGCACGTTCAATCTCTTTCATACTGATGACCTCAGTGTCATCGAGGTCCGGGTCTGGCGTGCCAGTCACGGCGTCATCCCCGGATCCCTCACTAAGATCATCACACGCATACATTTCTCTATAAAATTCGCTCCATCGCTGCATGACGTCCGATTTTTCTGAGAGGACGTCATTAGTTCTCGAAAGCACTTTGTTCATTCTTAAGGCCGTCGCACCACTTCGGGTCCTTCCAACCTCTTTCCAGAAGAGTTTGGAGTTCTCCTTAAAGTTGTGCGACAACCTTTCATCCGCTTCCATTCTACACCTTTCACGCACTTCCTCAATCAATGCTTTCGTGTGAACTTTCTGCAGCTTATATCTTTCTTTCATCTGAAACCATTATTTTAAATAATATCGGATCAATAAGAAAAACAAAAATAAAAGGATTCCTTTTTGGTGGGTACTTAGAGAGATAGTTTTTGTGTTTTTTAAGACTTTAAAAAATAAGGATATTTTTCATAAATATGGCATATAGTGACGCCATCGGTTCGTCGTCTCGTACGATCTGATCAACCTTCTTTGTCATTCAAGTGTGCTAAATAAACCAAAAAAATTTACTTGCAGAACTCTTGAGAGTTGTATTACTCTGTACAGTTTTCTTTTTTTATATAGGATAAGGGTGACAAACGACAAACAGTTATATAGTATGGTGTGCAGTCGGAGGTTAATGGAGAGCAATCTATAACATAGATGATTCAGTAACAAAGGCAAATACTAATTAGTTAGGAGCGACATAACCGGCTCATATTTGAGTGCTCGAATGAATGATTTACCTTAATAATCAATGTATATTAAATTTTCTTTTCGCAGTTCAGCTTTATTTTTATAGATTTATTCAAGAAAGAATTTCAATGTTGCTTATTTTACTTTAGGAATTTCCAATTTCTGTTTGTATTAGATCTGAAGTAGCGACTTAATAAATGCCATTAAAATATATTAATGAGAAAAGTGGCTTTATTATTTCTCTTTTAGCAAGTAACTTTCTACTGCTAAAGATGAGTATTTTCCAGGGCAGGGGAATTAGCGATAGCAGTATCCGACATATCGATTACGTATTATAATCGAATAATATACTGTTGCGGTTATAATAATCAAACTTAATGATCATAGTTGAACTCGGGTTTATGGTTTGTTGAAATAAATATATCCAGTCAATGCATCGAATAATTCCAGCAGTTTATACGTGGTGTACATGGACGGGTATGATATGCATTATTTATAACGAAACCGATTTTTATGTCTAGCATCTTTTGCTTAGAGAAAGTGCAACTATTTTAAGTAAATTTCACCGACCGCTGTTTTAAATATATTAAGAAACGAATAAAAATACGAACCAGTAAGCGAAATTACCTATATACAAACCATCGATAGGCCCGAATAATATTAAACCGATGGGAATAATCCTTTTAGAATGGTAGCATCTATGCGTAGTTACTACTTATTAATATTTAACATGGATGGATGGAAGTAGATTATATTTTTCTGTGTTTGCTTTGATAAGTGTCTTGCTAAGCGATTTCATGTTTCACTTTTTATTTTCATTGCTCTTCAATTAACTTCAATTTAAAAGAATGTTAGCGTTGCGCTGTAGCTAAAAATAATTTTTAGACAATTCGTATTTTATTCACAATTTGTCATTGTTCCATTTATATGGAACAATGACAAAATGACTGCTTTTTAAGGAAGTTCTTATAAACTTCCTTAAAAAGCAGTATACAAAAGGACTTTACATATTGTCGAGACGCAATTATTTTTAAAATGAGCTATTTTTTTTTTCAAACAATATTTTCGAATAACTTAACTTTACGAAAGAGTGAATATCGGCAACATTCCCCAGTACGAGTTTTGCAGGTTTGCGGAACACTTTAGTTACGGCGCTGAGGGCTGCGGGTTCGAATCCCGCACGGAATAAGTATTTCTATGGCAAAACATTTTAAATAATTACATATAATTGTTCCGGGTCTGGATGTTTGTCCTTGTACGATTTATGTTTGTTAACTGCCTCCACGATACAGGAGAAAATCCTTGTGTGGTGGTAACGTTTTTTGAATAATAAGAAGAAAATTATTAGCATACACAAAATGCTGACATTTGCCGAAAATATTAAATTAATGCAAGATGAGTATTAAATTAGTTGAAATTATTTCTTTTATAGAAATTTATTAAAAATAATACTAACTGAGTGTTTTTATTTTTTTATTTTTATTATATCCACCCGAGAAAGAAAAAATAGACAATGTTTTTTAAATGTTGACCACCGACACCTACCAAAATCTGCGATATTAAAGGAATTTTCAATGCACTGAATAAGTTCTTTTCTTGAAGGTCATCTGCCATAGTTGTTATAGTGTTATAGTGCCACACTTGTGGCACTATAACAATCCAACGTAGTTAATAGCTTACGTTTACCGTTTCGTTCCGCGAAATTGTGGAATCTTTTGTCGCCGTCAGTTTTCTGGACTAATATGAATTACGGACTTTGTAAATCCTGGCAATTGCAACCCTTCGGTATTGCAGATTATTTTAGTCGTCCGTATTCAATTACAATTAGGCAAGTCACATGTCAGTTTAACTCCTCTTCTATAAAAAAAAGTTGTCGTCCTGATTGAAAAAAGTCTGCGAGAACATTAGATTTGTTTTATATATTCGTCCAAAATATAGTAGCATTTTTTATATGAATTACACCCCTAGCATGACCTCTTGAGTTAATAGTCTGATACAGTTAAACAGTATAGCTAAAATAAGGATACAACTAATAAGTTATAAAAAGACTCACTTATAAATGATGTGATAGAGCAAGTATGCTTACAGCGAATATTGTTATAGTATGAGCAATGACTAAATTTTTGGAAGATATTAATATTTCTCTTACTCTCCAGCTTGTGAGCTGTCCACAGCTTGGCATAGACAGTAACGAAGGAAAATTTAACGTAATCATATTATTCGGGAGGCGGATTGCCAATCGCCAATTTCGCCTGTAAGATTTTCCACTAACCAATTATACAACTTAAAGTATTAAAACTGTGGTTGCTAACTGTACGATTCTCGTACATAAAACGGAACGGCGTTTTTGTTATGTAGCAACATTCTTATTTCTGTAACCTAATTCCTTCCTTTTTCTTGATATTGTCCTTTTTGAGATGGAGAAACGAGTTAGGTGTGATAACCTGTAACCGTTTTGCTTTGCAACTTGCGTTGTGCGGCTTTAATAGTTGTACAGTGTGTACCAAGTGAAAGATTATTAAACATAGTCCATTAAATTTACTTGGTTGTGTGTAATTTAAGCTAGGCACCTAAGAAAATGGTCCTGCAGCCTTCAAAATGGCGATTTGGAATTCAAAATGGTCCTTCAGCCTTCAAATTGTGCTTCGGCCTTCCAAATGATCTTTCGGACTTCAAAATAGAGATTTGGCCCTCAAAATGGTCGTTCGATCGGCAAACCTTACAAATTTGGCGAAGTTGTATAATGGCTTAGCTAAAAATGTTAGCATAATATCAGGAAACCAACGTTAACATTTTAACTCCACCTCAAGAAGCATTGCAGTGGAACGAAACAAATTGTGGATGTCGTGACATATTGGCAGCTATAGTGTCAGCAAATATCACTCATTTGTATGCTTTGTGCTATAAATCGATAGCCAGTTGTTACAGAAAAATAAGGAAACATTTTTAATTTATATTTTTGACGGCATTAGACGTCATCCATTACTTCATTTTGCATCTCACAAACGAGGAATTGTAGGCGGCTTGGGTGTTCTGAACTTTGTTTCAATGAATGGTGCGAGGGAGAGAGCTTACATACAGCTATAGTGTACAAAGGTCCTCTTGCTTTGGACCATACGTATAAAAGTGACAAAATATAGTATGTGAGGTGTAGTGCGACTTATTTTAAAAGTCACAAAAGTATTTGGTTTCTTTATCAAGAATCAACCTCTTTACTTCATTCGTATTATAATTTCTAATATAAAGGACAGACGTTTTTGCCTATATTTCACCCTGCAGCCGAAACTACAAATCGTAGACGAATAATGTTTGTATTTAGTAGTAGTTACAAGTCTCCTATCGTGCACTATGGGGGTTGGGGATCGATTGCTATAGGAGTGTAAAAGATACGAAAGTTAAAAAAAGTTATCTTCAAAATTGTGTGACTATAATTAGTCGAGAAAATTTTGGATTATTCTAAAATTTTTCGAATGATCTCACAAGTTTTCTAATATATTTAAATATTCTGAATTAGATGGAACTGACTCTAATCACTTCATAACGTTAAGGAATTTTTTTTAAGAATTTCTATAATGATCTGACAGTTCTCAAATATATTTCAATATTTAAAATTATATGAGATAATTCTAATTAATCTTGACAATTCACGAATGTTCTAAAATTTTCGAGAATGATCTGGACATTTCCAGAATGTGTTTAAATATTTCTAGTTAGTTTAAAATATTTTCAATCGGCCTAGACTGTTTTGGATTGTTCAAAAAACTTCGAGAATAATCCAGAAAATTCTATCTGTATATATATGTTTTGGCCAAATATAGGCATTTGAAACGCCATCCAATCGCGTTCGACTTAATGCATCGCCCGATGGTGTGAGGTGACGTGCGGTTGCCGGGGGGGGGGGGGGGGGCAGCGGTTTGCAGCTTCCAAAGAGACCATTAGCTTGAGTGTAGCGGCGCGGTCGATTAACGTATCTGGTAGTGACCGCTGCAGCGGTTTCGCGCGACCAGTTTTGGTTTTGGTCTAGATTTTAAGTATTTGTGCGCGTTTAATTCGCTAATCAATTTGTGGTTTCGTGAAGACCGCCTCGGATTAGTTTGTCTAAGTTGTACGTTCGTGACAAGAGGCTTATATTGAATTTGAGTGATTAGAGTAATTTCGTTGCAATTATACCGTCGCGTTAAGAGCCTTTTGTTTGTTGACTCTTTAGTTAGTTTGCATGTCAGCTAGGCGGATTTTGAATTCTTAATGCGGGCGTAGTATTCAATATCGTACGAAGGAATTTAGTTGTTGTTTGTAACGCTGAACTTTGTGACTCGTGAAGAGATCGCGTTAGTTCCCTATTTGTAATTTGGTGATAAATGAATCCGGAACATTGAATATTGAGCTTTGAACTACTGTTCGTTACTTGTGTCGGGTATCACGAGTTTGATTTTACGATGAACGTTGAATTAGTTGAGTTGAAGTTAGTTAAATGTACAATAAAGTTGATAGACTGAAATAGTGACAGGAAGAAAGATGTTGTCACTTGTTGACGCCTGCTGGAGTGATGCAGCATTGTGGGGCAGCATTGTGGGGCAGCATGGGACCAGGCCGCTGCCCGGTCACCTCAGCTGGGTCAGGTCACATAAATAAACACTACTACACACCACTTTACATGCACCTACACCTACCTACGGCCTGACCGAGCCTTGGGGCGGTCTTAGCTTCGGATCCAGGTACGTACTAATTATTATATATACCTAGCCTTATCACTATCTTGTAGGTCAACTCTCCATAGGTATTTTGAGCCCCGTCCCTTACTCATGGGCCCTAGTCCCGTCAACCTTTGTTGGGGCAGCTAGGGGCGTGTACAATTTATATCTCGAAAATTTTAAATTACAGTCATTGTTTTAAAATAATTTGACAAATTATTCTTATCATTCTAGAATAATCTAGAATGTTCTTGATTGTTCAAAAATATTCAAGACTTATCTGGAATACTCTAAAATTATTAAGAATTATTCAAATGACTTATCAATTATTCAATTGTTCAATTAGATGTATTCAAAGATAATTCCATTGGTTGAATATATACGGTTCATCCGAAAAACGCAGAATAATTTATATTGTCTCTTATTCACGCAGTATAATATATCTTGCGTGGACAAGAGACAAATTTGCTACGGGTTGTAATGAGTGCGACAGAGCACAACGGTCGCTGATATACCCTTAGCCATTCTTCGCGCTCCTATTGGCTGCGGATCACGTGATCTTGTACAGCTTGTATATATTAAAATATGTTTTTTATAGTATTATATTATTTTTATACTTACGACAAATATTTATATATTTAAATATACATTTATTAGATGAAATTTTCAAGAAGTAGATAAAAATTAAGTTTACTTAAATTTACAACAATAGTTACACCTAATGGTAATAAGAAAGTTACTGTCAGGTTGATAAGAGTAAGATTTTTTTAATTATCTCATTGGTTACATGCAAGATTTATTTCAATATTTCTAAATTATTAACCCCTGGAGAAACTGTCTGCCCTTTTGTGACAATTTTTATTATGTATAATAAACACGCTGTAAAAATGGCAAATTAAATCAAACATTATTTTAGAATTTTTTAAAATACAACTTTGGGGAAGTTTGCCTCTATGTCAATCCCTTCAGAAATGTGTGCCATTTTTTGGGCGAATTTTTTTGCGACTTATCCTTATGCGCAGTACCAGATATAACCACATGAGCCAGACAAATAGTCAAATACCTGCTTATTGAGTGAACAGATACTTTTCAACAAAGTTTCATGATGCATCAAACACTTCATGAAAGGTAATAATAACATAAAAGAAAAGGCACAGTTCAATGTCCATTCATGTATAAATAATGGTTCATTATTGTATTGTTGATAAAATTACGGATAATATGCCACAGTTTAATATTAAAAATAAAATTTAAGTTTGCCAAAAATATTAAATTAGCCGATAAACAGTTTTATGTTCTTAGAATAGAATAGAATAGAATATTTTTTTATTCAATATACATTACATGTGTAATTCTTATTGAAAGTCATTTTTTACTTTACCACTGGTTCGAAAAAAACCCTCTATCCTGGGAAGAACCAGCAAGAAACCCAGCGGGACTTTTTTTTTTAAATAAATTTTACAATATAAATGATTACGAACTATTTACAAAATTTATTTTAAAAACTGCTTGGAAGCGATCACCTCATTCCCAGGGGTTATTATCAACCATGTATTCATTTATACTATAATAACCCTTTTTATACAGTTTCAGCTTAATAAAACATTTAAACTTGGTAATAGAGAGAACCTGTACACTTTCCGGGACCTTGTTGTAATAGCGTATACATTGCCCCAAGAATGAATTACTGACTCTGTGGAGTCGAGAAACTGGTATCACTAGCTTGTGTTTGTTCCTAGTGTTTACAGAATGTATATCACTTCTTTTACTAAAACTATCTTTGTTTTTGTGAACATACATTAAATTTTCGTAAATATACTGAGAGGCCAAAGTTAATATATTAATTTCTTTAAATTTATCTCTAAGAGACTCTCTCGGTTTTAGATTGTAAATAGCTCTAATGGCCCTCTTCTGTAAAACAAAAATAGTTTCTGAATCAGCCGCATTTCCCCATAGCAAAATCCCATAAGACATTATGCTATGAAAATAACTAAAATAAACTAATCTAGCTGTCTCGACACTAGTGAGACCTCTAATCTTTTTTACAGCATAGGCTGCAGAACTTAGTCTGCATGCTAATTTGGATATATGGGGGCCCCACTGGAGCTTTGCGTCAAGAGTGATGCCAAGAAAAACAGTGGATACAACAGGGCTCAAAGTCTCAGTTCAAAGTCCAATCTCTATATTATTGGGTTGCAATATATTCTTCTAGGCGGTGCTGCATGATTCGAGACTCCTTAGCTGCAAAACTTCAGGTCCATTTTTAGTTAGCACACAGTGTGGTTACATTGTAGCAGGGAGTGTCCTTGCAAAGCCTACTTTCAACAAATTCAGCTGTTTTTCTGTGACCAATGACACAAAGGTTGGTCAGTTAGATTCAATTACCTCTTTACAACAAGATGACATTAATACTAATTTAAGGCAGTTTTGGGAGTCTGAGACTGACCTAAAACAACCTTGGTGATTTTTTTTAAAGAATCAGTTACATTAAAATGAAATCTTTTACTTCAAGTTGCCTCACCATTAAAACAACCCATAGCAACACTTTTTCTTGGTGATTCTTTGTCTCCTGCATTGCAGCATTTTTATAACCTAGAAAAAAGATTATTAAAAATGGTGTACTTTATCAGAAATATAAATGGTGTACTTTATAAGTTTATTCACTAATATATTGACCTGGGACATGCAGAACCCTATGATAATTCTAAATACAATATAAATTTAGATACAGTTCATTTTTTGCCCCACCATTCTGTTTTCAATGAGAATAGTGCGTGCATCCACAAAGATGCGAGTGGTTTTGATGGTAGCATGAATACAAAACATAGGATATCACTTAACGACGCTTTGTTTATTAGGCCTATTGTTTAAAATGAGCTATATAATAAATATACTTATACTATTTAGACTTCCAAGTTACATTTTAATTGCTGACCATAAGCAATTGTTTAGACAAGTACAGGTTGAACCAAAGTATAGGCAACTTCAAAACATTATCTGGCGAGATAATGAAAGTGATTCTATTTCATACTAATAACTAAAACTGTAACATATCGATTAAATTCACCATCCTATCTTGCAATCTTTTAATCTTCTGGAATTATCTCAAAGACATGCGGATACTTACCCATTAGCTGCGGAGGTACTGTGTATTAACACATATGCAGATGAGATACATACAGGACATGATGATCTCAACATGTTATTAAAAATAAAGACTCAGTTAATTGATTTATTAAAATTAGGTAGCTTTGAATTACACAAATGGTGTTCAAATGATCAACGATTGTTGATAGTCATTCCTCTTGAAAAGCAAAATTTTAATGACATAAATATTAACAAATATGAGTTGTTTGTAAAAACTCTTGGTTTGCGTTACAATGAAAAACTTCCGATATTTTTATATTAGTTCAAAGTTCCGAAGTTAAAAGAGTATATATAGAATAGCTCCGAACTACCCTCACAGGTCCAGCACCCCTCACACGTCCAGGCAGTGGAGGATGAGGTCCGTCGCCGGAACTCACCCACTACAGCCTCTGACCCTATCACTGTGTCCAATGATGAGATATCATACCTCATCAAAGGACTTAAGCCCAAAAAGGCTCCGGGAACGGATGGCATCTCCAACCAAGCCCTAAAACACTTTCCTGAGCAGGTGTTAACCCTATTAACTATTATCTTCAACGCCTGCTTCAATCTTAGTTACTTTCCCACTACGTGGTGTGAGGTAACTGTCATTGGTATTCCCAAGTTAGGCAAGCCTCTCAACCTCCCCTCCAGTCATCGTCCCATTAGCCTCCTCAAGGCCATGGGCAAACTCTTCGAAAGAGTCATCCTCACTCGCATGAGGCTCCATCTGTTTCCCACAGACGGTGACCCTCTTGTCATCCCCCATCAATTTGGTTTCCGAGCGAAACGTTCTTGTCCCCACCAAGTTCACCGTATTGTGGAATATATCCTCAGCGGTTTTTATCCTCGTCGTCATAAGACCATCGCGGTCTTTTTCGACATTACCAAAGCTTTCGATAGAGTCTGGTATGAAGGCCTTATCTTCAAACTATATAGAATAGGTCTCCCCGATCGTCTAGTACGTCTCGTGTCCTCTTATCTGCAGCATCGTACCTTTCATTTTAGACACGAGGGCACGCTCTCTTCTCAGCGCCCCATCAAAGCTAGTGTCTCTCAGGGCTCAGTACTTGCACCTCTCCTATACATTTTTTCACCAACGACATTCCCATTCCTTCGAAAGGTGTTCAGCGCTACCTTTCATACGGAACGAGAACCCAAAGTCAGTTGATGACCTACGAGCTTGATTCGAAAAATGGCGCATAGATGTAAACCCGGAGAAAAGCTCCGCCATTCACCTCGATTATAAAAGTTTTTGCTAAGCTTAATAAACAGAATAAATCTGTTGTAATATGTGGAGACTTTAATATCAATCTCCTAGAAGCTTCCTCCATCAATATTAAATTTAGATCATTGTTTAAATCATATGGTCTTTTTAATTTATTTATAGAGCCAACGCGTATTTCTCAATCTAGTGCAACATGTATAGATAACATTTTTACAAATGTGAAGCCGTTGCATAAATGTATAATTCAAAAATTAAGTTCTGATCACTGTGGACAAGTAGTTTCGTTACCTTATGTTCACAAAAAGCAAGTAGATGAGAAAGTTGTGTCTGTTCCAGTAAATGCAAGTCGCTTGGAGAAATTTAGAAGTAACATAGTGAAAAAACTTCCATCATTTTCATACCAAAATGATCCTAATTTTTTGTATGGAACATTATTTAAGCTTATTTGCAATGAATTTAATAATACTTTTACTTCTAAAACATTCTCCTTGAACAGTCGGAAGTCATTCAATGCATGGGCGACAGTAGGAGTCCATAAGAGCAGGCATAGGTTATATGATCTTTACCATGAAAGGTCATATAATCATAGCGTCGAATTTAGGGAATGTGTAAAAAAATATTCAAAAATATTTAAAAGAGTGTGCTCCATAGCCAAGTCTTTGCATTTGAGCAACAAAATTAAGATGGCTTCCAATAAAATTAAAATGACATGGAGTATAATTAATAGCGAAACTGGTAAGATCAACTCTCGCAATTCAAATTACTAGTTAAGTGTTAACAACAAATTAACTGTATCAGATCAGGACGTGGCAATGGTTTTTGAGAAATATTTTACTGATATTCCGATCTTGACCACTAAGTCACTGAATTCTTCTCTGAAAATGTAAATGTGTGTACAAAGAATTTTACATTTCATAAAGTGTCATCAAAAGATATTGTAAAATATTTTAAAACTATTGATGTTAAGAAAACTGCGGATCTGTGGGGGATTTCCGTTAAAGTTATTGCGTCTATAATAGATACAATCGCGCCTCATTTAGCTATTATTTTTAATACTAGTATCGAATCTGGTGTGTTTCCTGATTTAATGAAGCATAGTAAAGTAATACCTTTATTTAAATCTGGTAGTACATTAGACCCCGCCAATTTTAGACCTATTTCTGTACTACCAACACTTAGTAAGATTTTTGAAAAAATTGTTCTTGATCAAATGTTAAATTTTTTTAATATAAATAATTTACTTCATAAAAATCAATTTGGTTTTACAAGGAGTAGCTCGACAACTGATGCCGGTGTTGAGCTGATTAAATATATCTTTAATGAATGGGAGAATTCACAGGATGCTTTGGGTATATTTTGTGACCTATCCAAGGCCTTCGATTGTGTTCACCATAAAACATTAATCAGGAAACTTCAACACTACGGTGTAAGAAGTGATGCCCTTAAATTAATTATTTCATATTTATGTAAGAGAACGCAAAAAGTTGTCATTAACAATATGAGCTCTTTCGGATCGATGGTACAAATGGGCGTGCCTCAAGGCTCAATTCTCGGCCCCTTTCTGTTTCTTGTATACATTAATGACTTACCTTACATAGTAGGAGATAACCATGATATAGTATTATTTGCAGATGACACTTCTTTAATTTTCAAATTAAGTCGACAGTTACTAAAATATGACGAAGTAAATAATGCTATGTCTAAATTAGTAAATTGGTTCGATGTTAATAATTTGCATTTAAATGGCACTAAAACAAAATGTATGAAATTCGTGACTCCAAATGTCAAACAATTAAATACTAATGTAATTTTAAATGGGGAGAAACTGAGTCTTGTAGATACCACCATTTTTCTTGGAATCACACTAGACGCGAAGCTTCAATGGAGCCCCCATATATCAAAACTAGCAAGCAGACTTAGTTCTGCAGCATATGCTGTAAAAAAGATTAGAAGTTTAACCAGTGTTGAAACAGCTAGACTAGTTTACTTCAGCTACTTCCATAGTATAATGTCGTATGGTATTTTGCTATGGGGACACGCAGCTGACACTGAAATTATATTTGTTTTGCAGAAGAGGGCCATAAGAGCAATTTATGATTTAAAGCCTAAAGAGTCGCTGCGACAAAAATTTAAGGAAATTAATATATTAACTTTGGCCTCTCAATACATTTATGAAAATGTAATGTACGTACACAAAAATATAAGTAGTTTTACAAAAATAAGTGATATTCATTCTGTAAATACTAGGAACAGACACAAGCTAGTAGTACCAGTTACTCGACTCCATCGTATCAGTAATTTATTCTTGGGGCGATGTATACGCTTTTACAACAAAATTCCAGAAAATATACAAAGTTTGACCTGTTCAAAGTTCAAAAACTTTATTAAGCTAAGTTTGTATAAAAAGGGTTATTATAATATTAAGGAATTTATTGATGATAATAACCCCTGGAAATGAGGTGATCGCTACCAAGCTATTTCTAATTTGTTGTGTTGTTAATTTGTGTAACATCATGATTGTAAGCTGTTATTTAAAAAAAAAGTCCCGCTGGGTTTCTTGCTGGTTCTTCCCAGGACAGAGGTTTTTTCCGAACCAGTGGTAATCAAACAAAAGAGTGACTTTCAATAAGTATTATTTATAATCTATATTGAATAAAAAAGTTTCTGTTTCTGTTCTGTTCTGTTAACGACGCCGTCTCAAAAACACTCCACCAATACGTATGCCAGGGACCCCTGTCCCCTGGCATACGTCTGCCAAATATTTAGGCGTCACCCTTGACACGAGGCTCACCTTCGGGCCCCATGTCAAAAGAGTAACCCGTCACGCACGTTTTTACCTGAATGTCCCTCACAAACAAGTGAACCCTTTATAAGGTCTGTATACGACCAGTCATGTCTTCCGCGGGCCCTATTTTTGCCCACGCTGACCCTAAAATTATTAATGAACTCCAAGTAGTCCAAAACGTCTTCTGTCGTCGAGGTACGAACGCACCTTGGTACGTCCGTAATGCCGACCTCCATCGGGACTTGGAGCTCACTCTCTAAAAACTTCTTCAAAGCCTCAGAGTCTCATTCCAATCATTTTATTCGTGAGCAGCTACTTATTTAGCCCCACTTCCCTTTCGCTATCGAGTCCGTATACCGAGAAACTCTCTCTCGGACCCGCCAAATAAAATTTCAACCGACCTGAACTGCCTCCTGGTGGCTCAGGCCGACTCTTCTTAAATTTGCCCTAGTAGGCTCTCCCTCAGCGGCTCGTAGCCGCTTGCGACCTCTTCACCCAAAAGAGGGTCGCTTCCGATCCGGCAATGAGGCTTAATCAGCCAATTGCCAGTCCCCAAAGTGGAGCTTAGCGGGTATCACTTAGGGTCCCCGTAGGATAGTCACAGTAAGTCCCGCATAACAACGACAGACCGGCTGTCGTGGTATGCATAAAGGAACCTCCACTTCCTCGCGTATCGGGGTAGCCCTTTCAAATTGCTTCTGGGCGCAAAAAAAAAACTACCACTCGGAGCGTTGGCCGCTCCCCGGGCAGAACACCTTGCCCGGCGAGACATCTTCCCCTTTTCTTTCACCCGCCACAATATTTTTGGATCAACTTCTTCCAAATTTAAAAAAAAACTGTGTATGAGGTTCTATCTGGATCTGATGCAACTTAATGTAATTGTTTATCTGTTTAATTGAACTATTTACATCTATGTATTAACTATGTATGTGTATGTGAGTGTATGCATGTATTTTTTTACCCTCATTCCGAACAATATATATATACAGCCTGTAACTTATCGGTGGATCTAACGGCAAGACAACTCAAGCGGCCGCCCAACACATGGTGCTTTGGCGTGCCTATGACTTAATGAATTATTATTTTTTTAAGTTACCTATGCTAACGTCGCATCGTGCATGTGATTTAATCAGTTATTTAGTTAAGTTATACGAACGCAGTGCCTATGACTTAATCAGTTATTTTTAACCGACTTCAAAAAAATGAGGTTCTTAATTCGACTGTGTTATTATATGTGCGTTACCTCAGAACTTTTTTGACCGATTTTTATGGTTTTATTTTTGTTGAAAGCTGGTGCATATCATGTGGTCTCATATAAATTTGATCAAGATCTGACCAATAGTTTATAAGTTATTATTAATAATGCGAATTTACTAGTAATTGACTTTTAACAAAAATTTTAATTTTACCACTTGTGTTAAGTTATGCGAACGTAGTGCCTATGACTTACTCAGCCATTGCCAAGCGCATCGCCTGTAACCGACGCAGTGCCTGAAGCCCCATGCCGTTGATGGAGACGGATATTCACAGCTAAAGGGAGCCCGAGGAAATATTCCTATCAAGAGAGGCCGTGTTTGGACTGAAACTAAAGAAGTAAAATGAAATACGAACAAATGAAGGTGAAAGAATTGTAGTCTACCACTTGTTTTAGCAATACAAAGTATCGCACAGGCGATTAAGAGGCATCAATCTATAATTATTAGATTCCCACTGTCATTACTATGCCCGTTGGGGTATTCTAATAGTGTAGTCAAGGAAGGTCGTGTTGCTGAGAGCCTGCCCTTTATATATAGAGAAGGGTTGTGATGCTATTGGTTTGCATACATTGGTGTTATACTGTAATGGGGGTCCTGATAGTAAGCAGGGTTTTTTATACCGAGTAGTGTTCTTTTATTTAAATACCATTGAGAATTATTTCTAGTATCGAAAGTGGAAGAGTTTTTTACAGTATATATATCAGCCTGCAGATGAGGTCCTTTAGACCAAAACCACTATGGACCGGTGTAAGGTCAAACTCGAGTCTAGAATCTCCTAGCACTTAGACAACATTCCAGACAAAATAGATAAAATCCACGACAAAATAGACACGCCAGAGGTAACCAATGAGGCGATTAGCGCCCTATCAACCCACTTCACCTCAGCGATCGAAGAATGCTCTCGAAATGTCCCGATGTCAAGCAATCAACACACGAAGCTTTCGAGAACAATTCGACAGCTGAACGAAGCGAAAAACACGGGCCTGGGGCGCTACGATCTCTACCGTAGAATAGATAACAAATTTCGGTTTCGCTGCCTCCAAAATGAGGCCCATAGCCGACAGCGCATATTAGATACGTCAAATTTGAAAATGTGATAGAAAGATTCGAGTCAACGCGCTGAAAGCAGACTAGACCTTACCGATACCACCTCTCCTTAGGCCAGGAAACCCCGATCGCCCCTTTGACGATTCTGAAAAGGCCTAATGTATCGCAAACAGTTAAAAGAGCTAATGCACTCCCTCCAGCGAACCCATAGTTCCCGTCTACCTTTTGGAGGTCGTAGCGGAGGTCGAGCGTAAGCCTGCAATACTACCTGCAGGTGACCTCTTAGATCCTGTGACTGCTGACAAAGTCACAGAAGTCATCAAAAGCCTCAAAAAGATATCAGCACCCAGCCCCGATGGCATTAGGAACAGCCTCCTAAAATCACTCTCCATGTCGCTCGTATGCCTCCTAGCAGGCATTTTCAATGCTCTTCTTACCAGCTGCTCCTTCCCTGCCTGGAAAGAGGAACGTAAGAGGGATTCCGAAACCGGGGAACTGAGCCTCCAGCTATATACCAATCATTCTTCTCAGCACACTGGGGAAAGTTTACGAGCGACTCATACTGAATCACCTACGAAAATACGTCTTCGCAAATAAACTTCTTCCCGACGAGCAATTTAGCTTTACACTTGTGATCTTATCAGATTGCCCTCTTTTTTAATGTCGTAAAAGCGTTTGAAAAAGTCTGGCACGATGGCTTACTTTACAAGCTATATAAACTCAACGTGCCTATCCTAGCCTATCAAGGCTCACTCACATCATCAGAGCCTTTCTTGAAAACCGCCATTTCTGCTATCGAATAAAAGGAACTCACTCTACAAAACGCCTCCTCAAGACTGAAGTCCCTCAGGGTTCAGTCCTCTCCCCACTCCTTTTTTTTATAAGAAAAGAGTAACAAGCGAGCACACATTCCACCTGATGAAAATAATGTTGGCTTGTAATTGATAAATGTATAATAGGCTTATAACCAATTCAACTAATGGGTTCCTTATTCAAAAAGTAAGTGCTGGAAGAGCATTTGCTGCAGTAGGAATAGTTTATGCAAGACTGTTCAATATTAAATTTGCGCGCATTAGAAAACCTGTAATTTTAGTCTTATATCTGAATATTTGTCTGTTTTGTAACTAAAGCCATTGCCACATTGAATTTGCATCTAATAATATTTAAACCTCGAAGGAAAAAACTTTCACAAATATATTTCGACAATGCATCAACACTCAGGTGTGCCAACTCTCAGCTTAAAGATCTATACAAAATATAATCTTCCAATGCCCACCAAAACACGGTGATTAAATATGCGACTGAAGAAGGTATTGAGTTTAAGCTTAGGCTGGTGTAAAGAGAATTAAATATCATGTAAAACGTGTCGTTGACATCACTATGCTTACATATGAAAAACTAAACACTGTTCTTATTCAAATTGAGGCTATTCTTATTTCAAAGCCACTTTTTCCTATAATGTCAAATTCAGATGACATGTCATATCTAACTCCAGGTCATTTTTTGCCCCATTGAATTGCTATCCTGAGCCGGATATCACAAATGCATCGGTTAATTGTTTATCATTTTAGGAGCAGTGCACACACATGCTACAAAACTTTTTTAAGCAATACGAGTAGCACAGATAATATTTAACTCAATTAAAAAACAGACCGAAATGGAAAAGGTAGCAACTTAATTTTTACTACAGAAATACTAGTGATTTTAAAAGATCAAAATATAACAACTTTAAAATAACCAACAGCCAGAGTTGTAAGTGTATATCCAGGTAAAGATAATAAAGTTGGGCAATTTATGTAAAAACTCCAATAGGTCATATAATGAACATAAACATAAACACTCACGCCTGTCACCCAGAGGGGTAGGCAGAGATTATGGACTTCCATTTGGCACGATCCTGACACACCTCTCTCGCTTCCTCCACATCCATATACCTACGCATACACGCTCGTCGGTTAAAGGTACTCTTGATTAGGCCCATTTTTAATATATCGCCAATTTGGTCGATAAACTTTCGCCTAAGGCGACCCTTCCCGACTATGCCGTTCACCTCTGCAACATAAATTTGCTTTGTCACTCTTTCCTCATTCATTCTTTCTACATGGCCAAACCACCGAAGCATTCCTTTCTTAATCCTGGTCACAATATCATCTTGCAAACCACACTCTTCTCTTATTAAACAATTTCTCATTCTGTCATTCAGATTCATCCCTAACATATTCCTTAATGACCGCATTTCTACAGCATTTATTCTACTCTCGTGCTTCTTCTGCCACACCCAACTTTCACTACCATACATTAAAGTAGGTACTAACACAGCATTGTGAATTGCCATACGTGTCTTTTTGAACACATTCTGACTTTTCACAATAAAGTGTAGAGCCCCATTCACTCTATTTCCTGCATTCACTCGTCGTTCTATATCCTTATCATATCTACCATCCCTGCTAAACACACATCCCAAATATACAAACTCATCTACTTGCTCTACCAACTCCCCTTCTATCCTTATCATATAATGAAAACTAGTACAACCAAAGTGTGCGTTCCACCTATTAATGATTAGAAACATTGTGAATTGTTTCTTCTTTTGTACCTTTTTAAGGACATGGTTTGGCTGTTTTTGAAGGATTGGAAGGAAGATTGTTTTTTTTTAAAAAAAACGTTACCCCCAATACTAGGATTTTCTCCTGTATCATGGAGGCAGTTTACAAACACAAATTTCACAAGGACAAACATACAGACCCGGAACAATTATTTGTAGGCCATACACTTGTTCCGTGCGGGATTCGAACCCGCGCACCCTAGCGCAGCAACTCATTGCTAAGCCACTGCGCCACGGAGACATCAATGTTTTATATGTTGTATTTATATGTTGTTTTATATGTTCCTGTGTGATGAATTGTTTGTAAAACATACAAATATATTGCAATTATCCTCTTTGTAAAAAAGAATAGGAAAATATGTTTAAATTTCAAAATGTTTTTAGTAAACACTAAATTTAACACTAATATTTTTGTCGATGATTAGTTTATATAAGTCATGTTAAGGTCATGGTTGAATAGGGGCAAAAAGTTCTCATTTTGTTTCTCTTTAAAAACGTTACCCCCACACCAGGATTTTCTTCTTTATCGTGGAGGCAGTTTACAAACATAGATTGCACGAGGACCAACATCCAGACCCGGAGCAATTATTTGTAGGCCATACAAATACTTGTTTCGTGCGGGACCATTACAATCCTAGGGGGTCAAATGGCCAAAAACCAAAAAACTCTAAATTCCTATTTCAGCTTTAATTCCGCCTCCTTTGGAGGTTCTTACACAGTCTTTACTTCCCGCATCCCACTTGTAACTTAATTTAAATATAAGCATCTAATAACCTTTGAACTGAATACCGCCAAGAAGGGTTTTATGTATCATTTGCTTTGAAACAAATTTGTATTTAAATTTGCCCTTGGCCACAGTTATGTACGATACGTGTTTTGTTATGCAGCAACATTCATATTTCTGAAACCTAATTCTTTCCTTCTTCTTCCTTTTTGGGATGGAAGTACGAGTTGAGTGTGTTAACTTGTCAGCGCAGCTATTGTACGGCATTAACACGTTTATACTACAATAGACATTTTATAAATAACAGCCCAAGTCCAACTTCTTTTTCTATTTAAAATATCAACTTTGATAAGTACTTGGACGGAATTTTAAATATTTTTTATATTTTAAAAATTGCCTGAAAAGAAGCAAAATAATTATGTTGCTACTCCAATTGGAGTCGTGGACTTGTCACTGTAAAAGCACAAGACTTTGTATGGAGTCGCATGGACGCTTGACACAAAATTTAGTCTTCTGTATGTTTTTGTCTATGGTTTTAGATCGCTAGCAACACCAAATGTCAAAAAAGTCCGTTATTCTAGTTTATCTAAAGGGTAGGCTATCGGGGCTTGTATTTAAATAAACTTTTGGCTAATTTATGTAAATACAAGACTGTGTACTCCCCAGGTTCATTATTTTTGCATTTCCCAATTTTTATTTTCTATTTCTGTAGTATCTAGGGATTATGGCGCTCATGCCGACAACATGGTAAAAAATCCCATAATACCATGGCCTGTCATGCGTATGACGAGCGTTATCATTGAAGTGTATGACCGATCTCCATTTTTCAAATCTCTGACAAGGCATAATTTCAATGATATGGTGGTATTTATATTTTCCCCGAGTATACTAGCACATTTAGGTAATGGAATACTAAAATAGAATCGGAATACCAAAAATCTGACGTATGTCTAAATATGTTAATGGCGGTTGTTGACATGCTGGTTTCATTGACAATTTTAAATATTATTTCATCATTTAAGAAACAGAGAAAAATTTAGAATATATGATGTGACCTGCGGTAATAGTGCCATACTGCCTAAATAGACGATTCGGTCTCCATCTCACTCTAAATTAATTTTTCTCAATACAACTGCCGATTTCTAAGGCTCCAAAGGGCATCATCTGAATTAGAAATAATTTTCCTAAATGTAAATGGGGCATCTACTACAACCAAAGGTGAATCTTGACTGTCGATCTCCTATTCTTACAAACTCTGTCTTTCTTTATCCTCTAATAAACTTATCAGATCTTGTACTACAGCATAAAAATCAATATTGTTTCCATCATCGACATCTGCCACATCATTCAATACATAATCCGCCTCAAATGCGGCTGAACATGTTTGTATTTGGTCTGACCTCATTTATTAAAATAAAATAAAAGGAGTTTAGAAGAGTATTAATCACCACCACCACAAAATAAATACATCAAAAAAGCAAGAAATTTATCAGTAAGAAGACATTATTGAGTGAAAGTGCAATGTAGACAATTGGCAACATAGCTGTTACAGTAAAAATATATCTGAAAATTTATTCCATCTTGCTATTTCTAATAAAATATCGATTTCACCTCATTTCTAATATGTTAATTATTTTTAGTACCTAAAAATATGTATTTTTCATTTTAGAAAACACTTATCAATTCACAAAATAATAGCGACATCAAAACATTCCACCTTAACAGAATAAAGTCGTTTTATTTTTTATTTTCAGCCAATAGCGATTTGACATATAGTTCTTTTTATATTGTCAACAGCTAAACGTTCGGTTTAGTTGCATGCAGAAGTTAAAACATGTTGCATTTGTTCTTTTTATGGAACTTCAAATGTCTGTAGACAAATGGCAACAAAGCGCATTTAAGGGTAAAAATAAACATAATTTATTCATTATCATTTTATTTTATTCTTAAATTAGAGTTATGATAATAAACGGATTTTAATATTTTTTACTATAATACATAATAAAGCCCAACGGATCAGTAAGCTGAGGTGGTAAAAGGCTGGCCATTTAGCTCAAAATCAAGAAAAGGGGCTTGCGATAGATGGCGGTATATTAATTTTATTAACAGCTCTACACGTAAAATACCCTGAATGTGACCCTGTGAGACGTCTGGTACTGCGATCGTTAATCCGCATGCGAGGCGTGAGAATCAAGCAACGGGACTGATAATAAAAATACAGAATTAATAGAGGGTACAGTTGCTTTCCTCCGGGGACCATTAACATAAAATCAAATTTAATTTGTTAACTCAGATCATATTTTTCAATATCATTCTGTAAATTTTGACATTTGTTGACTGGTTTCATACGCGTCTTCCACTTCTCAATTTTAACCGTATCGTAAGAATACCGTTACCGTTAAAGCCTATCAAAGTCCACTGCTGACCATAGATCGCCTACATAGAAATATAAAAAAGAGAAGAAGTGGCAAGACGGCGTATCTGTGTCCGCGCGCTATGCTCAAAATGCTCATGTTCTATGCAAATGGCAGTTCGCGCGGAGTAGTGCGCTTTCGACCGTCATCTTGAAACATTATCAGAATGCCGTGCTGTTCAGTGGTTTCTTGTAAAACCGAAGCCAAAACAAAAACTTTGTAAATTATGGAATCACTTCCCATATGTATTTTACTATATTTACCTTTAAATTTATGAAAAACAACAAATCGTAAAATATTTCTTGCTCTTACTACGTTATTTTTGTTTTAAAATATCACAGCGACTGTACCTGTTTTGCAGTAAATACATTGCTCCTTAACCACTACCTACGTATGTCGCCTAGTGACTGAACAAGAAATGTAAATATCATAATCGATACTTTATTTATACGGATGCATCGGGTTGTACGGCCGCTGTATCTTGCAACCAGCAAGTGATGTGCTCCATAGCCATAGCATAGCCTATTTATAGCTTAACAAATAAGCAATATGTTGCATGATAAATGCAGGTTTTCTTTGTAGGGATAAAGTTTATATTTGATAGTAAAGTGTAGTACTTTCTGATTTATAAAATACGAGTGTGTGGGCGACTCTGTATCTACGAGTATATGCTTTTACTGACCTGCATGTGTTGTCGTTAGCGTGTGGTAGGGGCCAACTTGAGACACCAGGTTCCGATACATTTTCCACTACACCACATGATCCCACATTTGCCATAGTTGCCACGTTTGGCAGGCGGCTTGGAAATCGCAGTTTTTTTTTAATTTTTTGGTGGTTATTAAAAGAAAGATGCTGCCCGTCTCCTGGTTTTTTGTTTCCCTTTTACGACACGATATGGTGAGGTGGTTATTACGAGTATAACACTGCCAATACATGAAAATTTAATGAATAATTAATAATGGTGACATAATTATTTAAGATAAAATTTTTCGTAATTATTTTTAAAAGTAGTCATAAAATTGTTCGTTTCTTATATAAAATAAAGTGTTTAATTTTTTTACTAATAATATAAACGGTTTACGGAGGCCAGGTAAAAGTAAAGTTAAAGCCTATAAAGATCCTTCTTTTGTATAAAACCTCTTATTTTCTAAGTTATTTTAAACTAAGAGGATTTTGAAGCAAAAAATAATTAATAAAGGCGAACGCTCCAAATCATTGAAATATTTTTAATTTCTTAACCATGAATATTTTCTTCTACTGCAGACCATATGGTGAGTCGGCACTTAAGACTGAAAGTGACGGCTCTTTCCAAAGTAAAAAAAAAAACAAAAAAGAAACATTTATAACATAAATAATATAATATTTACAGTATGCAGAATAGCAAAAGATGTATGAAAGTAGGAAAGTAAACTCTACAGTCAGTAAAACGTGAATAACCTATGGTTAATTAAGTAAATTAGTAATTCTCTCTTAGTAGCTCTCATCCCTTTATACAATCCTTTGGACGTATCGTAGTTTATACAACATATTAAAATTATACAGCAAATAATTTTTAAAATTAGGAGCTTTTGAGAAGCTATTTGCATATACGCATACTTTCTATATGAATGGTATTTTACACAACATTTACTCTGGAAGAGTTTTAACAATGTTACATTGCATCTGAAATACTGACATGCTAACTCCGTTTTAATTGTCGACAGTATGCGGGAGGTTACTTAAGCTTACTTCTATGGCGCGCATAAGTTGACACTTGTTAGCAGGAAGTAAAATTTAAATAAAACTAATTTTACGGATTTTATCGCGTATATTAACTTATTTTATATTCCCGACGTTTCGGGTGCTTTCCAGCACCCGTGGTCACGGGGGACTGAGGTGTTTGACGTCCTGATGTCATAGTTAGCCCGGCTACCTTCAGTTTTTTTAATATTAATTTTTGGTTCGATTTACGCAAAAAAAAACTGAAGGTAGCCGGGCTAACTATGACATCAGGACGTCAAACACCTCAGTCTCCCCCGTGATCGTGGGTGCTATAAAGCACCTGAAACGACGGAAATTAAAACAAGTAAATTAAACGCGATAAAATCAGTAAATATAGTTTTATTCAATGTGTAGTATTCGCGTGAATAAAAGAAATCATTAGGAAATAAAATTGCTTATGAAACGCTTAAGATTAAGATAATGAACAATGCAATAGCTTGTATATTACTTTGATATAATAATATTTTAGTTTATAAAGCTGTAGCTGTATTATGGTTGCATGAATTAATCGGGTCGATAGCCGTGAAAACCTCCTCGGGAAATCTGCAGTATGTACAGCTAAATCTGCTCATTTTTATAAAATTTTTATTTTTCTGCATGAATTGATTTTTATTTTTTAAGCAGGTGTGGAATTATAGTTTGATTTCTTTATGGTTTAGGCCCAATACAAATCATAATAGGCGAGTGATAAATTCGTGGTTTAATTACATAATAAAAGAAAAGTGTAATTTATTTTTTATTTCTCGATAATCCCTTTCGAGGACTTGTAATATTATTTCCGTAAATATAATGTCTCTAAGCTATTAAAACATATTCATTGTTTGTCCCTCAAAACCTTTCTATTCGGTCGCCTTAACCTTAATGTCATCGGAAAATCTTCATTCACGTTCTTTGTTCTTTAAAAAAAAACTATGTTTTAGAATTCATGCACCGCTTGAAATAATCTAACTTTGTATAGTTATTTATACTCTTTATTCTAACTAATAATCTATTTCCTCAAGTATTTATTTACTTTGATTTTAACTCGAGTTTTGTTGGATGAGCTAGAAAAGGGATCGAGTTTGGAGATAATTTAGTATGATAGACGACGAAAAAATTAATAGTTAAAAAGATTAAGCTAGCCGTAGCTACTTAGAGGAGTTTTACTCGTAGAATCTTGCAGCAGCTATGTTAGTAGTATAGTTGTAGCACGAATGGTTCGGTTCGACCAGGGAAGGACCACGCTCTCACAGAATATCAGTGTAAAATAGCAGCTAAATGATGCTGTTTCTGTTCTTGTTTTGTTAGTGTAGAGAACCGGAGACCCATTTTACTGGAAAAGAGGCATTCTATCTTTGTCCTCCTGGCTGACAACGCATCTGCATTTTAATTTGTAAACGAAGATAGATTGTAAATTTATAGCAGTGATTCTTTATCTATGCGAATGGCTTGTATTTATTTTTATTAAGAGTGACACACAAAATTCACCTCATGCTAAGTGGATGCTGTGGCCATAGATGTCTACCGTTAACGTTACCGTTACTGCCTATTAAAGTTCACTGCTGAATATAAACCTCCTCCTCCGAGCGAGTTTGCAACCGCATTTTTTATTTTTATTCGTTATTAGGTAGACGCAGCTGCCCATCTCCTGACTTGATTCCTTCTGTCGATCTACATCTATCTTTATATTCACATATAAAGATAGATGTAGATATGGGCCACAGCAACCACTTACCATCAGATAGACTGTGTGCTCGCTTGTCACCCTTATTCTATAAAAAAATACAGTTAAAAGTGTGTTTTAAAATTTTATAGTGTTCGAGCGAACCAACTTCTCGGTGATCTTTTCCGGCACAATGAGCGGACATGACTATTGAAATTTTAAGTGATCATTTACCGCGTGCTTATAGGCAAAAAAATTACGAGGAAAATTAATTAAAAAATGAATTTAACAAATTTATAATTTAGAGAGAATAAAGTCACAAATGCATTGGTCTGCGTGGCGGAATCTTCCCCTCTAAGACATGACATGCCTTTTTAGTTAAATAATTTAAGTATTTTTATAAAAGGAAAATAATTAATAATTACATTTCTTCAACCGTTCTTGAAATTGAAAAACAGAAAACTCTCTAGAAACTTTAAATTGCAGACCATTTAAACAAGTCAATAAGACGCTTTATTACTGGCGAAGATTTTACAAAAAATTAAGGTTGCGTTCATTAATTTGTTAAATAACGTAAACAACTTTATCCTGTTTTCAAACTTATTTTCAATAATTAAGAACAACTTTGTGCGATATTTTGAATATATCTGCGATTATAATCAGTGCTATTTATAAATCCGTAGGTAACATAATATTCTCTTCATCTTTTGAACGTGTTAGAGCCATGCTGCAGCTATATTAGTAGTATAGTTGTAGCACGAATAGGTCAGCTTGACCGGAAGGACTACGCTCTCAAAGAATACCAGCATAAAATAGCAGCTTAATGCTGCTGTGTTTCGTATGGTGAGTGTAGAGAAGCGGAGACCCATTTTACTGGAAAAGAGGCGTTCTATCTTAGTCCTCACGGCTGACAACGCATCTGCATTTTAATTCACAAACGAAAATAGATGCAGATGTCTATGGGCCACAGCAACCACTTACCATTAGGTGGACTGTGTGCTCGTTTGTCACCCTAATTCTATAGAAAAAACATTCACTACTCGGAAAATATTGTAGTGACCACCATTGACTCTACTAACCGCTGCTGGTCTAGGTATTTTTCATATGGTCTGCATACGAGATAGTTATTCCATCATCTAACGAAAGAATGAGGTCTTTTCAGCATATTCTATAGTAGATTTTTATTATTTATCAAAATAAGGTGAACAGTAACTTATCTTAATATAATATGACAAATAATTATTTTGAAATATGTACTTTCCATTGAGGTTCTTTATTCGACACTTATGTTTGTTCATCGATGTTCACCGATTTGTCGGAAACGGCTGAAAAGATTTAAATTATTCGTCTTTTACTACGTCAATGGTTTATAACAGAGTTGATTCTACGAGTATATTAATTTCAATAAAAAATTCTACCCCAAACGATAAAGAATTAGCAAATGAATATTTTAATATAACTATTTAACCGACATTAGTTATTACCTTGATCTTGGTGATATTAAAAATTCAAAAGCCCAGTCTTATTATTATGTTATATAATAAAATATATATTTGCTTCTTTTAATTTAAAATACAAACTAGGTTAGCCGCATCGACTAGAAGTTAATGCAGCCTATTCCAATTGGACACACTGAGACGTATTCGATTTATTCATAGTGCGGATACTGCCACAAAAATAATAATCCTAGTGTGACTTGGTTTTACTTAACTTTTACCCATGCTTTTCAGTTAAAGTCCAAAATGTTTATATATTATATTTATATCTATAGCGGCTGTAACAGCCAGCCGCACCTTATTTAACAGTAACCTCCTGTCACTAATATTACATCATTCATCATCATCTCGTTTTCCTTCTTTTTCACCAATGCCTTATTAAATCTTGATGTATTTAAAATGGAAGATATCTTAAGGGTGGATTCTGACCTCTATATAATGAATTAGCATTGACACACACAAAATTACAAAACCTTATTATAATACATTAAGATCTCTAGGTGGTAGAGCCATGCTGCAGCTATATTATGGTTGGTGCACGAAGGGGTCGGCTCGACCTGGGAAGGACCACGCACTCACAGAATACCAGCGTAAAATAGCAGCTTAACGCTGCTGTGTTTCGTATGGTGAGTGTAGAGAACCGGAGACCCTTTTTACTGGCAAAGAGGCATTCCATCTTAGTCCTCACGGGTGAAAACGCATCTGCATCTTGAGTCTTTATTGAGGATAGATGTAGATGTCTATGGGTCACAGTAACCACTTACCATCAGGTGGACTGTGTGCTCGTTTGTCACCCGATCCTATAAAAAAAATTAAGATACTTGTTTCCTTGCATTACAAATTACGAAATAAAAAAGCTCTGAAAATGAAATTGAAAAAAGACAATGAAATTTACACGAATGTTAAATTTTTTTTCGATATTTCTGTTCAGCTCAGCATTTTTCAGGGATAACAGGTAAAATTTATCTTAATTTGTAGACCAAATCAGGTCGACCCGACAATTTAGTGAAAGGTCAGCTACGCGGTTTGATTTTTTTTTATGAAATTTTGCTCTTTTGTATAAATTTTTCTGACATTATTATATAAATTTAAGTACAAGTTATTTTTTATAGAACTAGGGTGACAAACGAGCACACAGTCCACCTGATGGTAAGTGGTTACTGTGGCCCGTAGACATCTACATCTATCCTCAATTACGAATCAAAATGCAGATGCGTAGCCACCCGTGAGGACTAAGATCGAACGTCTCGGTTCCAGTAAAAAAGGGTCTCCGGTTGTCTACACTCACCATACGAAACACAGCAGCGTTTTGCTGCTATTTTACGCTAGTATTCTGTGAGAGCGTGTTCCTTCCCGGTCGAGCCGACCCATTCGTGCTACAACTATACCAGTAATATAGCTGCACCATGGCTCTACCACGTAAAGTGTCACTACAATATCCTATTTAAATTAAATAAATTTTTTTTAAAATTAAATTTAAAATAAAATGCATACCAGGCTTAAATTTCTCTAAACATTTTACTGCAATTGAAGCCCACCTGGATAGGCATAGACTTTAACCATGACAATGATAATATATTGGACGTTGCATGGATTCACACAGCATATATTAAGCAATAATTAAAAAAATTAAAGCTAAATGTTTGTGTAAATTCAACATCTCATTAAATTATTTCCTTACTCGTTTGTTAAAATATGATTTTTTTAACACAATTATCGTTTTCCTTCATTCCTTTACTCAGAATAAAACAGTTGAGTGATTAAAGCTAATAAATTTACGTAATTGAAATTTTTTGTTTCAGAGTAAACTAATTTGATTAAATATAAAAATAGCGAAATCATGATAATATTCATTTCATCTATACGTACTATACGTATACACAATACGGTAGTTGACAGCAATTTAAAGAATTTACTCCAAATAATCGAATACATAAAAATTTATGTACGTTTTTTCGTATTTATAAATTACCATATCGTTAATCAGATTGCGGTAAAACTTAGTCAAATTATTGCTTGCACTTGTGCGGGGGTTATAAGCATAGTACAATTAACTTACAGCAGGCGGCGCGCATAGCGTACCGAAAAATTTATTTGCAATTTTTATATCATCATGATTATCATTCCTAATTAAACAATATAACTCTTACAAACTTAAAATGATATTTTCACAATAATTTAAAAGCTAGTATTAAATAAAAAATAATATATATAAGAAAAATAGATTTTTAATATTGATGCTATGAAGACCTTTTGAAACCCCATAAAATTATCTAAAAAAGTAATTTGTTTTTAACCTACTTATTTAAAGCAAAGAACTAACCAGTGAGTTGAAAATTAAATTTATTACCTTACGCCCATCTTTTTTCGCAGGGAAAGTCACTCGCAACGGACAGACAGACACAAATAAGGAGTAAATTATACCGAACGTGAAAAACGAAATAATCTTTCTTGTAAAAGACATGCGTTTACAGCTTTTTAAGTTGCGAATTATGCAAAGGAGCTTTCGAAATAAAGCGGAACTCACAATGGCTTTAAGGCGAATATATCTCCTTTTTGACTAACAGTCAAATAGGAGATATAGCTCCTTTTTGGGAGGATTCTAGATGGAATTTAAGCTAGCAACCTAGAACAGAGATGTAATTCTTATTTTAAGGCTTAGTGACAAATTATTAGTGAATGCTGTATACCGAGTTTGAAAAATATCATTGCAACAGAACCAGAGTTATTCATATTATGGCATAATATGGATTATTCTGGTTTGCAGAGACGCCTATGTCTTTCGATGTTGAAATATGAATCAAGTTTTATTGACCAACTAGTGACTGTTAATTAAAGAAAAAAAAATTTAAATTATAAATTATCTTACCTAACGTGCTACATACACACTTTTTTTTAAAACTTGAAAAATTGTGTAACGCTATATGTTTTCCGTTTTTTTTTATTTATTCATTCATTCATCAAAACTCTATCAAAAGACAATTTTATTACGTGTATGTTATTTAAGATTAATAAGAAGTTATTAGCCATAACATGACACGACCAATCACTCCATTTCGTTCCATGGGTGGCGTTAGAAAACACTACGGGATACGCCAAAAATGGTTTCCGATAGAGTCTAGTTTCTGTCATGTTAATGATGTTAGCCTATGCGGCCCTTACAGCTTCATCTAATTTACGAATAAATCTAATTTAATCTAATTTTACTAAAGTTGGCGCGGAATAGCATTTAATTATGTTACTAAATTGAAGACTAGGCGAGCGAAGCCGCGGGTAAAAGGCTAGTTGTAAATAAAAGTTTATATCTTTTTTTCCTAAGCAATCAAAGCTGCTGTACCGCCGTATCAAATAAGCAATATTTCATTTACGAAAATCACTACAACTATTTTATAAACAGTTTTATAACATTTTATTACAGTTTTTTTATATAGGATAAGGGTGACAAACGAGCATACACTCCACTTGATGGTAATGTAGTTGCTGTAGCTCATAAACATCTACATCTATCCTCGTTTGCGAATCAAAATGCAGATGGTTTATCAGCTGTGAGGACTGCGTCTGTACTCGACGGCGTCTCGAATGGATGGAGTGCGTCTTTTCCAGTAAAATGGGTATCCGGCTCTCTACACTAACCATACGAAATACAGCAGCATTTAGCTGCTATTTGACGCTGGAATTCTGTGAGAGAGTGGTCTCACCCCGGTCAACCCAATACATTCGTGCTACAACTGTATAGTAATTGTATAATTAATATAGCTGTAGCATAGCTCACGTAAAAACGTTTTATTTGATTTTTCCGATAATTGTGGCGCTCGTCGCGCACTCGTCGTATAGTTTTATTTTTTGTTAAGTGATTAGTATATATCATAATCATCATCATTATGGCCCTTCACAAGTCCACTGCAGAACATAGGCCTCCCCCAAGGAATGCCACAAAGCACGGTCTTGAGCCACCTGCATCCATTGACTTCCTGCATGTCTTACCACGTCATCACTCCATCTAGTGGGGGGGTCGCCCTACACTTCGCCAATAGTATATATGGCGTTGCCAAATCAAAGTATTGATCACTTCAAGATGTAGCCAACTATATCATTAGTTGTGTTTCATGAAATAGAATATACCCGCTAACCATATTATGATATTATGGTCTGACCAGATCAATGAATAATCATCGTTTGACGATATGAACAGCTAAACTCACGGCTACTTCATGATATGGTCAAACATTAGTGATCATATCGTAAAATAATTAGTTACATTATCCACCGTAAGAGGCGCTAATACCGTTTTGTTTTTGTGACCCTTCATCGCGGCGGACAATTATTCATATACAAAACGCACGCAACGAAAATCAATGGACTATTATTAGTGTTCAAAATATGACTTCATGGAAATTATGGGTGAAGATATTAAATTTAAAAAAAATAAGTGCCGATGATCCTACAATTCGTATAATTCCCATAGAAAAATATTATGAAATTCCAACAAAAATCTAAGAAACCGTCGACCACCATGTGGCATGACTGAAAATGATACAAAAAATGCCCCCGACGGATAATATTAATAGCTCATTAAAATACATGAACATGAATTACTACTTCTTAACTTTAGATTGACATTGATTGGCTTTCAAATGTACTTATTTTTTAATAATAATGAAAAAGTCTTAACCTAAAGAAGTTGCAGTATTGAGGCATGATTTTTTTATTTCATTATTCAAATATTCTTGTTATAACAATAATTACATCAAGCGGTTGGTTTCAACTAATAGCGAGATTGTAAATTATATCGCAATAGCGAATTTCAGACATTTGAAATTAAATCCCCAAACTAACAGTATTAATCTCCGATTTTGTGATAACAGTACATTCAAAGTTAGTTTTCAAATCAATACCTACCATTAACCATGATCGGTATTTCAAAAGTGAGGCTAAACTCTCGTCGTAATTTTCAAAGTAAATGCGCAACTTAGGTTCGATCCGAACAAAAAAATACTAATTCATCATGAGGAAAATTGCATGTCCGAGAAATTTCGAAATTTCGAAATTGTACAATCTTTACGACTTTAACAATTTTATTCTTCTTCTATATATATTTATCAACCGTAAAATAATTATCTTGTTTTTATTTTGTCAAAATCGAAGGCGGCAGTGTGTGACCATTGCTAGTTAAGTAGATGAAAATTATTTTGCTGTTTATTGAGAAAACTAACAGTAGTTACGTATTTTTACTCAAATGTTCACTTTAACTGGAAGTCGACATTAAAATCAGAAATAAGTATTAGAATTTGAGCTTTATATTAATAGTAGTCAATTGATATTAAAAGCCTATTGTAACATTATCCGATATATTGACCATCACACAGTTAAAAAATTATGTAATTTATTAAATGGTTAAAGAAGTCTACATTAATTTATTATAAAGGATTAACCAATGCAAGATTATAATTCATGATATGTCTTCATGTAGTTGCGGTGGGAAAACCTACAATTTAGGTGTTCGAGCCTAAAGGCTTGATCCACCTTGCCTGTTGTTGCATGCTAACGCATGTACATTCTGACGTTATTACAGCGTGAAGTTAGCTCTTTTTGATAGTAGCGCCCTCTGTCGCAAGTGTGAAGTGTATCAACTTCACTCTAATGGAGGGGACTCATTCAGCGCGGGCGGTGTATTGGTCAGTACAACATTTTGTCGTACAGAAAGTCGTAGTGCGCCCTTGAGCCACGAGATGCAGTGCGCCCTTGTGCCACGTGCGTGGGTTGACGACTAACCTCAAATCAAATACCGTGCGTCGTAGTACCACGGTACGACGTCATATCACTGATACGTTAGACAAACGAAACATCAATTCGATTAATGTCATACGACCGTAATACGACACCCGATACGTCGTATCATCTTCGATACGACAAACCCGAAACGTAGTTGATTCGTCACTAGTCTCATACGACAACCGGCTGGTACGACATAAGCCGCATAAAATTGATACGACAATGATACGACCTATACAAGTCAATAAACTATTCTGACTTAATTCATCTCATTGCAGAAATATGGACGCAACCGCTTCCTGCTCGAAGAAAATGACGATGGGCGAATTGTCAAGCCTTGTACCAGAAGGAGACGAACGGCGTTTTAAAACAGTCTTAGAGCTCGTACGAAAATACTACCCTCCAGGTTGGGAAAAATGGGAAATCCAAAATTACTCATTCGAAAACCTTTTTGGAGGCAGCATGTCACCAGAAATCGAAAAGAAAATCCGATTTGCGCTACCTACATTGGAACTTATTCAAGCGATCTACCCTAATTCGCCAAATGCTTCGGAAAGATCATTCAGAGACTTGAAGCGCCGCCTTTTAAACTGGTCTTTTGGCCGCGCGTTACTATATTCGCCACATAATATTATGGAAAAAATCCATTATAAGTCTCACAACGCTTTCATGGACACAGTCGTAAAATTGAAACCTCTTATACTCTCGAGGCAAAGTGCTTTCGAGCGCCTCCAGGGCATCAAAAGAACAAGCACATCCAGAGAACGTTCGATCTCACCACAAGCACGTGCAAAACGAGTACGATCGCCTTCACCAACTCAAACAGATTCTCCAAAGAGGCATTGTCCTACTCCACTCGCTTTATCAGCAAAAAGCGAAGACCTACTCTCACTTCTTTTAGAACAACAAGTACGACAGAATAAGATGTTTGAGCATATCGTACAACTAAGTCAAAATCAAGAAGAAATGAAGCTAGAACATAGATCACCTGACAGTGCCCCAGAGGATCTTAACGTATCATTTGCTGACAGCACTCAGCCAGAAAACTTTCAGGATGAAGATGACGAAGAAGAAGAGTTGAACGCAACACCGCCTAATATCTGGACACCCATTAAATCTAATGATGCTGATGAAAATAAAGCAGCACAAATCAGCCAAGAAGAATCTCTTAGAATCCAAATAATAGATGTTCAACGAAAACTACTTGAATTACAAAAAGAAAATCCTCAGCCTCATATAACCGAAACTAATATCGACTTCTCACCATTAGTAGTTGAATCTCAAAAAAAAAATTGCTAAAGCTTATCCAGAACTTGTAAAACAAGGCTCAAGATGCCAACGTTTAGGCGAAGACACATGGAAAAACATACGCTACGCTGATGTCCAGAAACAATTTCAGGCGACTCCGGTATTCACGTCACATGGAAAAACATACGCTACGCTGATGTCCAGAAACAATTTCAGGCGACTCCGGTATACAGCCATTTAGCACTCGCTACCCCTTTCTGGCACAGCGTGTCAATCCTCGAACGAATCGACAGTACTCTGGCAGCTATAAGTCATGGTCTTCTACAACAACGTAAGCACTTCGAAGAATGTTGTCAAAATCTTAATCCAGAGCTTAAAAGCCAAGTCAATAAAGAGCTCTTAGGTCCTGAATCTAAATTCAAAAAGACATCGGATGCTCTACTTCAATATACATGCGGGAAGAGATCTGAAATAATTCATCAAAGACGACAACTATACAAAGCTTCTAACAAAGCACTAAACGAAATCCTCCCTGACATCCTACCGTCTGATACTCATTTATTTTCCGAAAAATCACTCAGCGAAGTGGTGAAAGATCATGGAGGATCACATAAGATGTTTCCCGCAAAATCCAGAAAACCTTCGAAAAATAAACAAACCGCATCATCAAGGAATTTCTACAACAACAGAAAGAACTTCACCAACAAAGAGCCATTTCGTGGAAACACACGTAAAGACAACAGAAAAACTACGAAACCTCAATACAACAACTCAAACAGCTCCAACAAACGATCGACCAATCAACATACCAAAAAGCTCTGACTCATTTCAAGCGGGTCAACTAGCCCAATATGGTACCCAGAATGCTTTGCTCACCCATATATGGTAAAGTATAGGAGCACCCCATACAATCAATGATTCAAAATTACAGAATACCTTTCCTACAAAAACCACCTTTAATGACTTTAAATACAAAAACACAAACAAAAGTGACGAACGAAAATCCAGATGTTATATCGACCCAAATATCGGAACTTTTGAAATTAAAAGCAGCTATCCTCATAAGGTACTCAAGAGGATTTGTGTCTCCAATATTTCTGAGAAAGAAACCGAATGGAGATTACAGAATTATAATAAATTTAAAGAACCTCAACAATTACGTGAGCACTCCAAAATTTCACCTCCCAAACTTATATTCAATGCCAAATCACCTGTGGGAGAAAGACTACATGCTGAAGATAGACATTTCTCAGGCATATTACCACATCCCAGTCACTCAAGCACACCAACGGTACTTAACATTCCAGCACAATCAGTCATTTTTCCATATGACATGTCTTCCATTCGGACTCGCAAGTGCCCCGTCAGCATTTGCGAAGATCACAAATTGGTTAGCACAGTACCTAAGAGAGAACCAACTAAAAGTGATCGTGTACTTAGACGATTTTCTGCTAATGCACTAAGATCCAGAGATCTTATTCCAGCAAGGACGCTTCGCGGTAGAGCTTTTGGAAAGTCTCGGATGGTGCGTGAACCATTCCAAGTCTATAACTACACCTACGCGCTGCGTCGAATACTTGGGTATAATCTGGGATACAGAGAGAAACTTGAAGTACTTGCCACCAGAAAAAATAAAAGCATTTCAAACGCACATCACGAAGCTTCTCAAAGTGGGCCAATGGAACTGGTGGGACGCAAAAAGCATAGCAGGGAAGCTAAATTTTGCTGCAGAAGTAGTACCTTTAGGTCGCCTACACTGCAGAAATATCCAGAGATCGTCAACACACCTACCAAAGTCAAACCGTCGCAAAGTAGTGACCATCGACCAAGCCGCCAGGGAAAACCTCACATGGTGGACTCGAAATGTACACAAATATTCTCCTATTCACTGGAAACCAGCATCAGCCTTCATAACGACAGATGCAGCAGACACAGGGTGGGGAGCTTTAATGAACAGCAAGAAATTGAAAGGAAGATGGAACGACAAACAAAAAGCCTGGCACTCCAACCAGAAGGAACTCTGGGTACTTTACGAAGTTCTCAAAAGAGAGAAAAAGTTCCTGAGAGGGAAATCGATTATCTTCCAATCCGACAACCGAACAACCATAGCCTATATCAACAAACAGGGGGGGGGGGGATGAAATCAACTATCCTATTGAAGACAGCTTCGAAGATACTAAACCTAGCTGCGCAACTGAAAATCACTATAACAGCCAGATATCTCCCAGGGAAATTAAATGGCATTGCCGACAGCTTATCAAGGCAAAATGCTCTACCAGAATGGCACTTAAGCGAAGCAATTCTTGGCCAAATCTTCCAGAAGCTTGGAACTCCACAAGTAGACCTGTTCGCTTCAAAACGTTCGGCAGTCGTATCCAATTATGTAACCGAAGATGTCTCGGACCGGAACAGCCTATACACGGACGCCTTCAGTCGAACATGGAATTTCAAACTGGGGTGGGTCTTCCCACCGCAAGCACTAATACCAAGAGTTCTTCGCCATCTCAACAAGTGCACGGGGACTTACCTGCTTGTAACCCCGGAATGGACAAATGCATTCTGGATGCCGATGTTGGAAAACAGATCTACCAGCAAACCCCTCCGGCTGGAGAATCTGCGGACTCACCTTATAAACTTATGGACCCAAAAACCTCCACGGGGGATAGACACAATAGTTTTGCAGGTATTGCACATACAGGCTGGTCCAATTTCGTTAACCCCTGGCCTACCGAACTCAAACACGTAGTGGAAAAGTCTTGGCGACAATCTAGCATCAAAACATACCGACCAGCTTGGGAAAAGTGGGTCGCATGGGCCTCAAAAGAAGATGTCTCTGTAAAAGAACCAAAAGCAACAGACTTAGCACGTTATCTCGGATTCCTACATACCAAGATGAAGCTGGCGCCGAACACCATAGCACTACATAAATCAGTAGTATGCACTTTTACGAATCCAGATGCTACCGCATTGATCGGCTCGCACACTCTGGTCAAACACATGCTGAAAGGCATCAGTTTGGAAGGGCGGAAACGTCCTAGTAGACTTACCTGGAACGTAAACGAATTTACTGAGTGGTTAAAGTGCTACAAATTAAATGAGGATAGCATCTTTCAAGTCAGCAGACATCTAGCTATCCTGTTACTTCTAGCCACAGGTCGAAGAATCCACGATCTAACTTAATTAAACATAAGCGAAGAGTTCTTTGAAATAACAGATGAAAGTATTAAATTATGGCCTAAATTTGGCTCAAAAACAGATTCCTGTACATACATACAATCAGGTTGGGAAATAACATTGAACCCAGTCAAAAACTTAGACCTCGTTACCTGGACTAGACGCTTACAGGAAATATCAGAACCAAGACCCGCGGTAAAGTCGCCCCAGCTTCAAGATCAGTGATAGCGGGATGGATACGCACACTGTTCAACGAAGCCAACATAAATGCCTCTCCAGGTAGCTGCATATCAGCCGTTGCTACCGGTAATTGGTTACGCGGGTATACAAACATAGAAGAAATTATGAAAAAGGGTAATTGGTAAACTGCAAAAACATTCTTCAATCATTATCTCAAACCAATCAACCCTAAAGTCCCAAATACAATCAGTAATAACCTTTCAGATAATTTTGCGTTAATCGACTGACTTATTATACTTGTGATAAGTAGTCAAAGTTCCTTTAATCAAGAATAAGAATTATTTATTTTTGTTAACATCATGATTATATTACTCTGTTTAAGAATAAATACACTTTATTCATACATTCCCTTTCTATTATATTATAAGTAAAATTTAACATTTAATCACAGTACGCTCATTCAGCGCCGGCAGATAAGAAACACGTCTAAATAGCAGCGTTTTCCCCCCCGAAGGGCAGAAAACGCTTATTTAGGTTTCAGCCGTTCGGCTTGATCCACCATAATTTTCAGTGCCTTGCCGGCTTGCAAATTGTACTGACCAATACACCGCCCGCGCTGAATGAGTCCCCTCCATTAGAGTGAAGTTGATACACTTCACACTTGCGACAGAGGGCGCTACTATCAAAAAGAGCTAACTTCACGCTGTAATAACGTCAGAATGTACATGCGTAGTCTCAAGGTGGATCAAGCCGAACGGCTGAAACCTAAATAAGCGTTTTCTGCCCTTCGGGGGGGAAACGCTGCTATTATTCTACATATATTAAAACTGAAAGTTTATTGCACTATATAAAAACTTTAAATTTAACATGTGATAAAAAGCTTTTATGTTTGATCTGGTAAAAAGCATTGTCGTAAAAATGGACGCGACTGACATCAGCTATGCAACTAAAATACAAAAAGGACCTTAGAAAATCCAATCTTATAATGAAATAGTGTGTCATTATTACTGTACAATTTTTTTAAAGTTGTGAAAATTATCATCATGGTAAAAAAAGCTGGTCAAGTGCGAGTAGGACGCACTTTTAAGAGTTCCGTATAAAATTAGGTAAGTACTCATCATTATCGTTATTAAAACCTTTCACAAGTCCACTGCTGAATATACAAGTCTAAGTATGGTCCTGAGCCACCTGCATCTATCGAATTCCTGCATATCTTCCCAGGTTTTCACTCCATCTAGAAGGGGACCGTCCTACTGTTTGTTTACCGGTAACAAGGTTGAAATTCGAAAATCTTTCTTCCCCATTGGTTTTCAGTCCTTCGAGCTATGTGTCCGGCACATTGCCACGTCAGATTACTAATCCATTGAGCTTGTCGGTTACTCTGGTTTTACTGCGGAGGATATCCGTAGTAAAACCAGAGTCTCTAACCACAATTTCTAAGTCCATCACACAGAGAAACCCCGTAAATTATAGCTCTCTCCATAGCTCGCTGAGCGACCGTGAGCTCCCTCATACAACGAACACTTAAAAATCACGTCTCTGATCCATATGTCATCACTGGCAACACACACCACTGGTACTAATTTTTACCAAACAAAATGAAACACTGAACATTGCTCTAACGGTAAGGTAAGTCTGATTTAAGGACAAACTTAACTTTGTAGTTAATAAAATGTTCTCCCATACATTGATCATTATCACAGTCCAACCGCAAATGTAAGTTTATAATCGCACGAAGTTATGATAGTTATCATAATTTTGTAGTTACAAATCATTGATTTTCAGATTTATTCTACTTGTGCTAGGAGACCTGCTTTTGCCAAACTTCATGATTCTAGGTCAAGGGGAAGTCAGACTCAATCGGGATGAAAATTACGACGAAAGAAGATGAGAGCCTGTGAGGCCTCCTCTCATTTCTGAGAGGGTTTTAGGGTAAGGACGTTCACCACAATGCCTCATTGCATGTTAGCGAATTTCACATGGCTTCGAAATATTTTTTTAACAAGTGCTTGCAGGTCTCCTAACGATGTTTTATTTCACCGTTGATCACATTTATATCATGCTGGATACATTGATAAGCACTTAAAACTTCCATGTAATTATGTCAATAACAAACAATGTAATTTTAGAGCAATTTACATTAATTTTTAGTTTTATTTTGCGGGAATCGAATCCGGGTTTTAAAGATCGCTTAGCCACTGAGCTAGCACTGCATTTTTATCTATGCCAACCTTTATTACAATAGATGAATAAATTTATACAATGCACCAGGTAATATATTATACGGCTCTCCCAAACTGAATAATAAATAAGTCTTTCCGTCAGCGCCTTCCTCGTAAAACCAACAATCTGTTCAGTAAAGCAGCGTCATCTCTAGAGCTTTATAATGTAAGCGGCCTCGTCATAGTCTTAATTAAAAATTAAGACGCAACTATAGGGTTACTCAGAGCTTTTTTTCCGGACGGAAGTTACGTTCAGTGAAACCCCTAGTCAATTTATGCTGTAACCACATTTATAAATGCAGGGGTTGGCTAAATATATGTGTAAAATATACACGTAATAATATTCAATTTTTAACATAAATTTATTTGTATTCTATTTATATAAATTTAATTTTAAGTTCAATACTTATATACTTACTGATTAGTAAGTTTAAGTGGTACTGATTTGTAAGCTTAAGTGCCAATGGGCACGCCATTTAGCTCATCCAATATCATCGTACTCGTACAGTGGCTCGCGGCAGCCTCGTATCAGTAGGTGAAAATTACTATCGTCACTACATCTAGTGGGTACTAGGCGTAGTGACGACCTGATAAGACATGTAGGAGGTCGATGAATGCAGGTGGTACAAAACCATATTTTGTAGCAATCATTTGGGGAGGCCTATGTTCAGGAGGGAACTTGTTAAGGACTATAATGATAATGATGAGTTATGATGATTTTTATGTTTGATAAATATTTTATTACAAAACAAAATTTTAAAACAAAATTTTTTGATATTATAAAAATACATAACCGAAATAAATATTACTAACATAATATTATTTCAATAGAACGCATTTTTTTATATTAAATTACTTTGTAGTCACTGACGTCATGCAACGTTTCAATATTTACTTTGCTATAGTCGACTTTTAACTCGACGTCGACAGTTAAAACTACTTTTTTAATATTGGAGTGACAAACAATCTTACAGTCCACTGATCTAAGGGCACTATTCCGTGTATACGGCATGTTTCCCTTGGCAGGAATTCCCTAAGTTACATTCTCAAAGCCGATCCAATGTTTCTTCTGACGATTTTTTGTTCTTGATTTTTTTGTTACTCTTGTCAAACCTTTCTTGCGTAGATGATTACTCACCGAATACTGACGGGACGCGGATATCGGACTGGCGGACGTTATTACTTATTAATAATTAATAACGTCCTAAATTTGATAAGGTTGTGCTTACTATTACTCCTAAAGTTGTTATGGTCAAAGTATTTGGTATTAATAATACTTAAACGTTCCTCAGCTGGACACAGTTCTTTTTTTTAAAGAATTTTAGCCAAGACCAACAAAGAAGGAGGCTCCAGATTCGCCTATAAGTTTCTGGTGAATCAATTTTAATGATTCATTTTTATTGAGTAGGCATTAAATTTGGAGAAAACTTTTCACTCTTAGGGTGGGAAAATAGGGGACGAAATTAATTGATCTTGTGAGGTTATGACAAAGTGTATCGCTTATGTAATTTATGTAGAAACTATTTTATTTTTTTTATTTTTTTAATATGTTCGTGTATTTTTTTTAAAGTTGAATTACTTGAGCAATTAATATGAATAGTTTCCTACACTGTCCCAATGCGGGAGCAAAATTCAAGTATTCCTAAAATATTTTTAACTTCCAAGACATGTAGAATTCGTGACGACGTTTTCATTAATCTATACTAAGTACCGATGGATGCAGGTGGCTTAGGACCGTGCTTTGTGGCACTCCTTGGGGGTGGCCTATATTCAGCAGTGGACTTGTGAAGGGCTGTAATGATGATGATGATGATACTAAATACCACAGAACACAATCTAAATACTAAATAAAATGTAATTAAAAAATAATGTCTATGGAGAGAGCCGTGGTAGCTCAGATGGTTAGTGTTCGCTGTAAGCTTCACAGTACTCGAGCAACCCGGATTCGATCCCCGCCGGCACCAATGAAATTGTTAATTGCAATTTTAAGTGCTGATTTACCACGTGCTGGGCGGTGAAGGAAAACATCGTGAGGAAACTTGCATGTCTGAGAAATAAGAAAAAAATATTTCGAAGACATGTGAAGTTCACCAACACGCATTGGGGCAGCGCGGCGGACATTTCCTTGCCCTAAAACCCTCTGAGAAATGAGAGGAGGCCTGTGCCCAGCAGTGGGACGCAAATAGGCTGCAACTTTACTTTACTTTACTTTGTCTATGGAGTTACTTTGTGAACAACAATTCGCTTTTCCGGTTGACTTTTGACTCGGTCTATGTTGTGCCCACATAAAACAATAAGTTACTCTATGGACAACACGTGATGACGCTGCGTTTTGTGGTTGGGTGTTCCCACTGCACCGTATTGCAAACATTATTCTTCTATTTGAGTCATTATCGCATATCGATCGCATCATTGAAGCTGCCTTAGTAGAGTATTTCATATATTCGACAAGCTGAGGAATTAGGAAATTCGGTAAACGTTTTGATTTCTTTTGTCGCATTTTTCGTGAAGTATTTTCGACAGACATTGAACATTTGTATTTTAAGGTTATATTATAATCACCGCATATTCTTATTGTTCCGCATAATATCAAATAAACTTACAGTTCACTTGCTGTCTTTAACCAACATTTTTTGGTCTTTCTCGCCACATTCTCTCCAGGGTGTATTTATTACACTTAAATTATTTGCGACTAACAATTTCATTGACGTCAGGGACCGTACTCGAATTGCTCGCGTAGTTACTATGAAATTTGAGAAAACATCGTTTTTAGGTGTCGTTTACGCTGTCAGCCAGGAGGCTTTGACAGCTTCATTAGATTAATTTGAGACGAGTGCCTAATCTCCAATCCAGTACGTCTTTGTAATTTTATACCTTCTTGGCTGTGAAGTGGTGGTGTAAGAAAATCTACTACCCTTATTTATCCCGTAGGTTTCGTAACCGAATCAAGAGGTACGCCTGGTTGGATTAACAATCGTTTGGCAAGAATAAGGTAATGTATCTAGGAGAGGTTTGGTTCCCAATTGTAACAATATCACTCGCATTAAAAGTTAATGCACAGATTTCGAGAAAAAAAAATTATAACCTATAAATGGGTAAAACATGGAAAAACATGCAATATAACTGTGAAAGCTGTATAGCATACATAATTTTGCGTAAGTGCGACAAAAACATAAGACCATGTCAAAGACTAGTGTCGTATTCTGTCCCACCACCACTACGCACTATGACAAATAACTCTAGCTTTAAAAAGAATTATAGACGTCCCTTACAAAGAGAACTAATACTGTCATAATCGGCTTATTTTTATATAATTGCAGGACCGCCCTGTAAATAATTAAAAAAAATAATAAACATTGCTATATAGTAGGAGGGGAAACAACTTATATGAGATTAAAAAAGTTAGGCTTGTTAATATCAATATTATTTTATAATTTATGTTACTTATTATTAGTTATATTGTTGTAATAATTATTTATTTTAAAAAATAATGATTTCTTATATTTACGCGAACACTACACATTTTTAAATAAAACTAATTTTACGGATTTTATCGCGTATATTAAATTATTTTTAACTTATTTTTATATTCCCGACGTTTCGGGTGCTTTCCAGCACCCGTGGTCACGGGGGACTGAGTTGTTTGACGTCCTGCTGTCATAGTTAGCCCGGCTACGTTCAGTTTTTTAATATTAATTTTTGGTTCGATTTACGCAGAATGAGCTTTGAGTATCTTGAAGTCTAGCAGTGGTATAGTTGGGTTTGGATTTGATTTTATTAATTATGGGATCCCAAGCAGATGGCAGCACCCATCCATCTTTTCTATTGAAATTAGGATGTTTTTTAATTTCAATAGCCTCGCGAATCTGCTTGGGATCCCATAATTAATAAAATCAAATCCAAACCCAACTATACCACTGCTAGACTTCAATATACTGTAAGCTCATTCTGCGTAAATCGAACCAAAAATTAATATTAAAAAACTGAAGGTAGCCGGGCTAACTATGACAGCAGGACGTCAAACAACTCAGTCCCCCGTGACCACGGGTGCTGGAAAGCACCCGAAACGTCGGGAATATAAAAATAAGTTAAAAATAAGTTAATATACGCGATAAAATCCGTAAAATTAGTTTTATTTAAAAATATTTTAAAAAAATGTAAAAAAAAAACCAATAGTAATACCTATATATATATATATTGTTACGGCCTACGGTTGCTCCCTTAAAGGATCCAATCCCCTGGGGCCCATGAGCAGAAGACTTCCCGAGCAAACGTAGGTCGGGCCTCAATGTGGCCACGTGGAATCTCTCTAATTACACTAGAATATATAGGGGAGCGTTATACTACGGCCAGTCGACCGGAAGGAATTTGGACGAAGCTTACTTACCTCTATCCAAGGCGACTGGTCCCTCCGGAGTCGGTCAGGTCGCATGTGGTTGTGTAGTGCAAGGGAAAGAATGGTGATGTGGTGTGTATCTGGGTGTGACTGATGGTGATTGAACCTAGACCTTGGCCGTCGGCAGCAGCCCGAGCGTCGACACCACTCCAACTTGAGGGGGCCTTTCGAGGTTATCCACAGTCACTTTCTTCTTTCGTCACGTTGACAGTCAATTAACTCTATCGTACGATTTACTAACTTACAGAAGCCACTAACTATCGCTGGTTATAAGGTTAACACACAAAAGGCACACGGAGTTTACAGTTTATTAAAGGTCACTACCGTTTCGCGTCGCAACAGTTAATTCTAGAATATTAGAGGCCGCACTAGCTAATATTGCTCAATGCATTTATGCAGATTCTGAGTCAAACACAATGAGTCCCTGGGAAGCTCTCCAGCAGGAATGCGCGTCACAATGATAGACCGTATATTTACTGGCCGCGCTGAATTATTCCGAGTACCCTAACAGAATACAGCGTGCCAATCGTTAGCACCGCTTATGGACGACTGACAGCCCTTGGGCGTTTTACGCACGACCGAATGTCAAACCGGTATGACACTGAGCCGCACGCCCTCTCGCGTTCGTTCCTTGAAAGTGTTTTGCGCGAACAAACCCCCGTCCCGGACATAAGGATTTAGGTCCGCGAGCAAACCGGTCAGCGGGACAAGGTCGCGAAGGCAAGTTGCAAGACCGAATCTACAACCAAACCAGGCCACCTTAGGCACCCCATCAGATCTTGCAACCCTAACCAGCGCCTCAAAAAGTAGCCCTAATGTGGCAAGCCGGAGGGTCAGCCTCCACTGGATGCCCCTCCTGGGCATCGCAGCACTTTAACAAGTCCTGTACTGGACAGAAGTCCGACGACCTCTTTCAAACACCTATCTGTGCCCCTATGATTAGTTCCGCAATCCGACCGGATCAGCTCTGCAAACAGCGACGCGACACGAAGCGGCCCCGAGCGGCCTCCTAAGCTTCAGTGCAGAGAGCACCCACAAATTCAACATGAACGTCGTCTGTGAAGAGCCGAACGAAACGCACAGATAGTCCCTAGTATGAATTTTCAACAAGTGGGCCTAGCCAGGCCACCCACCATATTATCATTTACTAAAATAGTGCGGCAGCCGATTTCAATCTGATAATCTCCAAAACTAGCTAGCCTGTTAGGCAAGTAGTCCTATGCTCATATTTCAACTAATTTTTCAAAAGCATCAATGTTCAAGTACAGAATTAATTCAACCAAATTAATCACTGATGCGCATAGGTCAACTTGCAAATTAAACAAAACAATAACGTAAGGGACAGCCCTACTCCTTCGCAAAGCAAAATGATTAAACACTATCATAAACATAAAGATAATTTTTAAAATAGTGCGCCATTCACTTTCAGATGAATTCAAATTTTCCTTTCGGCAAACAGACGCAACAATCAAATTCAGTAATTAAATATATGTACAAAACACATGCAGTAGCATTTAAACGAGTAGATTAAATTCAATTCTTTTAATTTAAACCGCTACAAATAGGAAAATTTCGCGGAAAGCCCAAAGCAGTTTTTAATTTTAATTCAAGTATTTTTTTTTTGACTAAGTGCTCGACCAAACCAAATCTAATACCCCTTGACAGCGTGATTCAACGCTCCAGAGGAGCCCTAATCTTCCCACCACCAAGGGGAGGCCACATGGCGTGAACCCGAGATCGCTAACAGTCGCCACTCGGGTTGTACGCCTTCACTGAGGCCGTCGGCAACAGAACATTTTGACAAGTGGACTGTTGACGGCTTAAGGCTCAGTGGAGGTGGCCGTGGTGGGAACTAAGGCGGCAGCTAGCCAGGGCCGCCTCCATCAAATGGGGAACAGTGGTACACCAGTCGCGGCCACTCAGCTAACAGGAGTGAGAAGGGTCCAGCGGACCGATGAGTGGCCGTGAAGTTCCTCTCCACACGCTTAGGGGGGGTGATGACACCCCCGCCCCTGGGGGAATTACCCCCCGACTGGTCGGGGGAGGGACCCCTTTCAAACTTAGGGGCCTGATGGCTGGCCGGCGGGCGCCGAGAGTCGCCCGGCAGAGGGCGTGGCTGAGCGCCCCCGCCCGTGGGGGTCGAGGGCCTGGCAGAGCCCCGAGAGGAGACGCCGTTCGCACTCAGGCACAAAACGGCATGATGATTGCCCTGGCAATGCAGACAGGGCCGCCGATGCGGACAGTCTCGCTGGAGGTGTCCTCCCAAACACGAGCAGCACCAGCGGCGCTCCTTGGCGATAGTTCGCCTCGCTCGAACCGGCTTACCTAATAATTTCGGGCACGACGTTACTCGGTGATCAGATGCTCGACAATAGGAGCAGGGGGGGGTTGACGACGACTTGCCTGGAGGATTCAGCCTCTCACTGGGCACGGCTCGTAAGTCGTCAACGGTGCCCGCCGCGCTCTCTATCTGCCGGCACTGCTCCTCCAAAAACCGCAGCAGGTCATAGAAGGGCGGAATGTAGTAGGCCTCATCCCCGCCGTACCACTCCTCAAAATGGATTCGAAGGTCGAGAGGTAGACGGGACAGCACGATGCGAAGCAACAAAAAAGCCCATTCGCCCACTGGCAAACCCAGCCGCCTCAACGTATTACAGGCCACCAAGACCGGATCCAACAGGTCCGGACGCAGTCTGGCCCGGTCACTAAGCAGCGGGAGGCTCAGAAGCTTCTTGACATGCTCGTCTGCAATTCGCCGGACGTTGGCGTATCTTCTGGCTAGGAGGTCACGAGCAGTCTGGTAGGCGTCGTCCGACAATTTCAAGTGGCCGACGACGCCCAGGGCCTCCCCCTCCAGTGAGGCCAGGAGGTACGCCATCTTTTGTCTCGGGGTCAAGTTACTCCGGGCGTCCACTAGGCTGTCGAAAAGACCAAAGAAGGTCAGCCATTCGGAAAAGACCCCGGAGAACTTTGGCAGGTCCAGAGTTGGGAGTCGTCCCAACAGCTCCGGCTGAAGCTGCTTCAGAGAGGACTCGGGCAGGTTACTCATCCGAGCTTCACGCGCCTCCTCGGCATACCTGCCTTTAGCCTCGATCAACTCGTCCGTGAGCCACAAGAACTGCTCATAGTCCGCAAAGCAAGAGTCCAGGACTCCCTTCTCCACATCCGAATCCTCGAGCTCAGCGTAAGCCTCCTCCACTGCGGCCCTTCGAGCATCCACCTGCTCGAACCGCTTCATCAAGTTATGGACCCAATCCGGTCGACCTATCAAAGCATGGGCGCTTGTGGCCCAGCGCAACTCAGTCCGCAGACAACGGATCAGTAGCTTAGGCGATGACATCACTATTAAATACAAAGTACGACGCGGCTCGAGCACAAATTACAAAGATAACAAATAAAAAATACACCACAAAAATTAACAGTTAATAAATGCAGTTCCTATCAAATCGCGTTGAATCGAAATTGCACAAATACGAATTACTACGTATCAACCAAATACAAGTTAGCACAAAAGAAAAGGCACAAATCAAATTAACAAATAACAAATACTAGTGCGATCAAATCAAGTTAAATTCAAATTGCGTAAATACAATTACTACTCTTTAGTTCAAATACAACTTACAGTATAAACGAAGATACGCATCACGGTCGATCAACAAAAAATGCCTAGCTCGGAAATCGAACCTTCGATAAGTAATCCACTACAACTATCCGACAACGATAATTAACCGATTACGTAAAAATAACCATCTACCTACATGACGTATATCTCTAGAAAACTTCCGCTTGCGCAACCTAGGGCGCGGCTTTTCAAATCTACCCACTAACCAAAAAAAGGCAAGCAACAAAGAACAAAGGGAAATAATTCTATTATTACGTACAAAAAAAATATTTTTACGTATAACGGACGGGCGTGATTGTAGATACAAATTAAACCAATCAAACCAACGCTCCCTGCCACCAGAATTGTTTAATGTTTATCAAACACTATGGTCGGGATCGACCGGGGAATCGAACCCGGAACCGCGCTCTGCTACCAGTTTGTTACGGCCTACGGTTGCTCCCTTAAAGGATCCAATCCCCTGGGGCCCATGAGCAGAAGACTTCCCGAGCAAACGTAGGTCGGGCCTCAATGTGGCCACGTGGAATCTCTCTAATTACACTAGAATATATGGGGGAGCGTTATACTACGGCCAGTCGACCGGAAGGAATTTGGACGAAGCTTACTTACCTCTATCCAAGGCGACTGGTCCCTCCGGAGTCGGTCAGGTCGCATGTGGTTGTGTAGTGCAAGGGAAAGAATGGTGATGTGGTGTGTATCTGGGTGTGACTGATGGTGATTGAACCTAGACCTTGGCCGTCGGCAGCAGCCCGAGCGTCGACACCGCTCCAACTTGAGGGGGCCTTTCGAGGTTATCCACAGTCACTTTCTTCTTTCGTCACGTTGACAGTCAATTAACTCTATCGTACGATTTACTAACTTACAGAAGCCACTAACTATCGCTGGTTATAAGGTTAACACACAAAACGCACACGGAGTTTACAGTTTATTAAAGGTCACTACCGTTTCGCGTCGCAACAGTTAATTCTAGAATATTAGAGGCCGCACTAGCTAATATTGCTTAATGCATTTATGCAGATTCTGAGTCAAACACAATGAGTCCCTGGGAAGCTCTCCAGCAGGAATGCGCATCACAATGATAGACCGTATATTTACTGGCCGCGCTGAATTATTCCGAGTTCCCTAACAGAATACAGCGTGCCAATCGTTAGCACCGCTTATGGACGACTGACAGCCCTTGGGCGTTTTACGCACGACCGAATGTCAAACCGGTATGACACTGAGCCGCACGCTCTCTCGCGTTCGTTCCTTGAAAGTGTTTTGCGCGAAAATATATATATATATATATATATATATATATATATATATATATATATATTTGATTACTAATTTGAACTGGCTAATACTCGGGGATCCACGGTATGTACCCTAATGTGAACAGTTGTGATTAAAGGCAATATGAGCAGGGATGCGCGCGTACTGCACTGTTTATATGTTGGGCGCTGACAGAATAACAGCGTTGTAGGCAACTGCAACATTTATGCTGAGCTAGAGCCAATTCATTACTACATTATGTAATTCTTGTCATTTCTGTATGTACTCATTTTAACTTTATTGGTGGTAATGAACAAACATGCTTATTATTATTATGGGGTATTTGTATAGTTTTCTCATCTGGTTGGGCTGTATAAATATATAATTGTAAATGAAAATGATAAACTTACATAAATATCAATAAAATAAAATAAATACATAAAAATTACATAAATATATAAAAACCCAACCAGATGGAAGCCCTCGGCAGGGGAGACCAAACGGCCGAGGGTTAGGGAGAAAGGGAAAGAAACCGGCGGACGATGCGGGCGGTATCGAGGAGCACCGCCTTCTGCATTTGAGCTTGGAGCGATCCGTCACGGAGTCCCAGTCGCCTCAGATGACCCGAGAGGCTGACTGGGATTAACCCGTTCGCAGAGACGACCACAGGAATAATTTCGGCCGGCAGACCACCCCACATGTCGGTCACCTCGTGAGCCAGGTCCAGATATTTTGTTAACTTATCTGTTTCGGCTTTCACGAGGTTCTCGTCATAAGGAATGGTAATGTCGACCAAAAATATCCTTGACTGTGCCCGGTCCATCAGCACAATATCAGGCTTATTCGCAAGAATAGTCCTGTCCGTGATGATGGCCCGGTCCCAGTAGAGCCTGGCGCGGTCATTTTCGAGCACGGCTTCCGGCAAGTAATTATAATATGGCAGTTTCCGATCCACGAGACCGTATTTCAGAGCGAGCTCCTGGTGTAGAATCCTGGCTACTAGGTTGTGTCTGTGCAAATACTCAGAGTTAGAAAGCGCCGAACAACCGGAGATGACATGCCTAAGTGACTCACCGGGATGGCGACAAGCTCGACAGATGTCGACGGCGCCATCCTTTAGGATGTATCTCCGATAATTGTTGGTCTTAATAACCTGATCCTGTATCGCACAGACAAAACCCTCGGTTTCCCCAAAGAGGTCACCGAAACGTAGCCAGTGGAGGGAGGCGACTGTGTCTACGCAAGGCTCATGTAGAGCCTTGTAGAACCTCCCGTGGAGCTCCTTCTCCTTCCATACGGTCTCCCGGTCGGAAATGCTCTGTACTGCCGGGTCTTGCCATTGCTCGTTGGCTAAGGATAGAGGGGTAAGTCCTTTATCACAAGAAATAACGTCCCTATAGAATGGATCATCCGCTCTCGTCAGAAAGTAATTACGGAGGCTGCACACTTCGCGATTATGCATGGTAAGCGCGCTTAAAAAGCCGCGCCCACCATGCTTCCGCGGCAAGTACAGCCTCATTACTGACGATCTCGGATGATGCATCCTGTGGGACGTCATTATAGTGCGGACTTTTCTGTCCAGAGCGTTCAGTTCGGTCTGAGTCCACCTGAGCATGCCAAAGGTATACATGAGAACAGGCATGATCCAACCGTTATATGCATGTGTCTTATTAACGCCCGACAAAAGACTGTTGAGCACTTTTGTCAAGCGTGCATAAAACACACCGCAAACTGACCGTTTCATGTCCGCCTCATCGATACCTATGTTCTGTGACATACCCAGGTATCGGTATGTTTCAGCCTCGGATAGGGTCTTTATGTTGATGGGCATAGATAAGTCTATGCCCTCAGAGTTAGCAACCCTACCCCTTTCGACATGGAGGATCGCACACTTATCCGTCCCCAGCTCCATTCTAATAGAATTGCTAAAATCACAAGTGATGTTTAGCAATTCCATAAGATGAGAGCGACTGGAGGCGAATAACTTGAGATCATCCATATAGAAAAGGTGGGTCACTTTTGTACCTCCTCTCCGAAGCTGAAATCCCCTCCCGGAACCCTCCAGTAAGGTACTAAGAGGGTTCAGAGAGAGGCAGAACCAGATTGGACTCAGACAATCGCCCTGGAAGATACCCCTTCTTATCCTTATGTGGTTCTCCGCAGCCGTCATCCGCTCGCCTAGATGACAAAGGATCGTACTCCACTGCCCCATACACTGCCCGAGGAAGTCTCGAACTGTACAGTCAACCTTGTACAGCTCGAGGACCCTCTTCAGCCATGTATGAGGCACCGAGTCGAATGCCTTTTTGTAGTCTATCCAGGCGGCGGAGAGGTTCCGACGGTTGCGTTTAACCACCTTGCCAATGACCGCGTCAATGAGGAGTGGTTCCTTGGTTCCACGACCGCCGCCCCGACATCCATTTTGAGCGCGCGACATCACCTGATTTGAGTTCAGGTGACGAGTGATTCTCGCGCTCAAAATGGATGTCAGTGTCTTGTATATGGTAGGTAGACACGTTATGGGGCGGTATTTGCTCGGGTCTGTGGAATCTCGGTCTTTAGGAACCAGATGAGTGATCCCAGTAGTGAAGAGGCTCGGGAGCGACTTTTGGTCGAGAGCCTCTTGAAACTGTCGGGCGAGAACAGCGTGACACACCACGAACCCCTTCAGCCAGTAGTGATGCAGTCCGTCGAGTCCCGGACTTTTCCAGTTCGGGGCCCTACGGACCGCCTCAGCTACGTCATCCGGCGTAATGATGACGGGGTCCATGGGCGTAACATTCGCACACTGACTCGCCACAACTTCCGTCCAAGGGCCCTCACTGTGGTTTACGGGCTCTGACCACAGGCCGCGCCAGAATGCGATAGTGTCGGCCTGATTCGGTGCTGGGCCCGTTCCACGTACCATTGGTCGCTCCAATGATTCATAGAGCCTCTTCTGATCACTCTGGAAGAGACGATTCTGGTTGAACCGTGTTGACCTCTCGGTATATCGCCGAATCCGCTTCCCCCAAGCAGCGATTCTCTGCTTCAGTTCGTCTATGCGCTCCGTCAGTTTTTGCGTTATATCCGGCTGGGACAAACTGATGTTTGTCCCAGCAAACGCCATCCTGACGGTGCGCACAATTCTCGGCCTATTATTGCCCGACCTGAAGCTTATCAGCCTGCCGATGAGGGCCCTTGCCTTTGCGATACGGTCCTCAATTCTTCTTCTCCAGGCTGGGATGGCGCTACTTTGTCTAGTAGCGCGTCCAGCCTTGGGAAGTTTGGCGCCAATAATACGGCAAACTGCCAGTGCGGCGCCAAAAAGAATTGAGTCCGTCTCGCAAAGGTCCCGGCTGGCTTCCAAATAGGTCACCAGCATTGGGTTGAGAGCCCTCACGACAGCCCGATTCCGCTTGCTTAGGGGTATACGGGGAAGTCGCGGTCGATTCTCGAGGGGCGTACTGCGCGTTTCCCTAATCGCCTCTTCCACTATGCTCCTCATTTGCTCTAGTTCTGGGGCGACTATTCCATCGTCGCCTGAGTCAACTACAAGGAGATCAACGGCGGCATCTACATGTGCGGGTTGCTCTGCAACTCGTAGAGCCGCATCTCCTGTCGTAGCATTTTCATTCGACAAAGGAATAGCCTCACGTCGTAGCCGTTCGAGTTCGGCGTCATCAAATATTTTTGAGCGCATGATGTACCGAACTCGGTCTGCCAGATTTTGCTCGGTAACGGTAATAGATGGCTCCAGCTCAGCAAATAGTCGGTGCATCCTAGCCCGATACCCAAAACCTCCAATTTCTCTCCCTTTCGCCCCAAAATACGCCCGCAATGCATTTTTATTCATTTGCATTGACCAACGCATGCGGCGTACTCCACCAGTGGCGGGTGCTGATTGCTGGGCCAACGAAGACCCTGCCAACACCAAGCCTGCTGGTGGGGATGATGGATGCGAGGGGCTGCTGGGTGATCGTGCAGCACCTCGCGGTCGACTGGCGGTTCGCATGCTGCCGCGTCCAGCGCCAGCTCCAGACGCGCCCTAGCGACCTCCAGGCAGCGGCCCTTTGCGCGTATTTCTTAGTTCCATCATCCATTAGTTGGGCGTCAGTTAACGGGAGACGCCCAGACCCGGCACCGTTTCATGGTGAGGCCATGTGCACAATCGGGCCTTTGCACATCCAATTTTGCCGAGGCACGGCGCTAACACCTCTTGGCAAGGTGCTGACTGACTGCGCTGACGTAGCAGTTTTGTCACATAACCGTTACGTCAGCGGGCGATGGGGTCGTCACTTCCCTACGCCTTATTATTATTATTATTATTATTATTTTACCTCTATGGTATTTTTATTCTTCTGTGGTCTATACTCTCTTAATAAATTATGTTTACAAACAATCAAGAAATTATTATTGTATTCTTTACACTAGCTGCGGTGGGAGCTGTAATGCGCTTTGCTGCCGCCACAGCCTTTGTGTTTATATTTTTTTTACCGGCCAGAAATATTTGAGCACCAAAAAATTCTTTTTATTGTGTTAGATTAGAAGGCTGTGGCGGGAGCTGCGATGCGGTTCGCTCTCGCCACAGCCTTCGTAGTTATTTTTTTACCGCTCAAAAATACATGAGCAACCAAAAATTGTGATTCACAACTGTAAGGATTTCTGGTTGTTCATGTATTTCTGGAACCGCCGTTCCCCTACCCCTTCCTCCTTCTTATGAAATTTTCTTCTTAATTTTTCTCAAGAACTATTTATTACCTTTTCTTGGGAAGGGTGTAGTAGTGTAGGGGACACTCCTTTCCCCTCTTTGCCCACTCTTCCCCTCCCACTTCCCCGTCTGCCAAACAATTCTAAATTTTTTCCGGTACGTAGCTGTATATTTCTGATAATAACTTAACTATCATAAAAAACTACGATTGCCAACCCATCTGCCAAGCAATGACAACAAAGGCAAAATCCCCTACGTAATCTATGGGGGAGACCTATGTTCATAAGTTTAAACATGTATTCCACTTTGTTTAAATATCCACAAAGAATAAAAAAGAATACAAGTCTCATATTGCATTTAAATAAAACCTTTGTTCCTGTCGTAGCTTAACAGCACCTACAAGATGATTTTAGCACCAAATATGTTGGTAAAATAGTGGCAATTTAGTACCTATATTAAAATAGTTATATTTATAGAGGAAAATATAACTTAAAAATTTGCTACTTCGGTCGTAACACGGCAACAGGAATAGGTGAAGAAAATAGGAAATTCTAGATAGATATTATGGCTTCACGTAGATGGTGGTATTACTAATATCTCATCTTGTATTTATACCAGATATATAAGACACCACACATTTCAGATTTGTTTAAAATATCCAAGTCAGCATAGGAAAATACATAACAAAATGTGTGCTTGTCCTAAGTCGAAACACAAAATGCAAGTGTTTTTTAATAAATGTTAGTAATCAGCCGTAGTAGTTATAATTGAAACTAGAATAGGATCGATTTTATCAAAATAAAATAAAACCGTCGATCGCGTCACTCGCTTATCTGCTCATTATCGCTAGCGATACTTCTTTGACGCGTAACGCCATTTTGCTATTCAGCATCATCATCAATACTAACTCTGAATCCGATGACGGGGTACAAGGAATCTGACTACAATAACACTAACATCGCTGAATACAGATATACTTTTTATACACACATACTTTTTGCGTTCGGTTTATAGCTACACTTGATTAAGAATCAAAATTAATTTTCAGAAAATCTATTTCTATCGAAACAAAGAAAGTTACTACAAATTTTTTCATGTGAATTGTTTTTTGTTATAATTTGTCACGTTGCTAATGATTTCTTATATTTATGCCAATACTACACATTGAATAAAACTATATTTGCTGATTTTATCGCGTTTAATTTACTTATTTAAATTCCCGTCGTTTCGGGTGCTTTATAGCACCCACGGTCACGGGGGAGACTCAGGTATTTGACGTCCCGATGTCATAGTTAGCCCGGCTACCTTCAGTTTTTGAATATTAATTTTAGTCCGATCTACGCAGAATGAGCTTATAGTATCTTGAAGTCTAGCAGTGGTGTGCTTGGGTTGGGATTTAATTTTATTAATTATAGGATACCAAGCAGATTGTAGCACCCATCCATCATCTCCATTGAAATTGGGGTGTTTTTTAATTTTAATAGCCTCAAAAATCAATCTTGGTAGGAATCGGTGTTCTTTTACGAGGATTTGTGTTCTATCAAATCTAATGTAATGGCGGGGATGATTGAACATGTTCACAGACTGCAGACTTCCCGGTAAGTCGGTACTTCAAGTCAGTTATATGTTCTTTTACGCGGGTTTTCATAGATCTTTTTGTTTGTCCTATATAAGAGAGACTACATTCATAATCCAGCTTGTGCACTCCTGCATCTTCTAGGGATATGACACTTAACGGTTGGTAAAGATTGACTAATCTTCTTCGGCGGCTTGAAGTAAATTTCAATGGAAGCTCGCTTCAAAATATAGCCAAGCTTGTCTGTGTCTCCTCTGACATAGGGTAGTACATCAGGCACACGCTCGACTGTGGCATCTCGCTGACAATGAAACTATGGTCAGTTTTGGTGTCCAGTCACTATTCACATGCTTACGTATTGTAAACTGCATTTCAATTATAAGTCGAAAGCTAGAAGATAACAAGATACCTACAGATAATGCAGTATTACTTAAACACTGCCTCTCATCTGGCTATTTATTGTGAAAGGAAGAGTTCTACAAGCAAATAGGCGGCGTGGTGATGGGCTCACCTGTATCTCCTGCACCCGCTGACATATTCATGGAAGATTTTGAGGAGAAAGCGCATCTTACTGCTCCTGTAAATCCAAGATTCTATAAGCGGTACGTAGACGACACTTTCACAATTTTACCACCTGACAAAGTAACTGCGTTTTTAGACCACCTTAATTCTATAAACTCTAAAATACAATTCACAGTGGAGTTAGAGGCAAACAATTCTTTAGCTTTCCTAGATGTTGCATTCATCTGAAATCCTAATAAAACTATTGTTCACACTGTGTTTAAGAAAAAGTTCTATACCAACCGATATTTAAATGGTGAATCTCACCACTATCCATTACAGTTAGCTAGCGTGGGAAAATCTTTGTTTGATATAGCACAAGGGATATGACAGGTCGCCGAGCTTCAGCACGTCGAGCAAGTATTGCAAGACAACAAGCTTCGAGTCCCGCGCCTACGTTTTCTTTATCATATTCTTGCATTGTCATCCGAATTTGAGCTATATTCAAAATTTCAAGTATCCAGCTCCTTAGTTAGTTAGTCTTTTCAGAGTTTTCAGAATATCCTCCCGCCTAAGGGTGAGACTTCCAAGGAAGCAAGAGACTGAGTATTCTAGATCAGGTACATTGCAGAGAGGCAAGCTTGGCCGGTAAACCGAGGCAAAATAGGAAGCAAAGAGATTACAAATACCAGTTCCAGAAGTTTCTTTCTTATCATCGAATGTCATTGCAGATGGATACGCGTTGCTATTGACTTTTTTACTCTTGAGAAAGGTCCAAAACTTTTTTAGATTTACTGATAGGGACTTTTTGAGATCAGTTATATGTTTAATATAACAAGATTCTTTTAAATCAGAGCACCGTTTTTTAATTGTTTGGAATGTCAGTTCGTCGAGTGGGTTATTGTACTTTTTGTATCTTATCCTGAGCTTATACTTCTCACGTGAAAGGCAAATAAGATCCCTAGTATACCACGGGGGAAACTTTTTTGATGCTGGTTTGCTTTTAGGAACATATTTTAAGATAGAACTTCTTAGTACTGAGTAGAGTGAGTTTGTGAACATGTTCAAGATCGTCCCCGCCATTACATTAGATTTGATAGACCACAAATCCTCGCAAAAGAACACCGATTCCTCCCAAGGATGATTCGCGAGGCTATTGAAATTAAAAAACATCCTAATTTCAATAGAGAAGATGGATGGATGCTGCCATCTGCTTGGGATCCCATAATTAATAAAATCATACTGTAAATGATACTGTAAGCTCATTCTGCGTAAATCGAACCAAAAATTAATATTAAAAAACTGAAGGTAGCCGGGCTAACTATGACAGCAGGACGTCAAACAACTCAGTCCCCCGTGACCACGGGTGCTTTTCAGCACCCGAAACGTCGGGAATATAAAAATAAATTATTATACGCGATAAAATCCGTAAAATTAGTTTTATTTAAAAATAGTACTGAGTAATATTTGTTGGTCATCCACCGAGGAGCACGAAGCCAGGTCACTCTCCCATTGTATTGAGCTTAAATATTTAGATATTTTTTAAAAATCAGCTTTATAGAAGTTATGCCTCTCATTGTAATTACGGGAAAGAAGTTGAGCTGAATACCCGGAGGGCAGCGTAAATTCCAGCGGTGGGTGATAATCATCTACAGAACTGAGCTTAGAGTTACTTCGTGTCACATTCAACTGAATATTAAGATTAGAGAGAACGAGGTCTAAAATTTTGCCTTTATGGTTTAGGACCGTATTATATTGGGTAAGATTATTTAAAGCTATGAAGTCCAGTAAAGTACTTTCAAATGAAGCCTTAGTCATATTATTGCCATTTACAGCAAACGGTACCTCCGTATTGTTCCGGGCAATACCGCTCAGATTAAAATCTCCAAAATTACCGCTTTTGCGTTTGACTCTAAGACTCTATTAGCGTTGTCGATATAATGTTCCAGAAAATGTTTTTGAATGGGCGACGGGAGGTAGACGCCACACAATAAAAGCTTACCCCAAGTACCTTTTCCTGTGGGTATATTCAATTCGATCCAAATATCCTCGCATTTATTCTCAAAATGGTGTAGCCTACGGGGATAAATATGCTTTGACACAGCCACCAATACGAGTACCCCGCCACCAGATTTGTGCTGATGAAAGCCGCTAGTCTCGCGGTCGCGTCTAAAACCTGCGTAATGATCACTTTACAACTCGAAGTCAAAAATAGTGCTATTTAACCAAGTCTCACATAGCACAACTATATCATAATCGTATTTTAATATGTTTTTGTACAAGTTTGTCGTCTTCGTTCGAAGACCTCTAACGTTTCGAAAATATACATTTAAACTGTTGAACTTTAAGCCGTATACTATTACACGGTAGATTACAAAATAACAAAAAGAACCTAAGATAAATTGTCCAGGGTCGATTTATTACGCACTAAGACGAATTCAGATGTATCAGTTTTCCGCATGTTTATACGGCCGCCCCGGACCCATACATGTTTGTATTGAAGTTCTTTTATACGATTACGGGATAAAGCGTGAAGAAGCTTATTCTCAGGTGAAAGATTTTCTACTACATATATGAGACTCTTCCTGTTAGGCCCCAATCCCACATGCTCCGTGTTCAATTTTTCCTGTGAGTGAGTTTTATTGTACTTCAATACAGCGGCTAGCAGGGAGTCCCTGGAGCTAGGGCTGTTAAGTTTAACTAGAATAGAGCGAGGACGGGTACTCTCGGGGTTCTTCTTAGCAATGCGTGAACAATACTCGTATAATATATCCAACTCGTTTATAGGGCAACATATGGTTTTGCTCAATTTTGTTACAATAGATAAAACGTTTTCAGACTTACGCTCAGGAACACATTGGATTTCCAGGTTCGATGCCCGAGAGATTTGCTCCATTTATTAAGACGGCTAGTAATGATGATAAGATCACTCTGTAGGGTTTCCTTTTCCTTAATAATCGTGTCAATTTTAGTCTTACAGCCACTCAAATCCTTATTAAATTGCTCAAACGAATAATTCATGAATTGTATTGATTCCGTGAGACCAGTGATCTCTCACCTAAAAACCTTTAGTTGTCTATTCAGGTCAGCTTTCAAATCTCTCACGCGTTCTTCCATGATGACCCTCATCTCCTCCTGTATAATAACACACAACTCCGACCGTGATACATTAAAACTCGTACCGGCGTCTGACTCAAGGAGTGAATCCGGGCCTTTACGGCGCAAGGTAACGTTTGCTTTTGGGTTACTGGGCGTCGATGGCCGGACCGGTGTATTAGATATATCGCTGCGCGGCTTTTTATTCCGACATTCAGGGCACAGCCAATCTGCCTTAACTTCAGTCGATAGGTTTTTAAGCTGAGCAGGCGAAATGGCGACACATAAGCAATGATAGTATGCCACACAGACACAACATTGCATACATTCAGAGTCCTTGCGTTCAAAATCGTGGCAACTACGTATACATGCAAACAATGCAGGTGCAAGTGGCACTTGAGTGCGACAGCAATTATGTCACTTGTCTCTTATCGTGCAGGGGGTGGGGTGAGGTACCCCGCGAGTCCACAGGCAGCTACCGAGTGTTATAGTATTAAAATATTATTTTTATAGTACGCAAAACACGCGGGATTGTAGCCGTAACTGCTATTAGTAAGCGCTTCGTAAGAAGTAAACTCGCACGCACTGACACTGGATTTTTGCTACACTAACCGACAACACGTCCACTTACGAGTAATATATTAGTGGACCCGATAATTAAGAAGCCCACACTTTGATAGCTCCCAATTTTGAATTATAGTGTTTCATAAGCATTTTATAAATCACGTCAAAGACTCTAGGAAGGGTCAAAAATTAATGTTTATTCATTGAAAGTAACATATATTTTTGACTTGTGTTTATTATTTTAAATAATGGATTTTATATCAGTCTCATTCAATATTTACATTAAAATGTATATGCGACATTAAAAATTTTATATCTATAAACATAAATAAAATTGAAGTTTTATTAGCATTCCATTAAAATAACAATTTGTAAAAGAAAATTGCCGTTCTGTCTATCTGCCTGTCCGTGCTAATCTTCGGAATGGCTGAATTGATTGTGATGAAACTTCACATATAGATAAAAAGTAATACCAGGAGTGATATTAGTCAAATATTTTATCCGAAACAGTTAGGTTTTTTTGTAAAATGGAAATATTTATAAACTATATGGCCATTGTTGACTATTTTTGTAGTTTAAACGACTCCACATTATTCGTATTTGTTTTTTTGGTATTGGTAAAAAACTTAAGTAATAATTGTTTGTTAAAATAGGTAAATTTATTGACAATTTACATAAACAAAATCCACTATGTTAACTAACGTAGCATCATACTTTTTTTAAATATGTTTCCCCTTCACTAAGATTTTCTCTAGTACCGTGGGAATTCAAAAACATAAATTGCACAAGGACAAAAATCCAGACCTGGAACAATTATTTGTAGGTCATATAAATACTTGTTCCATGAGGGATTCGAACCCGCGGCACTCAGCGCCTCAACTTGATGTTAAACCACTGCCCCACAGAGCCATCAAATATTAAAATATTATATAATTAATAGAATCAGGCGTTACTTTGCGGAAATCCATTATATAAAAACTTTAAAAAAAGTTACTTTACAAACATCCGCTCTATAAAATAAAATGACGTGTCTTACCTCCCGTCTTCCCATAGAGTAGTAGAGTAGAGTCGAGTCTACATCACCTGAGGATACCTCGTGTAGAGGCGAAACACGTGTCGTATTGTCGTCAGTGGTGTGTCTTTCTTTTTTATGATGTTTCTTTTTTAATTTCAATAGCCTCGCGAATCATCCTTGGTTCATCCTTTATGTGAGGATTAGTGGTCTATCAAACCTAATGTAATGGCGGGGACGATCTTGAACATGTTCCCAAACTGCAGATTTCCCGGAACGTCGGTGTTTCAATTCAGTTATATATTCTTTTACGCGTATTTTTATAGATATTTTTGTTTGTCCTATGTAAGAGAGACCACATTCACAATTCAGCTTGTACACTCCTGCATCTTGTAGAGGGATATGACACTTGATGGATGGTAAAAATTGACTAATCTTCTTCGGCGGTTCGAAGTATGTTTTAATGGAAGCTCGCTTCAAGATGTAGCCTTATCTGTCACTCCTCTGACATAGGGTAGAACACGCCCGACCGTGGACGGCTTCACTCGATCACTGTAGTCACTGTGTATTGCAAGACGTGCTGAATCTCGGCGGCCAGAAGTTTTCTGTCACAGATCCCTCGCGTTCTCTGAAACAAAGATTTTCCCACGGTAGCTAACTGTGATGGATGAAATTTTAAATTAAACGCGATAAAATCCGTAAAAATTAGTTTCATTTAATATTGTAGTAACTTAGATCCACTAGATTTTTTAAATATAATATTTTAAATTATGAAATATCAAGAACATAACAAATCACTCGTTTTCCAGGACTGCATCACAGTGTTGAAGCAACGATTATACAACATGTAACAAAAACCCTGTGGTTCTTTTTAAGTGCGTTATCAGAGTCAGTATTTAAACGTAAAGAAATTTTTTATTTTCATAAAACTTGAACATTTAAAAATTTAATTTTAATTCAAAAAAAATATTTGCACATTGTATGTGGTTTTGTTACCTCTAACTGACACGATGATCGGTGAAGGGGGTCTTTCACAATCCTCTTATTGTCCGGATAATGCAGAGGTAATAAAACCACATACAATTCGCAAATTATTTTTTTTAATGTTCAAGTTTGTGAAATAAAAGTTATTTCTTTACGTTTGAATACTGATTCTGATAACGCACTTAACGGAAACCACAGGGTTTTTGTTACATGTTGTATAATCGTTGCTTCAATGCTATCCAAAGTTTCCATTTTTTATGCAAAATAACCTTAAAGTAGTGCTTAAGTAAAGGAAATGGTGACTATTACCTGGCTGAGAATTCTAACTTTTGACAGTTCTAACTTGGAACAATTACTTAACTATAGAATACAAATCATTATTTAAGTAGTTACTTTTACTCAAGTAATTACTTTTACTTGTATATAAATACGGGTGTTACTATACCTACTACCTACTCATATACCCAACTACTTACTTAGATTGTGTTTTGTACATCATATGATGAATGGATTTTAAATGTTAATTAGACTAACTCGTATATCCGTATTATTTCATTTTGATCTTTTTTTTATAGGAAGTGTGAAGTGTGACAAACGAGCACACAATCCACCTGATGGTAAGTGGTTGCTGCGGCCCATAGACATCTACATCTATCCTCCATTACAAATCAAAATGTAGATGCGTTGTTACCCGTGAGGACCAAGATGGAATGCCTCATTTCCAGTAAATAGGGCCTCCGGCCACCCGCACTCACCAAGTGAAACGCAGAGGTAAACCTCTACTTCACACTGGTTTTCTGTGAGGTCGTGGTACCACTCCGGTTCGTCCTGGCCCATCCGTGCGACAGCAAAAGCTGCCGCGTGGCTCTACCACTGTGAAAAAAGAGATCTGATAAATAAATAAAAAAAAAATTGGCGCTCGCAAATTCACTAGGTGATAATACTTCTTTACTACTTCGAAGACTATCTGGGCATGTGAGTGGTACATTTCTACCGCCTTGGAAAACAACCTAATAGCATAGGACTATATTTCTGCCTAGGATTCCGTCAGGGTACGTACCGCCAAAAAACTGTGCGTGCACTACCGTGAACCAGTCTATAGGGTATAGTTTTCTTATTGTTATATGCTGTGAGGCACTCCATCTTAGTCCTCAAAGGTGACAGTGCATCTGTAGCTAGTCGCAGGTGTCCATGGACTTCGGTAGACATTTACTATCAGATGGAATGTAAGTTCGTTTGTCACTTCAGTTTTATGGAAAAAAATAAGATATTCACCTGCTTTGATTTAAAATTAAGTACACATCTATCACGTACTATCTAGCAAAATAAAATAAATAACGATTGCGAAAACTTGTTTAAAGCTTGAAAAGTGTTTTCACGATAGGATTACTTAGTAATTTGGATGGTTTGCGGGCGACAGATAAAACTTTCGAAATTGCCACGGAGTCAAGCAAGCAGTAAATTTATTAAATGGGTGTTTATATTCTTCACAGTTACTGCGTTTTATTATTGAGCTAAAGGTAAAAAGATTTTAAATAAATTAATGAAATATGTAAAAATCGTTTGATATTATATCCAGCTAACAAACTCCAAAGCGCACAACATTCTTACAGATTTTCGAGTCGCTGATTGAAATTTTGAGAAAGACAGAAAAAATACTAGGAATATATTATTATATATAGAATTGTATCCCTACGTGGTAGAGCCATGCTGCAGCTATGTTAGTAGTAGATATAATTGTAGCACAAATGGGTCGGCTCGACCGGGGAAGGACCACGCTCTCACAGAATATCAACGTAAAATAGCAGCTTAACACTGCTGTATTTCGTATGGAAAACCGAAGACCCCTATTGGAAACGAGGCGTTACATCTTAATCCTCACGGGTGACAACGCATCTGCATTTTGATTCGTAATCGATGTAGATGTCTATTGGCCGCAGGAACCACTTACCATCAGGTGGACTGTGTGCTCGTTTGTGACCCTTATTCCATATAAACAAAAAAATATAATTGTTGAGCTAAAGTTAAAAATATTTTTAAAAGATATGAAATATTTAAGATATCGTTTGATATTATTACCAGCTAAAAAACTCCAAAGCATATTCTTCCAGATTTTGGAGTCTCAGATTGGAATTTTGAGAAGAAAAGAAAAAAAAATACTTTTGTTTCTTAGGGAATATATTAAAAAAAGAATTATAATTGCTAACAGGTAGAACTTTACTTTAATAATGGTAAGGTTTTTCTGCCTCCGAATTCGTATGGGTAGGTAACACCAACTTACATTTTAACGACAGCAAGAAGCAGTGTAGCTCTATTGTATTACTTTCTGAAAATTATCTATACTGTACTAAAATTATATATAGATTGTGACTGAGTGATATTCCACCTCGATCCTTTGGAGTATTACAGCGTCTTTAAATTTCTTTGTTCAAAGTTTGTTGCAAGAGTCCTTGCGCCATTGCATCATTTACTATCAGATGTACAATTATCTCGATTGTCGTTCTAATGTTATAAAAAAAAATAGTCCGACCATAGTAACATCGTACTAATAAAAATGTACTAAAAGGTTACTTTTTCCTTCTTTCTTTTTTTGTTATCCTATATTTTTGGAATATGTCAATGATAGGTTTATTTTGTGCTTTTACAACTTATTAACTTGTAAGAAAAATGTAACCAAGAACTTACAATATAAGAAATTTCTTCCATTTTGATGCATCTACGATACTAACTAACCTCAAAACAATGTAAAATATTTTCTTTAATACGTAGATGCTTTCCGAGTTAAAATTTTCAACAATACTTCCATCGTGTAGTTTGGAGATTGAATTTGATGGAAAATTTATCCAAACAAGTTACAACGAAATTTCACAGACTAGTAATGGACAGCATTTTCACCTTGCAAGATACCCTTATCCGGTTTCCATAGCCGTTGCCCGCTTGCCTAGATGACAAAGGAACGTACCCCACAATATTATTGTTACGAATTTTATCACACACAAAAACACTTATCATAGCCCTCTCCCACTTTGTGTATTTCAACTTTCTTATATAGCCAAAAGTAAATGATAAATGACCGTCTGATTTTCATTTATTACGAAAAATAGTTACGATATATATTGTGAAACGAATTAGAAATTTACATTATTTTAAATCGGATTGAATAAATATAATTGACTATGAAAATGATTTTCTTATGAAATTGATCTAAAACCGTTTTATAATAAATAATAATTCGAAAAACGGTAGAGTATTTTCACACATCGTCATTTGCAAGTCATCTTGATATTCTAAATATAAATAGTTGTAGTATCTGTGTATATTTACAACGAATTTAACGTTTAAAATATGTTTGTCATTTTCTACGTACGGGCTTAACAAGAAGGAATATAGAACCTATAAAATTTTCACATGTTGAAGTAAAACATATCACAGATATGTCACCTCTCTAAGTAAATTGAATAATTCAGGTGAACGAAGTTGTAGTAAGAAATAAAAAAGGCATGCCTTTTTTATTTTTTATAACGACTTCTGTTAATAAATACCGGTTAATAAATAATGCTGGGCATCAAGCTCTTAAATTTAGTTTCGATATATGTATAATCGCCTACAGGCGAGATGGCTATCAGAGAGTTCGTCTTTTTACGATCACGTTCTTTATAAATTATGCCTGGGCATGTGTATTTGTTGTGCTATCATTTGTATTGTAAACAACAGGCCTTTAACTTTTTACTGGTATATCTTCTCTTTTTGTTTTGTGATATATTTATATACAAATGAACAATACTCATGCGATGAACTTGCCACTACAGCCTATCTCAAATATGTTGTTTTTCCTTTTCATAAAACTGAAATGATAAACGAACTTAGGTCTACCTACATTGTCCACCTGACGGTAAGTGACTACTGCAGTCCATGGATTACATGGACATCTGCACCCAACTTCATACAAAGAAAGCTACATATGTGTTTTTACTTCTGAGGACTTAGATGGACTGCATCACAGCCTGTAAGTACACTGGACTACACAATGCAAACACTACTATTTGGTGGCAGAAATAGGTAAGAACGTGGCACCTAACCTGACGGACTCCTAGGCAGAAAAGGAGTCCTACCACCTAGTTTTTTTATTTTTCGTTATTATTCGTTAACTATGAAAAATCAAAATGTTTACGCCAGCTACAAATATCATAGTAATTTAAATTGATGGATCCATACTTCAGCCTAAAAAATAATGCCTTAGTAATTATTAGGATACAAGCTTATCCATTTAAAGTTAAGGTTAAGCCGGATAAGTGTTGAATTTCTAAGAAAAAGAGTGATCAAAAATATAAGAGTTATAATTGTGACATTTTCTTTAATGTATTCCGTTTTACCGTTAGTTACTTCTTATCGGTTATTTGTTTAAGGCATAGACATAGAATATACTATCGTATAGACCGACAAAGTGTGCAAGGGAGAAGAAAATTCCTTATACCAAAAATGCAAGATAGAGAAGGATATCAAATCTCATGACTTTGTAACCGATTTCGAATGACAGCTCGGCACAAGTCGGCACGCAAGAAATAAGCTCCTAGATATTTTATAATTATTTAGAGTGAATATTTCTGGTAAGTAACTTTTTTTCCAAAATAGTTACTTGTTATGTGAGTGACTGTGGTGTAATGTAATATATATGGTGTAATACAGTATAATAGAAAGAATTCTGATGATTGCACATTTCACAGGTAAATTCTCAATACGTTATCAATGTTACGACGCGTTTATTTTTGGTTAAAATTTATGTTATATACTGTACATAAAATATAGAATGTTTTCAATGATTTTTTATAATTTTGATATTTTGGAAAGAAAAAAGTCACGTTCTGGATAATTTGCATAAATTTGATAAATACATTTTCATACAAAATATTTTCCATGTACGCTAGGGATTGACGCAACTATATCAAAATTAATGTCGATATTTATCTCTAATGTCTATATTGAATCGAAAGACTTGCCCACACAACAAGAAAATACATCGTCGGTTTGAGTTCTATAAATGTAATTTTATTTTACCGTTTGTTAAATAGACATTTCCTCCGGATTCTATAATTCGAAAACATGGTTAAGGTTAATTAGACGGGTTGGTTGGAATCCAAAGAAAAACTCAAAAATTTACTTGATAAGTATAAAAGAAAAAGTGGAATAAAACAATTATATTAAAAAGGATCCATTTCTACATTATTTGTACTAGTAAGTATAATATTGTTATATAAGGACATCAAAGACTTTCAAAACTTTAGGTACAGATTATAGATAGACTTAGATACAGATTATAGAATAGAGACAAATTTTTACACAAAACTGTAGTTTTTTTTATAGGATAAGGGTGACAAACGAGCACACAGTCCACCTGATGGTAAGTGGTTGCTGTGGCGCATAGACATCTACATCTATCTTTGATTACGAATCAAAATGCAGATGCGTTGTCACCCGTGAGGACTAAGATGGAATGCCTCGTTTCCAGTAAAAAAGGGTCTCCGGTTCTCTACACGCACCACACTAAACACAGCAGCGTTAAGCATTTAGTACATTAAAGAAAAAAATCTCGAGATTATCCTATTTAAGGCATTATAAACCCATCTAAGTATTTATTTATTAACTACAAAAATGTATAACCTTACTTTACCACCCGCACATCACGATCACACTAGTGCAATATTCATCACGCTGTTTTCCCGAAGGGAATGCGTGGAGCTTCGGATTATATTCCTAAGTCACAATGATTAAAATTTTAGCTTAGTTAGATATAATATATTTAGTAATGTTCTTGAAGGGCCACTAGACGCCTGCGCCTGAGACGCGCGGTTCAATGTGCCAGGATAGTATAAATTCAATAGTATTTGATACTCACAACGCTCGATGCCCGATTCATGCTAAACGGCCGACGACTTTGTGCTTAGGGCTTAAATAGCGTAGTTCATCACCTAGAGCGTTAGCCGTAGTGAAGAGGAACTCGTGGTTAAGTAATAGCTGCGCGAATCAAGAGATCTGTGAGATTTAGTTGCACTTGCCGCGGTCAGTCCATGAATAAGTGACCATTTTGCTGAGAATGAGAAAATAGAGAGTGCATCTGTATTCTCACACTTGGTGCACTTTCGTCTGTTAGGAACATTATGTTTTTAAAATTCATGCAGTTAAAATGATAATAAGTTTATTATTTCTTTATACTTTTCAAGAACAAATGAAGGAATTTAAACAAGAAACATGATGAAGCCTCATAAACATATTTGCCTTTAAACAGAGCATTTATTTTAAATTATATTAAATCATTAATTTTGCATTCATATTTAAGGCGAATGTTAAAATATACTTTTATAATGAATTTAATTATTTAATTATAAAATGTTTGTAATTATCAAAAGTAACACTTATATGAAAAATAAAGCAGCCTTTATGTACTCCGTGTCCCCGTTTTTTATTTCCTCATCAAAACATTTTATAAAATATAAATAGGCATATAATTAGTTACCTATTTATGAATATGTTAAAAAGAAATTCCGGGGAAACTGTCCATGGCAGTAAATATTTTTCTCCAAAGATCATAACTCGAAAACTCTCTCGAGTTTTATAAAGTTTATCGTTAGAGTCACCTGGGATTATATTCATATGAATTAAAATCGACCTAAAGGCAGGTAGATTCAGCTTATTCCCAGAAACATGTTACATGAATATTTTTTATTTCAGAACTATCATGGTCAAACTTCAGTAAATTTTTTCCACCCACCCAACAGAACCAAAATCAAAATAGGAAGTACAATAAGTAAAAATCTTACTTTTACTGTATCAATACTGATAAGGGTTTAATAATTATTTTATGCTTTACATACATAAATACCTCCCTCACAGCACTGAGGCAGCAAGGTAAGTTTTGATGCAATCGATGCACAGTCCTCAAAGGAGATGTTACATAACAGGTGTATAATATGGTAAGAATTTTTACCTATCGGTACTTTTTTATAACAACGTAGTATCAGGCTTATGAAGATTAGAATGTTACTCCTTCTTCTTCATTTTGTGTATTAAGATTGTGAAGAATAGTGTTTCAATTAATTTTATGGCTTTTTAAACTCAGGGAGGACATGCTTGACTCACACTCTAATGAACTGGTCTCGAGCCACTAAGACATTTTTTTATATTTAATATTTTAGACCATTTGGAATTAAATAACGTCAGGTGAATTTGTTTACATCTATAGCTCTGTTTACCTCTGTCCTTTCTTCCTCGATAGCTGGGCTCAGCGCCTGCTACAAACTATTTGACAATATCTCCTCTGCTGGTATAGAGCAACTACTGGAAGCTACGGCATGCCTAGTGAGTTGATACTGATGGAGACAGGTCCCAATAGTTCCTTTAAACTATTTTCTTTCTGTATGTTTGTTTAAGATTTATAGAGATTCCTTGATCTTTTTAGTAACAAATAATTAATAAGTCTGACGTAGTTATAAGATTATTTATTTAAATTATTATTAAAAAAACAGTTATTTGAAAATAATTTCACTTGGACGTGAGTTAGTCAGTATGACTGTGAAGAAGATATATTTCGAAGTGCTCAACTTATCGCTTTGATTTTTTTATTAGCTTTAGATTTTCATCCTTAGGAAGCCCTTTGAATTTCACTATTGTGAACCGTCCCGTTCATTTTTTTTTATTATTTGATGATTTTTACGGTCACAAAATATGAATCATCGTTATCAAGTAGTCAGAAAAAATTTTTCGTGATAATTAAACAGAAATAATTTATTTGCAGCTTTAAACGAAATTTTTGTTTCGGTATTTAATAAAAGTTAATAGATTATTCAAAGTATTAAATGAGCATTCGAGATGTGCTTTTTAAATTTTCCAAAATTTTTAATATAATATCATTGACTGTAAAAGATAAGATTCTTAATAAATATATTAATTTAAAATCAATATACATATAATATATATTTAAATGAAACAGTCTGTACAGACGCTCGTTCTGTCTCATAGGTACATAGATTCCACATTTCGCGATTTTTATTTAACTACCCCACTAGTTATTTAATCGCGTATATAATACACATATTAGATTGAAAAATTATGTACTTACAGACGTTCTGTCTCATAATATAGATTTTACATTTCGCACTTTTATTATTAATGTTATAATTAAAAAAATTAAATTAATAAAGTAAAACAGCTTCAACAATATCATACTTAACTTATATGATATTCATGCCCCGGTTAAATGCGTTAAAATAAAACATAATCTTGCCTCTTGGATAACTTCAGTTTTAAAGGTGCTCATGACACGTAGGGATAAAGCTAAAAGAAGATATAAGCTATTTCCACTGGAGAGTAATTAAACAAATTGTAAGGTCCTACGTAATCGGTGCAATGGTTTGTGCAGAGATGCAAAAAGGAGTTATTTTTATGATTCTCTAACTAAATATGATCCCGCAAAAGCCTGGAGATTTCTTAAAACTGTTGGCGTTGGAAAGTCACAAACACTTTTAAGTGGAGACATAGACTTAAATATTTTCAACCGACATTTTTCTTGACCTCCTATTTCTATCTCTGCACGTGATAAAGCTAGGTCAATGTTAGAATTGGCTAAGCATCCAGCTCTGCAATGTGCCACATTTGGTTTTTCTTTAGTCACTGAAGACGATACTAGCCGATCAATTTTGGCTATATCATCTACGGTTACTGGAATGACTGCATATGCTCTAATATGATAATGCCTATCCTCTCTTTTCTTCTACCTGTTCTTAAACACATTTTTAATTTCTCTTTATCTACTTGTTGTTTTCCGTCGTCATGAAAATTAGCTCAGATTATCCCTATCCCTAAGATATCTAATCCTTCATCTCCCTCTCACCTTTGTCCTATTTCAATCTTGCCATTTCTTTCTGAAGTTCTTGAACACATTGTCCATAAGCAATTCCCAGCCTTTCTCAACAGTAACAGTATTTTATGTCCATATCAATCTGGCTTCCGACTAGGTCATAGTACAACAACTGTCCTTCTTAAACTTACTGATGATATTCGTTGGAATATGGACCATCAATTTTTTACAGTTCTTGTTTTACTAGATTTCAGCAGTGGGTTTATTTCTGTCGATTTTGATATCCTTATAAGTATCCATATGTCGATTAATGTGTCTACATTTGTTATTCAATGGTTTGACTCCAATCTTCGAGATCGTTCTCAATGTGTTCGTTCAGGTGAAATATACTCCCAATGCTATAATGTAACTGCGGGTGTACCTCAAGGTGAAGTCCTGTCTCCTCTGCTTTTTGCCGTTTTTATTAATTGTATAACTAGGGTCATATTATTTAACTACCACCTCTATGTTGACGATTTGCAGTTATATCGTAATTTTGTGGCACCTGAAGCTAACTTGAGGATTGAAGCTGTGAATAATGACTTAAATAAGATTAGCGAATAGTCGAGATCATTTGATCTCTCTATAAACCCAAATAAATACCAAGCCTTGATAATAGGCAAAAGATATGCGCGTGGCTTGCTTGATTTCTCCTCTCTCCAAACTCTACGAATTGATGGTACCACTATTCCCTACCCTACTCAGATACTGCCAAGAACCTAGGCTTTATTTTCGACTGCAATCTGACTTCGGGCGCACATATTATGAATGTAAGTAGGAAAATATTTCATGCTCTATATATTGTCAATTCCTGTCTATGCCCTGTCCATTCCAATTTTATAGCGATGCTTTTATTGTGTAGTTAGCCTGTGCAATCCAATGAGGATAAATGTCCTTCATTTTTTTATAGAATAAGGGTGACAAGCGAGCACACAGCCTACATGATGGTAAGTGCATTCTGTGGCCCATATACATCTACATCTACCCTCGATTAACAATCAAAATGCAGATGCGTTGTCACCGCTGAGGGCTAAGATGGAATGTATCGTATCCAGTAAATAGGGTCTCCGATTCTCTACACTGACCATACGAAATACAGCACCTTTCAGCTGCTATTTTACGCTGGTATTCTGTTAAAGCGTGGTCCTTCCCCGGTTGAGCCGACCCATTTGTGCTACAACCATTATATATCTGCAAAATGACCATGTATAAAAAACAAACATCATCAATCCTTCATTTTTGTTAATTTAAAAAACGAATTGTTGTTTTGTATGAAAAACTGTATCATATTGGCGTTTTGTGGCTAGAGAAAAATCATCGTAATCGTTCAATAATAATAAATAATATATTTATAATTTCTAAACCATATATTTTTAGATATCAAAACATTCTAACAGTATTTTTGGTTATTATTAAGTCTTCCTCTATATTCTTTCTCTATCGTATGAATTACCAAATAACAAAATATATCTCGAATCCATAGTAGTGATTTGTAAAAATATTAAACTTTATTAACAATGTAAACAGTTTGGAAAATCCAAAACGGCACGCCTCATGAGCGTTTCATAAATTGTATTCCTATTTTAAAATAAATTTTTACGTGTATTAAATATATTTAAAATAAATTTAGCGCCCTATTATTTTAACAGGTAGTCTCTATTATTTTAAAATAAATTAATAACACAAAGTATAAAATCGATATAGGCTGTATGGTACATTTTTACTTTATTATTATTTTTATTATTATATTATTATTTTCACAAGGCCTAAAATATCAAAGCGATTTTAAATTTTTAATAGCAATATAACTTATAAAAGTTGAAAATCATTCTATTAACAAACTACGCGTACTAGGCTATTGATATGAAATAGGGAACCAGTTCATGTACTGCTAAAGCTAATAAAAAAATCCGGTCCCGATACGTCAATTTTTTCCGAAATTATCGTGAGCACATACAAAATCAACATCCAGACGTCCAGGTAAATTATTTTTCTAACCGTATTTTTTTTTCAAAGCAGCAATATAAAATGATTGTCTTAGAAAATATAAAATGGATTAATTAGTGTTTTCTTGATATGCGGTTACTCATATCTCTACAAATAAATAAAATTGAAGTGTCTGTTTGTAATGGTAAAATACCAGCTTTTTACTAAATGCATATGAACGTAAATACGATACTTATAACAAAAACACAATTTTTAAAATTTTTGTCTGTTTGTCGGTCTGTCTGTCCGTCTGTTTGTTCATTTCGACGGGACTTTCACTGGCAGATAGCTGATGTGACAAGGAATAACATAGGCTACTTGTATTTTAGAAAAAGAATTAGAGTTCCGCGAAAATAAATTAAAACCCCAAATAACACGCGGGCGAAGTCTCGGGGAACAGCTAGTTATCGTATTAGTCTAATAAACTATTATTTTTATAATATTTATTAGATTCCATTATTGATTAAGTTTACATGAAATAATACCACAAAATTAAGTAATCGCGTTAACTAAGCACTTAATGATTATGCGTTTACGCCAATGCTGCGGTAATTGTAATTTACCAAATTAAACACAAAGAAATAATTTTGTATTGATACGATACGATACTTTTCTTGTCATTAACACGATACAGTAAAAGTGTTATTCATTATATCTCATTAAATAAAGCTAGAAAAATATGAAAAATATTGTATTCCAACCTATATCTGACATAATAGTAAAAACTTAATTATATCACATTACCAGTTTTTTGCTTGGGGCCGTTGGGGGATTAATATTACTAATTATTGACCAGCAAATAGCATTGTACAAATCTTGAAAAAATTACGAGCTTATGTAGTCATAAATAATTTTCTGGCTTTTGTTCGGCTATGTTGAAACTTTGCCAGTTGTTCTAGTTTTATTCGTGAAATGACACTAAGTTTTTGAGGTCAGTAGCTTGTTTCAGTTGATTAGACCACATTTTAGTTATAATTTTTGTAACAATTCTCGTCTTAAGCTCGTTTTATATATTTTTTTTAATCATTAATAATTTTGAACTGAAGTAAAAGGTTAATTTTATATTTATCAAAAATAGATTTTGTGGGGGCGAGAGAAACAACTGCTTATTTAAATAAAACTAGTTTTTACGGATTCTGTCGCTTATTTTATTCTATTTTCTTAACTTATTTTATTTTCCCGACATTTTGAACACTACAGGACCCATGGGCACGGGGGAGACTGAGGTGACGTCCCAATCTCATAGTTAACACAGCTACACTACAGCTAACATTCCGCATGAGAGAAACTGTAAGCGACTACCTTTTGTACATTCAAGAGGACTCTCTTATTAGATTTCGATTCCGGCGTAGATTTACATAATATTCCTTAATATTAACGAAGTTTTCTTTTTATCAAAAATTTATAAAAATTTGAAGTAAAATAAAATTTAATATAATCACTAATTTGTATATGCGCTGTTAAACAATTAATACCAGTAATACTGTCCTTCACAAGTCCACTGATGAACACTGCATCACTCAAGGAATGCCACAAAATAAGATCCTAAGTCTGAGTTATCTGAAGCATTCGACTTAACACATTCACGTCTTATATAATACAATTTAGCAAGAGGAAAAAAGTAACATATTTTTAGGTATTTAAAGGAATGTTTTAGAGATAAAAGGTTTGAATAATAGTAAAAGTGACAAATGAGCACACAGTGCACCTGATGGCAAATGGACGCTGTAGCCTATAGACACCAACGCCTGTCATCGTTTAATAATTGAAATAGATGCAATGCTTAGAACCATGTTGAAATGCTTCAATACCAGTAAAACAGTATATGGTTCTCGTCACTAATCATAGCAGAATTGTGCTGCCATTTAGAACTGCAGCATGGTTCTTCCGCGGTCGAGTCAACCCATAGATATTTCTGCCATCATATAGCTACAGCGTAGAACAAACGAGAATTAGTAGAAAAAGTAGGTTAAAATAGGTAATGTATAAAGAAACAACAAAAGCACGCGTTACTTACCGAACCATACATATTTATCGATTGATAAGAGTAAAAGAGAGGGTTTCTTGTGATGATGATGTAGTGCCCTGTAGACTCCCCTTTACCCCCGACAATATACATTTATGATATTAGTATTAAGTATAGAATATCGACAGTATAATTAAAGTTCTTGTACAAGCAACACGTCTCCTTCATTCAGCACCTTCCGAGTTCCGACGTTACATGGCGACCCTGCCAGACGGTGCGCTGCTACAATGCACGCGCACCGCCGCGGCCTACAAAATGATTAAAATTAAAATATAATTTAATTATTGTAATTTACTCAAATTGACACAATTATATACCCGGACTACACGGAATATATACCCGGATGTGACGAAAAAAAATAAATATGAATACAAGAAGAGGCCTTAATAATAATTTTACAGAAGGTGACTGAAAAATTAAAAAGTATAATGTATATGAAATAGTACTATGAAGTCAACTAAGAGGAAAATAAAGTGATTTTATATATTGAAAATTCAAGAAACAGCAGATTAATTTTAAAAGAAAAGAAACAGTTGTACTTTTGCAAGCTTCGTCCAGAAGAATATGAAAATTGAGTTAAAAAGAACAAAGAAGAAATTAAGAGGTAACTTCGCACCTGTGTGATTTTAATTCCATTTAAAACTTTATTTATCAATTTGAGATTGATTTATATTCTTTTTGCTATTATATATTTTTTATTTTTTTAAAAGTTATGTATTAAATATTCTGTATTTAATATGTTACCTATGTTTAGATTGAAAGTAATTATCAGATAGTTTACGATTCAATTGATTTTTTTAATATTTTCATTACTGTATCTTAAAAAAATAATCAAAACGCAATAATTATAAATTAAGTTACGTATGCACTTCTGATAATGATATATCTATAAATATGACATGTAATGTTATGCAATGAGCTTATCTTAAAACAATAGAGAGCAACATGCGATATATTAACAGGTACATAAAAATAAATCATAACACCATTCTAATAAAGACGAAAATAATAATATCAGAAAATAAATAAGAAATGATCTGTCATAGTATTAACTGTCACAGTAAAGCAAAAAATAAAATAATTAAGAGAAGGTTTAATAGTAATAATGTTCCTTAACAGAGTTAAAAACGGCCAAAAAAATTTTGACTGACAAAAATATTATCATACTTGTACAAAATTAAAATGTATGTAATTTAATGATATGAATGAAAGAAAAGAATATTCGAAAGTGTGAATACGAATGATCGATTTGCTAAGTTTCCTCAATGTTGGACTGATCACCCAAATATTGATGAATGCTTAAACTCCTGGTATGAAATTCATTATGAGCGAGAATAATGCAAGTTAGTATATGAAAGTGGAGCATGCAAGTGAATAAAAAATAACCGATACACTCAAATAGATATTAAGATGTTAAAAAAATACGGTTATGTATAAATAAAGAAGGAAATAAGATTTATTAAGAAAATTAGAAATAAAACATATGTTGACCTTGATAAACAAGTAATGGAGAGATACAGGAACGTCCATCACTGGTAAAGCATATAGTCCTCGAGCAGGGTATGTTTCCATGATTGGATGATAAAATCGGGAGTAACGGGTACTAGGGAACAATACCTTCATTACAAGTGAGATGTGAACGAGTCTACTCATATTAGTATTGTTGGCGACCAGAGAAGTCTTAAATTTGTTACCCTTAATAATGGTACATAGAGGTCACATCCTTCATTGGATCATAGTGTGAACTTAGTTTTCCTCCGTGACAATTGTTGGAGTCCTTTTAAAATGACTTAAAAGTTGACCTCGAGGTTGTGCGCACAACCCAAGGTACAGTTCTACCTTGAGATAGTATGACAAAAAAGTTAATGTACCAATAAAATGAAATGAATGTAAGGAAAACGTAATATAATACCCAAGTAAATGGGGGGCCCATATTTATAAAGTACCCGCATGATAAATATCACGAAATAAAATATAAATGAAGTGAATTAATACTCCGATTTCCGATATCTAATTAATAAATAAATATAAAAGTGAATAGAATTACGAAAACAAATTAAGCTAGCTAGAAGGTCAAAAGGAATAAATTATTATGAAAGGAAATAAATTATGTACATACAGGAATTATAAAAGAAAATATATATACATATATTATGTATAACCTAATGCCTAATAATTTAAACAAAGTAAATAGGAGTAGTGGTACTGGTATGAAAAAAAGTACAATGAAATGAGAAAAATTCAAATCATAAAAGGACATGAGAAAAAATAAAATGAGTTACATACAAGGTATTAAGGGGATCCCCGACCAAATCTATAAAGTGAGATAGGTAGTTATTTGCATTTCTTTACTAGGATGCTACCCAAAATGCTACCTACTAATTGCACATGTAGTACCTATAGGATCGATCCACATAACTATATGTATAATTTAATAAATACCTTATATAATCCACGTATTATAATCATATAGCAAATAATATATTTTATCCATAATCGCAATAATATAGAGTATAGGACTTAAAATAAAATAAAATTATTATCTAAATTATTATTTTAGGTACATATTATACAAGTAATATTAATAATTACGTTAAAAAAATTGTTTAGTATTGTATAGAATCAATTACATACTTAAAGTTTAAAATTCAACATAATTTTTAAAAAAAATAATAGGGAAGGAGATGTTGAAATAAATTAGAGATACGAACGTAAACAGAGTAAGGTATAAATATTATGTTTATACAATAAAGTACGGTGCATGACGCACGTTTCAATTATTTAATACTCACAAATTAAACATGTAGTAATTATAGACACACAACAACATGTACACAAAAGATAAATATTTAAATATGAAAAAAAAAATTTCGCGTATATATTTCGCGTATATTTTATATCAATTTACAAGATATTTTCCTTAAATTAATAATTTTACCTTAAATTTTCTATTTTATGTTATTTTTTTTTGTTTATGTAAAAGTTGTACAATTTTAAACTAAAGTTGGTTTATATATTGCTTTATTGAATAAAGTCGAAACAGTATCGATCCGCTATTATTATAAGTTCCATAATGTAATAGTTTTTTTCTTTTGTTATAGACAATAAAACCTAAAATTATGTTATTATATATTAAAAATACTTAAAACAACAAATAAAACATACATTTTGCTATACAAACTTATATTTGTGTAATAACCTATTGTTTCATAAATTTATGTTTCAAATGAGATAAACATATTCCTTTGGAGTCATGAAATCTTAAAAAGGTAATAATGCGTTTCCGACTATTAATGATAAATAACATTTATAATAATAAATACTTGATAATGTATGTAAATTTATAATGACACAATGCAATGTAAAATATTTAATACGTTAAATTAAAAAGCGTTTAATACTATAATTTTCAGATACATTTTAAGTGTATTCATAATAAAACATTATGAAAGTTATGGTAAAATTATGTAATAAAGAATATCTAATAAAGAAGTAAAATAAATACCTAATAGTTAACCAAATGTAAAAATAAAAAATAAATCAAGCTAAACTATTGAACTGAGTGAGCAAAACGTGTCCTCATTGACACATTTCCTTATATCTCCATATCACATGTTTTTTTTTCTATAGTAAATTTCATTTAAATGTAAGATTCAATTTGAAAAGGGTTAAAAACAATTCGGTATTATTAATAAGTGTTAGCTTTTCCTTTCTTTTATAAAAGCAGTGACCTTAAAGTTATATAATAACCTACTTAAAAACTAAAAGTGTTCTTTTGAATGATTAAATTTTTAATGTTTTGTTGAGTAAAGTTGATAGGTGTTACAGTGATTATTCAATTATTTTCTGTAATCGATATAGTAAATATCATACTTCTAGAAATTGTAATAAAAAAAAAAACTAACGCATTTTTTTTGATCGATGTAAAATTAATGTAACTATCTAAAATTATGTATAAATAAGAAATTTAAAACTATCATTTTACATATATATAATAGTTTTAAATTTATATTTACATGTATGTAATAATAACATTGTACAACTTATGTTAAAATGGCGTGATCATAATACGATGTAATTGTAAACGTTTCCATATACGTACTTTGGCAATTAAAACAAAGGTATCTCAAATCACTTACGCGGCTGGGAATGCAATTTGTATTTTGATCTGTCTTTTGTTATGTGATTATGTTATTGTTATTGAAAATGATTACGTTGCTTTACATTGACTTCTTTGTTCAGTTCATCTTAATATGAAATGAAATAATTAAACTTTTGGTTAAATTGAACGACCTCAGCAAATTATAAGATTTATAATATTTTGAAATTATTCTTTTAGGAAAGTATTTAAGGGATTTAAATAGTTTATTTATGATATATGATTAAATTGTGAGCCTCGATTCTTAAAAATATGTATATGTAAAGAATATAATTCTTCTTGCAAAAGACGTATAATTTTTATGACTAAGTTGCGAATACGTAACTATTTTTATTAAGTGAAATGACAATCATGGAAAGGACCATTGGCCATTTCCTTAATTATGTATACGCGAGCTGTGTACGTGAAAGAAAATACGCAATTATTTGATGAATATTATTATTAATGATATTTAATGAAAAATAAATAATAGTTACCGGAGAATAAAGTAAATATATAAAGTTAATAAAAAACGTGAATTAAATAAAATAATCTTGAAATGTAAGACAAAGTATAAGAAAACATTTTTATACTTTATAAAAAAGATGTAATCATTCATTTTTTTTGTCGGTGGGAGGTGTAGTGCTCTGTAGACTCCCCTTTACCCCCGAAAATATACATTTATCATATTAGTATTAAGTATAGAATAGCGACAGTATAATTAAAGTTCTTGTACAAGCAACACGTCTCCTTTATTCAGCACCTTCCGAGTTCCGACATTACAATGATGTTCCCGTGATTTACAAAACAAAAGATAGAAGAACTTTTTTGTAAATGCTTTTCTGGATATACATATTATTAATGTTTAAAATAATGTGCTTAGTACAACATGTGCAAAACAAATATCATTCTATTTTTATATGAATGTTAATGTACAAAACAGTTTCTATTCTTAACACGCTTCTTTATTTTAATTTTATTTTTTATAGGAGAGGGGGCAAACGAGCATGCGGCTCACCTGGTGGTAAGTGACTACCGCCGCCCATGAACAACTGCAACACCAGGGGAATCCCAGATACGTTGTCGGCCTTTTAAAAAGGAGCAGGCTCTTTTCTTGAAGGTCCCTAAGTCGTATCGGTCCGGAAAAATCGCTGGTGGTAATCGATTCCACAAGGAAGTTGTGCGAGGGAGAAAACTTCTTCTAAATTTCTTTTATATTCTTATTCTAATATTTTATAGTGTATTTCTAATAACATTGACTATAATGAGTACAATTGGGAGGTTTTAACCACGAACTAAGCAGGTCGTTGAAAATGTTATTAATTTTTATTTGCTTATTCTAGTTATAGTATTTGTACGTGATAGAGCCATCTTGCAGCTATAGTTGTAGCACGTTGGTTGTTAAAAATCTTATTATTTTTTTTTTGCTTATTTTAGTTCATAAAATTATTCATATTTGTATGAACCATTCATTATACATGCATTGCTATAAACATACGTGCAAAGTACATTGATGCAGTAAAACTAAACACGACGCTCATTCATACTTGAAACTTGTTTTATCCAGAATTTTGCATTATCTAATACATTTTAGCTTTTCTATATATTTAATACTTCTATTTAAGTTTGTATAGATAAAATAATCCGAAGTGTTAGATATAAAACACAAAGGTAACACAATAAAAAACAAACACATAGGTGCAACTGGAGTCGTAGTTTTTTTAATGAGCCTTTAATGTAAGGTAAATCCTCATTCAGTAGGCATAACAAATGGCGTCTTTAGTATCAGGACCCTCAAACCACACATGCTTACTCTCATCATCAGTCTGAATAATTTAATCCACTTATTCTATTTACAGAATCATAATAATTTATAATTGTCATTGCAACTATATACATGTAATTATTTGAATATTTTGTATCACTAATTAACATACGTACAACAACAAGAGCCGTGGTAGCTCAGGAACTTTGCGCTCGCTGCAAATTCTACAGTACGTGAGCAACCAGGGTTCGATACCCAACGGTACCAATGAAATTGCTAATTGCAATTTTAAGTGCTGATTCTCCGCCGAGGTGAAGGAAAACCTTATTATAACTTACAGTAAACCTGCCAGTAGCTACATACGGCTACTGCAGCCCATGGATGCCTGCAGCTAATTTCAAACAAAATATAAGATTATAGATTCGTTGTTACCTCTGAGGAATTAGATGGAATGCATCATATCCTAAAATTATACTAGCTCTCTATACCCATCAGATCGGAACACAACAGTGCACACACATACGTCGAAAAGCCATGCTACAACTATATTAGAAGTATAATTATAACACGAATGGGTCGGCTCGGCCGGGGAAGGACCACGCGTTCACAGAATACCAGCGTAAAATTGCAGCTTAACACTACTGTGTTTCGTATGGTGGATGTAGAGAACCACAGACCCTATTTACTGGAAACGAGACGTTCCATCTTAGTCCTCACGGGTAACAATGCATCTGCATTTTGATTCTTTATTGAGGATCGATGTAGATGTCTATGGGACACAGCAACCACTTACCATCATGTGGGATGTGTGCTCGTTTGTCACCCTATCATATAAAAAAAAAAACTGCTGCTTGGGAACAGAAATGGGTAAGAGGATGGTCCTTATCCTTACCTAGATGGAAATCTAGGTAGACAGTCTACTAGCTAGGAATAAAAAAAATTGCTGTTTAAAAAGTCATCATTTGTATAATTTAATATATTCGTTGAATGATTAGATATCAAATGGAAAAGGCGAATGAAAGGAATCTATCACCCCCATTTCTTCCCGTATTTGTTATTGAAGGCGTATGGAAATGCCAGGAATAATAATAATGCCTATGCCATCTGTAAATACTTAGACCGGTGATAACGAACAACATAAAATTTGCGATGTGAGACAAAGTCAAAGAGTGTCAAAATGTCAGTGCCAATTTTCAAAATCAGCTTTTAAAAAGCAGTTTTTAATAGTCAATATAGCTGCGCCATCGCTTCAAAGAGTCTCTACTTCGCGAAACTGTGTGACGAAAAGCGGCAAGAAACTCACATGTAGACTATTTTGCTCACAACAGTTACAATCATTATAAAGTTTATAGAAATGTAGAACAAAGTAAGCTCATTATGTCTACGTATTGTTATATTTCAAATTATCATCTTATTTATTATATCCTCCCTGCATATAAATACTTTTCACATGCTTGCTTTAGTAAAGGCAACAAATCTACTTAAAAATGGGCTGTCATGTAATCTGCTGTACGTCTAAATTTCCAAAGGTGACAGACTCATTGTTTGCACCATTTAAGTCGTTTGCTATGAGAGGACCTTAATTTAGCGAAAATTTATCGGACAATGAAAGGACTTCTATGTCCTTTATAAAGTTGTTTACATTAGGTTTTCCGCTCAATAATTCTCGGAAAATGAATTTTAATATATAATCTAACACATAACACTGTTATCCTGTAGCGTAAATATGAGCTTGCACAAAATATTTTTTTTAAAAGACGGAAATCATGAATATATTTATACAGAATTAAATTATTGCATTCTGTCCCTAGCAATGAAAATGAAAACACTCATTCACTTTGGTTCTAATAATAAATGAATATAAAGAGGATAAAATTTAATACGAAGCAACGGTGTAACATCACGCGCAGTAAGCTGTGACGCAATTTCTCTGGATTATGTGACTTTATGACAGTCGTGATTACCGCGCCCAATCTATAACATTGACGATATATGTAACCAGAATTTGTAGCTATAAGAATCTAAATGAAAAGCAATAAACAGAAAATACTCCTACTACGTAGCATGGAAATAAAGCTTGATACGAACTCAAAAGCTACTTTGAAAATTGTTATTTCATTAATTTTTAAATTAGTTTGGGCCGAAATGTACAAATGTTACCAAAAACATAAATAAATGAAACTAATTTTTGCAGATTTTATCGCATTTAATTTAACTATGTTTAGTTAAATTATTGTGGACTTCAAAATCATAATTGTGACAATTTAGTAGAAACGACCTTCAGTTTTGTTTGAACGAGTGCCAAACTGCATAGCATTTCCTTAAATCATAGCTATAAGAATTGATGAAACCCCAAAATTATAAAGTTTTATTTCGTAGTAATCAGTTTAAAACGGTATATGCATAGTTACTTAGAGTACTATGCAAAGTGCTTTCTTTCTTGATTATTCGTTATTTTCTTAATGAAAATAAAAATTTCGGTCCGATTGCTTTAAACCGTTCTGGTATGCTTTCAATAATTCAGTGCATAGGTATTAAAATAAATTTATAGATTATTAACGAAAGTAGGTCCGTATTAGCTCAGGAAATACGTGTCCGCCTAGCACGCAAAAAACCTAAGTTTGATCCTAGCAGAAACCAACGAAATTGTTAATAGCATATTTAAAATTTGATTTACCACGTACTCGGTAGTGACGAACAAAATTTTTAAAATTGAAAGTAAATAAATGATTTCGTCAAACAAACCCTCTCAGAAATATGTATATTAATTAATTTGTATTATCATAATTAATCGCCTTGCAATACATAACGCAGTGTTGGTACCGACTTTGTTATATAGCAGCGAAACCTGGGTATGCCAGAAGCAGCACAAAAGCAAGTTGAATGCAGTGGAGATGCGATCTCTTCGTAAAATGTGCGGCGTTACCATGGCCGACCGAAAGCGAAACGAAGAGATTCGCAATATGGCAGGTTTGAAAGATGACCTTATCACAAAAATTGATAAGGGCGTGCTTCGATGGTTTGGGCACGTTGAGCGAATGAGTGAAGACTGAATGGTGAAGAAAATATATAGTGCGAAAGTTAATATTAAAATGTGTCGAGGTAGACCGCGGCTAACTTTCGAAGACCATGTGAGCAAATTGCTCGAAGAGGGGAGGGTCAAGAGTACTCGGATACCTAGACGTGCATGTAAGAAGAAGATAATGAATCTGAAAGAAGCGAAAGAGGTATGGAAGGATCGTGACACTTGGCGATCTGTTATCTCTGGCTATCCCGTCAGGGATTGTGCGTGAAGGTAAGTAAGTAAGTAAGTATCATAATTAAGTCATTTTTTTCATTTCAATTTCAGCAGACTTCAAAAAAAGAAGGAGGTTCTCAATTAGACTGTATTTTTTTGTGTGTTACCTCAGATATTTTTTTCTAGGCCTTTGATGACTTAACTTTGTTTGAAAGCTGATGCTTCTCATGTGGTTCCATATAAATTTGATCAAGATCTGACCAGTAGTTTTTGAGTTATATTTAATAATGCGTATTTAATTGACTTCGACTACATTGATGATGTTTTCATTTTATTTATAATGAAGTCGGTTTTGCAAAATTTTTAATTTTACCACTTGCTTTTGTCAGTTTTGTAATGTAATACGATGATTAGAAATAGTGCGGTTACCAGGATAAAGGAATCAAATATTTGGCCTCAATGCATGGTTCTTAAGCTGTATTATGAATCTTTTTCCGTAATTGATGGTGCTTACGAGAAAAACTTTAAAGTTAATATGAAACTAACTGTGAAAAATGAATTTTCTAATGGAAAGAAACAAGTATACTTGCATTTATATGAATACGCATTTAAATAATTTATGGTATATATATATATATATATACATATATATATATATAATATATATATATATATATATATATATATATAATATATATATATATATATATATATATATATATATATATATATATATATATATATATATATATTTCTTAAATAATTAATTGTGTGTTTGCATTGAATACAACTTTTTTAATGTCTGTCATCTGTCGCAATTATTCGCTAAATGATATATAAATAGAAACTTATAATAAATTATAATAAATAAATTGTCCCTCATTCTTGGCCATCAGCCACCTCCCTCAACACCCTCCACGAAAACCTTCACCAACAGAAAGGGCTGCAAGGAGTCCCTAGCAAAAGCTATGGACTCTCAGGACTCCCCCATCTCCTATATTGTCGGACTTCGACAGTCCCGAAAAAATCGATACCGCGTCGAGTCTCTCTTCATCATAATAAAATCCTACCTTAAGGTGAATGAAAGGGTAGTCCCGGTTGCTAATAATGATAGTCTTTCCCTACATATTAGCAACCTATTGAAAACCAAGAGAGCTGCTTTCCGGAGAGCAGCAATCTATCCCACCCCCGAATATAGGCGCACACTCCCCCTCGCTCCCGTCCCGCCGGTACGGTTGCCTTTGAGGACGAGGAAAAGGCTGAGTGCTTCGCAGAGAGCATTGCCGCCAAATGCTCTCCTAGCTCACAACCCATTGACCCCTCACACATCCAGCCAGTGGAGGATGAGGTCCGCCGCCGGAACTCACCCCCCACAGCTTCTGAACCTATGACTGTGTCCAATGATGAGATTTCATCACTAATCAAAGGACTTAAGCCCAAAAAAAGTCCGGGCGCGGATGGCATCTCCAACCAAGCCCTTAAACACTTCCCTGAGCAGGTGTTAACACTTCTAACTATTATTCAACGCCTGCTTCAATCTTAGTTACTTTTCCACTACGTGTAAAGAGGCAACTGTCATTGGTATTCCCAAGCCAGGAAAGCCTCTCAACCTCCCCTCCAGTCATCGTCCCATCAGCCTCCTTAAGGCCATGGGCAAACTCTTCGAAAGAATCATCCTCACTCGCATGAGGCTCCATCTGTTTCCCACAGACGGTGACCCTCTTGTTATCCCCCACCAATTTGGTTTCTGAGCGAAACATTCTAGTCCCCAACAAGTTCACCGTATTGTGGAATATATCCTAAGCGGTTTTTATCCTCGTCGTCATAAGACCATCGCGGTCTTTTCCGACATTGCCAAAGCATTTGATAGAGTCTGGCACGGAGGCCTTATCTATAAACTTTACAAAATAGGTCTCCCTGATCGTCTTGTACGTCTCGCGGCCTCTTACCTGAAGGATCGTACCTTTCCTTTTAGACACGAAGGCACGCTCTCCTCTCAGCGCCCCATCAAAGCTGGTGTCCCTCGGGGCTCAGTAGTTGCTCCTTTCCTGTACATACTGTTCACCAACGACATTCCCATCCCGTCGAATGGTGTTCAGCTCGCCTTCTTCGCAGACGACACTGCCCTCTATTGTAAAGGTATCTCGCTACCTTTCATACGGAACAAGATCAAACAGTCAGTTAATGACCTAGGAGCTTGTTTCCAAAAATGGCGCATCGATGTGAACCCGGAGAAGAGCTCCACCGTTCACTTCGATTATAAACGACGCTGCCTCAAAAACACCCCACCAATACGTATGCTAGATACCCCTGTCCCCCGGCATACGTCTGCCAAATATTTAGGCATCACCCTTGACACGAGGCTCACCTTCGGGCCCCATGTCACAAAAGAGTAACTCGTCACGCACGTTTTTATCTGAGTAGGCTCAACAGTATGCTAGGCCGACACAGTAAAATGTCCCTCGGGAACCAGCGAACCCTTTATAAGGTCTGCCTACGAGTTTGTTGAGTGATCTTTATATGAGTAGGCGGAATAACTCATTAAATAATGTAAAAACGTTGTGATGTGTCGTTAGAAACACAATCAAATCAAAGATTTAAGTTGTATTTTTTAAAATAGCACCTTTATATTACAAGGGCAATATTAAGATGATCCCTTTTAATTAAAAAGTGCACGTGTGTTTTTAGAAATTATTGGATTGTGGGGAGCTCTAAGTCTCGATGAAGGTTGGCGTTACGGAAGTACCAGGGTGCGTTCGTAACTCGACGACAGAAAAGGTTTTAAACTATTTGGAGTTCGTTAATGATTTTGGGATTAGCGTGAGCAAATATAGGGCCCACGTAAGTCATGACTGTTCGTATACAGACCTTATAAAGGGTTCGCTTGTTTCGGAGGGACATTTTACTCTGTTGGTCCAGCATACTATTGAGCCTATTCAGATAAAACCGTGCGTTGCGGGTTACTCTTTTGACATGGGGCCCGAAAGTGAGCCTTATATCAAGGGTGACACCTAAATATTTGGCAGTCGTATGCCAGGGGACAGGGGTCCCTAGCATACAGATTAGTGGAATGTTATTGAGGCGGCGTCATTTATGATCGAAGTGAACGACGGAGCTCTACTCCGGGTTCACACAGATCCGCCATTTTTGGAACCAAGCTCCCAAGTCATCAACTCAATTTTGAATCTTGTAGTGAGATACCTTTGCAGACCCTTCTGCAGCAGTGTCGTCTGCGAAGACGGAGAGCTGAACACCTATCGAAGGGATGGGAATGTTGTTGGTGAACAGGGTATACAGGAGAGGGGCAAGCACTGAGCCCGGAGGGAGTCCTGAGAGTCTATAGCTTTTGCTAGGGACTCCTTGAAGCCCTTCCAGTTGGTGCCCAAGAGGGGATTTTGGGATTTACTTAAGCGTGGCAGATGAACATAAGGAAGGATACCTAGCATCCTGCTGAGTATCTCTAATATACATAAGTCCTTCATATAGGACTATGCGTTTAGGGTGCCCCATCAGATTAGTTAAAAATATCGATCGTCAGAAATACTAAAGCGCGTATATGGCGCTTTTTTGCATTTTTTAAAAAATCGCTACAAGGTTGCGTCACTTCCGAATTGACAGTCTTTTGAATGGGAGCATTTTTTGGTTCAATTAATATCAACTTTGAATATCTGACTCGCTGGAATTAATTTGTAAATTTTCCTAGCGACTTCAAAAAGGAGACGGTACTCAATTTGACTGTATGTTTTTTTTTTTATAGGATAGGATGACAAACGAGCACACAGTCTAAGTGGTTGCTGTGGCCCATAGACATCTACATTCATTCTCGTTTACGAAACAAAATGCAGATGCGTTGTCACCCGTGAGCACTAAGATGAAATGCTTCTTTTCCAGTAAAAATAAAAAGGTTCTCCGGTTCTCTACACTCACCATACGAAACACAGCAGTGTTAAGCTGCTATTTTACGTTAGTATTCTTTGAGAGCGTGGTCCTTCCCCGGTCGAGCCGACCCGTTCGTGCTACAACTATATTACTAATATAGCTGCAGCATGGCTCTACCACGTATAAAAAGTTATTTTAAAGTTTTTTTATGTGTGTTACCTCATAACTTTTTAATAGGTGAATTGATCACGATGATTCTTTTTTATTTGAAGGCTGGTGTTTCACATGTGGTCCCACATAAATTTGATCAAGGTCTGTTTAATAGTTTTTGAGTTATTCTTAATATAATATATATATATATATATATATATAGTTTATAGTTATTCTATTGAAGTCAGTTGTTCAAAATTTTTAATTTTAATTACATTATTATCGGATTCATGGGCAAAATCTAATGTCGTTGCAGAGAGAAGGAGAGAGAGAGAAAGACCTAAAATGTAACTTAATTCTGAATTATTTTATTATTATTTATTATTTTTTCTTTTCCAAAAAACGTTACCCCCACACTAGGATTTTCTCCTGTATCGTGGAGGCAGTTTACAAACACAAATTACCCGAGGACAAACATCCCGACCCGGAACAATTATTTGTAGGCCATACAAATATTTGTTCCGTGCGGGATTCGAACACACGCCCCCCAGCGCAGCAACTCATTGCTAAGTCACTGCGCCACGGAGCCGTCTGAAAAACTAATGAAGGATTTTCTTATAAGATTTCGTTTCCGGCATAGATTTACATAATATTGATTAATATAAACGAAGTTTTTTTTATCAAAAACTTATAAAATTTATAAAATTTTATATAATCACTAATTTGTGTATAGAACAACTAATGCCATCAATACTGTCCTTCACAAGTCCACTGATGAACACTGCTTCAGTCAAGAAATGCCACAAAACAAGATCCTGAGCCTGAGTCACCTAAAACATTTGACTTCCTACATTCATGTCTTATAGGATACAATTTAGCAAGAGGAAAAAAGTTACATGTTATGTTGGTGTATGGTTAAGTATTTAAAGGAATGTTTTGGAGATATGGATATAGAAGGTTTTAATAGTAGTAAAAGTGACAAATGAGCACACAGTGCACCTGATGGGAAATGGGCGCTGTAGCCTATAGACACCAACATCTGTCATCGTTTAAGAATTGAAATAGATGCAGTGCTGAAGATCATGTTGGAATGTACCAGTAAAACAGTATAAGTTTCTAAAATAATGTGCTTAGCACAACATGTACAAAACAATTAACATTCTGTTTTTATATGAATGTAAATGTACAAAATAGTTTCTATTCTTAACACGCCTCTTTATTTTTATATTCATAATCTAAAATTTTATAGTGTATTTCTAATAACATTGACTATAATGAGTACAATTGGCATGTTTTTAACCACGAACTAAGCAGGTCGTTGAAAATTTTATTAATTTTTATTTGCTTCTTCTAGTTATAGAATTTGTACGTGATAGAGCCATGTTGCAGCTATAGTTGTAGCACGAATGGGTCGGCTCGACCGGGGAAGGACCCCGCTCTCACAGAATACCAGCGTCAAATAGCAGCTTAACACTGATATGTTTCGTATGGTGAGTGTAGAGAACCGGAGACTCTTTTTACTGGAAAAGAGGCATTCCATCTTAGTCCTCACGGGTGACAACGCATCTGCATTTTGATTCGCAAACGAGGATAGATGTAGATGTCTATGGGCCACAGCAACCACTTACCATCAGGTAGACTATGTACTCGTTTGTCACTCTATACTATAACAAAAATAGTTCATAAAATTATTCATATTTGTATGCATTATTCATTATACATACGTGTACATTGATGCAGTAAAACTAAACTCTGAAACTGAACTCTGAGTAAACTAAACTCGCTCATTCATAGTTGAAACTTGTTTCATTACGCAAATGCACAAGTATTATCCAGGGTATTGCATTATCTGACGCTTTTTAGCTTTCTATCTATTGAATACTTCTATTTAACAGTTTGAATAGATAAAATAATCCGAAGTGTTAGATATAAAACACAAAGGTAACACAATAAAAAATAAACACATAGGTGCAACTAGAGTCATAGTTTTTTTCAATGAGCATTTAATGTACGGTAAATCATCATTCAGTAGGCATTAAAATTGGCGGCTTTAGTATCAGGACCCTCAAACCACAGATGCTTACTCTCATCATCAGTCTGAATAATTTAATCCACTTATCCTATTAACAATATGATAATTTATAATTGTCTTTGCAACTATAACACACTTGTAATTATTTGAATATTTTGTATTACTAATTAACATCCGTACAACAACAAGAGCCATGGTTGTTCAGGAACTTTGCGCACGCTGTAAATTTTACAATAAGCGAGCAACCAGGGTTTGATTCCCACCGGAAGTAATTAAAATGTTAATTGCAATTATAAGTGCTGAATCACCGCCGAGGTGAAGGAAAACCTGATTATAGCTTACAGTAAACCTGCCAGTAGTCACTTAAGGCTACTGCAGCCCATGGATGCCTAATGAACTAATTTCAAACAAAAGATAAGATTATATTTTCCTTGTCACCTCTGAGGACTTAGATGGAATACCTCATATCCTAAAATTATACTAGCTTTCTATACCCTTCAGCCGGAACACAACAGTGCACACACATACGTCGGCAAGCCATGCTGCATCTATATTAGAAAGTATAGTTGTAGCACGAATGGGTCGGCTCGGCCGGGGAACGACCACGCTCTCACAGAATACCAGCTTAACACTGCTGTGTTTCGTATGGTGAGTGTAGAGAACCGGAGACCCTTATTACTGTAAAAGAGGTATTCTATCTTAGTTCCCACGGCTGACAACGCATCTGCATTTTAATTCGCAAATGAAGATAGATTTGGTGTCTATGGGCCACAGCAACCACTTACCATCAGGTGGGATGTGTGCTCGTTTGTCACCCTATCACATAAAAAAACTGCTGCTTGGGGACAGAAATAGGTAGGAAGATGTCTAGACCTATTATGTAGGAATAAAAGAATTGTTGTTTAAAAAGTCATCATTTGTATAATTTAATTATATTCGTTTGAAGATTAGATATCACATAGGAAAGGCGAATAAAAGGAATCCATCACCCCTATTTCGTCTCGTATTTGTCGATAAAGGCATATGAAAATGCCAGGAAGATTTTGTGGCCCATGAGACAAATGATGGTAACCATTCTTCCTATGCCACCTGTTAATACCTAGACCGGTGATAACGAGTGACATAAAAGGTACGATGTGAGACAAAGCCAGTCAGTTTCAAAATATCAGTGTCATATTTTTGTTTTTAATATCGGCCCTCAAAAATCACTTCTTGAAGTCCATAAAGCTGCGCCATCACTTTAAAGAGTCTCTACTTCGGGAAACTGTTTGACAAGAAGCGGCAAGAAACTCAAATGTAGACTATTTTACTCACAGCTATTACAATCATTATAAAATTTATAAAAAAGTAGAACAAAGTAAGCTTATTATGCACTGATCTCTATATATACAAGTACGTTATGTCTACGTATTCTTATATTTTAAATTATCATCTTATTTATTAAAGTTGACATAAAATTACTTTGCGTACATTCGCTCGATAAAATAAAATGATGTGTCTTACCTAGTTTGAAGAGCACCTCCCGCCCTCCCTCAATTGCGTGCACTATCCCCGTCACCACTAAACCCAGCACCACTTCTCCCAACACCACTACACTAGGAAAGACACACCACTGATGACAATACGACTCGTGTTTCGCCTCTACACGAGCCATACTCAGGTAATATAGACTCTACGGTGGCTAACCGCTAAGTAAGCGGCGAGCCAAAACAACTGCTATTTATACAGACCGCTGACGCAACCGCTCTCTGCTTAAGGAGTGAGCGACTGCGTCATGCGATAAAACATGCGACCAATCACGGCCGGACTTACGCAGCCGTTTGTAAAATTAAAAACAAACCGCCGCGCAACGCCCACCTACCCTCCATCCACGCAACCAATCGTGAAGCAACAAACCGTGAGGGTGACAAACGACCATATTACGAGGCTCTCTATTATTAGAGAGCAGGCTTAAAGATATTCAAGAGAGGTGAGTTAGTAACATTTGTTTGTTCATTCATCAGTGCAACGTTACTATTAATACTTTTTAATATCTCTAACTGTTCCAGCATACACAGCCGCAGCACTTTATTACACGTATGTAAGACTTTAAAGGAGTTATCGTTGGCTAGGTTGTGTCCAGTGTCCAAAAAATGTTCGGCAAAATGGGATTTATCGGGATTGCAATTCCTGTACGCGGCTAAATGCTCTTTATAACGTGTCTCAAAATTGTGACCAGTTTGACCCACGTAAATGGCGTGGCATTTATCACAAACAAGTTTTTAAACACCTGACTTTTGACGAATAACCAACTTATCTTTATTATTACAGATATTTCTAAGAGAATTGTTTGTTTCGGACGCCACATAAACGCCGTTTTGTCGAAGAGTCTTAGCTACTTTTTCAGATATGGGGCCTAAGTAAGTCAAACCTCTCCGGCTGATATTTCGTATATTTCCTACCCGGGGTACTACTCTGAGGAATTGTCCGGATTAATACCAGCCGCCAAATTTCACGAACGCACATTGCGGCAGAACTCCCGATACCATCCACACCATCTGGATGATTGGCGGTCCACCACTGTGCGATTTAGAAGACGTTTTCTTCCTCGCACAACTTCCTTGTGGAATAGTTTACCACCAGCGATTTTTCCGGACCGATACGACTTAGGGACTTTCAAGAAAAGAGCCTACTCCTTTTTAAAATGCCGGCAACGCATCTGCAATTCCCTCTCTGGTATTGCAGTTGTTCATGGGCGGCGGTAATCACTTACCATCAGGTGAGCCGCATGCTCGTTTGCCCCCTCTCCTATAAAAAAAAATTATTGAGGAAAACATCCGGTTGTCTCCTTGTGCCAGTCCAGCAAATAATAGTAGTTTCGTTTCATACAGAGAGAGGTTAAGTCAATTATTTGGTTAAGTTAATATAATTATTTGTTGGACTGGCACAAGGAGACAAGTGGATATTTTCCTCTATAAAATAAATAGAGTCCATGACAAAATTAAATTTAAACTTGAATTGGTTCAAGATTGTTCCCTTAATTTTCTCGACTTAACAATAGCAAGAAAAGAATCGTCACATGTTTTCCAAATTTATCGAAAGCCAACTCATACCAACACGGTCATACTCGCGTCATCGTGTCATCCGTGGCAACATAAAGTAGCCGTTTTTATTGTTACGTTAACCGTTTGTTCACTGTCCTATTAAGTAAAGAAAATTATTTAAAACAACTTAATATAATTTATCAAATAGCGGTCCCTAACGGTTTTTCAAAAAATCTCATTTACAATTTAATCAAATAGAAACAAAAGCATGTTGTTCGCAACTCACTGTACGCGGTTCAACCTCAAAGTGTTCATCGATATGTGTGCAGTTTGACCTACTTAGGCCCCATATCTGAAAAAGTAGCTAAGACTCTTCGACAAAACGGCGTTTATGTGGCGTTCAAAACAAACAATTTTCTTAGAAATATCTGTAATAAAAAAGGTAACTTGGATATTCGTCAAAAGTCAGGTGTTTACAAACTTGTTTGTGACAAATGCCACGCCATTTACGTGGGTCAGACTGGTCGCAATTTCGAGACATGTTATAAAGAGCATTTAGGCGGGTACAGGAATTGCAATCCCGATAAATCCCATTTTGCCAAACATTTTTTGGACACTGGACACAACCTAGCCAACGACAAACAATTTTTAATTTTACAAACGGCTGCGTAAGTCCGGCGGTGATTGGTCGCATGTTTTATTGCATGTCGTAGTCGCTCGCTCCTTAATCAGAGAGCGGTTGCGTCAGCGATCTGTATAAATAGCAGATGTTTTGGCTCGCCGCTCACTTAGCGACTCTACACGAGTCATCTTCACCTTAGGATGCCTCGTGTAGAGGCGAAACACGTGTCGTATTGTCGTCAGTGGTGTCTTTCCTAGTTTAGTGGTGTTGGGAGAAGTGGTGCTGGGATTAGTGGTGACGGGGATAGTGCACGCAATTGAGGGAGCGCGGGAGGTGCTCTTCAAACTAGGTAAGACACATAATTTTATTTTATGGAGCGGATGTACGCAAAGTAATTTATTGTCAATTTTAATATAATGGACTTCCGCAAAGTAACGTCTGATTCTATTAATTATCTTATTTATTATATCCTCCCTGCATATGAATACTTTTTATATGCTTGCTTTAGCAAAGGAAAAAAATCTACCTAAAATGAGCTGTAATTTAAATCTGCTGTACGTCTGAATTTCCAAAGGTGACAGGCTCATTGTTTGCACTAATTTAGTCGTTTGCTATGAGAGGACCTTAATTTAGCGAAAATTTATCGGACAATTAAAGGACTTCTATGCCCTTTATAAAATTATTTAGGTTAGATTTTCCGCTCAATAATTCTCGGAAAATGAATTTTAATATAGAATCTAACATATAACACTGTTATCCTGTAGTGCAAATATGAGCCTGCACAAAAAATATTTTTTTAAGAGATGGAAATTATGAATATCTTTACACAGAACTAAATTATTGCATTCTGTTCCTAGCAAAGAAAATGAAAACACTCATTCACTTCCGGATCTAATAATAAATGAATATAAAGAGGATAAAATTTAATACGAAGCAAAGGTTCTCTGGATAATGTGACTTTATGACAGTTGCGGTTAGGGCGCGCAATCTATAACGTAGACGATAACAAGAATTTGTAGCTACAAGAATCTAAATGAAAAGACATAAGAGAAAGTACTACTACTACGTAGCATGGAAATAAAGCTTGATACGAACTTAAAGCTACTTTGAAAATTGTTATTTCATTAATTTTTATATTAGTTTGGGCTGAAATATACAAATCTTACGAAAAACATAATTGTGAAAATTCAGTAGGGGCGACGTTCAGTTTTGTTTCAACGAGTGGCAAATTGCATAGCTGTTCCTTAAATTATGGCTATAAGAATTGATTAAACCCCAAAATTAAAAAAATTAAAATTTCGTAGTAATCAGTTTAAAATTGGACATGCATAGGTACTTATAGTAATATGCAAAGTGCTTTGTATATTGGTTATTCGTTGTTTTCGTAATGAAAATTAAAATTTCGGTCCGATTGCTTTTAACCTCAAAAATACATACACATAAACTCATATTTCAGTTCAGCGAACCTATTCCATTACTACTCTCGGAGTACTTGCAGGATGCGACGTAGAAGTATCAGAAACATCTTATGGCTCTCAAATGATGTCGGTATGATGTCGTATAGGCGTAAAATGGTCAGATCTGCGACGAGCAGCAAGCGTCGAAGGTGCGAAACGACAGGTAGGTACTACGATCCTTAATCCGCCTGCCAAAAGTGACGGTTATAACAAATCCTTCCTACACGCGGGAAGGTCGATGTTCAGCAGTGGATTCAAACTCAAACAGTAATAATGTAGATATTTTTATACTTATAAGATTTTATTTATTTTTAGTTAGTTACTTTGATATTATATTAAAATAAAGTTAAGTGTCGTAGATATGTACTAAGAAAATATAAAAAAAAACAAAAAACTAAAAAAGAGGTTAACAATAATTATATCAATTTGTAGTTATGAAAACATAAGGAGGGAACGAAAATTCGTTTGCCGTATAGTAGCGGCGTAAATGGATGGAAGGGATTCCCATTACTCTTTTACTTACCGGGGGATGTTGTTATAGGTGACTATGGGAAACGCCAGAAAAATCCAATGGCTTTCGAATGGCGACGCTATAACCAAATTAGTTACGTCAGAACCAGACATAAAATACCAGACTGGCTACGGACAGCAACGTCAAAGACGACGACATGTTGTGTTGCGTTCGTCAATCTATCTGCGAGCCGTGACAATTATTATAAGAAATTATTCCTACCGTGGGAGAGGTTCATATCTTGCAGTGCACTTTTAAGAGCTGATGATGAAGGAGAAGAAGAATGGATAATTCTTTTGACATTTTTGCCTCATAAAGGAATGCGACAAAAGTATTCGCTCGTTAACTCCCTCCAAACGTTCGCTTTAAGCGAATACTTTATGGGATAAGAATCGCTTTAAGAAAATTTTTTCCATAGGTGCCTAGCTTGCCAGGTGATTTGGTAACCTCAGTTTTTATACTCCCTCTTACGACACCCTACCTACGACACCCACGGGCTAAAATGGGATAGGGGATATTCTTACACCGCTACTACGCGGTATCAAAAGTAGATTATTAGTAATTAAACAAAAAAAAACACAAATGTGTATTTTAAAATATATCTCCTATCACCTATGATTATTTGTGAAAGGACCTTTAAGTCAGTAAGATAATAACAAGTTTTCAATAATCCAGAGCATAATTATTAAATTAATAGTTTATTAACGAATGTAGGTGGTCGCTCAGGATATAATTGTCCGCATAGCACGCAAACAACCTAAGTTTGATCCTAACAGAAACCAACTAAATTGTTAATAGCATATTTAAAAATTGATGTACCATGTACTCGGTGGTGACGAACAACCTTGTAAGAAAACTAAATTAAGCTAAACTAAATTTTTTAAATTGAAAGTAAATATGATTTCGTTCACATGCAGTAAAGCAGCACGATGAATTCAGACGTTTCAAAAAAACAAAGCCTCTCAGAAATATGCCTACTAATTAATTTGTATTGTCATCATTAATTCATTTTTTGAACATTTCATTTCTTTAACCAACTTCAAAAAAAGGAGGTTCTCAATTCTACTGTATTATTTGCATGTTACTTGAGAACTTTTTTGTGGGCCTTTGATGACTTAACTTTGTTTGAAAGTAATATAAAGGTGCTATTTAAAAAAAATACAACTTAAATCTATGATTTGATTGTATTTCTAACTATACATCACAACGTTTTTACATTGTTTAATGAGTTATTCCGCCGACTCATATAAAGGTCAGCAGTAGTTACGAAAGTACTTATAGTAGGGGAGCCCAAGAGGGGATTTTCAGATTTACTCAAGCGTGGCAGATGAACATAAGGAAGGATACCTGGCATTCTGCTGAGTACCTATAACATAAGATTTTTATATAGGACCGTGCGTCTAGGGTGGACGACCATCACATTAGTTAAAAAAATCGATGATCACAAATAGTAAAGCGTGTATTTCTGACACGCTGGAATCAATTTGTTTATTTTTTATTTTCTACCCTTCGGATGGCAACCCCATCACGTAAGTTGGCCTATAAATATACTCGTATTTTCGATATCAGAGAATTTCTATGTATTTTTTATATATTTATGAAAATCTGTAGATGCTTCTCCCACCACTAGAAGGGGAAATATTATATAACTTTTTTTTCTTCATATCAACTAATCTACAAAATCTAACAGGTCTCCAAGACGCTCAAGTAAATCTCCATTTAGCACCATGGTCTCCCCTATACAGCATAACATTTGCACAGCATAATCAATTGAAAATAATGAAATGGTATTACGGTAATATTTGGTAGAAAACATATTCTTTTTTTGGTATAACGTATTTAAGGTAGAAGTAGGTATATCATTATAGGACATTGTTTTACATCACTTAATTACGATATCTGAGATTAAATTAAAATGTACTTGATTACTCAACGCCGCCATTAAATAAACTCGTACCTATACTTCGTAGTTCGTACCCATTCTTCAGAATATTAATCATAACTTTTGATCATAAAGCAACACGGGCTGCCAACGTATCGGAGTATCAACGTATTCTGTGATGCTCTATGCTTTTGAAAGAATGCACCGATTTTAATAAAACAAAGACTAAATGTTACTCGGAGGTACGCTTTATGATAGTCTTAAAAATTCTTTTGAAAAACAATATTATTTTGTACACGATACGTTCATAAATAAACAAACAGACAATTTAAAAATGATAAAAATATATTTACATAATTACTCAGTTTTAGTCTCTCCCAATCATTTATATCACAAAATATTAAGTGCACAGACACCTTCAATTCCCATTTTTATTATACTCGTATGTATAGATGGTCTTACTCCTAGAAAATAACCATCGGAGGGAAAACAAATGAATAACTGATTTTACCCGATTGCGGTGAAACCAAAAATTATGATAATGTTTTTGGCTAGTATGTATTTAATATGGCCATATAATTATAAAACAAATAAAATGTTAATACTATATTAAAAATATGTTGGTTCCGTTGAACGTTTTTTAACTCTTTAGTCTTTACAACTTCCATAGAAGCACTTAGCTTCAGGAATAATTAATTTCTGTTGTTTTCTCAAAAGTATTGTTTATTATAACAGTTGAGACAAGCTTGGTATGCCCAAAATGTGCTTTTTTCTATTATCGCAAAATGGTAATTTGATGTTTCATGTTTTGTCATTGTTAAACATTATGCGATGAATAGAATATGTTTCAAAGTATTATTCGCCCATATTGTCATACAATACCAGCGTATTTCTCGACTTCAAACGAGTTGTCTTAAATTATGTACGATAAAAACATTTAAAATTGTTACTATTAACTTCAGAGGTGCTGGCAGAAATCTAACTCGGGTTGCTCACTTTTGAAACCTTAATCCCAGAACTCATTGTATTTCGCGTGACATGCAACTTTTACTTTCCGAATTACCGTAAGTTACGAAGTAGTGTTGTAAATATTGTGTTTAAATAGATACTACAATCAGAGAAAAGTCACAGAAAATATTTTTCTTTACAGGTGCATTTCGTACATTATATTTTTTTTAATAATAATAATTTATTTATTTCAAGAAACTGTACAATTTATTCAAATAATGTCTTAATTTAAAATAGTCTACAATAAAAGTCACCTGAACTAGGATAAACCTGTATCTCAAGTGTATCTGCTAATAGATATATTTACAAATATTTTCTGTTTCTTATATAAAATAAATAAATTACCAACTACACATAAACATAAACATAAACACTCACGCCTGTCACCCAGAGGGGTAGGCAGAGATTATTGACTTCCATTTGGCACGATCCTGACACACCTCTCTCGCTTCCTCCACATCCATATACCTACTGTGTGTATGCACACGCTCGTCGGTTAAAGGTACTCTTGATTTGGCCCATTTTTAAAATCTCGCCAATTTGGTCGATAAACTTTCGCCTAGGGCGACCCTTCCCGACTATGCCGTTCACCTCTGCGACATAAATTTGCTTTGTCACTCTTTCCTCATTCATTCTTTCTACATGGCCAAACCACCGAAGCATTCCTTTCTTAATCCTGGTCACAACATCATCTTGCAAACCACACTCTTCTCTTATTAAACAATTTCTCACTCTGTCATTCAGCTTCATCCCTAACATACTCCTTAATGACCGCATTTCTACAGCATTTATTCTACTCTCATGCTTCTTCTGCCATACCCAACTTTCACTACCATACATTAAAGTAGGTACTAACACAGCATTGTGAATTGCCATACGTGCCTTTTTGGACACATTCTGACTTTTCACAATAGAGTGTAGAGCCCCATTCACTCTATTTCCTGCATTCACTCGTCGTTCTATATCCTTATCATATCTACCATCCCTGCTAAACACACATCCCAAATATACAAACTCATCTACTTGCTCTACCAACTCCCCTTCTATATATACCAACTAATTACGGTTAATTCGGCAAAATATATTATCATTAATTTACTTAAGATTTTAATTAGCTTAAAACAATCAGCAATTTTTCCGTATCATCGTATGACAAAATTTGTAACCATGTCCGAATTACATTTTTACAAACATCCATTTTAATGGATACATGTACAAAATTGCATTGACTTGATTATACAGAAAAGGGCCAAGAAATGTAAAAAATCTATGCATGAAAGAATGCCTTATTCAACTAACACAAATAGTGAAGAAAAATTTATAAAAAATGACTCAATAATTCTGACGTTTTTATCTTTTAAATTCAAAATGCGTGGTAATGTATTATTTAAACTGATTTTACTGCACACGCACACATTAGTTAGGGTCGGTCGGTAAGCAAAAATGTTGTTGCCCATAAATCACATTCAAGTTGGGATAATTTCAAATAAAAGTAAAAGCCTTATTTACTCGTATTTTTAAAAACTGCAATAAATCATTATTTATATATTTGAACTTAAGTATAAAATTTGACTACTCTTTGAAAAATAACCCTGTATAATAGGTACCGATGCAAATTATTTGGTGTGAATTATAAAAGGAAACTTTTGTATTATGTCCATGACAAAAAGTTATACTTATCCAGTCTTTGATATTGACCATTATTGATTATGCGGATCTGTGTACTCAGATCTATCTCAATATCTTCTAGATAAAGTAAGGTGCCATCTGAATAATTGCATTACATTAAGTTTCGGCTTACGTAACTATGCCCATGTCTCCTAGTAGCGTTCTAAGTTTAAATGGCTTTTTAATCATCAAGTGCGTAGCTCTTGAATTTTACTAGTACTATCTCCTTCTTATCTTAAGGATAACTTTTAGTATATGTATTCTACTCACGATAGAGTTCCCCGTTCCCAAAATAGTCTAAAAAATTCGTATTCCACCACATAACACTCTTGTCATCTGCGCTTTACGTGTTTTTCGAGGCACCATGGTGAAACACCGCCACCTTTCCTGACTTCGGGCTGCTATTGAGGTAATTTACTTGACAGAAAAACTTAATAACTAATTTTTTGGCCAAACTCGGGATTCAAACTCATTAGACCAACGAGGCAGGGGACAGCTATTCCGTATACGGACGAGCCGACTGCATCGACCTGTTCAAATATACATATATTATGTAGGCGAACCTCAGAAATCTAATATTTAAGACTTTTAAGTGATTAAGATTTAGTACATAGCATACGATAAATTACGAATATCCTTGGAAAAAAAATTCTTGTTATTTTTTTAATTTTTTTTTATTTATTTACTTGTGAAAGTTCTACATGTGGTTATTAAATTACCAAACGAACATTTTCTTATATGTAAGGACGAAACAAAATTTTTCCACTTATACATTATCTTATTTGTTTTCCCCATATTTTTCCCTCTTACATAAGGCAAGCTAATGACAGAGAAAAGGAATTTTACTTAAGTATCCGTAGGCAGTTTTTTGTTTGTATAAGGTATAGTACATACAATACGTGTAATATTTAACTGTACTACTTTAGAACAAATTGAGGCAAAAAGTCAGTACCCTACTATGTAGTATTTTGAAAGGGCTTTTCTATTAATTTAAAGAGTGTGATATATTTAAAAGACTGTTTTTCGGAATATTTTTGTTAGTAATCAAACTTTTTAAAATAACTTAAATAAGTGTCGAGAAAAGTGTGAATATTAAGCGATTGAATTGCTTAATATTCACACTTTTCTTTTATTTTCATTTATTCATATTTCATGATTTCACCACTACTTTACAAAATATTTTATGTTTTTCTTAGTTATCTATCAGGTGTTTGTCTATTTCCGTTTTGTACCAGAAAATTTAAATAAAAGTTATTAACAAAAGATAATTTATTATATCAAAATAATATTCTAAGCTTTTAATAAATTGTTGTCATTTTGTGGACAGTTTGTCGATGCACTTTCTAATTATCTAAGCATCGAAAAAGGGGTAGTCTGTCAAAGTTTGGTCTGATCTGGTCTTTATCTCGCTTTAGGTCTGCTGATTATGTCAATGTCTGTTGTGCAATATGTTGCTGGACGTTGTCATGAATAAGGAATGGCGAAGAGCAGTTCACCAATATGAGTTGTTTAAGTGCGAGCTTCTACACTATCATTTTCAATTTGGACAATAAACGCTAAGGCGCAGTCTGAGCCCGATTCGCTTCCACTATCGCCTTTAGTTTGTCATTATCAGCCTTTTTCTCTGGAAAGCATCAAAGATGACTTTTGAGGTCATAATTTCCCGAACCAAAGCGATTAATTCAATACGTAAAATTTGTTTGTTTGTAATACTAGATCCGTATCCGTAATTGTCTAGAGTAAAAATCCGTAATTGTATACATAATTAATATTACGTGCCATTTGAGTTGAGTTTGTTTGAGTTTATTCTTATAAATATAGTGTAATTGCATAAATTTTGACATGAATAACTGATTTTGAAAAATAAATAATTTACTTTAAGTGTTTGCAATTGGCTAGTTCAATAAAATAGCAAATTTATAGGTAACGACCTAATATATCAATTCAAAACCTTGAAAACGATAACAATAAACATTATGAGCAACTTGTTTAAGACCAGGTTTTAAAAAATTAAACATTATTCATTCCAACATTATTCTGCAATCTCAGATGAAAGAAAACATTGTTAAAATTTAAAGGAATATCGTTTAGAGCTACAAAATTTTTTCTGCGACAAGATTACTTCGTAAAATTGGTGGGTGACAGGTAAAGTTTTTTAATTATCTGCCAAAATCAGATCTGCCATAAAATTATTGAGTTGTAATGTATGGTTATTAATGATACAGAAGCCATAAACATTAATTAATCTTGTGTCTTATAGTTGCCCGATTGAACAATTACTAAACTTAGACGTTACCTCTACATTTTAGTGAACATCAAAATGTTATTGCTGCACTAGTAAACTCTCTGTAAAAAGCTTGTTTGTATGCCTCATTAAAATGTAGTAAGAATAATGCCTGTAGAATTAACATATTATTATTTTAAATGAAAATCATTTGAAATAAAGAATGAAATGTTTAAAGGTAACAGAAAATATAACCAGTGATAGTTTAACCTTTCTGTACTCTAACAGATATTAGTTTGTTATAAAGGTGGTGGAGCTACATACAGCTGTAGTATGACTGCATTTGAAAAAATTTAATATTCGGCCGGCGCTAAAACTTAGTGAATAGGAAGCGAAATATTAAATCGCCGACTTCAAAAGCTATTTTGTCGAAATTATTTTATTCATTTTAGTTCTTTGAAATCGACTTTTACTTTATATTAAAACTCTAATATTGTTAATTTTTAGGCGTTCCACCCCAATGGTGTCAACACAGCTGCATTTTCATACTTAATGAACGATAGAAAACCATTATATTAATTTCATCAGGACTACTGTATGCACTTTTTAATATTTATTTGTATATAACGTTTTGTCAATGATATTTATGCGATGTCGATAAATTTGATTTTTGGTTTGGCGAAACTTCATGTCTCTTGCTGTGACTTCGAAACTTTAGAAAACGGCAAACATATGCATTTGAAGTGGCATAGGAAGCAGTTATACTAAGTGGCTGAAAAATGAGGCTATAATTAAAAACGGATTTTTTTCTTATTATTGTTCTTTATTGGTGGTACCAATGGAAAATTGACGGAATTCTATAGTCCAAATTGGCGTTATATTGAACTTGGGACAAATTAAGAATAACCTTAACCAATTAAAATGTATACGTGATTTAAGAATGTGAAAGAAGGGCGTGAGGTGTCAGGATCCTGTCAAATGAAAGTTTAGTCTCTGCCAATCCCTCCGCGTGAGAGTTTATGTAACATATTATCCCGTGTGGTGGCGGCATAAGAAATTATATCACCTTATTTCGTCCCGTAGGTGTAGTAACAGGCAACTATGAAAAATGCGAGAACGACTTTATGGCTTCCGATAGATGGCGGTATAACTCTTTGTTCATACAAGAACTCTCTTTTAGGATGACACTAAGAAGAAATTCTTTCCGTAAATTTTCATAAACAATTTAAAAGAAAAATATACAAAACAGATATAATAATAATAATAATAATGTCCTCCAGACCGAATTTCGGTCACGGCGGCCAGCCTCAACGGAGACTAGCCATCTGCGCAGGACAGGATTATAGTGCCCAAGTGTGTGCGCAAGCACAGGTGCACTCTCTATTCCCTCACTCTCATAGTCCGATGGGACGGTAAACCGACACGACCGGAGAGAGATCAGGCGCAGGACCAACGGCTTAACGTGCTTTCCGAGGCACGGGGGTGAGACACCGCCAACTTCCTAACTCCGGGCGGCTACTGAGAATTTCTTGATAGAAAAACTCAATAACTGATTTTTTTTGCCCGACCCGGGATTTGAACCCGGGACCTCATGATCAGCAGTCGCACTACTACAACCACTAGACCAACGAGACAAAACAGATAATGAAGTAGGTAACATATAAGCTAACAAGATCGAAAACGTTACAAGATTAAATTTCTTATTTCACGCGTTTTAAATTTTCCTGGAAAATTTTCTTAAGGAAAACTGGGATAATGAACGAGAAAAAAATAGAGATAAGCTACATTTGTACCTGACACGGTTAGAATACAAAATAATCAAATGGATTTGTTGACTTAACATGTGCTGTATGTATTTAAATATACTGTTTTTATTATTATTGTTAGGGTCAATTACAAGTATACATTGTGTTATAGTGACGAATAAATCATTTTATTCATTCATTTATTCATAAAGGTGGAAGAAATAGATATAGGTACAGTCATTCATCCTTACATACGTTGATACATACGCTCGAAAAACATTACACTCCTTCTGGGTGAGTCGGATAAAAATAACACGTAATGGTAGCTGCAATGGTAGTTACTACTAATAACTGCTGATGGCAGCGGTGCCGCATTGCGCAGGGCGTGTGGTGTGGGGGCGCCAACGTGTAGCAATGGCGGGTCTATTTAGGCGACCATCACTCAGGTCATACTAATGTTCAAAAAAACAACAACGTGAGTTTTCTGTATTTTGTTTGTGTGTTTCTCCTGAGCCACGTCCCACGCCTCCGAACCATCTTCACTAAGGCATTAAATTATAGGTAAGGTAGGTTAAAAATCACGTTAATTATAACTGCCTTTTTATTATTATCATTGGAGTAATTACTGCAGTCAAATCATAATTATTTGAATTGATGGAATATTACAAGCTTAATATAACAACTAGAATGTCGTAAATATAGTAAAATTAAAATTCTCATCCTTTATTTTTTCACATTTAGAGATGGATTTTTTCTTAAAATTTATATAACTAAACCCCCTGAAGTATATCATATTAAATAAATAAAGAATTAGACGGTCCAGGCGTTTCCGAAAAATCGGTGAACATACATAAAAAACATACGCGATGGATATAGAACAAGATGAGTTTTTTGAACTCGGATAAAAAGTTATTACATGACTGTTATACTACAATTACCTTAAAAGTTAATTATCAAACATATATAATTTTCATAAATAAGATGTCAAGACGAAACAAAATTATAGTATAATACAAAAAGTAAATTTAAATTGAAAAGGATTAAATATATTCAGCAGATAGAACTTCAAATAAATAAATCCACCTGGAATGATTTGGTTAATCCTTTGAATTCACTCGAGGGCAAATATTTCGGATTTAAAAATAGCTCCCTTGATACAAGTGATATATTAAAGGATCGTGCTTCCAATTTCCGGCACATTCCATATTTATGAAACAGTTTACGCTGCACGCAATACAAATGAAAATAATAAGTCTCTTCGCAAATATTTTTCTTTAATGATCAACTTGATTTGCACTAACATGATGTCGGATGATTTTTTAAATAATTATTAATTTTTTGTTAATATATGCAGCTTATTATAATAATAAAATAAAAAGTAACAATTTCTTACAGAGCTAAAACTTATTTTACAAAATATATCGGGAATCGTAATTATTGGTGTAGACAATATTTAGTTGAGAAATTGGTCAGTTTGAAAACTTATCGAGAACGAATTCGGAACTCTTCCTACACAGAAAGTAGAACTGATTTAATAAATTGTTGGCAAATTTTAAGTAAAAATATAGTAAAGAGTCGTCATAAAATGAGAAATAATGAGAGATATGGAAGATCATTTAATTTCTTGTAAAGTACAAATTATATTATAGTACAAATTATATATTATCTTTAAATAAATGTTAATTCAAAGAATTATAATCGACTCTCAAAGTAGGTAGATTCGCCGTCAATATTTAAAATATAAATTGATGAGAATTTTCTGTTAAAAAAATACTCTAACTTAGAGAACAAAAATAAGAGAGGGCTGTGCCTAGCAGAGGCGTTTATAGGCTGTAAATTTACCTTTATAAAACACAAATATATTTTTTTATATCATACTAGTTTAAAAAAAGGACATCCTTCATAACTATTATTAAGTGATTTGAATTTGATGACGTTAATTCAATCTGGTATTTTGGAAAACAATTATAAAGTTAAAATCGTTCCACTTTTACTTCGAAAGATATCACACAAAACTTTTAAAATTTTTTAAGCCAAATAATTTTTGTTATAATTTTTCTTAATTATATTACTATTTTTTATTATACAATGAATGATACAGTGACAGATTATTGCAAGGAAAATTTTTCATGATACATCACCCCCGTGATCAGACCGGAGGTCGATAGTGCAGGCTAAATGTCGAAAAATGTGCAAATGCCAGGGATTGCCTTGTAGTCTGCACTCTGCAGTGAATCGAGAAGAAGGCAAGTAATCTGCGAGGGTGCCGAGAAGCAGAGGCGATCCGTAAGGCTCAAAGCCGTGCTGAAAAACTGTAGCACAGAGAGTATCTTGAAGGAACAAGAAGCATTATTATTGTACTGCTATGAACCTTTGTAAAGCTAGATGGCTTGCAGAAAGTGAAAACTGCAGACAATATCTGCTCGGGAGCGATTGAATGGGGTACATGAGGACGATAACGAAGGTTTGAAGTTTTAGTTTTGCGAAGGTTGTTAGTTGCGTGTTCATATCACGTCGTTTGGTCACCACTATGGTCGGTGGAAAGAAAAGAGAAGATCTCCCGCCGGGCAAGGTGTTCTGCTCAGGGTCCGGCCAACGCTTCGAGTTGTAGTTCGGAGCTATTCTATGTATACTGTTTTTACTTCGGAACTTTGATAGCATGATTAAGGCTTCGATGTGTTTCGCTTGTGATGCGATGACAGCGCCTCCATAATCTGATAAAGGGAATCGAGCCATCGCACCCCACTTACTCGCAGTTGGCACGTGCACTGAAAGCAGATCAGACCTCACCCATACCACCTCTCAATAGGCCAGGAAACCGCGATCTCACTGTTGATAATTCTGAAAAGGCTGAATGCCTCGCGGACAGTTTAGAGAGCCAATGCACTCCTTCTAGTGATCCCTTAGATTCTATGGCTGTTAAAGAAATCGCATAAGTCATCAAAGCCTTTAAAAAATAAATCAGCACTCGGCCCCGATAGCATTAGTAACAGGGTACTGACATCACTCTCCGCACCGCTTGTATGCCTCCTAGTAGGCGATTCAATGCTCTTCCTTCCAGTTGCACCTTCCCGGATGCCTGAAAAGAGCAGACGTAATAGGAATCCTGAAACCCGGAAAACCGCGTTACTTAGCATTCAGCTATAGACCAATCAGTCTCCTCAGTACACTGGGGAAAGTTTACGAGCGACTCATAATCAATCGCGAACGAAAATACGTCTTCACAAATAAACGTCTTCCAGACGAGTAATTCAGCTTTACAGCTGTAGAAATGCCTCAAAGTCGGCCCTTTGTATTCTTTTATATTAAGGCCTTAACAGTGGTTGAAATGCCTAAATCTAGGATATTTAAGTAAAAAAATCTCAATAACTGTTCATTTAATCCACAAAGAAAAAATACAGGGTAACAGAAGAAGATTTGGTAAATGTTTTTAATTTAACAAAATTGTATTTTTGTCAACTCCTTATTAAAAAAAAATTCCCAAAGAGTACCTATCTTTGTCATATTTTGCAAAATTTCTCCAAAACGGCACAAGCTTTTTAAATAGTTCTTACACTAAAAAAAAGGTCTTAAAAATATTAATATTTTTAATTGAGAGTTTTATTTTTATTACCCGTTTTATAAGAGAATATATCATTTTTCCCTGAAATTGAATATATTTACACGAGCGCGCATGCTCCGTCGCCATGTAAGCTCTGTCACAGTCCGTTTTCGGACATCGTCGAGGGTGGACCGCACGTCGGTGTTGGAGCGACTTCGTTCAAATATATATTAGTTTTTTAAAAGTTTATACTCAATTATAAATATTTTTATGACTTATTATATTGAAATACTTAATTTAGTTAATATCTGTACACTGGTAACTGTAAATATTATTTTCTAAATAAATGAATTTTTAAAGTGCCCAAAGAAGAAGAAATTTTTGCGGCGACGTTGATTAGTGAAATTGAATAACGCATTTTTATATAATTTAGATGTGGAACGACGAACATGCTGTCGTTACTTAGATTTCGATAGTTTTTAATACCTATGTAATTTTATTGTTGCATATTTTGATTAATTAGTTGTAATGAATTTTATAATTATGTTTTACAATAAAACGCTGTTTTCATGAGTATGACTTTATAAAATATTATTGGGGAGAGAAATAAAGATACAGATACTTACATTTAGGTACACTGTTATCAAATTAAATCAAACAATTTAAATAAATAAAAGAATGGTGCTTACCTAAGTATAAATAACTATATAAAGACATTCTTGGGTTTATGGTTTTTTTATGTTAGACAAACTATCATCTAAAAAATGTAAACATTTTAAATTGGAGAGGGGTTTCTCTACGTGATAAAGTTAGAAATGAAGATATTTGCATTAGAACCAGAGTAACTGACATAGCTCAACGGAATATTACAGTGAAATGGCAATGGGCTAGCTATATAACTTGGAAAACAAATAAAAATAGGAAGAAAGATCCACGAGTGGCAACCTCGTACAGGTAAGTGAATTAGTACTCAACCTTTATTCCTCTTCGTGTATTCTCATACACTTTTCTTCACACATACACACACACACACACACACACACACAAATAGGTCGCAAATAATACTTACCTAGTACTATTAGGCAAGAGTGAATAGGTTTTTGTTAAGTCAGTGCAATTCACCATCTTAGACTACATAACCAATTACCGATGGGATTGTAGTTGCTTTACTACTTGCTGGGTAAAAATAGTAAAAAAAAAATTTACCCTGTGAAAGTTTGCATTTAGATATAATTTTTCTAACCTACCATAAAAATATGATGAGAATTTATATAAGTATAAAGGTTACCTCACACGGGACAGTAATAATATAATATTATATCTTCCATTATCTACGCATGAAAACTTTTAAAATCTCTGAATCCCGAGGTATGTTCATATTGAGAGGCTAAATAGAGCCACATTGAAATGCATGGGGATCGTTTCGTAATTTCACGTCATTATCGAAAAAAAAATTGTACGTATTTCAGGTGGCGGTTTGCAAAACACGATTCCACAAAAATTAACTCAATAGAAAATAATTGCAAAGTAGCTTCTAAAAATACTTAAATTTTCAACGTCAATTTTTTTTACGTGGTATAGCCATGCTGCAGCTATATTAGTAGTAGGTATAGTTGTAGCACGAATGAGTCGGTAAATAAAAGAATGGTGCTTACCTAAGTATAAATAACTATATAAAGACATTCTTGGGTTTATGGTTTTTTTATGTTAGACAAACTATCATCTAAAAAATGTAAACATTTTAAATTGGAGAGGGGTTTCTCTACGTGATAAAGTTAGAAATGAAGATATTTGCATTAGAACCAGAGTAACTGACATAGCTCAACGGAATATTACAGTGAAATGGCAATGGGCTAGCTATATAACTTGGAAAACAAATAAAAATAGGAAGAAAGATCCACGAGTGGCAACCTCGTACAGGTAAGTGAATTAGTACTCAACCTTTATTCCTCTTCGTGTATTCTCATACACTTTTCTTCACACATACACACACACACACACACACACACACACAAATAGGTCGCAAATAATACTTACCTAGTACTATTAGGCAAGAGTGAATAGGTTTTTGTTAAGTCAGTGCAATTCACCATCTTAGACTACATAACCAATTACCGATGGGATTGTAGTTGCTTTACTACTTGCTGGGTAAAAATAGTAAAAAAAAAATTTACCCTGTGAAAGTTTGCATTTAGATATAATTTTTCTAACCTACCATAAAAATATGATGAGAATTTATATAAGTATAAAGGTTACCTCACACGGGACAGTAATAATATAATATTATATCTTCCATTATCTACGCATGAAAACTTTTAAAATCTCTGAATCCCGAGGTATGTTCATATTGAGAGGCTAAATAGAGCCACATTGAAATGCATGGGGATCGTTTCGTAATTTCACGTCATTATCGAAAAAAAAATTGTACGTATTTCAGGTGGCGGTTTGCAAAACACGATTCCACAAAAATTAACTCAATAGAAAATAATTGCAAAGTAGCTTCTAAAAATACTTAAATTTTCAACGTCAATTTTTTTTACGTGGTATAGCCATGCTGCAGCTATATTAGTAGTAGGTATAGTTGTAGCACGAATGAGTCGGCTCGACCGGGGAAGGGCCACGCTCTCACGGAATAACATGTAAAATAGCAGTTTAACCCTGCTGTGTTTCGTATGGTGAGTGTAGAGAACCGGAGAACCTTTTTACTGGAAACGAGGCATTACATCTTAGTCCTCACGGGTGACAACGCATCTACATTTTGATACGTAATCGAGAATAGATGTAGATGTGTATGGGCCGTAGCAACCACTTACCATCAGGTGGACTGTGTGCTCGTTTGTCACCCTTATTCTATTTAAAAAAATCTTTCTGAGATTTCAGTAAAATAATGTTACGTATTGCAAGCACTCGTACAATTATGTCTAATGTTAATAAAGCTATTGGGCTATTTTGATTTGTAATAAAGTGATTTTACTTTATAGGTTAAATAATTTATCTACCTTTCTATATCAAGAATCGTTTTTCTGTCACTCCTATTGAATTTGCCAGTGCTTGTTGAAATTTAGCATCTTTAGATGGATCAGAATCGCCCGCTGATCCGGCTGTTAGATATTGCAAAAATAATCGAAAATATTTATTTTTCTTTCATGCTCAAGACTACCTTGTTTTATTTTATTACGGTAAAATAATATTTATTAGGTTATAAAGCAAGTATTTTTGTAAATGTTTTGTATGTAAATGTAAATGTTTTCATTATTTTGTTATTCTATTGTTTACAGTTATTATCACGTCTTAGTTTACACCAAGAATTACATTAGAAATTCTTGATGGGATGCGATGTAACGCGCATACATTATTTTCATCAAGAACTATAATATATATATATTTTTTTTTTACCAGTAGAGTTTCAACAAAATCTTAAAAAAGTTCAATGAATTAAAAAAATGCCAATAATTATATAATTTCAAGTCAGTGTTTTATATTTAAAGATCAGTTATAAAGAGCCAATGTTATTATTTTCATTTTTATTAATTTAATTCGAGACTAAAATAAATGTGAAAGGGCTTTTATCTGCAATAATAATTTTCATCAAAAATAACATAGACTTATAAAAGTCATATACACGGTCAATCATACTGAAGATCATCAATTGTACTACAAAATATTTAAAAGACTATTTCCAGTATAATGACCCGAATATCATCATTAATATTTGACTGGCACACTTAAAAGTTTTATCATATGGCTAAATATTTGACTTTTATATTATAAGGTCATGCTTTTCTATAAAAATTTGCAAGAAATTTTAATTCACGGCCCTATTGGTTTAATTTACTTTTTACTTAATTAGTGAAAAACAAGATGGACTGCTCTAAAAGTTTACTTTCTTGTGTAAAAAGTGCTATATACAATTTTATGCAAATGATAATTAAAGTTTCTATGTAAATAAGTGTAACATAGCGGGTATTATATTCAATGGTAGCGGCCATCCATATTTGCAAAGCCTGCATTATTTTCTGTACAGAAACCGGCAAAGTGTTGCTCAAGGCACTATAAACAAAGCAGGTGATAAAATGTTACACTCATAACTGTTAACAAAAACTGTTTTCGCAAATGGTCTTATAGATAATAATAACTATTCCGCCGTGTTAGGTGCAGGAGCTATTATTAGAAGGAGAAGAGTTAAAATTTTGTTTTAGAAATGCGCAATCAATATTGTTTTGTCTGCAATTGAGCATAAAATAAAAAATAACTTCAGCCAAAGAGCATAACTGGCATTATACTCAGGCCCATCAATTGGTATAGAAAAAAATAATTTTACCAGGTTTCAAAAAATCAATCAAAATTCAAAAAACATAACTATTAAAATCAAAAAATGTATATATGTATGTCTATACATACATATAATGATTTATGGCCGCTTAGTAACTGACGGTGACTCACTATAACATCCTACAGTCACGCCGAAACTAAGAGGAGAGAATCGCTGTAGAAAAGGTAATAATTTATTGCGGAAATTTTGCGATAAAATTAAAAAAAATATAAACTTATCCAAGTTAATCTAACTCAGTCTAACTTATCCTTATGCGTTACAAAAAAAAAACAAATAATTAAATAGTGAGATGGCGTCAGTTTTTAAGAAGATATAACAAAAATAAACAAAAAAATAAATTTTAAAAAGTTCAGTATTAATTTGATTATATACCGCTGACACTTAATCACGCTTTTCGAAACCACGCTAGTTGTAAACAATACTTATGTGAAAAGACAAAATCTTCTTTTCAAATTTCCGCCGAGTTGTAATTAGAAGGCCAAATAGGTCACGTGTCAATTTTAATTAAATATATTTTATATGAAGTGATCTTGACTACGTTTCATCAATTAATCATTGGTAAAAATTAAAACAGGAATTTTACGATTGTGTTTACAAAAAACATTATTAGTTGAACCTTGCAGCTTGTTCATTTTTTTATTATAAATACCTATAAATGTATATATTATTAATAAATAGTTCCCATAATATATTGGATTATTTTTTATTTTGCCCTATCTGCAATGTTCTACGCTCTATAGAAAATGTGGCGTATGACATGACTGACAATCTTTCGAACGTTTTATCTAGGTACAAAGATGTTTTACGTTTTCGTCGCCTCCACATGATATTTTTGTCAGCATAAGGTACCCTTCTATATCTGAAACGAATATAAATATTGCTACAAAGTAAAGTAATAGGCTATACAAGTCCCTCTACTGGGCACATAACTCTTTTTTTATTTCTGAGAGGGTTTTAGGGCAAGGAAATGCCCGCCGTGCTTCCCCAATGCCTGTTGACGCAAATTGCAATTACAAATTTCATTCGTGCTGTCGGGGATCAAACCCGGGAAAATTTACAGCGAACGCTTTGACGACATATTTTTAATACGACACAAATAAATACGATTTAACATATATAATAAAAATTCTTACGTACTTGAAACTTGAATACTTGATAGCTCGTGATGCCTACCGGACAAAGCTACAGCACCACACCGTGCAATGTAATTGATGATGCGTAACCGCGACATAATTTTCAGTGATGCGCAAGCATAACAGGCAGTATGTCACTTATATAATTGTCATCTCTGCAGTCTATTAATCTTTGCACTTTTATAAGTAATACAGAACGTAGTTGCTAGACGGTGTTGACATCGGCTAAAATCTCAGCGATCGCCGTTTCGTCAAGGTCATTCAGGCTAGTTAAAGCCTTAAGGAATGCAAGAAATAATAAATAAATAAATGACTGCTATTGGAATGCTCGTAGCTACAATTTCTCTCTTCGTTCTTATGAAATTGTCAGTATCTCTTTCAATTAAAATTTAAATATTTATTCATAAATAGTTTTATTGTGGCGCAACTAAAATAATAATGTCCTAAGCTCACATTGTTGATTTTGTTTGCTCGAAATTAATTTCGGTCAGTATTTCCAGTACTCAATTATTTTACCCCTGTTTTATATAAAAGTATTATAATTTTATGGATTTAAAGGAATTTGAAAGTTTTCTATTGATTAAATTGAATTATTGAGGTGAATACGAGTACTACAAACGAACGCACCACCTGTATTGACCTGTTGGCTTACCACTTCCGTTTCGGATAATACCTGAAAAATGAACCCCGTGGTTGTCCGAAAACTTTGGTCAACAATGACGAATTAAAGGCGATTCTAGAAGCTGATGATACTCAATCTACGGCTGAATTAGCAGCAGCTTTGGACGTTAGCGTCAAAACATTATTGGTTCATTCGTGTCAAATTGGCAAGGTAAAAAAGCTTGACAAATGGCTGGCCCACCAACTCAATAATCGCCAGCACAGAATAATATATATAAATAATCTGTACTAACGTACAGAAGTTGCACTCTTTTGATGTTGACTGCTTGCTGACGTTTTAATAGCCTAAATTATTATTATTAATCAGATAAATCAAGCACACAAGCTAAATAAAACATTATCGCTACGCGCGAGTGACCGTATTACTTTGGATCTTTTCTCCTTACTATGTCAAAACGGATTTTCCGTGGTTGCTAAGGGCTGTTAATAAAGAGTAAAAAAAACATTGTGAAATGGTAAGTTACTTAGGTAAAGTACCTATGTTGACTATAATCGACCATTTTATCTACTATGTGAGTTCTGTGATGCCCAACGCATGCAACTTGCAAGGCCAATTGTCGGGAATCGGGATGCTTGGTTCGTATAGGTAGATAGCGTAAACAACAAATAAACCCAAAATACGATTTCAAACAGAAATATGATCGTAATCTACTGAGTTGAAAATCTTGTAAAAAAAGTTTTGATTTCAGTTTTTTGTGCTATTATAACTTAAAATATTTTAATTACAAAGACGAGTATAGGTATGTAAGTAAGTATTTGGGTAGTGAAATAATTTTTTTATTTATTTATATTATTACTTAATTATTTTTTCGCTATAAGTACCTATCTAACAAAAAATGAAATAACTTTACCTTTCATTATATTTCGGTAACTCAAAAAATGATATGTCTGAATCCTTTTAATTGCTCATTAAGCATCCATCCCGCAACAATTATAATAGGAACGACGTTTTGCCATTATAATTTATCAAATAGATAGGTAACATATTATATATTATTCTTAAATTACATTAAAACTATTTCAGTTCAAAATATTTCAACAAGTATTTACAAAAAAATATTTACGTAAACAGCGTTAAAAAAAATTAACATTCAATCGTATAGAGCGCGCTAGCCCCGACTGCGATCTACGCCTGGGGCAGCTCGCGATCGTAGGTAAATGTTTCACGCAGGTACTCGTAGCAAGAGTGAGAGAGGCCTGCCGCCAGTGCGAAGTACGCGTCGAAACGTGCTTTGCACTGCACAACAGGCACATACACTAAGGAATTTTGAACCTTATTGTTACCTGCGACGAAAAATAGATTCTGTTTGACAACCGCAAGCGCTCAGCAAATTGGTGGCATCCTGGTTCAGCACCTAAACAATGCCCTAAATGAAAAATTTTCCCCATAAAAGGATGGTCACTGTATGATGGTATAGCGCCAGTGTGATTCCTTACAGCTTCTTACCAAACGGGATAAGCATTACTGCAGATGTGTACTTTGAAGAACTGAACACAATGATGGATAAGCTCGCACGTCTCCAACTAGCTTTGATCAATCGCTCGTCCCCGCTGCTTGACCTCATACTGCACAACAGACAATCTCCAACTTACAAGAGCTGGGGTTGCAAGCTCACTGTCATCCGCCGTTCTCACCAGACCTTGCACCTACAGACTTTTAATTTTTCCAGAATTTGAATAACTTTTTTAGGGAAAAAATTCAATACACGAGGGACAGTACAAAATGCCTTAGAAGAATTTGTTGCCTCCTGTCCAGCTGATTTCTTCAAGAATGGCGTTAATAAACTGCCATTGCGTTGGCAAGGATGCATTGATTGCATGGGAGATTATTTTGATTAATACAAATAAAAAATATACAAAAAAATGTAAATTTATTTAATAAAAAAGGCAATTTCGTAATTAAACACCTTATAGTTAATATTTGAATAAGGCACAAAAATTTGTCTGGCTTCTTCATTGTCACATCTTAGCACTACTTATTAATTATACTAACATCATAAATTAAAAAAAAAAAACAAGAAATATAAAAACCTTTTGAATAACATCTATGAAGCTTTACTATCGTCATGTATTATACAGGCAAAAATATAAAATGTGTGAGAATATATATGACTTTGAGACAACTCTTCAAGTTAAAACGTTTTTGAGGAGGAGTCTAAAATCTAATTTATTAACTCCAGTACACTAAAGTAGCTTTTAAAAAAGAAGAAGTTTCTACACAATTAATGTTATAGATTAAAGTATGCAGTAAAGAAAAGTTAGGTACACTTAATCGAAATAGAAGATATATATAAATTTATATTTTGAATTTTAATCCGCATTCTGGTTTCAGAGAAAAAATATTTCCCTTTTAGTATTGATTTATTTAAAAACATTTACTAATAAGCTACTTTCAATTCCTTTATCAGATTCTTTGATTAATTAAATTTGTTTTTTTAAGAAATATATAAATAACCCAACAGATCCGGATCGAGAGTCTCCGTCAAGGGGAGCGACCAAGGCCGGAGCTTACCCAGCATCATTATCAGGGATCTTCGTTGATTCCCTCCAGGAGCAAATTTCAGGACCGAGACCTGGAGTTGGCAATGGTGAATTGCAATGCCTTTGTAGCCACGCGGTATGTCCCGTGGTGTCTGGCTATCTCGTCAGACGAAGTTCGCCTTCCCCTCCTATGGGCTCTGGTGTACTGGCACCCTCCGCAGATAGATGGCACAGAGCCGTGCGATTTCGGCAGTTAGTAGACGGCAATGGACCTATTGCGAGAGACGTTCTTCAACAGATTTGACAGCATACAGGCAACTGACCAGACAGATCTCCAAATGTATGCGGAGGGACTTACGCATCTTCAATACAGCTTGTATTGAAGAAGCGATCGAGTGTAACCAAGGCTCCAAAGTCTTTGCCAGAGATCTGTCTGCCAGATAGAGCTTACTGTCAAACCTGAAGACCGAATGTGGCAGCATCGTTTCCGGGACCCCTGAGATTTTGAGGGAGATTGAGAGGTTCTATGGGCAGCTGTACACGTCATCGTTGGAGCCACAGAAAGGGTGAGTAACGATCCAAGATCGAGTCTTATCCGACACTATTCCGATGATATCCCGGACGTCAGTCTGAGCGAGATTAGAATGTCTTACCAGCACCTTAAAAACGGAAAGTCCCCGGGCGAGGATGGAATTGCAGGGGAGCTTTTAAAAACGGGTGGAAAACCGCTACATGAAGTCCTTCAGAAGCTCTTTAATTCCGTCTTCCATGGTGGCACTACTCCGGAGGCGTGGAGCAGAAGTGCGGTGGTCTTGTTCTTCAAGAAAGGTGACAATGCTTTCTTGAAGAACTACAGACCGATTTCCCTTCTGAGCCGCGTCTACGTGCTGTTTTCGAGAGTCATTACGAATCGTCTCGTTCGCAGACTTGACGAGTTCCAGCCTCCCGAACAAGCCCGTTTTTACGAAAAGGCTTTAGTACCATAGACCATATACATACCCTTCGGCAAATTGTACAGAAGATAGACGAGTACAATCTGCCACTTTGCCTTGCGTATGTGGACTATGAGAAAGCCTTTGATTCTGTCGAAATTTGGGTGGTGCTGCAGTTCCTTTAGCGGTGCCAAGTTGACTGTCGGTATATCGAAGTGCTGAAGTGTTTGTACAGTAGAGCTACGATGGCTATCCGAGTACAGAATCAGAGTACGAAACCTATCCAACTGCAGAGAGGTGTAAGACAGGTTGACGTTATATCGCCGAAACTCTTCACCGCTGCATTGAAAGACGTCTTCAAGCTGCTGGACTGGAAAGGATGCGTTATTAACATCAAAGGCGAGTATGTCACTCACCTTCGATTTGCCGACGATATAGTCCTTAGAGCAGAATCGCTGGAGGACCTAAGCACTATGCTCAATAACCTCAAAACTGTCTCCCAACGGATAGGTCTTAAGATGAACATGGACAAAACAAAAATAATGTTTAACGTTCATGTCACACCTATGCCGGAAGTTGTTGGGAGCACTAAGCTCGAAGTTGTTGACGAATATGTTTACGTGGGATAAATAGTTCGACTAGGTAAGTCCAACTTCGACCGAGAGGTCAATCGACGGATTCAACTTGGCTGGGCAGCGTTCGGGAAACTACGACACATCTTCCAGTGCGTGTTGTCAGTGATGACTTACGGATCTGAGATGTGGTCCTTCACTGCTGGCCGTATGAGGAAGCTCAAGGTCGCTCTGCGAGCTATGGATAAGGCTATGCTCGGGGTTGGGCTATGCTCGGGGTTTCCCTGCGTGATAAACTTAGAAATGAAGATATCCGCAGTAGAACCAGAGTAACCGACATAGCCCAACGGATTAGTAAGCTGAAGTGGCAATGGGCCGGCCATATAGCTCGAAGAACCGACAACCGATGGGGAAGAAAGGTTCTCGAGTGGTAGCCTCGTACTGTTAGGCGAAGTGTAGGGCGACCCACCCTAGATGGAGTGACGACCTTGTGAGACATGCAGGAAGTCGATGGATGCAGGTGGCTCAGGACCGTGCTTTGTGGCACTCCTTGGGTGAGGCCTATGTTCAGCAGTGGACTTGTGAATAGCTGTAATGATGATGATGATGATAGTTGGACTTTTTCTTTTGTTTTAGGGGACCAAGACGACATGTTTTTTGCTTTGATGGGTCAGTCTCCTGAGCAGGAGGTTGTTCTGGAGGCATATCTACCCCTAAAACTCGCTTCAGTGCCATTATAATTTATTTTCTATATTTCTCTTTATTGCACTTCTTTGCATATGTGGAATGACTAAAGAACGTCCAATTGTTTTTAGGAAATCACCTCTTTCTATATTTTCGGTCTAATGTTTACCGTATAGCACTGACACCACATAAGTTACGAATTCGATATAAAATGACCATAGGCCACCTTCTTATTAGTCGACCGCTTGAGTAAATGAAGCATTTCTTATGTTTCATCCACTCCTTTTATAGTTGAGTTGTTGAATTGTATAATCTCTGCTACTTTTGTAATATTATCAATATTGTTATTGTGATGCATTGAGGAAATCGATAGCATAGTTTTGTTAGGCTTTGGGACATGTGAACTAGTAGTTTTGTTTTTTCTTAAACCAAATAAATTAAAACCAACTTTTCGAGACTTATTTATATATTTATTTATTCTTTTTTGCACCAAATATTTGTACAAAAGATGAGCTTAATGATATATGGCATTCTCTACCAGCTAACCTTGGGTAGAACTGAAAGTGAGTTTGGGCAGTTAAGTTGTCATGATATTATTCAGTTCAAATATATACATGCAACACATACATAAAATATACACACACACACATATATATATATATATATATATATAAATAAATACACCCATTTATACATATATATATATATATATATATATATATATATATATATATCTCAATAAATGTATATATAAATAACTATAAACATATAGAGTAAGTTGATTCAACTTTGTAGGCTACCGATATGCTCATATAGTTGAAATTGAAATTGTGGTGAAATTTTCCTCTTATTTTTTTTACAGTCCCAAGACAAGTTAGTTTACTCTTGGACAACTCATCTACTGGTTCGATTGATGAAAACCAGTTGTGTGTCTGTTGAATTGGTATATTCAAACGAACAATACACTGAGGGAAGGAGTAATTTTTTCTCTTCTTCTGACAATCCAATTCCATCAGAATTTTTACCTGAATATATGTAACCATTCTGAAAATTATAACTTTTTGCGTCACATAAGGCTCGTACAATCAGTTCATATTTTCCTTTCCCACGAAATTTTTTTAACATTTCGTCAACAGTAACGTGTTCGTGAATTTTATAATATTTTTGTGAATTAGAAATAAACTTCTGCAAAATTGAAAAAATCGTTGCGAGTTTGTTATTCTGTTGTCTTTCTGAACGATCAGCTGAATTATCGAAACGTAAGCATTGCAGAAGAATCTAGTTTCCAACATGCAGCACCTGAAAATTTTACGGTTCCTTGGCGCAGTGGCTTAGCAATGAGTTGCAGCGATGGGGGCCGCGGGTTTGAATCCCGCACAGAACAAGTATTTGTATGCATGTTTTTCCTCGTTCAATTTATATTTGTAGACTGCGTCCACGGTACGGGAGCAAATCCTAGTTTGAGAGTAACGTTTTTTTTAAAGAATAAACAAAAGAAAAATTTCACAGCCCGTACCATCTGTTGCAAAAATATTACTGGAACATTTATGATAAGATTTCAAGACAGCTGAATAGTACAATAATCTCAAAAAAGCATTCAGTTCAATCATATCTAATTCTTTTAGTTCAGGTCTATTTTGTCACTTGAATTTTACTTTATATTTAGCGATTTTTACATTTGTACATGTCAAAATAATCTGTCGTATTTCTTCGTCAAATTTTTATTCCGAATACTGAGTGGATTATTCCTGTCTTCCTCAGATAAGGGTAACACAGATCTGGTTGTAACTGTATTGTGCTGAGGATTTCTGACTCTGCTGGAAGGTGGTTTACTGGTCCACTTGTAACGGTTTTTTAGAACTGATGCTTCTAATAATATTATCGTTTGTGGTAGAGACAACGGTATTTTCTTCATAATCTTCAAGTCACTTGTATCATACAAGTGACTTGAAGATTATCTGCATAAAATTAGCTTCAGATATCAGCGAGGGTAGTCGGGGACTACTTAAGGCTCCGCTACTACAGCAAGGGCAACTCGCTACTCCACCATAGTCTGCATAAGTATATGTTGTGCATTACGGTAGTAGCTGAGGTTGCCCTGGAGGACCTTAAGGGGTGTATTTTAAGGATTTGTTACCTCAATATCCGAGCTGGGGCTCGGTGCCGCGCTAGGTTGTATTGTGCCCATCTCACTTATAGGAGTAGGAGATGGATTATTCTTCTTCCCGGTCCTTTTAGGAGGTTGGGGGCACTTCTTACCCAGTCTATGAGAAAGGTGAAGGATGCTTGAGGTCCGAATATAATGGACATCTTAAGACTACAGGCAGAGCAGCGTCCACTACGGTCAACCATATTTGAGCATTACATAATACCGGGTTTTGTCCTTAAAGGAGGTCGTAGTGTTTTATATGGAAATAGTTTAGCTTTTAAAGTAGCCCCTATCCGCGCCATTGGCTCATCCTCGACCCTGTCATGTTTTGAAGAAACAGAAAGACTCCGAGCAGGTAAGATGATTGATTATGGAGAAGTTTTAGATCCTCTGTTATTTTCAGCAGCTGCATTTCGAGATTGGAAATTTAAGGAAATAGGTCTGCATCTTTTCTTCTTTCTTGCGACGTGTTCTTCGGTGTTGGTCCTCCTTAGGATTTCTTCGGCCGCAGCTTTTACGTGGCACACAGCTAGCCTTAAATTGCTATCGAATTCCCCCTTTAAGATTCGGGAACGATCCACCACCATTTCTACGACCTGGAGATACTTGTCCAGATGACCACTAAGTTGATTAATGCTGCGCTTCTCCATTTTGCTGGATAACTCCTCGGGGCCAAGTAGGTTTTCATCACCCTTATTTTGCAAGGTGCCATAGGGATCGAGGGTTTTAGTCCTCTGTTTCCACCTCCGTGGCTATATGCTCTTCATCTGAATTTGCAGCTGAGTCTGTCTGATATTTGGTGGTTACATGTGCGGGGTGACCGGATGTTCTTTTTCGTGTTTCAGTGTAGGACCCGTCAGCGACTAACGCTGGGAAAATGAAAGAATCATCAGAACCCGCTCAATCGCTTTCACCGACTCTAATGCGAGGGGTATTAGGGCGTATAGAACACACCCGCTTACCCGCTTATCTCGTATTAGCACTGTTGGTCTCTCTGACATAGTTCCTTTATTAGTATGGCTCCCAGATGATGTTGCGGTGTTAGCAGTTGGTGCTATTACATCCCCGCTCTGTAGGAGGTTGCTATTGAACTTACAGGCACTTTGCTCTTTTACATTCAGTCTGACATCTAATTCAGACACAGATCTATTTTCGACTTCATGTTTTGTAGATTTTTTTCTTTATTCATTTTTATTCGACGAGTGTGGATAAAATAAAAGTCAATCCATACGTCTACAGTACCCAGATAAGCCTAGCGTGAACCCGTCAAAGTTGTCAGCCAGTACACCGACGGGGCAACACTTGCGACTGACATTTAACCATCAACCATACAGCTCCTCACGGTGAGCCATACTTGAGCTTTGGGTGATTTTTTATAGATGTTGTCATCCTCGCAACTCCGGGTAGTTAAGTCAAGAGCTCTCAGTTCCTAAGGTACCGCGAGACATGATCGGTGACACGCCAGAGAAATTCCGAGTTTCCAACGGTGGCAGAGTTGATAGAGGTTCTTCCCATGCCTGCCCAGCGACAGGGGGAGGGAACACTAAGCCCGCTCACGCATCAACATGCAAGACCTTAGGTTTGAGATGATTTTTTATAGAGGTTTTGTTCCTCGTGGCCCAATAGAGCCTCAGGGCCCAACTGGTATTATGGGTTTGTCCGGCACCCGCAAAAGCCGCGTGCACTTGGCACTTCACCGCACGTGTCACGTCCACTGTTCTTCTCAATTGAGAATTTAATAAAGAGCAGCATCAAGCCTTGAAGCTCGCTCTCGGAGCAATATGCTCGTGACCGTTTCTCAGTTCAACTACTGAGGTTACGCCCAAAACCCAGCCAGTTTTAGTCCGTATCGGTTTCCCGCTGCCACTCATATTTGAATGGAATTCCCCTATAGGGACGCGTCCGTTGAGAGAACTGGCAACTCTTCACGGCTTCGAATGCTAACTCTACAACAGGGTTTTCTCCTATATTACAGAGTTTAACATTCGTAAAAATGTACTTATTTATTTATTTATGTACTCAAAACAGAATATTATCAAAACATTTTCTACATGTGCAAAATACCAAGAAGTGTAAAAATTGCGATCTATATGGTATTCAAAAACAAGTGCACAAAACATTATTAATGATCTTATGTAACAGTAACTCTCTTACAGCACAAATACATAACAAAATATGCTGTTGTACGATTGGAAAATTAAATCTCTATAAAATCTTTATTTATTTTATTAATCACTGTCCAAGCAATCGCTGTTCTGCCCTTTCCAACGACCTTAAATTCTGCCGTGAACTCGACTCCTTAAATTCACAATAAAAATATTGAGGCTCACTTATCGGTATAATAGCTATCCTATATCTCAAGTTAGACCAAACTGCAAACTGTGTGCTAAATTTCATTAAAATCAGTTCAGTAGCTTAGGAGTTCATCGCGGACAAACAATGTGACACGTAATATTTATATACAAGGATAAACCTAGAATAAATTAATTGTCTACAAAGTGTATTTAAAACAGATTTTTCAAAAACTGTTTCGTTTGCTACATTATTTGCATAACAACAAGCATCCACACCAAGAACAATTAATTGTAGGCCATACAATCACTTGTCCTGTACCGGATTCCAACCTGCAGACTTACATCGCCGTAACCAAACGCTCAGCCACAGTACAACCGAGCTGTCAAAGAAGAAAGGTAGGAGGAGATAATAGTATTCAATATTTTACAATTACACTTACTCTTTTAGTATAATTTAAACTCACCAAAATCATAAAATGTGAATAAGGGGGCCAAGCTGTTCATTGTCCCGGCAGGCATCGAAGTCGGTTTACTTGCGTATAAAGAAATTTTAAGCCGGACGCTAACTTATTCAATGTAGTATTTAAAAAAATTTGCTCTTATAACAATAATCTCAAAACATAATATCAACGAACAATTTATACTTAAATTGGTAATTTTTTAATATACTTACTTTACCCAATTTGTTAAAGGGCAACAGAAATAATGCAAAGCAAATGAAATTGGAGCTATTGCAGTTTCAATTTGCTTCGACCGGTTGCTGTAAATTATGTTGTTAGTTTACTGCTGGAGTTTCAACTTCCGCAACCACGAGATTCCAAATTTAGATTGTATAGTGCCCGCGCTATCAACTAAGTCGTCGGGCAATAAATCATTACAATTAGTCTATCTCGCTCACACACATTGGGCTTATGGAGCGTCATAATTATGTGCTTAACAGCAGGTAGTCGATATCGATAAGATTTAATGAATGGATTTTAAAAGGTTTGAAATTATGAATTATAAAATAATACAATAAAATAAGAGTATTTAGCACAGACTTTGATTACAGTAAGTTGGACGATTCTACACCAATATGGTTTTAATAAGCTTGAGGTGATATTCTTTTCCAGAAGTTTTCGTATCTATTTTGTTTAACAAAAAAACAACAACAAAATAACTTAGTACTTAATTTGCAGGGTGGAAAAAACTCACGCAAAGTGCAGGTTGGTGTTGAAGACCTAGGGACTCCTTTAGTTCTAACTAACAAACAAGGTGAACACGCTCTTAAGTTCTTAAAATATTTATTTTATAATTTAACTTATCGCACCTTTAGAATTGAAGTGGCTTCATCCAAAATCTTGTTTTTTTGGTAAACGCCAAAAATGTAATTGAAGGATTGGCCATTTTTTAGTTTTTTGATTATAATACTTTAGGATAAGCGTTTGATGTCACAATTTTTGTTATTAACTGTAGGGTAGGAATTGTTTTAATGATTGGATACTAAATCTGTAACCATAACTAATTAGAAACTTTGTTATTTCATTATTAAAAAACAGATGTCACTTATTTTCCGAAATCAATTTAATATTTTTGGCTTATTTGTTTTTGTGTCTATTTTTTTTACTTGAAAATACAAATAATATTTGATCTATTTAAAAAAGAGGCGATTAATTTCCGATGTTATATTTTCGCTTGGTAACTAATTTTGGAATATGATAGTTTAATTATTGAAAACTTGCTAATTTAAAGGAAAGTGAAAAACAGAGTATGCTTTCGTAATCGTGTATTTTGAAATTTTCTTACTAATCACCATTAAACACTAATCACCATCAACACTTATGTACTGCTACCAACATCACATTATCATCCCACATAATATAATATATATTGGTTTTACTAATACTTATTAATTAGAAAATAAACAATCGGTCTAAAAAAATACCTAAACAGATGCTTACAATATTTAGTACTCAGATCAGTCAGCTCACACATAGAGTATACCTAACTGGTTGTTATTTACTATTACTTTTCTAATTAAAATTATAAAATATTTGTTTCCCAGCATATGGTTTAATGCAATTTTGGTATAAAATTAAAGTAACTATAAAAATCAAAAGTTTTAACTAATCTTCAAATACTAAACCTTTGATAAAAGGATCAATACACATCAATATAGTAGAAAAATAACAATAAACCAAAAGTTATTTAGTTATAATATTTGAATAACTAGCCATAAAATGTTTATAAAATATCTTAGAATGAATTAACAAAATAAAAAAACACATTTATAAAATGAAATAAGTATAAAATAACATAAATTCCTTCAACATTAAAGTGAGATCAATAAAAGTAGTCATTAATTACAAAACCGAGTCATAAAACCAGGCGTATGTACTAGTGATTGCTTTAGTTCTTATAACATAACACAAATCTTTCTTTTTATTTTCTGCAAGCTCTATTTTGTTACTATAAGCCTTTGATAGTGTAATTTCACACAGTTCTTTCATTTTATTTATTGTATTGCGCATATTTACTTTCTTAAAATCTTTTTCGGCGTATGTATTTTTATAGTAAAATACAAATAACTCGTGTTTAACACATTTTAACACTTTTATCTCGCTATCTGAGTCCCTCCAACCCACTACATTTTTATCAATATCCTGATAAAAATTATACCATTAAAATTATGCCTGTTTTTTAGCACCTCTTAGTAAACGCACATATTGTTGAGGTATAAATAGGACCTGATATTAGGTTCCTCTTTATTTATTTTTTCATTAAACTATGTGCATTGTCACCGTCGTTCTGTGTATGTCCTTTAATCAAATATTTATGCGTTATTGATTGAATTTTCTCAAAAAGGGCTACTGCATAAGATTATAAACTGGCGATATATTTATTTTTGTTCTAACTATTACAATTATCTGAATAAATATTACATTTAATGTTTTGTCTGCATTATTTTCACTAATGGTCTTTAAATAATCAAAAACGCAGGAACCTATTTCATTCGCCCCTTTATTACCCTGTGTTTCGTTCCAAAAGTAGCAATATACTTCTTTATATGCGCCTACTTTACTATCACTTTTCTGTTTATTGGTATCTTTTGATTTAGCAGCTAATTTAACTATGGTAAAATTATTACAATTAAGTCTTGATCTATAATAAAAAAATGAAACATCTCCTTTAGGACAAGTCCTTGCAGTTTCTAGATCGTCAACAGCACAAATATTCGTTTCGTTATTACAGCGATCACTTCTCTTCTCCTTTCTACATAGATTTTTTTCTTTAATATGCTTCTCATACTTTTCTTAAATACCTAACTTTTCATCTGCTGATGCCAATTCATATCTTGTACATTGGTCGCACAAATCCTTTTTGGGCTTGAAGAAGCTAATATTAAATTTAGTTGTAAATATTAAGTAAAAAAACCCAGTATGGCGCGTGAGGTTTGTTTTCTTTGGTTTGATTAGTAATAAAGTCCCTACATAGTTCTTTTATACTTTTGCTGCCATCAATATATTCTTTTTTAGTAGATCTTAGATAATGAGACTCTATGCGCGGTATACTATTAATATGGTCTTTAATATCTTGTACAAGACTTGGGTCAATCGGTGCTCGGGTTCTGGATCATCCTCTAAGATCTTCTTCTACAAAGTCATTGGAATTCGTTTTGGGATTCACAGTTCTTGGGTACCACGACCTCACAGAAAACCAGCGTGAAGTAGAGGTTTGCCTCTGCGTTTCGCTTGGTAAGTGCAGGTGGCCGGAGGCCCTTTTCACTGGAAATGAGGCATTCCATCTTAGTCCTCACGGGTGACAACGCATCTACATGTTGATTTGTAATAAAGGATAGATGTAGATGTCTATGGGCCGCAACAACCACTTACCATCAGGTGGACTGTGTGCTCGTTTGTCACCCTTATCCTATAAAACAAAAGTTCTTGTTTGTCTTTCGGTTATGTCTAGTCTATTGATAAAAAAGTTTTACATACGTGAATTCTTTGGCTATCAACAGTAAAATAAAAAGCTGTGTTTGGTTTACGAGGATTGGCAGCATTTGTGAATTTATATTTGGGTTTCACCTCCATCATGCAAGCCTTGATAAAAGATCGCTTAAATTTCAAATTACTTAGCTGCCAATAACAGTCGAATATTTCGCATCTTTTCTCAGGGGTTATATTATCAGAACAACGAAGTTTACAGACAACTATCTCTTACTTTTTTGCAGGTACCTCTTTATTACATTTTGACAGTGATTGGTAGGCTTTTCCGCTATTCCGAAGCAATTTAACGATATTTTGTTTCCATTGAGATGAATTGCGCAGGTGCTTCCTAGATTTTTTTTCTGTGGAGGTAATTCAGAGAAAACATCGTTTTCACTGTCAGACGTGGTGGTTGATGAACTTAAAGAGGATTGGAGCGATGAATCGTTGTAAATCGGATCAGCGTCACTCAGATCAACGTCTGATTCTTCAGAATGCATAGGTGATTGATGGTAGTTAATGTGTTTATCTAAACGTCTTTTGCTAGTTGCAGGCTCGTCACAAATTATATTCGTGCAGTCTGTTGGAGTACCTGTTATGATTGAAGGTGAACTGTTAATGTTCATTTCGTCTCCGTTTTGTTTCGCCAATGAAGAAGACTTTGATGACGTCGATGATGTACTGGAACTTGAAGATGATGACGTAGAAGAACTGGATGATGATGTACTACTGGACCGATCTCTCGTGTTTTGTAATGTTTGTTCTTCGTTAATTGGTTCAACGTTGTGCTCAGGACTGATTTGTAACGTATTGTTAACGTCCTTTAAAATCCGTTGTTCGGATTCCACTGGCGGTAAAATTTTAGGATTCATACTAGTACTTCGATCCGTCTTCTTAAGCAAGGGTAGTTTTAAATAATTTTCCTTATCATACTCTTTGGATTCATTTTGAACACTAGTATAACCTTCGGTACTTGCTATTGTCATCTCTTTATCATTCCAGATAGTTAATAATTGCAAAATGTGATCTGCTCTACTCTTCATTATTAATGTCAAACTTTAACTGAAATACAAATAAAAAGACTCAATTACTATAAAACCCGCTAAGCCCCACAACATTTAGCTGATAGTTTATGCAGTGTTAAATAATAAAATGACGACAGTACAAATACGACACCATAATATAATTATCATTCAGTATTGAAACGCCCAAAACCAAAAAGAGTCATTAAAAATAAATATCGAACAAATAACTTACCTTGCGATTAGTATTAAAACGGTGAATTACAGTTTACGTCGCTTCCGGAGCAACCGCGCGGCACCCAACGTTTAGGATGCATGTACGCAACAGTGAACGGGTTCTTTCAATACCGAGGGACGCGTGGAAAGAGCGTGATTTAAAAGAGGCGCAAATTGTACGTTTGTCCTTTTCTAGGCTAAATGAGTCTGTTTATTTATAATAAACTGATAGAATACATGTTTAAAAGACGTTTGATATATAAAATTCATTTTCTTAAAAATTTTAGATAAGTCACTTCAATTCTAAAGGTGCGTTATATGACAATCTTTTTCTTAAATGTAATATAAAATATAAATCAGCATTGTTTCTCAGCTTAAAAACACGATTAGTCAAAAAAAAATGACCTTGTAACTATGAGTCTCGAAATCTACTAAAAGTTATCAAAATTAGACTTTTAATAGTTATATTAGATAAACGTAAGAACAGTCTTTATGACAACTTTAACAAACTCAGTTCTTGGAACAACCGTAGAAAAAAACGTGGAAGTCAGTAGCATATACGTCGATGTGGTCACCTTTGTGGTCTGCACATAGATTAGATATAGCACATTAACAAATACGTTCTTAGAGCATGAAAAATTTTTAGGGTCGTCTTAAGTCTAAGAACAGTTTTCGGCCCCAACACTTTTTTCAGAATGGATAATGTGATTCAACAAATTAAATAACATATATATATATATATATGTGTGTGTGTGTGTGTGTGTGTGTGTGTACAAATTAACAAAAAAATCAATCATAAGGTCGTCATTCTATGTAGTAGGCGAAGCTTCAAACTGCGTATCCTCGTGCAAGCCGCCAATCTCGGACCTCTAACTCTATCCTCTGTTTTTCTATATGTATGACTGGCCATAACGACTTCAGCTCACTGATCCGTTATACTACTAACATTGTCTAACAGTATTTATTATCATCATCAGCAATTACTTTATTTTTAAGAACGTGATTGCTCAAATATATCCCCTATATATGTCAAAAATCCATAAATTTTCGGGTTGCAATATTTTAATATTTTCGCATATTTTATTATTTGTTCAACATTCAGGCAAATGACGTAAAGAAATCTTAATTTAGCTACATTTATTGGTAGTTTGAGAACTTCCACGTCTAACAAGAAGTTAATTTAGTGTCTTTCTGCTCAATAAATCTCGTAAACTCACCAAAATGGAGGTCACTATAGCGATAAACCATGAAATTAATTTGCTGATAAGGTCTAATAACATTAGCATATAAGACATTAATTTGTTATTTCAATCAACGTATATATTGTAATGGGAATTGTATCAAATAAAATTAAATATATTAAAAAACGCTATAAGACCCGAAGTTGAAAAATTAATGTAGTCCAGAGGCTATGAGATTTAGGCCTCATATCATCTACGTCATAAGAAATTGGCAAAATAAGTTGTTAACAATCCCTTGTTGTTGTGCTGTGCTCGAATGTCTGGGATAGGTAGCCTGGAGACAACCACAGATAGTACTGATCTTACATATGAAAAGTTTAAAACACACCACCCGTATTTCCCTTCTTTTCGTCATCCCCCCAAAACTGGACCAATTTTTTAAGACAATATAAGAACGATTGTAGCTATGCTTATATGATTTCTAATAATTTTTAATTTTCGTTATATATGTTTTCTGGATGTTTAATATAGGCAGTATAATAGAACAATTTTAGTAATTTAAAAAGTTTGCCTTTATTTTAACCCTTTTCCATGAATCATACATGAACATTTAGATAAAAACTTTACACGCAAAATTTTAAAACATAAAACGTACAAAAATTCACACAGAATTGTTTGAAAGAAAAACAATAAGGATTAGAACTATTTGTTGCAATAGATAAACTATTGTGTCTATTTATTATTTATTTTTTAACAGTGGTAGAGCCACGCGGCAGCTTTTGCTGTCACACGGATGGGCCGGCTCGAACCGGGGTGGTACCACGACCTCACAGAAAACTAGCGTGAAGTAGAGGTTTACCTCTGCGTTTCGCTTGGTGAGTGCAGGTGGCCGGAGGCCCTTTTTACTGGAAATGAGGCATTCCATCTTAGTCCTCACGGGTGACAACGCATCTACATTTTGATTTGTAATAGAGGATAAATGTAGATGTCTATGGGCCGCAGCAACCACTTACCATCAGGTGGACTGTGTGCTCGTTTGTCACCCTTATCCTATATAAAAAAAATTATTTTGAATAGCTTAGTAGCGATCACCTCATTCCCAGGGGTTATTATTATCCATAAATTCCTTAATATTATAATAACCCTTTTTATATAAACTTAGTTTAATAAGTTTTTTAACATTGAGCAGATAAAATGTTGTATATTTTATATTGTAAAAGCGTATACAACGCCCCAAGAATGAATTACTGACTCGTTGGAGTCGAGTAACTGGTACTACTAGCTTGTGTTTTTTCCTTGTGTTTACAGAATAAATATCACTTATTTTTTTAAAACTACTTTTTTGTGTACGTACATTAAATATTCATAAATGTATTGAGAGGTCAAAGTTAATATATTAATTTCCTTACTTTTTTGTCGCAGTGAATCTAGGATTTAAATAATAAATTGCTCTTATGACCTAGTTCTGTAAAACAAATTTAGTTTTAGTGCCAGGTGCGTGTCCCCATAGCAAAATACCATACGACATTATGCTATAGAAATAGTATAAAATAATCGATATATTTATAAAAATAATCGAAGGCCTTGGATAGGTCACAGAATATACCCAAAGCATCCTGTGAATTCTCCCATGCATAAAATATATATTTAATCAGCTCAACACCGGTATCGGTTGTCGAGCGACCCTTTGTGAAACCAAATTTATTTTTATGAAGTAAATCATTAATATTAAAAAAATACATTTGATCAAGAATATTTTTTTTTAAATCTTAATAAGTGTTGGTAGTACAGAAATAGGTCTGAAATTGGCTGGCTAATGTACTACCAGATTTAAATAAAGTTATTATTTTACTATGCTTCATTAAATCAGGAAACACACCATATTCGATACTAGTATTAAAATTATTAATTGAGATTAAATTTATTCTAATGCAATTGTTTTTTCTTAGGTCACTTGTATGGTCTCAGTCTGAAATAAATTGATTTTATTTTATTTTTATTAAAAAAGATAGCTAGTTGAGACGCGATTTTATCTATTATAGACGCATTAACTTTACAGGAAATCCCCTATAGATCTGCAGTTTTCTTAATACTAATAGTTTTAAAATATTTTACAATATCTTTTGATGATACTGTATGAAATGTAAAATTCTTTGTACACGCAATTACATTTTCTTCTCGGCAACGGCAACAGATAAGAAATTCAGTGACATTCATACAGCTAGATTCAATTTTTAGAATGGTGTTAAAGAAAATAAATGGAAACGTTTTTTTAATCAATGCGAATTTCTATCGTGTTATTGACTTTCACGGTTGAGCGTTCATTACTATTCACAAATCTAATGTATGTACAGCTATAAATTCCTGTTAGCATTACCGCAATAGATTGTGCCCGGTATCCAAAACTGACATAAAATCACATTCTGCTTAGAAATTGTGGTAAGTAAATCAAATAATTTTATAAGTTAAACATGAAGTTTGAAGTGGTTTTTATTACTAATATAATAATTTTTTTTTATTTATTATTGGATAAAAATTGTTACATTATAGCTATGCGTCACAGCGAAAAACCACGCAGGTTTGTGTTGCGTGCCGTTCCGTCTACATTTACAAAAATGGGGATAACTACTAATATTTGTTAAGGAAATAACATTTTAATTTATACTTTATTTTTAAATAAAACTAATTTTACGGATTTTATCGCGTATATTAACTTATTTTTAACTTATTTTTATATTCCCGACGTTTCGGGTGCTTTCCAGCACCCGTGGTCACGGGGGACTGAGTTGTTTGACGTCCTGCTGTCATAGTTAGCCCGGCTACCTTCAGTTTTTTAATATTAATTTTTGGTTCGATTTACGCAGAATGAGCTTACAGTATCTTGAAGTCTAGCAGTGGTATACTTGGGTTTGGATTTGATTTTATTAATTATGGGATCCCAAGCAGATGGCAGCACCCATCCATCTTCTCTATTGAAATTAGGATGTTTTTTAATTTCAATAGCCTCGCGAATCATCCTTGGGAGGAATCGGTGTTCTTTTGCGAGGATTTGTGGTCTATCAAATCTAATGTAATGACGGGGACGATCCTGAACATGTTCACAAACTGCAGACTTCCCGATACGTCGGTGCTTCACGTCAGCTATATGTTCTTTAACGCGGGTTTTAATAGATCTTTTTGTTTGTCCTATGTACGAGAGACCACATTCACAATCCAGCTTGTACACTCCTGCATCTTGTAGAGGGATATGACACTTGACGGATGGTAAAAATTGACCAATCTTCTTCAGCGGCTTGAAGTACGTTTTAATGGAAGCTCGCTTCAAGATGTAGCCAACCTTGTCTGTGACTCCTCTGACATAGGGTAGTACAGCAGGCACACGCTCGACTGTGGCTGGCTTTACTCGGTCACTGTGACGTAGGCGCGGGACCCGAAGCTTGTTGTCTTGCAGTACTTGCTCGACGTGCTGAAGCTCGGCGGCCAGATGTTTTCTGTCACAGATCCCTCGTGCTCTCTGAAACAAAGATTTTCCCACGGTAGCTAACTGTGAAGGATGATGGTGAGATTCACCATTTAAATATCGGTTGGTATGGGTATTTTTTCTGTACACAGTATGACCAATAGTGTTATCAGGATTTCGGATGACTAAAACATCTAGAAAAGCTAAAGTATTGTTTGCCTCTAACTCCATTGTGAATTGTATTTTAGGGTTTATGGAATTAAGGTGGTTTAAAAATGCAGTTACTTTGTCAGATGGTAAAATTGTGAAAGTATCGTCTACGTACCGCTTGTAGAATCTTGGATTTACAGGAGCAGTAAGAAGGGCTTTCTCCTCAAAGTCCTCCATGAATATGTCGGCGACTACGGGAGATACAGGTGAGCCCATTGCCACTCCATCTACTTGCATGTAGAACTCTTCTTTCCACAATAAATAGCCAGATGTGAGGCAGTGTTTGAGTAATACTGCATATTCTGTAGGCATGTTGTTATCTTCTAGCTTTCTAGTAACAATTGAGATGCAGTCTTCAATAGGTAGGCATGTGAATAGTGACTGAACATCAAAACTGACCATAGTTTCATTGTCAGCGAGATGTAGGTCTTTAATCTCACTAACAAATTGGTATGAATCCTTTGTGTGTGCTCTGGTATGTCCTCTTAGTGGTGACAGTATTTTCGCCAAGTGTTGAGCCAACTTATAAGTTGGTGAATCGATCTGGCTTACAATAGGACGTAGTGGAGCGTTTGGTTTGTGTATTTTCGGTAACCCATACAACCTCGGTGGTTTGGCACATGATGGTATTGTCGAATTCACGTCAAGATTTAATTTTTCGGAGTATTTCTTTATTAATATACTACTACTATATACTTTATGTTAACTTCATTAATTTCATTTTTAAATTTATTATCCAGACCATTTATTAAGCGATGTATTATGTATGCACTGGTGCGCTCACCATATTTATTTTGGATGGTATTGTTATTAATTTTTTTTGAGTTACTTTGCGGGTCTGAATTTTGTTTGAGACTGTATTTTTTTATAGGATAGGGTGACAAACGAGCACACAGTCCATCTGATGGTAAGTGGTTACTGTGACCCATAGACATATGCACCTATCCTCAATAAAGACTCAAGATGCAGATGCGTTGTCATCCGTGAGGACTAAGATGGAATGTCTCTACACTCACCATACGAAACACAGAAGCGTTAAGCTGCTATTTTACGCTGGTTTTCTGTGAGAGTGTGGTCCTTCCCCGGTCGAGCCGACCCATTCGTGCTACAACCATAATATAACTGCAGCATGGCTCTACCACGTAGGTGTATACATAAATTAAAATGTATGTTGTATACCTAAATTAAAGAATTGTTCTTTTAACAGTTGATATTGGATTATTATTAATTAATACGAAATATTGTTATGTGAATATGTTAGTGCCTTATTTACTTAGTTATACCTTCTCAAAAATGGAGAAAGACATTTACTCTTAAATTTACGGTGAACATATCTTTGTTAGCTTGTCTTATCACGCAGAATGGTAAATATGCCAGTGTATAGATTCTCATTAGTATTACTAAGCTCGAACCTAGTGACCTCAAAACTAGTAGGAACGAGTTTGCGTGAACCGTCTTAATGCCCTTAAGACAACAATAACACGCCGTATTGAGACAATTCCTGGTACATGTGGGAAATAAAACATACAAAAAACTCGCAGAGATGATTTAAATGGAAAACAATAAGATAATTAATCTGGACTACCTTCAGTTTTTAATTATTACTGTTGCGCCACGACTAATACATGGTATATGACATCACTAGTTACCACTAGCGCCCTCTTGTATCGAGTAGCAGAACTAATCCTAGTTAATATATCCAGTCAAGAACATTATAGAATTTTCTATAGTAGAAGTTTCTGGAAACTACCTGAGGCCCTATATAAGGCCGGCGATACAAGCGAATCCTTCTAACTAAAGTGATCTGTAGTACAATTGTGTTTTGTTATTAGTGTGGTTTTAAGTTATAATTAGGGTTCTGTAATTAAAGTGTCAATTTTGGTAATTTACTCGCCAGTTTTAAATTGTCTCGAACCCCAAGCTCGTAACATTACTTTTGGTCCAATCTAGGCAGAATGAATTTACTATGTCTTGAAGTCTTGCAGTGGTATGCTTGGGTTTTGTTTTAATTTTATTAATTACAGGATTCCAAGCAGGTAGTTGTACCCAGCCTCCTTCCCTATCTAAATTAGAATATTTTTAATTCTAAGTCTGCAGTTTGCAATTAAATGCGATAAAATCCGAAAAAGTAGTTTCATTCAATGAGCAGTGTTCGCGTAAATATAGAAAATCTTTTCTTAAGCTTTGCTTGTGAATCGCCCGTGTAGCATGGCAACTTTGACAAATAGTCTTCCTAATCAGGCAATCTATGGGAGAAGTGGAGTATGGAAAGGTGGTATACGTTATAAGTGGACTTTTGATAGGCTGTAATTAATGAAAAGATTATTTGAAGTATATAAGTGTACCCATTCATTCAAACGTAACTCTCTTTTTTTTGGTAAAACATGAATACCATTTGCTTATTTTCATTTTCAATGATATTCAGTAATTAAGGCACTTATCATCGTCGCTTTTACGCATCGAGTAATTTAATATGTAATATGTAATTTATAATACGTAGTGAGTTATAAGTTTATGTGCCAATTATGCAGATTACCTCGCACCTGTATTCGCAAAGCTTTTCTATTTTACGCCATAGTTGCATCTTAATGTAGCAAATTGTTTATCTTTGAAGAAGGCCATATACTTACATAAACATGGACTTTAAACCACAAACAGTGATTTAAAATAACATACGTTATTTATACGACTAGCACTTGTCCCTTGTTTTGCTCGTATGGATTTAAAATAAAAACGTGATATTATTTTTTATCATATATTGTATAAGGGTCGTTAAAGTTTAATAAACTTGCACCTTCCATGTTATCATAATAGTTCCTTTTTTACTATCAGGTAAGTAATAATATACGAGAGCGTTGTCCTTCCCCATTCGAGCCGATTCCATTCGTGTTGCACATCGCGGCAGAACTCCCGATACCATCCACACCATCTGGATGATTGGCGGTCCACCACTGTGCGATTTAGAAGATGTTTTCTTCCTCGCACAACTTCCTTGTGGAATAGTTTACCACCAGCGATTTTTCCGGACCGATACGACTTAGGGACCTTCAAGAAAAGAGCCTACTCCTTTTTAAAAGGCCGGCAACGCATCTGCAATTCCCCTGGTGTTGCGGTTGTTCATGGGCGGCGGTAGTCACTTACCATCAGGTGAGCCGCATGCTCGTTTGCCCCCTCTCCTATAAAAAAAAAACATAATATAACTGCAGCGTGCCTCTACCACGTGTAATTTGTCAAATCGGCTTTAGATAAGTTTGATAACTAAAATAACGATATTTAAACTTAAATTACCCCGTTGCATTGAGCGAGAATTTGTTCCCAGTACTTTCAGCTTAATTTTTCGATTATGATTAGTAACTTTCCATAACAGGATAATGCATGTACATGAAAACATGATTTAATTTTGATAGTTGTTTTTATTTTGTCTATTTTTGTAAAGCGCTATTTTATTATTTTCTTTCATTTAGCTTACAGCTTTTACGCTTTATTTCTTGTTTAAGTACGTACGATAGAAGTTTTATAAGAAATTTATTCAGGAAGCAGCTTATCGTACCTATTTGGCAAGATTTTGCATTTTGTTGAAAATTGAGTCCAAAAGTAGGTGCTGGAAAATTTCAGATACTTAGACTATGTTTAGAACTTTTGAGAACTTAAAAAATTATAAAAGGCACGTTTTGAGTTAATTTTGTCTAGTGATTATTGTAAAAGTGCAACATAATAAAAAATCTGTAATAGTTTTAAAGAAACAAACACACGCAGTAAAAACTTTCATCAACCTATTACAATCACGCCCTACAAGGGGGCGGCGAAGTGACTTATAAACATCATTAATTTGATAATGTTACTAAGTAAAATAATGACACAAACTTGTGTTGTAATGACAAATTTAAAACTGTTGAAAGTAGTTAAGCTAAACGTGGTAGAGCCCTTTGGCTCGACCGGGGTAGGACCACGCTCTCACAGAATACCAGCTTATGGCTGCTGTGTTTTGTATGGTGAGTGTAGAGAACCAGAAACCCTTTTTACTGGAAACGATGCATTTTATCTTAGTCCTCAGGGGTGAAAACGTATCTATATTTTGATTCTTAATCGAGGATAAAAGAAGAACTCTATGGGCCACAGCATCCACTTACCATCAGGTGGACTGTGTGCTCGTTTGTCACCCTTATTCCTTGTATATAAAAAAGTGGCATAAATGCGTCGGCTCGACCGGAGAAGGCCACATTGTCACAGCATACTAGCTTCAAATAGCAGCTAAATGCTGATGTGTTTCGTATGGTAAGTTTAGTGAACTGGATACCCTTTTAACTGGATACGAGGCATTCCATCTTGGTCCTCACGGGTGACAACACATCTGCATTTTCATTCTTAGCCGAGAATAGGTGTAAATGCGCATGAACCACAGTATCCACTTACCATCTAGTGGACTTTGCGCTAGTTTGTCACACTTATCCTATAAAAAATAATGTAAAAAGCTTCCTAACATTTCATCAGATCTTTAAGTTTTTTTAAGTGGTTTTGCGATGACAATAAATTGTTGTTTCAAAAATAATTTTTTATATAATCACATTTGTTTTTTTAAACAGTATTTGATAGCTAATTTGATAGGTAGTAAAATATTCTAAAGATATTAAAATTGCTCAGTTTTAAATACATTTAAAAACATTTTTTTTATTTAGGTCGCTACTATTGGAGTTTAAGTGATATTAAAACATTACTCGAAGCTAATTAGAACAATTTTCGACGGAAACTGTTGTAAAGTACCAGTAGGTTCTTATGACTTTCATTCTAAACGAATTTTTATCAAAATATAGAATAAAATATTTTTTTGCAAATCTCAACTGGCGTTTGCTATAAATTCTTAAAATAAATTATCTAAAGGTAAAAAGTTGTATACGTTGTAGAGCCATGCTGCAGCTATATTAGTACTTAGTATAGTTGTAGCACGAATGGGTCGGCTTGACCGGGGAAGAACCACGCTGTCACAGAATACCAGATTAACGCAGCAATGTTTCGTATGGTGAGTGTAGAGAACCGGAGACCTTTTTTACTGGAAAAGAGGTATTCCATCTTAGTCCTCACGGGTGACGACGCATCTGCATTTTGATTCGTAATCGAATATAGAAGTAGATGTCTATGGGCCACAGCAGCCACTTACCATCAGGTGGACTATGTGCTTGTTTTTCACCCTTATCTTATAAAAAACACACAATTATTAAAAAAATCTCATAATTTTGATTCTTTATTGAGGTTAGATGTAGATGTCTATGGGTCGCAGCAACCACTTGCCATTAGGTGGACTCTGTGCTGGTTTGTCACCCTATCCTAAAAAAAAGTATATATTTTTTTTATTTTTGACATAGAGGTTTTCTCGCCATGTCTTCCATCATCACCAAGCACGACTTAATGCAGCATTTAAAATTTTTATGTTCTTTGTAAAATACAATATTATTAATTGGCATTAAAAATAATTATAATAGAGCATTAGAATAGAAAAAACTGTTGACAACTAACTTAGCGCGCTTTTTCATAGTTATTTAAAACTAAGTTTGTAAATATTGTAACAAACGTTAATTAATTCTTATTATTATAATTACTCAATTTATGAAAAATCATCGAGCCTGAACCTGGTATATGCCACTTATTTGTCATGTACACTGCGGGTGAAGGAAACATAGGGAAAGCTACGTGCCCTGGAGTAATATAATGTAAAACTATGTAAATTTAACACAGTGAACGTGAGGAATGTGACGGACAATGTACATATATAGGTACAAGAATTACTATACTGTGACGTCTTGTAAGATTAGTTTTAGTACGCAAAAATATTTATATAAAAAACAAAGAAAATTAATAATTTTGACTTATTTATGATATAACACAAAAATTTTTGCTCTGGTACATGTGGCCCTTAGAAAACTACATATATTCTTTATTGACGATCGAAATGCAGATACGTTGTCAGTCCTGAACATTAAAATGCAATGTGTCGCTAGCGGTAAAAATGGTCTCTGGTTTTGGTCAACCCAAATGGTGTATGTGTGGGGTCAAATTCGGTCCCTTTATCAGACAACTGCTGCTGTACTAAATGACAGTTGCTCTGATTTTCAAATAAAGCCCAATATGTACAATATATAACTTATCAGAAGTGTACATGAAAAAAAAATACATTCAGGAAAGTGAGTAGAAATCAGAATTAGAAGTATTATTTAGAAATAAGTATACATAAATATACACGTATACAAATGCTCAGACTGATTGCAATCTGCTCAACTCTAAGGAACGGACTACGACATTTAAAATTCCGGTGTGCGTGTGTTCGTAATTCTCCTCCACCTAAATGACTTGAAAAAATCAGCTTTCTGCCTGTGATATTAAAGTTGATAAAATGCCGTAACTTGTGTGTGAGAGTAAGTCGCATTTATATGCTATATATTTAAAAATTAGATAAATGCAAGATAGGTGCAAATGAAAAGATATTTCAGTAATTTTAGATACTTTACTATGTACTGTATAAGATATTCTGTCATAATTCTAAAAATATAATAATTGTATTTGACAACAAGTAGCTAATCTAGTCAAAAAGAAAGAATAATATACAAAGTGGATAAACTAAAGCAATATGAGTATATCAGTTACGGAAAAGCTTATACAAAGACTTTACTCTTTATATTCAATCTATTATCTAGCTTGAATCTCACTTATTTGCTGGAGAACATTATACGACAATTCCACTGAATTCAATTTGAGAGTACATAATTCTACTGCCTTTTATTGAGAGAGGCAAAACAAGTGACGGATTTAATATTATTGTACTTGTACTAGAACATTCATTCATTAATTTACTAAAGCGTAACAACTAACCGGCGACTAGAAAATTACTTTTATTTACCAGAACGTGACTGGTAAGTTAAATCTACTACTAGTTCATCACTTTTATCGTAATGGTAATTAACGCGGGAGAGCCACGCTTCAGCTGTTTTTAGACTGCAGCATGGATAGCTCGAACGCGAGCGGATCACTTTATCAAAACTATAAGAGTAAAATAGCAGCACAATATTCTGCCTTGTATGCGGAAACAAGGCATTGCATCTTACACCTCACGGTGACAACGCATTTTGATTATTTAACAAGATGTCACTGCATCTCTTTGATGTCGATATTCGCACGCAATAGAACCCTTACTGCTTTGCTTATTCTTTTGTAATGCGTACAGCAAAGGAGTGGAATAATTTTCCGGTGTCTATCTTTCCGTCCGAATACAGTCTTTAAGGCAAGAGTGAATAGGCTTTTGATACGCTAAGACAGTGTGATTTACCATCTAGGGCTACATCACCACTTACCACCAGGTGGGATTGTGGTTAAGCACTGCCTTATAATAAGTAAAAGAAATATGTTTGGTAGCTTTCCTTCCTGTGTACTCGCGGTCATGCTTTTTTATTAAGGGTAAAAAATTAAAACAATTATTTATATTTTGGCATTAGCAGGACTATGCGTTGGTACTAAAATAATTACTATCTATTTATTTTAATATTTTATACCTAGTCAGGTCATAAGTATTGTCACACAGTAAAAACTTTTCTTTTAGAATGCTGGCCATAAAAAAGTTTATTGAATTCGAATTTCGAATTGTTCATGAAAATAAAACTGTATACTTTTTAGAATTTTACTCATTTTTAAATATGGAGTGGACGCTTAAAGAAGACCGTGTTGCAGTTATTGCGTTGCATCGTTGCAGTTACGCGCCAATTCAAATTTTTGACATACTGAAAAAATTGAATATAACCAAAAGATTTGTTTATCGTACCATCAAACGATACAATGAAGACTCTAGTGCAGATGACAGGTCAAGAAGTGGTCGCCCTCGGTCTCTTAGGACTCCAGCAGTAATAAAAGCTGTGAATTCAAAGAAATCCCAAACGTAAGCAGAAACTGTTGGCCCTTCAGATGGGGTTAAGCAGAACCACGGTGAAAAGGGTGTTAAATGAAGACTTAGGGCTTCGGGTATATCGAAGAAAAACAGCACATCGTTTGAATGCTCATCTAATGGACCTGAGACTGAAGAGATGCCGCGCTTTGTTGAAGCGGTACGCGGGAAAAAATATCGGGAAATTCTTTTTTCAGATGAAAAAATTTTTACCTTAGAAGAGAGTACCGTAGAAATGTGTTTGCCTTATCCCTTTTTTATTTTATAAAAACGGATAAGGCAAACACATTTTTAATTATAATTTTGTATAATTTATACTCCAAGTGGACGTTAATACACAGCATTATATTTTGAAATAACGTCTGAATCCGAGAAACCTATCATTTTCCTGATTTTATTTCAGCCGTTGTTAGTATTCGCATCATCTACTTACTTTTACAATATGTCATCAGTTTATCTCATAATCACTTCATTCATTCAATCATAATTCGAACAAGACACTTTTTGGTTCAACCATTATAGCACAGAAATTATGAGATTTTTTTAATAATTGTGTGTTTTTTTATAAGATAAGGGTGAAAAACAAGCACACAGTCCACCTGATGGTAAGTGGCTGCTGTGGCCCATAGACATCTACTTCTATCTTCGGTTACGAATCAAAATGCAGATGCGTCGTCACCGGTGAGGACCAAGATGGAATGCCTCGTTTCCAGTAAAAAGGGTCTCCGGTTCTCTACTCTCACCATACGAAACACACAAGCATTAAGCTGCTACTTTACGCTGGTTTTCTGTGAGAGCCAACCCCGTCGTGCTACAACTATACTATATCACGTATAAAAAACGTGTGTGACTGTAACGCCGAGACCGGTCAAATGCGCACATGAGACTCTACATGGGATATGTATAGCCCATACAGAGTCCACAATAGAGACCACAATAAGCCGATTTTATTTAAAAAAGAAACTGAATGGCCTGGAATCAATTTTAATTATTTTATCAAAATATAGGTCAAATACTCCATTTATCCTTTGTATACTAAGATTCATAAGAGAAATCTATACTACTAACGAGATGTTAAATACGATACCTTTTAAAAATATTGCGAATGCTGAATAATGGCCGTAAGATAATATCAGATCTATAATGCCAGCATCTACAATAATAGTGTCTAACATTTAGTACCGAATCCACCATCTAGCATTCTTACTATATTTATTACGGAAAACTCTTTCACCATAGTGACTGTTGACAATAAAGCCTTTGTAACTTTGTTATTTACATAAAACCACATCTGTTAATAGTAATGGCTTTTTCGAGGGAATAATATGTTATAGAGCATATGTTACATAAAGACAAGGTTAATTAAGGCAAACTGTGAGGAAGTTTATACGAAGTGCTCTATTAGAGCAGAAAGGCACATCATATAAACTACCACTTACAGTGGTTTTGTGAGATTATACGCTTTGAAGCTTTATTTTACAAAGGAATAACAAATCTAAGCATACATGTTCTCTACACTACACACAGGGGCGTGCATATATTAAAATTATTCCGTGAATCTTTAGAATATGGCTATATATGTACGCCCCATAACTAGGCCCAAGCTTCCTCTCATTTCTAAGAGGGATAAGGAGTTAGATGGTCATGCTTCTCCAGTGCATATTGACAGACTTCACATATCTTCGAAATATTTATTTCTCAGATATACCTTACGATGTTTACTTTCACCGCAAAGCAATACCACTTGCACTTGTCATCGTGTAAATTTGTATTGAAGGTTGGTTTAATAGTATCCATGGACTGCAGTAGCAACTAACTATTAGGTAGAATATTAGCTTGTATAATATTTAAAACTATAATATCTCCAAAAGATAAATTTCTGACAACATTTGACTGTAAAGAAATTATTCTTTGTTGAAAGTTTAAGCACCTAATGTAAATTGAGACGCTTTGTTAGTGGTATAAATTACATATCCTATTACATCTATGTAAATGTACTCAATATTAGTTAATTAATTGAATCGCAAAACACAAATAGGATGTATACGAGAGGATTATCATTATATGATAAATTTTATCATTATATATTTATCGTAGCGTGGGAAGGTAAGACAAGGGTATGAATTAATGGCGCTCCTTTTGACACAGTACAACGAATACTATGAAGTGCTAATGTCGGTATTATATAAAAGATTTCATTCATTCATTCATTCATTAAAGCATATCAAAAGTTCACTGCTGAATATAGGCCTTCCCTATATTGCTTCCTAGGGGTGATATTTGCAATAGTTGCCAACTGAGGTTTTCTCGCTTAGCAGGCGTGCTTCCGACAGCACTTTCTTATTAGCTTGAGTGCCTTTACAAAGAATTGAAAATTTGTTACTTCCGCAATAAATATTGCACCTGTACTGTGTAACGCCCTCAGCCCATAAATTACCCAACAGGGACATTGGGCTCCCCCGATATAGGGTAATCTTAATCGTAAGGCTTGGCTGGCGAATTGATGATCACGGTGCCAGCCGTCTCGCACATTTGACGCTGCTGCCCATTGCCGGCCTGATACATTACGTTTGACGTAAAACGAGATATTTATAACGCCATCTATCGCGAGCCTTTAGAACTTTATACGTGGTAGAATCATGCTGCAGCTATATTTGTAGTATGGTTGTAGCACGAATGGGTCGGCTCGACCGGGGAAGGACCACGATCTCACAGGCCTTTACTCATCTTCGAGAGAGTAATGAAACCAGTAGAAATGGCACCTATACGTCACAGTGTACTGCACTTCACTTCATACCATTTGGTGAAATATTTTTCATATTCCACACATATCAGTACCATTATCAATATGCATGCAGCAATAAATAAACCAGTATCTTAAAGTTTACTTCTTTTTATTATTACCTCTGTTCTTAATTTCTAGAATAACCAAAAAGAAGAGGGTTTAATAATTTTGAATAGTTATCAGGAACATGCTGCCCATCTGCTGTTTCAATTTCGCTCTGTCGCCTATTACGACACCTTCAGGACGATATAGAGTACTGGATATTCATACACCACCACTACACGGTTAGCGCCACTACACAGTTAAAAGGAATTTATCAACCCATTTGTCCTATGGTTTTGTAAATCTTTGGAAGATATTCATAGATTTGTAACTGTGTATTACTTATATTTATAACTGTGTATGATTTATGATATATCCATAGTAATATATTATAAATCATACACAGTTACAAATATAAGTAAAAAGATAAATGTTAATCTTTAATCTACCCCATATAGGCTGATCATCATTTCTAAGAAGGTTAAACAGGAATTCATCCAAGCTGCTTTAGTCCGCGCTAAGCAGCGCGCATTACAATAAACAAAGTCAAATAGATACCTACGTACAAGCGGCAAGTACGTCTTGTCGCTGCTCACAACGGCCATGTGAGGATTTCCATGAAACTTATTCTTTTGTCGTAAAATCGTCGAGCTTGGATTAGATCTACATCATATGGATGTCGTCACTGCATACTTGAATGGTCGAATTTAAGAAAAAGTTTACAAGAGTTTACCAGAACAGTTAAGCGAAGTTTTAGACAAAATACTCTCAAACAAAAAAGTTTGGATCATCTGAAAGAGTTATTAAAGACTTTAAATTATAGAGATGGCTAAGCGCTGGCGTAAGATGATAAGCGAATGTGATAATTGTGTTTGTTTCTTGAAGAAGTCTTTGTATGGTTTACGACAGTCAGGGCTACGGTTGCATAAAGAATTAATGCGAATGTTGCTATGTATAAGCTTTAAGGGATTACCTCAAATCAGTATGTTTTTGTAGTGCGAAGGAATAAGCACATAATGTTGATTGCAATATATGTCGATGATCTTATTTTAGCTGCAAATGATAACTTATGGTTAAATAATGTTAAAAATAAACTGTCAAATAAATTTGAGATAAAAGACATGGGAAAGTTTTCTGATTGCTTAGGTTCGCAGTTTCTTGTGAAAATGAGGACAGAGTGTATATGAAACAGAGTGTGCATATTGACGCAATATTAACGCCTATCGATGTCAATGAAAAATTGACGAAGCCTGAGAGTGTGAATGAAACATTATCCATATCAAAGCTTGGTAGGTGATTTGATGTTTTTAGCAATATCTTCTTGGCCTGATATCGCTTACAATGTTAACTACTTAAGCCAATTTAATACTAATTGTAATGTTAAGTACTGGAAAGCAGCAAAACGTGTATTGGGATATTTGCAAGGCACTCCAAACTATGATTTAGTGTATGAGGGGACATATTTTTCATTGTTCAGTGTTGTGGATTCCGATTGGCAACGAATGGTGTCGATCGGAATTCATATTCTGGTTTTGCTTTTAGTTTTGAAAGTTAGGGGCACCTTATTTGGAAAGCATGAAAGCAACGTGTGGTACCACTTTCAAGTATAGAAGCAGAATATGTAGCTATATCTGAGGCTATAAGGGAGGCTTTGTATTTATTAAACATTTTAAGTAATATAGGTATTGAATAAATACGAGTGCGTGACATTATTTAATGATTATCAAGGTGCGATTAAATTAATTCAAAATAGAATTTATTATATTTATTATATTTATGGGTGTTTTGTTGTGATGTGCGTTCGTAAAATTTGGCAGCTGGGATTAATCCGAACAAGTCCTCAGAACACTCCCCGTGGTAAATGAGAAAGAAAATGAAAAGGTATGCAACATCTCTTTGCAGCGCTAGTGAATCGAGCCCAGCGGTAAGGACTCGGTCCTCGAAGATTCGAGCCGCTCTGCGCTGAATGCGATCAAGTGGAAGGACCTGGCATTGGGGAGCCCCAGCCCAGAGATTGTAACAGTATTCCATGTGAGGCCGAACCTGCGCCTTGTGAAGTTGCAGGCGGTGTGCCGACATGAAATACTATCCCGCTCTGCTGAGCACGCATAGTTTTTTAGGGGCCAATTTGGCCTTCTCTTCCAAGTGACCACGAAACTGCACGTCACTCGATATGTCGACGCCGAGGATTCCGATACTGGCTGCGGCAACAAGGGGACTGCCTTAAAACTGAGGAGATACGACAAAGGGGTTCTTTTTAGCGGTGAACACGCAAACTTAATAATAACTTCTTTATTGGTACGGTTACAGTATCTTTACTGTTTCACTAGATGTAGAAGATTAATTCAGCATCCTGTATAATATTTTTATCGATAACACCAATTCAAAAACTTTGTCAATCACTAGCTCATTTGTTAAACAAATAGTGATATTAATAGACAACAGAGGGCATGATCAGGCCGTTACTACAATAATAATAAATGTTTTAGAATAATCTACCAGAAATAATAAAATTAAAATATTATTAGATAAATATACATTATTTTTGTGATAATAAACCGAAATCACATTCAGTTTTTGCTCTATATCGGTACTTACAAGCCACGCTGCAGCTATATTAAAGTTTTAGCACGAATGGGTCGGCTCGACCGGGGAAGGACCACGCTCTCACAGAATACCAGCGTAAAATAGCAGCTTAACGCTGCTGTGTTTCGTATGGTGAGTATAGAAAACCGGAGACCCTTTTTACTGGAAACGAGGCATTCCATCTTAGTCCTCACGGGTGACAACGCATCTGCATTTTGATTCGTAATCGAAGATAGATGTAGATGTCTATGGGCCACAGCAACCACTTAACTGAACTGTGTGCTCGTTTGTCACCTTTATCCTATAAAAAATCCTTAATTCACATTTTTTTTTCTTAATTTTTTTTTTAGTTTAGGAAACAGGTGTGTCTTTATCTTTTGACGATGTAAATAAGACTAAATGACATAAATCCGAAATATATCCTATAGAACAAAAGTAACAGATGACCATTTTATTGCTGATGTCCGGTCTATTACTACTACTTAAATGTCTTTGTGTAGTAATAAAATAATCGCGAAGATCGTTAACCAATGTAAGTAGCATAATAGATCGTTTAAAAGTATATGTATACAATTATAACTAGGTGCGTTACTATACCATCGTGGAGTACGGCAACTGTTAGCGTTGTTAAGTTTGCAATTTGTCCGCCATTGTAAGATAAATGTCCCTCCATACCTAAATCACCTATGATAACCTGTGTTTATAAGTATTAAAGTTTTTGATACGAGTAGTTCTAACAATGTTTAGTTTCAATTCCCTGGCCCAATATATATATTATACAGTTATAATAACAAAAATGAAAATAACACAAGACAAAAGACATTTTGTTGTAAAATTCATATTAATTGTTAAAAAATATGCTTATTAAAAATAGAATTACAAATTAGAAAGTGATAGGTAGACTCAAAACAATCATTTGCAATATGTTGTTCATATGTATTAGACATAAAGTAGAATATTTTACAGAGATCACAGATATCGTGATATTAAGTGTAAGACTAGCAGGAAATTCAAAACAAATCTTTTTCGGATCGGAAAGTGAAAGCTGGTGAAGTGTCATTTGCCCGAACCAGTATTGTTTCGTACCTGACCCAGATGAATCTGAATCCATGCTCTTTTTCTGTTATACCAGTACGTCGAGATAAACCCCTGTTTCTTGCCGTCAGGTGTTCAGTCGTGATGACTTTCATCTTTCTAGACGCCGAAAAACATTTTTTTCGCACTATTTGGATAGAAATGTTAAGAACCATATTTTACGGTAGCGAGCTTTTTTGGTTTACTTGCGAAACACGATGGATTAATTCTTGTTTGATAGCAGAGCAACGTCTATGTAGCACCTATACCGGTAGTTATGGAAGCACTTCGGTCGAAGTTGTCGACGAATATGTTTTCATAGTACAAATTGTCCAACTAGCTAAGTCCAACTTTGACCGAGAGGTCAATCGATTGATTCCACCTGGCTTGGCAGCGTTCGGGAGATTACGACACGTCTTCTCTTCAGGCATACCTTAAAACTTGAAAACAAACTTATTCATCCAGTGCGTGTTGCCAGTGATGATATATGGATCTGAGGCGTTGTCCTTTGCTGCTAGCCATATGATAGATGAAGATCATTAATCCGAGGGAAAGTCAAAAATGTGTAGTAAGAAGTCTAAAATTTTAATTTAAGTTTATCATTGTTGTTTGCTTAAGGAACAAGCGAAAAGTATAACTTCTATCAAATAAAAAAGTGAAAAATATGTATCAGGCCTCCTCTGAATTTTGACAGATTTTTTATAGTAGTGCGTAAATATTTTTTATCAGATATTTTATACATGGTTTTCCCACGATGTTACAATTTATCAACAAACAAGTGTATATCAGAAGTTAAAATTGCAGTTAAAATTTATTAGTGCTGGTGGCTATCAAACTCGGATTGCGTATATACTATGAAAATAAGACGAGTGCCCTCTCGGCACGGCTCCTGTTAATTAATGTTATTGTGCTATATTGTGTAAGTTGTTACACAGAACTGCGAGACACACTTGCGAATGCATCTCTTGTAATGTAGGATCAACATCAGCAGTAGATTCCACGGTACGACACTGAGTTATGAACATAGGAGTCCCGAAGGCAAGATAATTCCGTCTTGAAATCTAGAACAACATTAATTATAAGCATATATACATAATACTGACATTTGCCGAAAATGGTAAGTATAAAATTAGTTGAAAGTATTTCTTTTATTATAAATAATACTTACCGAAAGTGTTTTTATTATTTTTACTATATTTTTCCAGGGAAGAACAGGAAATGTTTATTATAAAAGCTTTTTGATTTTCAGACGAAGTTGTATTGTCTTTGCCTGCGTATCTGAAATGATTGGGATCACCGTCACCCACCAAAATCTACAACTTAAGAGAAATTGCCGCTGAATTGAGTTGGTTCTTTTCTTAAAGGTCATTGCACTTGTGGCACTATAATAATCTTATGCAGTTGATGGCTATCGTTTAGCCTTCCGTTCCGTGACACTGTGGAATCTACCTGTCGCCGTCAGTGATCCGTACTGATATGACTTAGAGACTTTGTGAAAGCCCGGCACTTGCAATCCTTCGGTTTTACATACATTATTGGCGTTTGTATTCACTTACAATCAGGTGATTCACATGTCCGTTTAACTCCTCTTCTATAAAAAAAAAGTTAGCGTCCTGATTGGAAGTCTGACATTAGATTTGTCTTTTTAATTTATTCGTTCAAAATATAAAGCACTGCTTATACTCATTTCATCCATAAAATGACATCTGAATTAATAGTCTATAAATAAAATAGTCTAATATGCAGTGGCAACCTTGCCATTCACCCTGTTAATCAATCTAAGAGATATGCCTGTATTAAGCAGTGATATTTTGATAAGTTGTAATGAATTGCAGATCGCAGTACAGTTACTAACTACCTTCGCAAGTCGGGGCATTATGTATGAAATATATAGTAAAAAATATATGTATACGTATGATAGTAAAAGACACCATCTTGTGGAAGTTATAGGATTGGTTAAAAGTTTCTTTTATGTGGCCAAAATACGTACAATATATTTATTGTGTAAACTAACAAAAGATATAATTTGTTTCCCACAGATTGTTTTTGTCAATAGTGGCCAATTTCAACGGAGACTAGCCATCTGTGCAGAACAGCTTAGAATATAGAGTACGAGTGTGTGCGCAAACACAGGAGTACTTTCTGTTTCCTCACTCTCATAGTCCGATGGGCCGGCAATCCGACATGACTGGAGATCGGGCACCGACTTCCTGACTACTGAGAATTTCTTGACCGAAAAGCCCTATAACTTGTTTAATTCTGACTCTAAACCGAGACCACATGATTACAGGCGCGCTTATAAACACTAAATCTACGAGGCAGTCAAACAAAAGATAATGTTGCTTCGAGAGTACTTTGTTACTGATATTCCATGCAAGAAAATCCATTGTCCTATTTTCAGCAAACATCTTTACTGCATAACCTAGATTGCAATAACAATAGCTTAAAATGTTGGAATAACGAATGCTCAATGTTATCTCAATGAGCCTTAAACCAAAAGTATGTTGAAGTTGTTGCTATAAAAAACATGCCATTAATAGACATTCTTTGAAATTTCTAATCTTAAGGAAGTAATTCAAATATTAATTAATCAATAAAATATTTAGATAAATAGAAGAAAAACATATTGAGCAAGAAAGACTTTATGCTTTATACACACACACATATATATTATATATATATTATTCTGTATCAGCCCTTCTGATCAGGCAAAAAAAATATACGCGATATACACCTATTTTCAAAACAATTTATATATACTTTAAGTAGTTTTTTATGTAAAGTTTAATTAAGTTTACATACTTTGTAGTAATTTATATATCTATTAATTAAATGAAATATTTTACACCGTAAGTTAGTGTCGAAAATAACTGAAAATAAAAAGTAAGTTCAGATGGAAATTGTACCTCCCTCTTACTTGTATTAACTGTTAGTTGTACGGATTATGGTGGGCTCAAAATGAGTTTATTTCCCTAAGGGAGTGTAACAACAATTTCACCTCAAATGGGCAGTTTTATTACTCCGATAAGAATATATATTTTACTTGCAATATTGTATATGACATTATATTGTATTTTTATTATTATCATCATCCTTCTCATAGACCAGTTCACAACTGGACATTGGTCTCTTTCGCACTACGAGGAATTTGCTCATCGGCAGGCGGATTAGTGATCGACGTACTAAAGTATACGGGCTTTTGACGCCTTTTACTAGGTGGTATCATTTCTTGTCATCTTAATGCTCATGGTACTGCATTTTGATTCTTAATCGAGGATAGATGTAAATGTATATGGCCCTTGCTTCCATTTACGATCAGATGGAACATGTGCTCGATTGTCACCCTTATTCTTTAAAAAAAAAGTGACAATGGGCGGGTTGTAAAGAGTTGTAAAGTTGCAGCCTCGTAATAGCAAGTGTAGTGTTGAACCCCAGTTAGTCGATGAATGCAAGTGGCTTAGGACCGTACTGTCTAGTAATCTATTGGGAAGACCTAGGTTCTGCAGCTTGTGATTGGTCTTAGTGATAGTGTGTGATGAATACATACATGTAGAGAATACATATTAAAGAATATTAAAATAAAGTAAATATAATAGAAATAAACTTATTTTTTTAATATAAATACTTGTAGAAAGTAGCAATATAACATTTATATAAGACAAATAGAAAATAATATGAAAAGAATTATGAAAAAGTTTTTTTAAAATAATAATAATAATAAAATTTTACTAAAATTGTTTTGAAAATAAGAATTAATACGAAAATGTCGGTACCTAAAACACAATTGTTTCATTGTTATCATCCCTTGTAGGTTCACGCATATTAGGAGGTACGCAATAGTATGCGTAGCAATAAACTTTCCGACGACGTCTTGGTTCATGCTTTTTGGAACATTGCCAGTATCATTTGTATACATGCAGGCGTCGGGGGGATGCTTATAGGTTTTGCCAAAAACAAAAAATATTTAATTGAGGATGCCGTTGCAGTATTCTTTTGATTGAATTATTTTATTTTATTTTGAAATATAGAATACATAAATGTATAATTATTTTTATTTCAAGCCGTATTATATCGTCCCAAGCTAGCTCGGTTTTTCAGCAGAAAATTAGAAAATTGCTTGACATTGTACGCATATATTGTAAGCATATTATAATGAACAACCAGTAGGTACATATAGGTTGATATTGCTTCGAATAGATTTTATTGAGCAACATCGCCGAAAACCTGGCGGCTGTTATGTTAATAAGATGTTATAGTAAAGTTTTTCCTTCATCGCTTGGCGATCGTAATACGATCATAATAACATCAGGATCTTACACCTTCAAGGCTGCTCCCTGTCGCTGGATTGAGTATTATACGTCTGGTGCAAAGGAAACGGTTATACCTCCACATAAAAAGCCATAAGATATTTCTGGCCCCGTACGCCCGGGAAGAAGGAGGATGAGGGATTCCCTTATGCCGCCATCACACGGCAAATCTCTTTTTCTTTTAAGAATGCTTATTAATTTTTTAAGCATAAACATAATTTATTCACTGTAATTGTAAGGGTGTACATTAGAGTGATATTACATTAAATTTATAATAATAAACGCATTTTAATATTTAGTTTGCATAATATAGCCACACGGAATAGTAAGTTGAATTGGTAAAAGCGATGGTGCTACATTAATCTCTTTAAATATGGGCAGCAGCATTAAATTATGATGATCAGAAATGTCTGGTACTGCGATCGACAATACGCCTGCCAAGCGTGATTAAGCAAAGGTACTGATGATGAAGATAAAGAAGACGACTTAGAGGATGCCGTTGTTTTTAATGTGATACTATTTGTGAATATCATTTTGAAATATCTGACATTAGTTAACGTATGCGTCTTTAAGGTTATATTTTAAGAATACCATTACGCTACAGCCTACTAAAGTCCTACTGCTAAATAAAAGCCTCACACATTACCGAAGGGATTACAGAAGGGATATTGCTTTAGTTGCTACGCTTAGCAGGCGGGTTGGCAACCGCAGTTTTTCTATTTTGCAGTTGTTACTAAGAAAAAAGTGCTGCCTATCTCCTGGTTTATTTCCCCCTCTGTCGCCTCTTAAGACACCCATGGGACGATATAAGGTAATGGATAATCTTACACCGCTATAATACACTTGATATAATTATTTAAGAATATAAATAATTATATAAATAATATAATTTTTCATTTTATTTTAAAAGTAATGTTATAGGTATGTTTTAAAAGTGTACATAAAATAAAATGCTTATGACTAATAACAGAAATGGTTTACGCAGGTCCGGTAAAAGTAAAGTTAAAGCCTATAAACGTCCCACTTTAGTATAATACAGGTCTCTTGCCTCTCACAACTCAGAGCGTTTTGAAGTAAAAAAGAATTCATGAAGGCAAACACCACAAATAATTGTATCAGTTTTAATTTCTTAACCATGAACATTCTCTCACGATGTATTCCTCTACAACAGAGCATACGGTGAAGCAATACGGTACAATTGGAATGTAGTGCCGCTGGCTTCTAACGCGGGTTAGCTACTACGACTCAACTCAAGGTAAACAAACAAACAAAAATGGAACATTATATATTTATTAACATGAAAATAATTACCATACTTAAATAACCTAAATAGGTACGAAAGTACCTAAGTAAATTCTACAGCCATTAAACGTGAATAACCTGTGGTTCATTAAGTTAATTAGTAACGGGAGCGAGTAGCTCTCGTCATTTTATATAATTCATATCGTAGACAGGAGTTATTGCTTTGGACGTATTTTAGTTTATTTAATAGATTAAATTATACATCAAATATTTTATTAAGTAAATAGCTTCTGAGAAGCAGTCTGCATATTACACTTTCTATATGATACGCTTGATACTATATACACTTTCTATATGATACGGTAGAAAATATATTTTATCCAACGTCTACTCTGGAATTCTTTAATAAAGTGACATTGCATCTGAAATACTGACATGCTATGTATGTTTTAATTGTCGACATTAAGCGGGAGGTTAGTTAAGCTTACTTCTATAGTTTGCATAAGTTGATACTTGTTAGCAGCAAGTTAAAGCGTTTATGAAGCGCTAAGATAATGAACAATAGAATAGGTTGTATATTGCTTTGATATAATATTATTTTAATTTGTAAAACTGCAGCTGTATTGTGATTGCATGAATGAACCGGCTCGGTAGCCGTCAAAATCTCCTCTGGAAAACTGCAGGATGTACAGCTGTATCTGCTAATTTGTATGATTTTTTTATATTTTACTTCCATTGGTTCTACGTATGAGACATAATTTTTTTCAATATTTAAGCAGATGTGGAATTATAGCTTTACTTTTTATAATTTTAGGCCTAAGATTAGTGATAACTTCGTGGCCTAATTGCAAGAAAGAAAAGTGTAATTTATTTTTTAATGTTTTCCCATTTGAGGACCTGCACTTTTCAGACCGTAAATATAACACCTCTAAGCTATTAATAATACATATTCATTGTTTGCTTCTCAAAATGTTCCTATATGGTCGTCTTAATCTTGTTGTCATCGGAAAATCTTGGTAACTCTCATTTGAACATAACTGTTTAAAAATTTAATATCATACCAAAACTATGTTTTAGATTTCATGCACCGCCAGAGTTGAGATGATCAACAATTAACTGAAGTATTTATTTGTTTAGCTTTTAACTTGAATTTTTGCTGGATAGGCCAGAAAAGTTTAAAAAGGAATCAAGTATGGAGATAATTTTATATGACGCACGGCCTATGCAATGTTATAAAATATTTATAGAAAACACCGTGGTAACTCAAAAGAAACTAAGTGTTTTTTTTTTTAAATTTCATAATATGCGAGGGAACCGTTTTCGATCTCTTCCAGAACAATGAGCGGACAGGGAATTGATTATTTCAGTTTTGAATGCTAATTAACCACCTGTTTAAAGGTAAAAAAATCATGAGGAAACTTGCATGCCTTACTTAACAAATTTATTATTTTGAGGGAATGTAAAGTCACACATCAACATGCATTAGTACAGCGCGGCGGAATCTTTCTTTGTAAGAAATGAGAGGAGGCCTTTTTAATTAAGTAATTTAAGCATTTTTATAATAAGAAAAGAATTAGTTCTTCAACTATTCTTGAAGTTAAGAAATTTTAAATTGCAGACCAGTTAAAGAAGCCAATAAAACGCTTTATTGCTGGCGAAGGTTTTACAAAAAATTAAAGGTTGCGTACATTAAGTTATTAATTAACGTAAACAATTTTATCTTGTATTCAAACTTATTTTCAATAATAAAGAACAACTTTAAGCGATATTTTGAATATATGATTACAATCAGTGCTATTTATAAATCCGTAGTTAACTTAATATTTTCTTCATCTTCACAACTCGTAAAATATTACAGTAACCACCATTGACTCTGCTTCGTGTTGCTGGTCTGGGTATTTTTCATATGGTCTACATACGGTATAGTTATTTCATCACCTAGCGAACGAATGTGGTCTCTTCAGCATTTCCCACTAAACATGTGTGAAATACTATATTTTCATAAGTAAAATTGACAAATACTTATTTTGTAGTATGTACTTTTCACTGAGATTCTTTATTCGACACGGATGTTTATTTATTGATGGTCACCAATTAATCAAAACGGCTAAAATGATTAAAATCATTCTTCTTTTATTAAATACTTTATAACGGAGTGGATTCTATATACCCACTCTTTTTTAAAAGGCCGGCAATGTATCTGCATCTGACCTGGTGTTGCAGTTGTTCATGGGCGGCGGTAGTCACTAACCATCAGGTGAGCCGTATGCTCTTGTGCCCACCTGCCCTCATATAAAAACCGTAGCGATAGAGAATTAGGAGATAAATATTTTAATATAGCTAACTACGAGTATTAAGACGGCATTCTAATTATTACCTTGAGCGTGGTGATATTCCTTAGTCCATTCAAAAGGGTAATATTATTAGAAATTAAAATATAGAACTTTAATCCCACAATTATCCTTAAAATTATTTAAATAAATGAACAATACTCAGCAACAAACCCTACTTACTATCAGAAACCAGTCAATCGATCATTATCGGCAACAAAATAGCACACTACATCATACACTCAGCATAGAGCAGTACAGTTCGACCAATCGTAGCATGTTCCTGTCACAAATACGTAGCGGTTTAACGTGAAAAACCCTATTACATGATAATACCAAAGAATGCAAACCAATGGCAACACTATTCATCTCAATGTAACACAGGGTAACCTCTTAGCAACACGATCTTCCTTGCCTATACTAGTAGAAGACGCCAACGAGCATAGTAATGACAGTTGGACTTGTAGAATTATCGACTGATTTCTTTTAGTTACTTACGCGATACTTTATACTGCTAGAACAAGTGGGAGGTTACCGTTCTACTTTTATTTTTTCTCATACCCAAAACAGCCTCTCCTAACAGGGGACCGTCCTCGGGCTCCCTTTAGCTTTGAATATCGGTCGGATTAAGTCATAGGCACTACGTTCGTATAACTTAACAAAATAACTGATTAAGTCATACGCGCGACGTTAGCATAACTTAAAATAATAAATGAGTCATTGACACTACGTTTTCATAACCTAACAAAATAACTGATTAAGTCATAGGCACGACGTTAGCATAACAGGTGGATTTTTAAAACAAAAGTAAAGGAACATTACTTGGGCTCATCTGAAAATCACTTAAATATAACCTATATCACTTAAATATACCTATAACATATAATCTAATATATCCTTATATATTCACAGAAGAATTCACAGGATGCTTTGGGTATATTTTGTGATCTATCCAAAGCCTTCGATTGTGTTTACCATGAAATATTAATCAGGAAACTTCAACACTACGGTGTAAGAAATGATGCTTTTAAATTAATTATTTCATATTTAAGTAAGAGAACGCAAAAAGTTGTCATTAACAGTATGAGTTCTTCCAGGTCGATGTTACAAATGGGCGTGCCTCAAGGCTCAATTATCGGCCCCTTTCTGTTTCTTGTATATATTAATGACCTAACTTACATAGTAGGAAATAACCATGATATAGTATTATTTGCAGATGACACTTCTTTAATTTTCAAATTAAGTCGACAATTGCTAAAATATGACGAAGTAATTAATGCTATGCAGCTGACACTGAAATTATATTTGTTTTACAGAAGAGGGCCATAAGAGCAATTTATGATATTAAGCCTAAAAAGTCGCTGCGACAAAAATTTAAGGAAATTAATATATTAACTTTGCCCTTCAATAAATTTATGAAAATGTAATGTACGTACACAAAAATAAAAGGAATTTATGGATGATAATAACCCCTGGAAATGAGGTGATCGCTACCAAGCTATTTCTAATTTGTTGTGTTGTTAATTTGTGTAACATTACGATTGTAAGCTGTTATTTAAAAAAAGTCACGCTGGGTTTCTTGCTGGTTCTTCCCAGGACAGAGGTTTTCTTTCGAACCAGTGATAATTATACAAAAGAGTGACTTTCAATAAGTATTATTTATAATCTATATTGAATAAAAAAGTTTCTGTTTCTGTTTATATATTTAAATAAGTTTGATCTACATGTATGTGTGTGTGTCTGTGTATGTGTGTGTGAGTGTGTGTTTGTGTTTGTGTGTGTGTGTGTGTGTGTGTGTGTGTGTGTGGGTGTGGGTGTGGGCGTGGGCGTGGGCGTGGGTGTGGTTGGGTGTGTGGGTGGGTGTGTGGGTGGGTGTGTGGGTGTGGGTGTGTGTGTGTGGGTGTGGGTGTGGCATACAATATTAAGTCCGCTGTTTATACCTTTAGTACAATAAAGTGTATTAATAAATAAATAACTTTACAAAATAATAACTGATTAAGTCATAGGTACTACATTTGCATAACTTACCAAAATAATAAGTTATTAATTCACAGGTACTACGTTAATTTAAGCTAGGCACGACAGAGACCCCGTGTGATAGTAGAACGCCACCCAGATATTGGTGGTAGCGGGAAACCGGCGCGGACCAAAACTGGCCGGGGTTAGGCGTACCCGTGGTTCCATTAGGACAAGAAACGCCTGGGGTTTAATCCCCTAAGAGATGAGCCTTTACAAGCTTGTCGTTGCTCCTGGTATCGCTTTTAATTAGAGTGGAAAGGGGATGCAACACACGCGGCGATGTACCTAGCGCACCAAACCTGAGTGACCCCGCGCGGTAATGTGCCAAGCATACCGACTCCGGGCGATCTCAGTGCGGCGATGTACCAAGCGCACCAATGCCGGACAACACGTAACCCGGCTGCGAGGAAGAAAACCTATTTAAAAATAACCCCAATCCTAAGGTTTTAGGTGCCGAAGAGATGAATGGCTGGAGGGAAGCCCAGTCCCAAGCCTTGGGGGAAGGGGTTCAGGGACCACATCCTGTAAAAAAAGGAACCAAAAACTATGCAGTGCGACAAGAAATCGATTCCCCTGGGTGGTCCTGTCGATCCATTGGTAAGCGGGGAGTCCACCACCAGTAGTCTTCATAAGCACTGTATCATCGTATCTGGGGGGGGGGGGGTAATCCACTGCATTGTGGGGATGCACAAGCATCAACCGCGGCCCCCACAACATCCACGGGGCAAAATAAGAAGACTCGAGCCGTGTCTGTTGGTTGAATTGTGACGACACAAGACAAACGTGGCCGTTCTAAACGCCCTAATATGCCACTAAATTAGCCTATTGAAAGGTATGCAGGTAGGTCCGATAGCTTGCTCGCTTCACTCACATCTATTCCACCAGAAGAGGGAAGAAAGATAAGGGCAAGCCCTCATGCGCTGTGGTTGTGGTCGCCAAATTCACGATAGGTGTCGGCCACAGCCTATGAAGAAGATGCCGCTACAAGGATAGAAGCGGAGAAGACCTTTTAGACCTCTCCGTAGCGCCCATAAACACCACGGCAAAGAAAAATTTACCCAACCTAGAGTAGTTGACCTGCAAAATGGCGACGCGCTGGACGGGGTGCTCGGTCAATTAATCGACCTTAACCTTCAGGCCGTAATAAAGGTAGCGGATCGCTCACGTAATCTAAAGGGCAATTTTGTAAGGAGCATAAGGCTAGCCGTGCTTAATATAGCAGCAACTGACGAGCTTACCAGCGAGAACATTAAAAGAATAGAGAGGTAAAATACGGAATTGCGATTACAGCTCGCCAGCCTTGCCAACAGAACCGGAAGCTTAACAAAGAAGATTAATCTACTCCGTAGGCAAGCAACGCAAAAGGATAATTCATCCAAAACAGCAAATATGTTTAATTGACCGGTACGAATTAAACAAAAATTCAGCCATGGAGAGGCTTGGCTTGAGAAAGCTGGCTATCTTTAAGGCCAATGTATTTCTAGATAGGGTTATTCGACCTCCACTGGCAGGGGGGCAAATAAGCCGCAGAAACCGTCACTGCAATTGTCAGAACCACCACCCCAACCGTTAGAATCACAGACACTACTGTAGCTGTAGAAGGCTAAGAGAAAAAGGGTGAAGAGGAAAAAAAAAAGAAGTACGCCTTTCCACCGCTGGCCGCTCTCCCCCCAGTGGCTGCACCGGTGTTACTAAGAAGCTGAAAAAAGCAAGGGCCATCCAAAAGCGGTCCAACACGACGGCGTTACTTTCGAGTACAATGAAAGAGAGGAGTAACAAGAAAAGGATTTTGCTTGCCCCGACTTCTGCAGCAGTAATAGTCACGGTGTTGGAAAGCTTCTCCGTCACTTATGCTAAAGTAATAGAGGAAGCTAAAGTTAAAATCCATTTGGCAGATATTGGCATAGAAACTGTTCGCCTAAAACGTGCAGTAACTCTAGGACTCCTGCTGGAGATAACAGGTCCTGACTGTAGAGATAAGGCGGATAAGCTGGCGGTAAAGATGCAAGAGGTTCTTTCGGACCTGAACGTGCGAATTAGTCGTCCAATCAAAACAAACGACGTTCGGCTGAGGGACCTCTATTATTTCGTCAGCGCTGAAGAGATTGCAGCGGCAATGAGTGAAGCAGGGGGTTGTTCAGTAGACAACATATTTGGCGGAGATGTCCCCCGAACACCCACTAGTATGGGAATGTGCTGAGTACGATGTTCCGTCGTGTAGATCCGTAAGATTGCAACCGTTGGAGACTCCACCCAGCGCCCTATTGAGAAGGGGACAAGATTTTGTTGCAGTACAATGGGGCCCCCTTGGCCATATTGGGCTGCTATGTCTATCCTAATAGGTCCCTTGCTGACTACAAGGCTTACCTAGACGAGGTGGCGAACTATGTTCGCGAATGTCAACCTCGTCCATTAATCGTTCTAGGAGATATTAACGTCCACACCAGGGCTTGGGGCAACTCCAGAGACGATCCAAAGAGAGAGACAGTGATGGGATGAGCGGCTAGGCTTGACCTCCGATTAATGAATCAGGGATCTGCAAATACATGTGTGCGATGGCAGGGAGAGTCTATCGTGGATCTTACGTGGGCAACACCTCCTGTAATGCAAAGTGGCGGTGGAGGCGGTCACACTGTCCAACCAGCGCTATATCTTGTTCAATTTCGTACTCCGCCAGACTGACAGTAACCCCAGTCGATAAGGAAGCGGCTCACCGTGGCGTTGGTATCTTAAGCGGCTCGACCGAGATAAGCTTGAAGTCACCGCCAACGTTGCGGTTTGGCCAGATAACGCCGAAGAGCTTCAGTCTGATCCTGAAGTGGAAGCGAACTGGTTTTGGGGTACGATGGCGCAAATTTGCGAACTGTCAATGCCCAGAATCAGTCGCCCCAAGCGCAGAGCAGTGTACTGGTGGTCGGCAGAAATCGCACGGGTTCGTGCACTTTACATGTGAAGTCGGCGCCATTACACCAGATCTCAAAGGAGAAGAAGGCGAGCTCCGCCTGAGGAGGTAGCCAGACTGTGCGGGGCATACCGAGCGGCTACAAAGGCGCTACAAATTGCTATAGTCAATGCCAGATCTCAGTCCTGGAAAGCACTTCTGGAGGGACTAAACGAAGATCCCTGGAGGCGTCCATACAGGATGGTACTGGGTAAGTTCCGGCCTTGGTCGCCTACTATTACTAGGTGCATTCTGTACATGGAGAAAGATGGCAGGAAGATCCGGAGGGAAATCAAACGTGGGGTTCCGCAGGGCTCAGTGCTGGGGCCGCTACTGCGGTATCTCTTCCTACCAGCAGTCGTGTAAGCGATGTTGAGCGGAGATTCGGCGTGGAGGGCTGTAGCCACCTTCTGTGAATCTGTTATGATTCAGAAGGAGGCTTCTGAGCGGGATCGAGTGCTTGAACTCAAAAAACTTAATTTTTGGTGAGTGGACAAGTATGTGTGTGGTATGGCGTTATCACGATGAAAGGCCACTCCTTTTCTGTTCATCAATTCCAGCCGTTTTTACCCAATTTCTTGCTTGATTCTCATTAGTTGTAGGCAATAGAGATCCCGATTGATGGCTTTGCCTGGCGGCAAAAGCTCACAATAAACGATGCCCTTCCAATCGAAAGTGCTTTTTACTTTTTATTTTTCTTTTTTTTGTCTTATCCGTATTGATATTAAAATCAGCCAGATAGAAACAGAGAGATTTTTATTCAATTTTACAAACAAGATACGCTTTTAAACCTCTTAGCTCTTAATTTTTCTTTGCTTTTAAACACAGATACAATCAAAATATATTAGAACTAACTAACTGAAAAAATCAAATGTTCCTACAGACGAGTGCGGTGCTTGTCGTCGTTAAAAAGGTGATAATTCCTGTATAATATCGCTTGTCACACGAAGCTGATAATATTTTTGAGGCACAAACTATCAAACACCACTTGGTTTAATAATATGTTTCTGTTTGCTTCACAAACGACGATATTTCATTGAAGTTTGCTCATCTGCATAGCACCAAACAGCCGACTGTAGTTTTTTTTTGGGATCATAGTTATCACTTTTCATTATATCATAAACGATTTAGTTTTTTTACTGCCGTTGAATTTTTCGTTCAAGAATTAGCTTAAGTCCACCTGATAGTCATTAGTCGTTAAGTTTGTGCGCCATCCATCTCGATCAATAGTTACTAAATTATGGTTTGAATTGCTGCTGATACAGTAATCACTTTTCATTTAAGATCTGCAGAAATTATGTTTTTATTTGCTTTTTTCGAATATGACTTTCGAATACTTGAACATATTCTAGAATGACCAGGGCTGGCGGCCTACCAGTTTCTTCAGAGATTCGTCGCTATCTTTCAATTCAAGAAGCCAATTCCTAGTGAAAATGTTAGTGTATTGGCAGATTCAATAATTGTAGAAGCCAATATTTTGAATCATTTTTGGGGATTTAAGCTTTTTATTTAATCATAAGTAATCATATCGCTCAAATCATGACAACTAAGCTACATTTCTGTGTGATAATTCTCGCTATATTATTACAAAAAAACCCTTATTTAAATAAAAAAACATACAAAGAATATTTATTTAGTATATTTATAACACTTTGTGAATAAGCAGTACGTTTTATAAATATATTCAGTAATATGTAAACTTATTCTGGTATATCCTAGATTAACTATATAGAACTAGATATGAAACTAGATTCTAGTATATCCTAGATTAACTTCTTACGTGGTAGAGCCATGCTGCAGCTATATTATGGTTGTAGCACGAATAGGTCGGCTCGACCGGGGAAGGACCACGCTCTCACAGAAAACCAGCGTAAAATAGCAGCTTAACGCTGCTGTGTTTCGTATGGTGAGTGTAGAGAACCGGAGACCCTTTTTACTGGCAAAGAGGCATTCAATCTTAGTCCTCACGGGTGAGAACGCATCTGCATCTTGAGTCTTTATTGAGGATAGATGTAGATGTCTATGGGTCACAGTAACCACTTACCATCAGGTGGACTGTGTGCTCGTTTGTCACCCGATCTTATATAAAAAAAAAGATTTGCGAGGGCGGTCCTGAATATGTTACAAAACTGTAGACTTCCCTTTTCTATCTTATTTTACGTGCGTTTTTATCGATATTTGTGTTTGCTCTTTGTAAAAGTGACCACAATCACAATTAAGCGTGCACTCTCCTTCATCTTTAAAGTAATATTCCCTTTCTCTATTAATAATCTTGACAAGGGCAAAAATTTTAAATTTTTGTTGGTTGTTTTTTGTGTTTTAATAGAAGCCCGCCACAACATATATAACTTCACATAGTAGCAATCTTAACACACTATTAAAAAAAAAGTAAAGTGTGGTGAGGCGTGAGAAAAACCAACACTTTATTTCATCCCTTATGTGTCATAAGAGGCGATAATGACTTATGCCAAAAACATGGCTTCTGAAAAACAAACAACGAGAAACAGCACCAACGGTGTAAAACCTCTGGTACTGCGATGGTCAATCCGCCAACCAAGCTTGACTGAGAGCAAATCCTCCCAACGATGATAAATGCCCATGTCTGATGATGATAATGATAATCAAACACGAGTGAATTCGTGATTATTAGTTTCAATTAATGTAATGTATTCACGAAGTAATAAATAATTATTTAAAATATCTTTATAGTAGATGTGGAAATCCAACTTAAAACCCAATAAATAATTAGAAACAGATGGATATCTATGAAAAGTTGACACTGTAATAAGATTACTCGTTTCTATCTCTAACACTTGCTGTAAGTATTTTCAGAATACTGACAATAATAAAAAATTTATAGTTTTAAATTTTATTTAATTCGTTGGTTGATTTATTTATTTATTTTATTCTTTATTGCACCAAATATTTGTACAAAAGGCGAGCTTTATGCATTCTCTACCAGCTAACCTTGGCTAGAACAGAGCGTGGGTTATGGGCAGATAAGTAGTTTCGGTTAAATTCAGTTCAAATATATACATGCAACACATACATAAAATATACACATATAAATAAAAACACACATGTATACACACACACACACACACACACACACACACCCACACACATATATATATATATATATCTTTATAAATGTATATATAAATAACTATAAACATATAAAGTGAAACTCGTATAGTTTTCTTTAAAAAAAAATTTTGACAGGTATTATTCAGGTCAATGGCAATTTTTTCCAGAGGGAGGTGGAAGTAACTGTGAAAGAATTTAACATATACCCAGAATGGTGGAGAGGAGTAGACAGTAATAAACTGTGTGAAGAACGGAGATTGAGAGAATTAGTACGGAATTGAAATCTTTCTTTTAGTTACAAGGGTGAGGAAGAATTGAAAGAAGAACTGAAAACAGGGTTGACAGGATTTGGAAATCTCTGCGCTGGCGTATATTCAACCACTTTATCTAAAAGCGAAATTCTGAACCGTGATCATATTTGCGCAAGCTAAACATGAATCGTAAACAGTTGTTAAGAAACCTGTCCAACCTGTTGAGCAGCTCCTGAGAAATATTAGTGAGATAAACATCGATATAATCAAATAATGGAAGAATTAGAGATTAGACGAAAATAATTTGTTGAAGAAAGAATTTATGGTGATAGATCGAACGAAGTATGCCTGTAACTTTACAACAAGACAACATCTGTAATATCCAACTAAGAGACGGGTCGATAATTAAATCCAGATCCTAGACATTAGTGCTGAAGGGAATTGCGCAGTTTTCATAGTAAATGGATGGTAGTTCAAATATGTTAAATTTTGACACCAATACGACGACTACCGATAACGATGCTCTGGCATTTACTGGTATTTTCCTTTAAACCAAAGCGCTGTGATCAGTCTGAAATACGTTATAAGTCATGATTAACAGCTTCCATAGTAGTATCAATTTCAGCCAAGGACGCTTGTGAGAATAACTTGATATCGTCAGCATAGAGGTGGTAAGGACATTGAAGGTGGATAGTTAGAAGATTTATTAACACCGAAAACAAGATAGGAGAAAGAATACTGCCTTATAGTACACCTAGAAACAGATCGCACTAGTCGGGAAAATCCTGACCAGATCGAAAAGCCTGCTGGCGACCGCGAATATAAAAAGAAAACCAGTTTAGTGCTGACGAGGAGAAATTTAGTTGTGAAAGTAATCCAAGGTGTAAGTCGTGATCGACACTATTGAATGCGTTTGAATTCAAAAGTCAATAAGGGCAAGATCAGTTAAACATGACTTCTCCATGATCTCTCGTAAGTCTTCTGTAACTTGAAGTGAAGCTGTATTTGTACTGTGTCCCAGTGTGGTGAATGAATGTAAAGTTAAACATTATCTCAAAACCAAAATCATAAAATTAAATTGAAAAAGTTATAAATACAGAAAGAGTGTTGATGATCGTAAAGTGCGAGGCAATTATGTACATACTAGGAAAAAGTTACAATAAATCACAAATTCTTACTGACTGCACGCTTTGAAGTAGTTGTAGTCCTGGATTTAGATACGTCTTTTTTGGCGGTGACATCTGAGACTGGAAGCGGGGTACCACGTTCTACGTCAGCCTTTTGTTGGGTCGTCAGCTTCTCCAGATAATTTGTTGTAAACAGTTTGGAACGGGATCATATCGGAAGCTTGAAATTTATCAACGCGTCCAAGGTCCACACATTCCTAATACCGAAGTGCCTGCGAGCCTCCAAGAATAAAGACATTCATTCGCGTTAGATATTCTGACAACACATATGGGCTACCCTTGGGTAAAGTTTTCTTGGCCCATACCTTCCGACGAAATGCAGTGTCAAATTTTTTGAGTATTAGGCGAAGGCAGCCATTAGATATTGTACCAAGATGATATTGTGACTGATCAGAACAATTGTTGATACCAAGAGTCTTCGTGATGACTGAAGCTACCAATTTACGGATATTCTCATTGGTATTCTCGACCAATCCTCCAAGTAGCAGAAACTTTTTTCTGCATCTACTTTCAATGGCATCTACATTAACAATTAGATGATTAATTTGCTGCCGCATTAACATAAATGTTGAACAAACAAAATTCTTGGAGTTGCTGTAGTTAAAACTCAGGCCCTTCAGGCTCAACTCCTTTGATGACCCCTCTAGTCTTGCTTCAAACTCATCTAACCTCTGGTTATGAGTCTTCTCCAGTGCCGCTTGTATTTCAAGGACTTCATATATGTGTTCCATACTAGGTTTTTGTTAGAGTGTTGTGCTCAACTTGAAGTTTGTAAGAAAAGTGGTAGCAGATTATGGCAGGTGCCTAATTTATTGCATATATAATATTTTTGTAAATACTTAACAAATATTAAGTGCTGCACATAATGAATAATTAAAATAAACGAATAGAATTGCGGAGGTACACAAAATTCAATTATTACTTTTTTCATACCTACACGAAAAGAAGTATTTGTTAGTGTGTATAGTATCTTTAAACACTGTATTTTACACAGCGTGTTTTATGATAGTATTTCTTTTGAAAAAGCCTATGCTTATGGACTTGTTGAGGAGTCGGGGCTTTAATTCTTCGATATACTATATTTTAGCCTTAGAATATATTTACCACTAACGTCAGACGCACTGACATAGAAGAATTACGTCGAAATCGTTTTATTCATTGTAATTTTGGAAATAAATTTTTATTATAATTAAAAGTATGTATTTTTTTTTCTAAGGTATTAAAGCTGTTACACCACCGGATCGAATAGGTGATATTTCATTGACTAAACTTACAACAACAATTTTATACATAACTAGCTGTTCCCCGCGACTTCGCCCGCGTGGGTTTATTTTTCGCGGAATACTAAAATAAAAGCAGCCTAAGTTACTCCTTATAACATTAGCTATCTGCCAGTGTGTATAAATATTGACAAATATTGACATTAATATTTATACGATACTAACGTCCCTCAATTGTTTTGCCTTCCCGGAACCCTTCCACTAACACTTAAACTTTATGGTATGGTATTAAAGTTCAAATTTACTTTTATGTATTATTACGAATCTTTTGTATGGAAATATAGAAATGTGTTGTTATAAGATTTTTCAGGCAATTTTTTTAAATTTTTCTCTCCGTAGGAACTATCTTCGTACTTCAAGGAATATTATAAAAAAGAGAATTAGCGAAATCGGTTCAGCTGCTCTCGAGATTTACGCTTAGCAACACATTCAGCGATTCATTTTTATATTATAGAAGATTTTAGTTTTTTAACATTACCTTTTAACATTTTTTAAAAACTTAATGTCAAAAAAGAATTTAATATAAAATTTTAAATTAAAGATCTTTTATAGCGTTATTTGATTTGTCAATAGTTGTCAGGCGTTTGACGATATGAATAGGTAACCACACGGCTAATTCATGATATGGTCAAACATTAGTGATCATACCGTAAAATAGTTACGTTATCCACCGTTAGAGGATATCGTTTTGTTTTTGTGACACATCATGGTAGCGGACAATTATTCTGAAACAAAACGCACGCAAACGCGGGTGTTCACGCAATGAAATTTAATGGACGATTATTTTAGTTCAAAATATGACTTCATGACAATTACGGGAAACATCTTGACGATCCTACAATTCTTATAATTCCCATAGAAAAATATTATGAAATTGCAACAAAATCCACTAAACCTTCGGCCACGACGTGGCCGACTGAAAATTATACAAAAAAGCTCCCGACGGATAATATTAATGGCTCATGAACTACATGAACATGAATTAGTACTTCGTAACTTTAGTTTAACATTCGGCTTTTAAATGTTCTTACTTTTTAATAATAACGAAACAATCTTAACCTGAAGAAGTTGTAGTACAGTGGCATGATTTTATTTATTTTTTTATTCAAATATTGTTGTTATCATAATAATTAATCAAGCGGATATTGGTTTCAATTAATAGCGAGATTATAAATTATATCGCAATAGCGAACTTCAGACATTTGAAGTTAAATCCCCAAACTAACAATATTAATATCCGATATTGTGATAACAGTACATTCAAAGTTAGTTTTCAAATCAATACCTGCCATTAACCACGATCGTTATTTAAAAATCATATATGTATATAAGTATAAAAATTGGCTAAACGCTCGCCATAATTTTCAAGCTAGTACGCATCCTAGGTTCGATCCGAACAAGAAATACCAATTTAATCGTGAGGAAACCTATATATCTGAGTAATTTAGAAATTAAGGCAATTAACCAACAATTATTCTATATTAAAGCTAAAAGCTTATTGCACTATATAGAAGCTTTAAATTTGACTTGTGATAGTATAGTTGTAGCACGAATCGGTCGGCTCGACCGAGGAAGGACCACGCTCTCACAGAATACCAGCGTAAAATAGCAACGTAATGCTGCTGTGTTTCGCATGGTAAGTGTAGAAAACCGGAGACCCTTTTGACTGGAAAATTCGCATTCTATCTTAGTCCTCACGGCTGACAACGCATCTGCGTTTTAATTCGCAAACGAAGATGATGATGTAGATGTCTATGGGCCACAGCAATCACTTACCATCAAATGAACTGTGTGCTCGTTTGTCATATATATAGATAGAAAATGCACTTATTATGAAATACTGTATTATTTTACTGAATGATTTTTGCGAAAATTGTGTAAATTATCATCATGGTAAAAACTGGTCAAGTCGAGTAGGGCGCACGTTTAAGGGTTCCGTATAAAATTAGGTTTTTCGCTAACTCTGGTTTATTGCGGATATCCTCATTTCTCATTACATTACACTGAGAAACCCCGAGAGTGATAGCTGTCTCCATAGCTCGCTGAGCGACCTTGATATCTCTCATACAGCAAATACCGAAGAATCACGTCTCAGATCCATTTATGTCATTACTAGCAACACGCACTGGTACTCATTTTAGCACAATAACTAAGCACTTAACATTGCTCTAACGGAAAGGTAAGGATAAGGATAAACTTAACTTTGCAGTGAACAAAATGTTCTCCCATATATTGATCAATATAATGCTCCAACTGCGAATATAAGTTTGTAATCGCAAAAAAATTATGATAACTACACTTCAACGATTTTCGGTTTTCCTCCACCTGTGCTGTAAGACCTGCTTTTGCCAAATTTAATGATTCTAGGTCATCAGGAAGTCATTCTTAAACTGTATAAAAATTATGAAGAAAGAAGATGAGAGCCTGTGTCCAGAGGCCTCCTCTCATTTCTGACAGGGTTTTAGGCAAGGACTTTCGCCGTACTGCATATTAGCGAAATTGATATGTCTTTGAAATATTTTTTTAATAACTGCTCAGACATACAGGTTCCCTAACGATGTATTACTTTACCGTCGATCACGTTTATATCGTGCTGGATACATTGATAAGCACTTAAAACACCAATGTAATTTTAGAGCAATTAAGTTTTATTTTGTTTTATTTTCTTTTGCGGGAATTGAATCCGGGTTGCTTGCATACTGTAAAATTCACTGGAAATAACACTGCAATTTTATCTATGCCAAGCTTTGTTATAATAGATGAACAATTTTATACCGTGCGCCAGGTTATATATTATACGGCTATCCCAAACTGAACAATAAATAAGTCTTTCCGTCAGCATCTTCTTCATAGAACCAACAATCTGTTCAGTAATGCAGCGTCATTTCTAGAGCTTTATATTGTAAACAATCTCGTCTTATACTCTTTATTAAAAATTAAGACGCAACTCGAGGGTAAAGAGAAAGGAAAGAGTTTTTTTCGAAGTAACGTTCAGTGAAACCCGTGGTACATTTATGCTGTTTCCACATTTATAAATGCAGCGGTTGGCTAAATAATGTATAAAATATACACTTAATAATATTCAATTTAAAGATATTATGCATTTATTTATTTGTATTCCAAATTTAGAAATTTTATTTTAAGTTAAATACTTAAGTTGATTTTTTTTAATAAATATTTTATTATTAAGTTAAAGTGATTAGTATTTTAAATTAAGTTTTATTTCATAATATTATTAAGAATCGTTTTACTCGGCATACCGCTGGTACACACACAAAATGCAAGTCTTCGTTTTAATTAACCCTGGTAATGAGCCGTGGTAGAAGTAACTAAACCTAGAATAGGCATGATATTATGAAAATCAAACAAAATATTCCAGTATAAACAGACAAAGATTTTTATTTCACTGACATCTATTTTTTCTTCATATTATTTTTTCGCCATTCCAGGCACAACAGTTTCCACCACTACCGTACCGAGTATTTGCTATAATCGCTACGATTGGCAGACGGATTATCAGTATCAAACGTCTCGTACCCGTAATCTTTGCTCCCTATCGGTGATTTATATCAAAGATTATCAAACTTATTTATTTGATGCCCCCTTTGAATATCAATTGTATTTCCGCACTCCCAATTTATTATAAACACCTAAAACTTATAAACCACAATTCCATTACATTAATTAATTTAGTAATGGTTTGCTATATTAGCCGATTATGGTGTTTAAACTTACATTAACTAGACATTATTACTAGTGAGTGCAATTAAAACGCAACTTTATAATATTAAGAATATATTTTAATCATATTAAAAGAAACAATATGGATAGGTAATCAATTTTAGTTTTTAAACTAATCTAATGAGATGGATAAATTTGATGATTTTTAACAAGTTTGTATAATACCAGGTTCGATTTTACTCAAAAACATCGTAAGTCGCCGCCTTCAGTAACATGCAAGCGATTTCTTATTTTAGTAAGAAATTTTGTCACAACGCTAAATCCACGTTCACACAAATATAAAAGTGTGTGTACAACTGCAGGATTGACTTTTGTAGCCAAAATTCTGGGTAGCCATTTTTAAATTTGATTTTTATTTCCTCGTTCGTTGTCAGTTCTATAAGTTCTTCTTGCAGTTGGGGTGATACTGCTATGTTGATATTTGGACAAAGGATCTAACACTCAGTCTGGTATTTCCAATTTCAAAATGTCCTGGATTCAAAAAAATAACTGTGGAGATTTTCCAAATGTTGGCAATAGACAAGCAAGTCGTTGTTGTTGCAGGATACTTATAAATTGGGAAAATTATGGAACTTGCGTCTGCCGATATTCTTTTTGTGTAAGAGCAGCTTGGCTACGAAAGTAACGACGACATTTTTTGTTTTTATTAAGTTCAAGTCATCGCCTTGAAGTTGGAGATTCATATAATTAAGCAATTTATTAAGGTCTGACAGGTATGCGATATCATTCTTCCAGGTGATGAGGTTGTCGCGCAATTCTGTGTCTTTGTTTTCCAAGAGCTCTACGACATTGTCAAACAGATTTTTTCACAGAGAAAATTGAGTCAGACAATTTCCTTTTGATAGCCAACGCCCAACTATGTGAAAGATCAATTGGTTGAAATCTTCATCATTAGTAACACAACGCTGATTAAATAATCTGTCATTTAAAGAGTTTTGTCTATTTTACGAGTATTGACTATTTTGATGACATGTTGCAATGATTGAAATAGTCGTTCACTTAATTTTCTACTTTTCCCGTGTTTAATACATGGTTTCCCCTTTTTTGTCTGTCTCTAAATTTCTAGCAAATACTAGTTCTTGACATATTTTTTTATCTTTAATAAGACCTTACATAAGACAGCAACAATGATTCATTAGTTGGTAAAGTGGACTCATCCAACTGAATTGAAAATTGACTAGTCTTCAGATGATTTCACAATGACTCTTCAATGTTGTCAGCCATTTCATCAATTCGTCTTTTTACAGAACTATTGCTCAAAGGAATTTTTCGAATTATGACTGCCGCCGGTTTAGGGAACACAGCAGTTATAACTTCTTTTATTGCCGGTAAAATTAACAAATCTCCGATTGTTTCTGGTTTACCTGTTTGAGCAATTAACAAAGAGATATTGTATGAAGCTATCATCAGAAGTCATCGTCTTGCTTAACAGCCACCAAAAAAAGTTTTGATAGACTTGACTTAGCATTAATCTTCTTTTCCAGGTCTTATAAATAATCTACATTTTTGTCCTGGTTATCTGAATGCATTTTATTCAAATGACCTTGAAGTCTTGAAGGATTCATCGGTTTGTTTGAAAATGTTTTGAACAAAGAAGGCACAAAGGCAAAGATGGATTTGTCGAATTTTCTATGAATCGATATTTTATATATTCTGCACTATATTGCCGTTTCTTCTTTTTTGCTTCCGACATGGCTTTGTTTTTACGAATATGTAAATAAAGTGTTAAACTTAAATACTTGTTTAAAGATTGCGCGCGAAACCACTAATGAAAATATAAAAATTATTACGAGCTTTTATATAAGATTTAAATACAGCACGCATCGACAGGAATTAGACAAACACGCACAAAATCGTTTATCTCTTTCGACGCTCACTCGTACGGAGCAAGTTAAGACAAGTATCGATGAACCAGCCGATTGCTACCGGATTGCACCAATTGCTTAATTTAACAAAAACTTGTTGTAGATAGATAGATCTATCCTACGAAATCTATGTTAAGTATTTTTAGTTTATAAGTATACCATCATACAGGCAGTTGCGGATTAAAGGAGGGGCTAGGGGGCTATAGCCCCGGGCCCCACCTTGCGAGGGGGCCCCGCGGTCTCGAATATAAAATAAAATTTTTAAACCTGTTTCAAAGAATTTTGAATAAAAGTAAAATGTTTTCCAAAAAAAATAAGTTAACCAAAATTACCTACGATTTTTAATTTGCTATCAGTTAACTATTTGTTGGCCAACGACGGGTGTAAATCTGTGATGAAATAACTAAATAAGTGGTAGTATTAGCGAATGGGTTGGGAAAAACTGCGGCTAACGCTGCAGCAGTTGGTCACGGTGGCAAATGGTTGGGGGAAATTTCTACCAGAGAATGTTAATGTTTATAGCGCAATAATTTGAGTTATTCATTCATGCCAAAGATTGTAAATTTCTTTTTAGTTATATAATTTAAATAAATTTATATGAGAGATTATTTAATAACAATTCTAAAGAAAATAAAAAGAGAAAAATTAAATCTGTTATACTATTTATTATTAATTTTTTCACTTTTTATCGCTATAAATAACTTTGAAAATGCGGTTAAAAAGAAAACTATAAAAATATCGTATCAATATTGTAAAGAGTACGAGGACCTCACCAGATAGCCAGTAAACGAGGCAGGGACAAAAAAGGGCTAGATAGTGTAATGAGAGAGAGATATCTCTGTGTACCTAGTGCGAGATGTTGTTTTTACGCACTCGATACCGAGAAAGTTAACTACAATTGGTATGGAATAAAATCAGCGCCAATTAGTGGCAAAAAAGTGCTCACAATGGCAGTGGTACAGTCTCTTATTTATCTAAAACTATATACGAAGAATTTATAGAGTTAATGGCTGCAAAAGTATTAAAACGTATTATTGATGAAATACACAGTGCAAAATATTGGGGACTCGTCGTAGATTCTACCCCAGATATATCCCACATCGATCAGTTGTCAGTCATTTTCCGATACTACTTAGATGGTCACGCTTAAGAACGTTTTTTCTGCTTTTTACAAACAAAAAGTCATAAAGGTAGGTCGCTTAGTAATGACGTATTAGATTTATACTACAGGAGCAGGGTATTGACATTAAAAATTGCAGAGCTCAAACCTATGACAACGCTTCCAATATGTCCGGTAAATATATTGGACTTCAAGCTTGTATAAGAGAAAAAAATGAATTAGCGTATTACGTGCCTTGCGCTGGGCCATTCTCTAAATTTAGTGGGAAAATGTAGTGTCGACGTATGTCTTGATGCTACAAATTTCTTCGGAATTTTACAGCAGCTATATGCATTTTTAGTGCATCAACACATCGGTGGGATATTTTAATCACTGAGAATTCTAAAATAACGAGCTTATCAAAAACGAGATGGTCATGTCGCGGAGACGCCAGAAAAGTTGTAGTAAAGAGTCATGGAGGTATTTGTAGGATTTTTAGAGCCAATATATCATAGTATCTTTTAAAATTAAAATTACCGGAGAAGCTATCTATACAATTTAATGTTGCTGTTGGATATCACGTCGTGTGTACTCGCCGCGTTATGTACGCGTGTTTATTTACATTCATCAAACTTTTCAATGCAAATGTTCCTCCGATCTAATGTTGTAAATCTTTTATTCTTCACTATTCTTTTTGACCAGGATATTATCATTCTGCACCCAAATATATTGAAAACCTTTCGGCTTGAGTTTATTTCTTACAGTCCAAAGAAGCTGTCGTTTGTATTTTGGTAAATCTTCGTTAATGTATATTCGCTTTTCACTGCCATTATCATAGACTTTTTTATTCGTTATTTTGGTTTCTTTCTTTACAAGCATCCAGCTGTTGCGGGCAGATTTCGACCGAAGCGTAACCAACACAGGCTTGGGCTTTGCGTCATCCGGTTTTACATGTCCTACCCTCTGTGCATCTTGAATTTCATTTGGGTCTAGATTTAGTTTCTCTGCCATTTTTTGGACTACTAATATAGTATTTTCGTTTTCATGTTTCTCTAATATGGATGTGAATTTCAAAGTTTTTCTCTTTATCTTTCATTTCCAACTCCTGTACCCGTTCTTCTAATGCCTTGTTACATTTCTCCAAATATACATTTTTTTTCTAATGCCTTAATTTTCTTTTGAGATTCTTCTTTAAAATCAAGTAATGTCTGATACATATCAGCATAGAATTCAACACCGTTGGTAAGATCTTCTATTTTCTTCTCCACACTATAAATCACCGCAAATTTTTTATTTACCTCAGCCAAAACGTAATCTCCAGAATCTTCACTAAGATTTAATGTGATTTTCGTATCATCTACGGACTGTTTAGGGCTGCTTTTATTTGTCTGGCAGTCGTCGCAGATAATACTACTTAGGAACATTTTATTTACACATTTCTTATGGTAAACATTTTCAAATTCTCCCTTACATCTCACTACATCCTCTTTAGCCAAAGATAAAAACAGTTTGCGTTTCTTACATTGCACCATTTTCACTTATGCTTAGTTAACTTAGTTTAACTGTGGTAGAGCCACGCGGCAGCTTTTGCTGTCGTACGGATAGGCCGGCTCGAACTGGGGTGGTACCACGACCTCACAGAATACTAGCGTGAAGTAGAGGTTTACCTCTGCGTTTCGCTTGGTGAGTGCAGGTGGCCGGAGGCCCTTTTTACTGGAAATGAGGCATTCCATCTTAGTCCTCACGGGTGACAACGCATCTGCATCTTGATTCGCAAACGAGGATAGATGTAGACGTCTATGGGCCGCAGCAACCACTTACCATCAGGTGGACTGTGTGCTCGTTTGTCACCCTTATACTATAAAAAAAAGTTAATTATTTGCGAAATTGTTATTTGGTCACTGCTAACGCACTTAAATCGATACACACAACCGTGCATTGAGCGCGCGCGCATGGTAATGAACCTAATCCGTTCTGATTGCGGAACGAATTATAAGGACACGGATAGATTTTTGAAAGAGGTCGTCGAATTTCTGTCCAGTAACAGGACTTATTTAGGTACTGTGATGTCCAAGAAGGGCATCCAGTGGAAATCGACCCTCCGGCTTGCCCACACTGGGTCGGTATATTTGAGGCGGTGGTTAAGGTTGCAAAAACGTATCTCCGTCGCGTTATTGGCGAAACTATATTGATATTTGAGGAGGTTGCCACTGTATTCTGTAAAATTGAGGCGGTACTCAACTCTCGGCCCCTCTGACCCCTCTCGTCCGATCCGAATAATTTGGAGGTTCTAACCCTGGGCCACTTCCTGATTGGCCAGCCGCTTAACGCCCTGCCTGAGTACCCCTTCAGAGAAATAAACTCTTCGCGGTTGAGCAGATTTGACCTACTGCAACTGATGACGCAGAGTTTTTGGCACCGGTGGTCTCTGGAGTACCTACATCTTTTGCAGCAGCGCATTGAGTGGTCTGATAAGACGGATCCCCCTCAGGTTGGAGATCTCGTGTTAGTTAAAGAACCCAACGCTTTGCCTTTGTATTGGCGCCGTGGGCGCATTGTTAAGTTGTCGTATGGGTCGGATGGGGTGCCTAGGGTGGCCGAAGTTTTGGTTGGAGATTCGATCTTGCAACGTGCCGTCGTGACCCTATCCCGTTTGCCAATTTACTCGCGGACATAAGTCCTTATGCCCGGGACGGGGGTTTGTTTAGGCCAAATATTAACATTTTAAAAACTTGCATTCAAGACGCGCGTCTCGGCGTGTCTTTCCGATGGAATTTAAGGTTACCGCCGGCCCCCTCTCCCGCGCGGGTCTCTCGGCTGACCGCTCGGTCACCTGACGTGTAGCTAATTGTTCGCGGCCGCCGTGTCGGTTAGACGGCCTGGAATTTACGGTCGGAACGATAGGATCGCGTTAAGACCGCCTCTGATAGTGTTGTATTTTTTTCGTGCGTTTTACGTGACAACGGGGCTTGTCTTGAGTTTTGATTGATTCAACACTACACCTACAACGTCACTATTGCGGGTATTTTGATTTTCGTGACAAAAATTTATCTCATTTTTATTACATATACCTGACTTTTATGACCCACCTTTTTACAGAAAGAACATATGTCAGACTTAGTTGGTATAAAGACAGGCCTTAAACTTTCACTACGGGAGGCATTAGAGTGGCCTTCACCATTTTCAATTTTAAGTTTTTTATTACATTTAGACTGTTTATGTCCCAACTGGCCATACCAAAGCACCGTCCTTCGTTAAAACGTCTTTTCCGCGGATTCAAATTTGAGACGGGTTTATTTTTGAAAAAGGTTGTACTTTAAGACAATGCTCGTATAAGTAATCCCGCGTACTACAATTGTAGACACTTACTTATCACTGAACCCCCGTACAATACGTAAACAAAGTAACGAGCGACGAGCATAGTCGGCGTATGTAGGGTAGTTATCAGAATTTGTACTTATTATCTCGTATAAAATATTTGCAATGTCCAGTGATTCCGGGCACCACGGAAAGAATTTTAAAACTACTCCAATGAAGATTGCTCGTTACACACTCGTTCAACCATGTTTTGGCGACACCAATTAAACAATTACCTATACGTGGAAGGCATTCGTAATCAGACCAATTATTCAAAGTTTTAGCGCGGTCTACCTCCTTGCACCAAACTTAATATTGCGAATACTAGAGTCAAATTTCGAAAAGCATCAACTAGCCGATTAGCCACCGTAGAAGACGTATTTTCTTCACTCAGGATACGTTCCGACCTGTTTTCCACGTCTTTACTAACATGCGGTTCAATCAATGTCCATGTTGATAGAGGCGGTGTTTCGAAACGCATCTACGTTGCTCACGCGGTGACGTAGACTGGCGGAGAGGTGACGTCACGCATGTAGTCACAAGAGACCGGCTGCGTAGCGTGGGTAGCCAGCAAACTGTTCTATAACGCATTTAAACACGCCGACACAGTACTTATCCCTTTACTCAAAATGTCAACTAGTATATGAGCACGGGATTTACTACGTCCTCGTTCTCGACCTTTGTATCGACTACGGCGATATTAACATCCCGACATTCCTTCCTCTTTTGTACTTCGCGTAGTTAAGAAATCAAAATAACGAACGACAAGTGTACTTATGTAGTAAGTGCTGATGCAACCGAAGATGGTAAAGCGCAGTGACTAGCATAAGAAAAGCATATTCAACTCTCGCTTTGATAAAGCCACATTATAATCATATGGAAAGACCTCATTATCATCATCACATTACAGCCCTTCATAAGTCCACTGCTGGACATAGGCCTCCCCCAGGGAATGCCACAAAGCACGGTCCTGAGCCACCTGCATCCATCGACTTACTGCATGTCTTACCAGGTCGTCACTCCATCTAGTGAGGGGTTGCCCTACACTTCGCCTACCGGCACGAGGCTGCCACTCGAGAACCTTTCTTCCCCATCGGTTGTTGGTTCTTCGAACTATATGGCCGGCCCATTGCCACTTCAGCTTACTAATCTGTTGGGCTATGTCGGTCACTCTGGTTCTACTGCGGATATCCTCATTTCTAAGTTTATCACGAAGAGAAACCCCGAGCATAGCTCTCTTCATAGCTCGCTAAGCGACCTTGAGCTTCTTTATCCAACCAGCAGTGAAGGACTACGTCTCAGTTCCATAGGTTGTCACTGGCAACACGCACTGGTTGTACAGTTTCGTTTTCGAGTTTTGAGGTATAACTGACGACAAGATTGCCGTCATTTTCCAAACGCTGCCCAGCCAAGTTGAATCCGTCGATTGACCTCTCGGTTGAAGTTGAACTTCCCTTGTCGGGCTATTTATTCCAGTAAACACAATCGTCAACAACTTCGAGCTTAGTGCTTGCAACAACTACTGGCATAGGTGTGACGTGAACGTTATACATGAACTTTGTTTTTTACATGTTCATCTTAAGACCTATCCGTTGGGAGGAACTATTAAGGTCATTGAGCATAGTACTTAAGTCCTCCAGCGACTCTGCCATAAGGACTATATCGTCGGCAAATCGAAGGTGAGTGATGTAATCGCCGTTGATGTGAATACCGTATCTTTTCCAGTCAAGAAGCTTGGAAACGTCTTCCAATGCAGCAGTGAAGAGATTCGGGGATATAACGTCACACTGTCTTACACCTCTTTGCAGTTGGATATGTTTTGTGCTGTGGTTCTGTACTCGGATAGCTATCTTTGCCCTACTATACAAACACTTTCAGCACCGACAGTCAAATTGGCATCGCTGAAAGGACTGCAGCACCGTCCAAATTTCGACGGAATCAAAGGCGAAAGCCTTTGATTCCGTCGAAATTTGGACATACGTCATAGTCCACATACGCCAGATATAGTGGCAAATTATACTCCTCGGATTTCTGTACAATTTGCCGAAGGATGCTAAAGCCTTTTTGACTATGTTCATTCACATTTTACATTCTTCAACTAGGAAATAAAATACGAAATTAAATTGAAGGTCAGAGAGTATATTAAATTCAAAATGTCAAGTTTAAAAAAATGCCTCGAAAAGTGGATTGGATAAATAAGAAGCGCACATTTTAACAGCTCCAAATTTTGAATTGTTGTGTTTGATAAGAATTTAACGTTAAAGACTCAAGCAAGCTCTTTATGGGGGACGAAGCTGCTCGCGTCCGTAGTTACTTGAATCCTGATTCCCTACACGTATCCCCTGGGTAGTGCTAAACGAGTAGTACTACATACAGGTGGTAAGTTGGTCCTCTACTAAAATGGTCCTCTAATAAAAGGCCCAGCCGAGGTTTAGTTACCACCCACCTGGCAAAGACATACCGCCAAATGATGCAAATCGTGTTCCGGTATGATGTTAGGTGAAACCCATTTCTTAGGCAGAATGGGTCTGGACAGTTGCGTTGCGCATACGAACCGGTTCCGACGAGGCCGTTTCTTAGTGTCAGGTACCTGGTGATGGAGGTTAGTGGCATCCGAAGAACGGTAGCACCGCTGGCCGACCGTAGATAGTTGGGGGCCCAATTAACGAACCAGCCACTTATGAAAGACTGCCCCGCCAACTTACGAAAAATCCTGGGATGGCTCCACCATACCGATTGGCGACTGGAGGAGAGGGCCTTGTGGCGTTTTCCAGGGAGGGTTCGGGCGTCCTCGCGATCTCCAGGCTAAGTACCATCGATGCTGTGACTCTGTTTGCGTCCCTAGGTTATATATATGTGACACTGTCATTCTCTCAACCTATTCACTCCCACCATTAATGAAAAAAGAAAAAAGAAGAGTGAGTTTGTACAGCGGTTGTACTCCCTCTCCATAAAAGTGCACCTCGCAAAAATCCGACACCTGCACTGTAATCTCAATGCAGTCCATTACCACTTTGATACTGACAAGCTGCACTTACTCTTCTTAACTGAGATGCAGATCAGATGTCCTCTAGATGCGGCGTACCTTGGCTACCCTGGGTACACATTGGAGCATAATTTCCATCAGCACGCCGGAGTCTATGTTTACGTCTGCAACGACATCTGTTATAAGCGTCTCCGTCACCTTGACCACCCCACTTTCTTTACGATCTGGGTATTGATAGACACAGGAATGGATAAAATTATTTATTCTTGTGTCTACCGATCGCAAAGCGGTGACCAGGACAGTGACAACTAGGCTGTTTCAACACCTCAGTGAAGTCTCTGATGTGGCTCTAAATCGGTACCCTAATGCACAGTTGGTTTTTCTGGGGGACTTTAATGCCTGTCATCAGGACTGGCTGTTCCCATACCAGAAGACCGACCACGCTGAGAGAGAGGCGTGGAATTTTGCCTTGTCGCTGGGGCTCTCCCAGCTGGTATAACAAGCGACTAGGGTACCTGATGTGGATGGGCACACAGCCAACTGCCTCGACCTTCTGCTGACGACTGATCCAGACAGGTACGATGTTCAGGTTACCCCATCCTTGGGAACTTCTGACCACTGTCTGGTGAAATTTGTGTTGTTATATTCCCCACCTAACTACGGTTTCCACGGAATGCGACGAATGTAGCGATACAAGTAAGCAGATTATGATGAAATGCGGCATTTATTTGCATCTTATCCTTGGCGGCAGGTCTGCTTCTCCTCTGAAGACCCGTCGAGTTGCGCGGATGCCATAACCAATGTGATGCGTCAAGCGATGGAGTATTTCACACCCTTTGCTGACGTGCCCATTGGTGGTAAAGCTCGCTCGTGGTTTAACGCCGAGTGCGCTCGTGCTGAAAAAGCACAAACATATGGCGTACTTATTCTGGATCGATGCTCGAGACCGTAAAGCTCCGGATGTTAGCCTTAAGAAAAGAGCTTTTAACCAAGCCAGCAAGTCCTGCAAAAAGGCATTATGCCAAGCAAGTTTCGATCGAATTAAATCTCTCTGTAAAATCATCTGGCAGTAGAGCTTTTTGGCCTCTCACTAAAGACAAACTTATGTTGGTCTACACTGCCTCCGCTGGTAAAACCAGATGGCTCACTGGCGCATGCGCCTAAGGAGAAAGTGGACTTATTTGCTTCTCTTTTTGCTTGCAATCACGCCTGGATAGTAGCAACAGCTTACCATCTCAATTACCTCACTGCGGTACCTCTATGTCAGAAGCCCCTATCACCATCGAGGAGGTTCTTAAAACCTTGCGAAATCTAGACGTGAACAAAGCTAGTGGACCTGATGGTGTACCAGCTATAGTTCTAAAGGTGCACCTGAGTTGTCTCCTGTGTTGACACGCTTGTTGCGCCTCTCATTCCTAATGTGCTATGTAATGAATAGTGCCTAAATCTTGGAAGCTGGCCAATATGCTACCCGTGCCTAAAAAGTCCGTACCGACCGACCCTGCCAACTATCGGCCAATTTCAATCACTTCCATACTCTGCAAGATTATGGAGCGTATATTGAACGCCCACCTCATGGCATATCTAGAACAAAATAATCCCCTCAGTGATCGCCAGTACGGGTTTCGCCGAAATCGATCAACTGAGGACCTCCTAGCGTGCCACTCACATTTGGGGCGAGAACAGTGGTGAAGCACTTGCTGTTTCCCTTGATGTTTCGAAGGCCTTTGAAAGGGTTTGGCACGCTAGTCTAATGGGCAAGCTTTCAACGTACGGCTTATTCGCTAGCCTGATTACCTAGGTGAAGGACTTTTTGAGTGAACGGTCTCTCCGGGTCGTAGTCGATGGCTGCTCATCCGGTACTGTGGCGAGTAATGCCGGTGTTCCTCAGGGGTCCTTTCTCTCCGCAACTCTCTTCCTGCTGCATATAAATAATCTGCTCATTCCCGGTATCTCTGGGTATGCAGACGACAGCACAGTTGTGGAGAGATACCAACCAAATGCCCGCGCCAGTCGGGATTAAATCCAGTCAGAAAGAGAGGCTGTGGTTGAGCGTGTGAGTCTCACACTACAGGCAGTCTCCGAAATTTAACGCCTCCAAAACACAAGCGTGTCTTTTTACCGCTAAAAAGAGCACCTTGGCTTCTACTTTCCGGAATCCTTGGAGTACACTGACCGCCTTGAGTTATTAAGGATTGAATCTTCTCCGAACCTAAACTATGGGCGGTTCATTGAGTCCAGAGCCAAAGCAGCCGCAAGGAAACTTTGTTTCTTTGCAAGGGTGTGGTAGATCTTCACGCTTGGGTTCTTCTTAAGCTTCTTACGTTATATAAAGCGCAAGTCCAGTCGTGCATGGAGTACTGCTGTCATATATGGGCTGGTGCTGCAAAATGCCACCTGGCAGCATTGGACTCAGTGGAGAGACGTGCTAAGAGGCTCATTGGTGACCTTGATTTGGTAGAAACCAATCTTGTCAGCCTCGAGCACAGACGCAGAGTAGCCAGTCTCTCGGTATTCTATAGGATGCATTTCAGAGAGTGTGCGTAGGAATTACACACTTTAATTCCTCCCTCTTCTTTCCCCCATCGGACTACCAGGCGGTCGGTTTGCTTCGTCTTTTGTAATGCGTACAGCAAAGGAGTGGAATAATTTGCCGGCGTATATCTTTCCGTCCGAATATAATCTTCAAGGCAAAAGTGAATAGGCTTTTGTTACGATAAGACCATTTAAGGCTGCATCGCCAGGCGGGATAGTGGTCAAGCACTGGCTTATAATAAGTAAAGAAAAAAAACCAACGGTCTAAAATTATGTTTATTCATTAAAAATGACAAATATAACCGAATTGTATTTATTATTTTAAATCAATGGATGTTATATTAGTGGCATTTAAAATAAATATCAAAATGGCTTGTGACATTAAAAATCTAGTAACTTTATATATAAATAAAATTGAAATGTTATTTGAATGCCATTAAGTTATGGATAACCAGTTGTAAGATTTTTATCGGTATGTTTGCCTTCAGGGCTAGTCTTCGAAATGGCAGAACTTATATTTTAGTGAAAAACTTGGACAACTAAAATTACATCCGATCGTTCTAATTATAAAATTAATAAGTTTGGAGTACCACAGGGTAGCGTACTAAGTCCTATATTATTTTTATTATATATAAATGGCTTTCCGAGAGTGACTAAACATAAATGCATAATATTTGCTGATGACATTTCCATTATTGTTAAATCGTATTATAATGATAATTTAAATAGTTATGAAAATTACATTAATAACACAATTAATAATATAGTTCAATATCGTAAATCAATTAATCTAAATGTAAATCTGAATAAGGACAATTTAATAAATTTTAACATCAAATGTCGAGCAGCAAATAATCTTAATGTACTGTACAAAAATATCACTATTGAAAGGACTACCATGGTTTCATTTTTGTGTGTAGTACTTAACTAGAATTTAAATTTTACTGGCCACATTGACACAGTTTGTAATAAAATTAATAGGTTTGCTTTCGACTTAAGGCGTTTAAATAAGATAACGACTCTCAGCGTAACCATGTCTTATTATTATTGTTACGTCGCGTTTAATATTAATTATGGTCTGGTTCTGTGGGGCAACATCATTGACGTAACTATAGTTCTCATATCAGAAAAAAAATGTATACGTGCTATATGCGGTAAAGGTCCATTTGATACATGCAAGGCCCTATTCATTAAGCTGGGTATATAAACAATCC